>JALIZF010001786.1:0-600000 GCA_029948255.1 Telmatactis stephensoni
AATTAACCTGAGATCTTGCAAGCTGGTTCCTCTAATTGAAAATACCTTTAGATTCCACGCTTAAGTGTAGGTGAGGTAACTCAATAGAGTAACTACTTTGTTGGTTAGTAATTATTCGTAGGTGTTTTTTACATATGTATTTCGTCAACACGGGCTGACTGCTACCTTGGAACTACTTTTCTGCCAAGGGAACGAAAAACAAACTCATGTCGCGTAGTGGTTTTGTTGGCATATTTTAGGTAAGGTACCTTAACAGTGGTATATTCAGTCAAAGTAGTATGTAAGATTACAATTTGAAAATTAAGGCGCAACACAGTTGCGGCTAGGGCTCCTCGCAGCCGATTTTTTTGTATCGGGATACCTGTCCCTAAATCCTCTCTTTGGGAGGGAACAGGGATCCCGATACAAAAAACGGCTTGCGAACGGAGACTAAGTTGACGTCGCTATTCTTGCAAAGTGTATCAGGGGTTTTGATGAAGTTTTGTCCTTACCAAGGCATTCTCTAACGGAAACATCATCGATGGCAATGTCTCCCTGCCAAGAACTACCACGAATTCCCTCAAAAGAGATCTATCAAAAGATGAAGAAAAGCAACAGCATGAAGTTTATTTTGGAGCTTAACTAGTATTTGATTCTTTCTCATAAAATGATTATCACTTTACCGAATAACACTGAAGACTCCATGAGACAAACTACCAGAGACCCCCCGGTCAGAACTGTAGCTGCAATGCCTACAGTCGGTTACTTATTTTCTGAAAAATAATCCAACAAGGTACCAGCTTTACAGTCTTTGGTAGTCCACTTAAGTTTGAGATAAAAGGTACCAGATCGATCGCTGATTTTGATCCCTAAAAGCTACAGCGAGCCTCCCCGCCCTTTTCCAAGCGAATTCCTCCCTCCCTCCCCCGCCCGGGCAGAGACCAATCATGGAGAATCGAAATCCCATAAAAATTTTCTTTATACATTGTTTTTTATATATCATTATTACAATGATTTATTTACCGTTTGACTTCCACGTTGAGACAAGCGAACTTCGGCATAGTGCCATTTATTTCCTTGGCTTCCAGTTTTCCTGAAAACCTCGCTATTTCCAATTTTAACCTTTAGTGCATTCACATTTCCACCAAACATGTGGTAGTAGAATCGGAGGCAGCTATTACCACTGAGAGTTACTATCTTGTCGATGATGGCATTATCATTATTGACTCTTGGAGACGAGGTCTCAATGTACATATAGTAACCTGTAACAAAAGTATATATAATTGGCATAATTAGGAGACCATTATTTAACGATATTCCTCGCGCGCCCATATAAAAACCTTTGTCAGACCAAAGTTACTGTTTGGGCTATTTTTAGAACTCGCACCAGACTCCTTAATCACATATTTCAACCGACTCCAATTCGTGCTGGGAGTGAATACACAGTACAAATTTTCGCAAAATTCAAAATCTTTCGGTAAGCGCAAGTTGCTGGCGGTCACAAAACAGACGAGCCCGAGCGGGTTAACCTGCCTCATCATGTGATGCGTCTTAGCTTAGTATCCTGGCCTCAGTTGCACGAAGGGTAGATAAATCCTTATCCATGTTGATAAAATGATGGCGTTTTCCAAAAAATTTATCCACTTTATAAAGATTCATCCAATGGATACTAGCGCTATTATCCACCATTCGTGCAAACGGGGCCTTGTCATGCTCTCTTTTGTATTTAATGAATTTGATCGCAAATATATTTTCAAAATCTCAAATCTTATTTTATTACCTTTTCCAGAAGTATGATCGCCAGAGGGTCCAGTTCCACCAGATGGAGTACTTCCGCTTCGTCTTGTCCAATCAAACTTGTCTCCATTTCTCTGAGTAAATCCACAGGTATCCCGATCGAAATTGCAACTGAAACCTAAATCAATAAACGAACAGCTAAGTTTTTACATGAAGTTGATTTTGAAATCTAAATTTCTGTAACTTACCGCTTGATGGTTGTGTGGTCGTTGATGGTGTTGTGACAGGGCCTTGATTAACAATAAATCAACGCAGTTAATTTGTATCGTTTCATCTAATAATCATGATTCCTTCTGCATGTACCGGTCACATTATACATAATTCAATAGAAACAACAAAAGACTCTAAGTTATACAATAGAACGAGCGAAGCTAACCAAGAACAAAAACCTGAACAAAGGTTTGCGGTACGTGCAGAAAGACCCATAATCATTGATTGCTTAGGTTTCTGAAATTTGGTCTATACCTGGTCCACACTTGTACATTCTGTTTAGTTGGGTAGTATCAATGCTGCTTAGTCCACGTCGCTGACCAAGGGTAACCTCAATGATAAATAGATTACAACATGAAACTATATATTGAGGAATAGACCATTTCACGGTTGTCGTGGCTCAACCTCAGCCTCGACACCGTGTAATATATTCTTTAGAATTGGACTACAGCCCGTGGAATTTTAAAGTGTTTCGATTGTTTATTGATGTGTGCATTCCTTACATTACCATGGGCTACAGTCGATCTCTAAAGAATATATTACACGCTGTCGAGGCTGAGGTTGAGCCACGACAACCGTGAAATGGTCTATTGAGGTTACGTTAATGACACGATAATAATAATACTTGTAATACAGTGCAAACCTCTATATATAACGACCTAATTTCAAAGTTCTATATAGAGTGGTTTTCATATACCTTTGCTCACACTAACTGAACTCTTAAGAGAGACCTCTATTAAGCGACCACCTCTATATATCGGCCACTTTCCAAGGTTTTAAGGGTAGTCGTTATATACACGTTTCACTGTACATCTGTTGGGCAAATATCCATGCAAATTATTATCATGGAATCCTCGTGCATTTACTCACTCGTATTCGAATGGTATGTGGTTCCAGTACTGAATAATTTACAGTATTATTACTCGGGCTACCTGTGATAGACCGAGTCTAAATCTGCGCTGCAGTCGTCAAACGAGCAAGTGTGCAAAATTGCCCAGATGGCCCTTGCAAGCAAGCTTGGTTTACTCGGGCTCCCTTGTAACCCTGATAGCGTTATGTTTTCTTTCTTTTGAAAAACCCCTTAATACGTTGAATTTTCTAAAAGACCCTCGACTACCAACTCACGCCAGGTCATTCTTGATAGAGGGGGGAGGGGAGGGGGGTATTGGAGGACATGCGAGGAACAGGGTGGATTTAAGTCTATTGACAAATCAAATACTCGAGTGGGGAACGAACCAGGAAAGCCACAGAGATGAAAGGCGTCGGAATAGACTATATCACACTCGACCATGCTATCTCTCGTGAACACAGCACGCATGCTTGGCGCATTTATCTCTTGATTGTGAGAAAACGAGAAACATCGCTGATTGCCAGAACTATTTATTGAGTCTGCGCTGTTGGTATTGATGGAGAAGAACACAATTAAACATTCATAAGTAGTATAGAGAGTATAATTACCCCTGACTTTTTGGGAACGATAGTCGGTTGTCCATTTTTAGTAAATGCCCTTGCACTATAATGCATCACGCTGCCGTAGTCATACGTTGTGCCCTGAGAGTCGATCCCTGAAGAGTGTTTTTTAAAATTGTTTTCCTTTCCTAAAGACAAAATAATTAATTCTTCAATCGGCATATCTCTGTGAGATACACAATGTACGAGCCAGTGGTGTATGTCTTAAAAAGTGTTCATTTTATGGGGGGAGTTTTAAAGACGTTCAGCTTTTCAGTGCATCACCATTGGGGCTGGCAAAATCCTTGGGTCGGCTTCAAAACATCATCCCTGACCCAATTAGCCTGCGTAACAAGCGTTTCTTTAGGGAGAAAGGGAGAGAGAATTGGGTTTCCTGTGTAACCAAAGACAGGGGGAGGGAACTCTGCTTTTTGTAACACAGGAAACCCAATCCCCTTTAAACCCATTTCCCTGAAACGCTTGTTACGCGCGCTATGATTAAAGATGCTGGTATGTTAGTGCCGTGATTTCTATAGAGCACAATTCGTAATCAGTGTGAAACGGACCGCGCCTTATCGTGGATCGACGTGTCAGTGCCGTTTTGTCTATAGAAACATTCGCAATTCCTGTACATGTCGTAACCGTGCCGTAACCGTGCAGTGTCGTTTTCACAGTCATACGAAATCCTCTCTTTCATGAGAGTCGTCAGATGGGAAAATGTTCATTACCCATACCCTCCCCTCCCCACTCCCCCAAGTAATGTACCTACCTGACTGTATGTTCCCCCACTTTATGGTGACGTAGTTATCCCTGTCAGGCCTGGATTGTTCGTGGAAGAAACCAAGAGCGTGACCTGATCAAATGCAAAAGAACTGGTAAGAAAAGGACTCACTTTATATTATTGCACAAAAAAATTATTTGAATGCGAAACTGTGCAGTCTTTAAATTAGCAAAAAAAAACCCCTATTCTATTACAGCAGGACTTGCCTCATCCGGTACTCCTCCTATTTCTCGCTTTCCTATTTACTTATCAGTACTTTTCAACTCCTATAGCTGTATATAAACCCATCCATGAATTCATTACTCCTTTTACTCCAAAGAAGGACCAAGGCTTGAACTGTCAGTAAATTATCTCATTTTTACACGGTGCTACAGATTTCCATTCATCCCTTGATGTATTTTTAATTTTACAGCCGACGCAGCCCAAATTAGCTCACTCGCTAGTCTCCTTCTGTTGCAGACCCATAGATAACAATTCCTTTGTACCAAAATCCACTAGTTATCTAATGTAATATCAACTTAACTATGCTATATATAGAATTGCGTATTTACCAAACTCGTGGATAACGATTCCTTTGTGCCAACATCCCCTAGCTAGAGACAGTTGTTGCATCCTACCAGTTCGCCCAACATATGACCAACACCTACGATGCAAGGTCAATAGATGTTACAAGAATGTACTGTTTCAGCGGTATAAAACATTATTAGTTTTTATAAGCTTGCAAATTTATGTATTTTTTGAAGAGATAGAATTTTTCTCGTCGACTGTGCTTTTGTTTGAATGGTCGACCAGTTTCCACTTTTTTAGCGCTTTCAAAGGAACAAATTACATCAAAGCCGCTCACAGGACCAATAAACAAAGACTTTTGGCAACTTTTGACATCAATTAAAAGTTATTTTGTGAAAGTTGGAATTTTTTTCTCGTTCTTTAATTTCGAGTTACCAAATTTAATGGTTAAGTTTTTCGGGATTTATTCAAAATCCCTCTGATAAAACTTTCTGATTTTGAGTTGGTTAATTAACTATGCAAGAAAGTGAAGTTTAACACCTATATAGCCATTTTTCTAGAGCTCATCAAAAACGGGAGATATTTTAGGAAAACTAAATTAAATGATCTTTGTTTTTCGTTGCCATAGCAACGCGTCATGGACAAAAAAATGGCATCAATCAAATCTTCAATCCCTCCTTAGTATCTTGTGTGAAAATCATTTTGATCGGACAAATGTAAGTTGACCAATTTTCAAAAATAAAATTGGAAGTTTTGTCAAAATCGATCGCCAAAATACTACTGGTAAACACCTTAAGCCTGATTTGACGAAGTTTAAGTGACCCATTAAAACCTACCCGCCTCCTCTGAACACAGATACATAAGCTGTTTCGGTGGTTCTTCTCTTAAAGCGGATACAGGTCTTCTGGTGATATTCTGCAATAGCTTCGTTCAACCTCGTCATAGCCAGGGATTCGCTAGCTGTGAAATAAACCAAAAATCACAATATCCTATATTAGTGCTCATCTTTCTAAACAAAACAATTACGAAACGAACACAACAACAAAACAAACAATTAAACAAAAGCTAAAAACGTAAGAACAACAAAAAGGGCATCCAATAGCTATAGCCCACTTTCGACATCCTGGCTGATCAGAAATCTCGCAGAAAACAAGATTCAAGACGAGGCTAGCTCCGGGAAACAGTGAGTAACTGGCTAATATATTCCCCGGATCGAGCCTCGTCTTGAATTACTTTGTGCGTGATCACTTATCCAGAATATCGAAAGTGAACTATTGTTGAAATATTTCAATTCCAAGATAGTTGTTATTAATTCGATTCACTTTATGAAAGAATCAGAATGTTTTTAGAATGTCACGTTCTGTATATATGAACAATAAATTCAAACAATTTTCTGTAAAGAAAACTCTACTCGTGACCTTAGCAGAGGGCATGATGTTTCCTACAAGTATAAGAACTACCATTTCTTACCTATCGATGATTCTACATCGTAAATAATCTCAGCATTGGGCCAAAGTCTGTAGTTGATGGATGCTCTTTCTCCTCTTGCCTCGACCTCTGCTCTTTGATCTTCAGTAAGCTTGATATCTCCCTCAAAGAGGTCGGGTTCTTCAATTTCTCTATTCTCTGATCAAAAACAGAAAACAATTTTGAAGGAGAGCTTGATATTCGTGTGAAACTAGGAGTACATATTTTCTACCCATTCACCTTTACGGGGTAAGTGGTGTAGGCATATCATGTAACAACATTTTTTAAAAATAAGTGTATACAGTTACCTTCAAAACTTGCCAAAGCGGCCGCGACCAGAGTAAGTATCACCAGTGAGGTCTTCATGATGACCAAGTGAAGATTGTGACACTGAGTTTTCTTTTATAGACAGCTTTATAATTACTGTACCACAAATAGTCATTCAAATCAAGATTTGTTTATTTAAACATCATTCAACATAATAGAGGCTTGTTTAAAGATCTGTTGGCTGAGATAATACTTGGCAAAGGTGAACAACCAAAACTGAAATTGTGAAATTGCTCACGAAATGGCACCGAATAAGATGAATTGAATAAATTCATCGCAAAGCAAGTGCATGCATCGATTTACTTAAAGTAAATAATCTTGAACATTTTTTTAAAATCTCAGCGCCATTAATATTAGGCATGGCTTTTTTGAGGAAATATGGTAAAATGAGGTATTTATTCATATCTCTTCTAGACTTCATCGTATACCAACCAAACCTAGCCAGTATATCAATTCACCGAGATAAATATTTTCAAGGTGCCTGTTACCATGGAAATCAAGTCACGTGATATACAAGTTACTTTGAATTATAACTGATATTGTTTTTTGATGCCGACTTAGATAAAAATTCGTGTTTTTTTTCAGTTTGTTACGTTTTGATATTATTATTGTTATACCGTTAGAACTGAAAGATGGTCGAACTTTGCTGAGCTTTGGCATTGGTCCTTTATCATCAGCGCGTTAAGACGAGAACGTATTAGTACACTCTCATGTTTTTAGTCTCCTTTTTCGCCCTTGGTTTGTTTAAACAAGAAGTACAAATTCCTATCAAGAACAGGCGAAATAAGATAAAGAGAAGATAAAAATATGGCGGCGATACAAAAAGGTATCCGTGAAAGCAGTTAATATGCAAGAGTTCGGTGTAATATAGTAAATAATAGTAAAATAATTAATAATGGTAATTAAACTGAGTGGAGTGCAATTTGGGCCGAAATCATACGAGTGATTACAAAACTGCACGACCGCATAGCGGGAGTGCAGTTTGATAATCACGAGTATGATTTCTGGCCCAAAATTGCACGACACGAAGTTTAATTACCACTTAATTATATCCATTTTGAAATCTCAACTTTTTTGCTCTACTTTATTAACAAAAATGTGAAAACAGGTTCAAGGAAAAAAATCCCACAGCTTGACAGCAATCAAATGGCTTTTTTGATTCTTGTATATGATTGGCTGATAATAAAAGACACTGTTTTGTGACTGGTTGGAAAAAAAGATGCGATTAATGAAGCAAAAGGATGCAATTTAGGAATTAATCGCACACTTTTTAACCAATCAGATTGCAGAAATCACCAGTGATTTCAAAATGGATATAATTAAGTAAACAATCGTTTTCGATTAGTCAGTAGTAGATTGACGTTTCTCCTAGTGCGTTTTATTTTTGATCAAGCTTTTGACCACTGTGCTAATCTTTATGAGGTTTAAGCGTATTTAGTGCGGCGTAACTGTACGTTCATTGTACTTTTATCCCGAACTTCTCGTTATGCTGTTTAGTGGCCACTACCTGCAGGTTGCTAAGTGACATTACAACCGACTAAAAAGTTATCGAATCGAGTACCATAGAATAATTATTTAAAGTCGTTTTACTTGATTTTTGTCGAACAAAGAATGTTTTAACACTTGTAAAAACATTATCAAAACACTATAAAAAATTTTAAATTAAAATTAAACAGAAATACCAGTATTTGATTTTAATTTATTAAAATAAACAGAGTTAATAAAAATGGTGACGACTATTAAGGAGTTGACGCACACAATTCAAAGTTCTGCAGCTGTATTACAAGTAGATTTACAGGTAGGGCCCGCTTAATTGCTAGTTCTTTTGTATAGACGACATCGTAAAGATAAACCCATCCGTATTCAGTACAGCTGAAAAAATGGAAGTAAATTCATAAAATCAGCTGAATACCTTGATTTCAAATCGTAGACTCCATGTTTAATTATTTATTTCGGAACTCATTTCTAGTTTCAACATAATTTTCGTCTTTTATACACATACAGCTAAGTACAGTACATGGATAACAGAACGCTTCTTTTTAGTTAGTTAGGCCTTCCGTTCAAACGTAACTTACAACGTTGAACGTCGTTTTTCTTTTTGTGAAAACGGAGAAAATGGACATTGATTATTAGAATCGACTTATCTTGAATCAGCTTATCTTGATAAGCTGAATTCAATTGATTTCAATCCAAAAATCACGTTTTTAAAATCAGTTTCATGTATTTACTTAGGTTAATTCTCCAACTAAGACTAAACGGCAAATTAAGGAATGCAAAAGGTGCTAATTGTGATCATCATTGTCATTAAACCGGACACCTCATCGGATAGAACATCAAAATCTATCATAACTTCAAAGTTACCAGACATTTCTTTCTATCTTAAATAATATCTTATTCACTTGTCATGAAAGCTTTTCTGAATATAAATACAACACAATTTCTTTTTTAATTACTTTTTACTCAATCAGATGTTGTGTACATTATATTTCAAAGCCTGGAAAACGTTTGTGCGGCGTGTGTCTACTGTACTGTGCACGTGATTGAGAAACGTTGGGAGTAGTAGAGCACGACAAAAATACAAGGCTTGTTTTTCCTTGTGCTTTACATGACTCCAAATGTGTTGGCGTCACAACACAGAGATACGCGGGCGTTTTATAAATTGCTCAAGTTATTATAGGTGCAAGAGTAGCTAAATTGGTTATATTAATGCGCGGCCTTTCGAGCGAAAAGTCTCGAGTCCAATTTCCAGTTAGATCACAAACGTTTTTTTCGACGTTTCTCGAATCCGGACGCACTGATGGCGAGTGGGGATAACGGGCGCACTGTCGGCTTCCTGGGAAACAAGCTTTATGATGAATGAAATCCCGACGCTAAATATATCATAGATTGCTTTACCTTTTTCACCTTTTCTAATTTTTCTTGTCTCGGATTTGTTTTTGCGTTGATTGCCTTTCATTGATCATTTGTTGGTTTATTTATCCATACACCATGCCATATTTTATTCATTTATAGACTTTGATTTGGTACATTCTTTTTTATTTTTATTTTTTCTATAAATATCCCCTAAATTTATTTGATTGCACATTTTTCGTTCATTCAACAATTCATTGATTTCTCAGGAAGTGTAGTTTGTATATACATCTACCAATTATTTTTCAATTGCATATCGCCAATATTCTCCTCTTATAATAAATTATATAAGGCTTACTTTTCTAAGCCTATTCACTATATTCACAATTAGTCAATTTTATTTGGAGAGTAGCTATTAAACCAGCTTAAAGTATTTCAAGTAAAAAATGAACTTCTGGGGTGTTATTAAAGGCCCGGATGGTGTCACACGATGTAAATGTCCTTGCAGTGTTGCGCTTAACTCACGAAAGAGCCAAGAGCCACAGTCTGTGTTTACAAAAGTTGATTTAACTGTCAAGATCAAGACTAAATACAAAACTGCAGTCATGGCCATTTCCTTATTTCTGCATGATGTATGCTGGGAAATTTAACGTTTCCAGATTATTCGCATATACATTTCCAATAGAAACTGTGTAGTTTTTTTTGTGTCTTTCTTCCAGTTCACTCGTTATGATCAAGTAGTAGTGTTGAAAAGAAAATTGCTTGGAGACACCGCCTACCGTTATGACTTATTTCTGATTTTCAACGATAAGGCTGATGTCAAAACACACTGGAATTGATAATCACTAAATGACTGTAGATTCAATTGACTATTTACGTACGACGCGATCTTGCTTTTAAATGATGACGTATTTTAGCTAAGTATAGTTGCATTGCGAGTTGATTTTTTTGGTAAAAAAGATGGTGTTCTAAAAGTATTAATTACAGTGGGAGTTGTTTTTGGTAAAAAAAGGTGTATCCGGCGCCACGTGCCTTTAGATCTAAAGACTTTTGTGCCTGTATATGTAAAAAAATAATAAAAAAAATAAAAGAAAATAATTCTTTGTGATTTAAAATTTCCGAATGTGCGTTATCAATCAGTCGGTTTTAATTCACATTGGTACGGTTTTTAAAAGTTGGTCCGGTTTTTTCGTTTTCCTTCACGAATTCATGCTTTCAAAATTGCAATGACAATGGTTCTAACGGTAAAAGTTGGTCCGGTTGAAACCTGACTAACCGTACCGGTGGCTACGGCCCAGGGCCCAGTTGTTCGAAAGTGGATTAGCGTTAACCTAGGATTAACTCCGAATGTTTTTTTAGAGTTAACCCCGGATTAGCGCTAATCGGCTTTCGAACAACCGGGCCCTGGTAGTAAATCGCTTTCATTTAAACCAGTAGCGTTTTGGCTCACTCCTTGTTTGCATGAAGTCGACAGGTCAGTTGTTCCTGCTAGGTGGTACCCGGGATAATTCTTTTGTTTTCTTTTCCCCGGGGACGGTAAAAATTATCCCCAAAATATAAACAGGGCTATAGTTATGAACTGAATTAATTTCGATATATATTTATTTGATTAATTCAGTTAGGAACTGAATTAATTTCGATATATATTTATTTGATTGTGATTTTATATGTACAGGCAAATTAATTAAGTCAGATCAACATTGTGGCTTTTTCTAGTTCTGCATGCAGTATCATCCAACTTCAGTTCACTTATATATAGACTGATTAGTCTCCTTGTCTCAATATTTTCCTTTACAGTCTTGAGCATTTAAGTTTAAAACCTTATCATCTAGTTACGGAACAACACTGAAAAAAAATTCAGTTCCCAACGGGGAATTTTAATTACTTTGCCGTTCTTTCTGTCTGTGTGGTCTGAATCTGAGATATCATGCATTATCCAAATACAGATAATGCATTTCCGCTTTTTTGGTCCAATTTCTTTATGTGAACATTTATGTGAACATGAATTCTATTACATTGAATGCTTATTTTTTAATTTATTTCAATTAAAAAGAAAGGTTTTAACCTTTAAAGGTTAATATCAAAAAGAGACTGATATCCAAAAAGTCTAGTAATCTTATACCACCGCTATCAGCTGGCAAGTACAAACCAAAGCTTATTTTGCGTAAAAAGGCCTGCTGATTTTGAAAATTCGAAGTAAAATTTATCAGGGCAAATGCCAAAGCCAATAAAATAGAAGTTATATTTTCTATTGGAACTCACTGGGGTGTCAGTGAATGGTCAATGACGTGAAATATGTTTGTCTACACGCAGTTTCTTCAGGCAAGAAATATTAAGTAGCGCTCCGAGGAAGACCTAGGCAAGCAAACGGCAAGGAATGCAGGAAAGTGCTAATTGTGATATTGTTTAAACCCTCCATCTCATTGGTTAAAACATGAAAATCTCCTAAAACCCTAGAATGTCAGTGCATTTTTTTCTATTTTATTTATAATATCTGATTCGCGTTTTATAAAAGCTTTCCTGAGTTTTATGGTATTACAAAATTTCTTTGTGGGGAACATGGCAAATTGGATGCGTCTAATTGGCATGGATATCGTTTTGAGATCTTTTAGAATAAAGGAAATCTTGTTTTAAAACAGAGTTAATCGACACCTTTTCTACACAGAAGAAGTCTTAAAGTCTACAAGTCTCTTTAAAGTCGTTTAAATATTACATGCAATATCTTCTGCTCCTAAAACGTCCACATCTTCAATTAATCGGTAGATGAATTATATATTGATAAACTAATATTGAAGTCGTTTATGAAATTATTTTCTTTTAGCACGCGTTAGATCATTCCATCTTTGGCATATGTCTCGTGGGCCGGGCCTCGGCTGTCCAAGTTTATAGATACTACTGACGCATGTTATATGATGCACACTTTTTTCAGCTCCTATTTTTTTACATTGTTTCACTTTCGCTTTTAACAAATCTTAATCAAATCTTTACAGGACAAATCTTACGAAAAATCTAGTCGTAAATGTACATCATTAGTTTTCCCAACATAAACAAGATATTACCACATTTCTTCGTGGTTTAGCCATTTCAGCTATTAATGGCTAAAAAGGTGCGTGACTTTCAAAACGTTTGCGGAAATACCTGCAGAGATGCTGTTTCAAGACCATGGCCCGCCAACAAGGTGAAATAGCACTTCAATGGACGTGTTGTAGAAATGGACTATTCATGCAATGCACTTATGCGGTCGCGCGCCTAAAAGAATTTTAATTATTGTCTATATGTCAGTGAAGATGTGTTGGAGATGGACTGGGAAACGTAACAACAATAACAATAGAGTATTATTGAATATACCGCTGCAGGCAAGTAGTAGGTAATAATCGCCAGGCAAAGAACAATTAATAGGCTTGATTGCATCATTTAATCTAATTATTCTACTAAAAGATCTTTCACAACAGCCTTAACTAATCTAAGTGACACTCCAGATGGTTTAATTGTTTGCCATATTATCCTTGATCCATTTCATTACATATGTGACTTTGGCGTACACACCAAATTTGCCAGGGGAGGCGCAACCATAGCCCCAGCTAGTGGCACCATGAACATAGAAGCGACCTCCAGTCTCGCACACCATTGGTCCACCGGAATCTCCTTGACATGAATCAATGCCTCCTTGGTCTAGACCTGCACAGATCATAGAATCGTGAATCTTGCTTGGATAGGCTTTATCGCATCTTGCACGGCTTGCAATTGGAACAGACACTTGTTGTAAATAGTCAGGCGTGGCTCCACCAGAAGAGAGGCGTCCCCATCCCGTTATCCAGCATTTCTTGCCGTCTGTAGGTGCTGGCACACTCTCGGGTAGGCACACAAGGTTAACATTCCTATACAACAAATATGGTGAAAATTTGAACTGCATAACTGTACAATTCATCACCGAAAACCAGAAATTTAAGTAGTGTAGCTGAAAATTAAAAGCATATGAGATTGCCAGGCTAAAGCTTCTTGTAAAGACAGTGAGAACTTTAACGTTTATACTTTATAACTATGGACTTCACAACCAAAAATTAGAAATGAAGCGCAGCTGGAAAAGTACGATGCATGATCCTGGCATGATCCAAACCCTTACTAGCTTGTAGGCTGGAGGAAATAATCTCGAAGATACACATGCAGAAACCAGCCGACATTCGTGAGCTGACATTCTTGAGACCCACCACGCCCTCCCTAGATCTACTTTTGTTGTACGTACTGCTTACTATATTGTAATAGATCTTTTTAATATATCAATGTGGATGCCACTTTGAAAATGTTATTTCAAGCAATATTGTGGGATGCCCAGGGGGCAAACCGATTTCAATCACACAAGTTATATCATGCAGGAAATGCATCGAACGAGATTTCTACTTCCGTAGAAGGAAGTTTGTACTAACTATATTTTGAAATTAGAATAATTTTTCATCATGAAGGAAACGATTTTCTTCCAAAATTGCCCAAAATACAGCTAATCAAGTACGTTTTGCTGCCTGGGCATCCCATAATTTTGTTTAAATTAGTTTATTCAAGATGGTACTCGTATCAGTAAAAAAATTTATTGGCCGGTAACAAAAAGAGCAAGGGAACCAACTCAATTAAGGTTCCAGAAAAAATACCCCATCACATGAAAAAGTAGCATACAACATGCTTGCTGACCAAGTTTGGGGATGTTTGACTTAATACAAGCAATGTTATGAGCATTCAAACCCTGCCAAAACTACAAAGAAATGGATGGTGTCCAGCCAAAACGTCCAGCCAAACCATAGATCTCTGTATTTTAAGAAAATTTTGAAACATCTTAATTCTATTTCTATTTGCTCGAACATGATCAAATTTTCAATTCTTACTATTTTTATGTGTTCTTTCTTATTATGTAGTCTGTTTAACTCGTATTTAAGAAACTTGGTCCAATTCCCCTGCTCGTTTTGTTACTGGCTAATTAGATTCTCAGCTATTTATGTAGACATGTAGTTGACATCTACTTACTTGTTGAGAATGGCTGGTTTGGCAAGTTTCAATAAAGCAATATCATGGGAATATCTCGTTGGTTTGTGATAGCTTGGATGGGTAATCACTTTTGAAACCTTGATGTCTTGCTCTGTTCCAACGGTGTTGACACGCCTATGAGCTCCAAGCCTAAAGAAGAATTACAAATAGCTATCATTGCCTGTTTATAGTCGTGTAATGAGTGACGGAGACAACTGTACGTATATGCGTATTATTAAAGTCAGCGCACGCAGGAAATCAAATAAACAGTAAAAAAGAAGCTGATTGCCTGCTAAACGGGACTGAGATAGAATTTCCTGAGATTTAACGCCAACCAATCTAATAAACCCAGAAATTTATTGCCCTCTAGAATATGTTCTGAAAGTCAAATGATTTCCATTATTTCTTACAAGCAAATGCAAGTAACGCACTATTCAACTGATTTTCAGTTTTCATTGTTGCACTCGGAATCACCTCACGATAGCTAGCGTTCGTGGGCTGCGAAATGCTAGACCCTTCATTTCAAAATCTCCAAGAGAATTAGAGACCTAACAGCACACACCAAGGGAACAGACCCATCAGTCGGAATACAACACATACTGGTACTGGGTATAGCCCTATGCTGTTCCAGTATAAGAGTAAAAGACCTTGTACTCGGGCACTATATTAGCGCACTGTTCCAATTATGTGTTGAGTACTGGTTGGGTACATAGGGAGAAAAGGGTGCACTTCTAAGCCAGTGTTAAGGGCTATGTGCTGGAGAATGGAGTAGTTAAAAGCGCCTTAAATGCATGTTAATTAGGAGTGGTTCCTCTGGTTACGAAAATTATTGAGAAGACAAAGAATCTGCCAGCCTACTATACGTTTCTGTTGATAACTCCACCCCTATTCCTATTAATTCCTTCCACAAATATTTTCCCAACGGCAAAGTACGGATTGACAATACCTGATGACAATTGAGCTCGCTGATTTACCAGAGACGCAGTGAGTCGCAGTCAAAATCCATTGTGGATGAATCAGTGAGCCACCACAGTAAGGAAATCCCGATGTCGTACGGAGCTGAGCCTGCCATGGCCAGTCGCCATGTTTAGCTGCTGTAC
Source organism: Telmatactis stephensoni (assembly GCA_029948255.1). NCBI lineage: Eukaryota > Metazoa > Cnidaria > Anthozoa > Actiniaria > Isophelliidae > Telmatactis > Telmatactis stephensoni. Next base: position 15,481 of record JALIZF010001786.1, read on the forward strand.
CTCCAACAATACGTGTATGGGGACGTGTACCACAGGAACCTAAGAAAACAGAGATCATCTTGAGTTAAGTCGTTTTGAACAATACTTAGAAATTAACCATCATAATCATTTTTTACGATCACAATAGTACACTCAATTTATCGATTTCGATTATTGGTCATATGAAGACTAAAGATATATATAGCTAATTCAATTTACGTTGTCGCTGAAAAAAGCCTAAAGCCTAAAGCTTTGAGAGTGGAATCATGAAAAATTGTTATCACCGTGACATCATTGTAATAAAAAAACTCACTGTATGCCTGCAAATTCTACAACTTGGACACATATAATTCCTTAATTTCTCAGATAGCCTACAGAGAAGTTTGTTAGTACACAAAAGATATTTGAAAGGCTTTAGCCTTTAGGCTTTTTTCCAGCGACAACGTTAATTGAAATAGCTATATATATATATGAAAGTGTATAGATATTGTAGTAGCTGATATTGGCATTAAACTTCAGTGGCTTTGAGGTTTGGGTTCGAAGCTATCGAGCAAGTTTCTGTATACTTTTTGAAATGTTTGCCCGACGCCTCGAATTGAAATCTTTGTTTAGAGTAGTTGGAGTGAACCAGCTGTTGTACAGTTAAGGTTCGCGCAGTTTTAAAACGTTCAAAACACTACTCGTAAGTCGCGCGATAATTCCTAGTATTAAAGATAATTTCAAAAAGTACTCACCGCTTGGAGGTGGAGGTGTAGCTGGAGGAGGTGGAGTTTGCACTGAAAATTTACAATTATTGTTTTATAACAGGTTTTGTGATCAGAATGTAACAGGAGTATCCTACTTATTAGTTTCAAAAACTATACGTATCTAACTCCAGTCCTATAATGATTCTGTTTTAGCGGACTGTGTTGCAACGCATGGTGATACTTAGTTGTTCTCACCGATCCCCTATATTTTATTAAAAAACAATAGCGAATAGTCCCCTTCACAGTTCTCTTTGCATCGAAGCGAGACGAACGGTGAGCTTGCAATGATAGAGACTTGTGAATAATTGTCCTAGGTCATGCAGGGTCGTAACGAGGTATATAGTTTTTGCAGTGATCCCGATCCCAGGGCTAAAAATCTGATCCTTGATTCCCAAAATAAGGGCAATTTTGATCCCTGATCCCGTCTTAAAAAAGTGATCCCTGAAAACCGTTGGTGATCCCGATTCCAAAGACAGTGATCCCGATCCCAAGGCTAAAAATCTGATCCCTGAGCCCAGAAAATAACGCTGATGTAATCCCTGAGCCTAAAAATAATGCTGATCCCTGATCCCATATACCTCGTTACTACCCTGCTAGGTGTTAAAAAAGGTCTCTATCATTGCACGCTCACCGTTCGTCTCGCTTCGATGCAAAGGCACGGCTACCTTTCAAGATGGCACAGGGAACTGTGAAGGGGACTATTGTGCTCAGAATAGTGTTTGTTTTCTTAAGCAGTACTCAATTGTAACATCTATGTGACTGATCACATATCTTTCCCCTTCAGTTTCCGTGCATTTTTGTGTGTGACACATTTGTCGCATGTTATTAATTACTCTTCATATTTGTGAATTGTGATTATTTGTCACACAACACCATCATTATATCTACTTACCACCACTACAGGGCGTTACAGAAATATCATCAATGGCAATGTCGCCAGTATATCGTTTTCCTCGAATGCCTTCAAATGACAGCTGTGCCGGTTTTGAAAATAACATACAATCAAGTTGCAGATAATCAAATTGTACCAGGAAAGATAATTGGGCTACTAATTGTAGAGATCAGGGGCGGGTTTAAGCCGGGTGGAATGCAGGTTTTTTATTAACCAATGGAAAATGATCATTGAAAATGCTTGAAGGGGACTCCTATTATAAGCGGGCGGGGATGCTCGTCGGAATTTTTGAAAATAACCCCTAAAAGGTATCTGAGTGGGAGTGGCAACAATTTTATATTATCCCAAAATGGTGCCAATTCAAAAGCAAACAAAAAATCGAAGAATTGAAGCATAAGAACTCCTTTTTCGATGTGCATAAGAGACACAAGTCAGATCATTAAAATTGTCCCAGTAATGTAATGCCTATTTTAGGTATTCTATTTACCGAAAAATACCCAGCTAAGTCTCTAGTAGTCCACTGAAATCTGGGACACCCTTAAAGGTACCAGATCACTGATCTTAACCCCTAAAAGGTACGACGAGCATACCCGCCCATTTCCGGCCGTCGGACTCGATCCCCCCTCCCCCCAGGTGAAAATGATCATTGATCTCCCAGTATACTGACAGTATAGCAAAGAGGAGGATCTCAGAGTTTACTGACCGTTTGTGTACCACGTTGTGTAAGTTTGAGTTGTTCTTTATGCCACTGATTACCCTGTTGTCCACTCTTTGAGAAGACCTTAGAGCCACCCACATGGACGTTAAGTGTACCGATTTGGTACCCGTACATGTGGTAGTAGAACGTTAAACACGTGTTGTCACGGATATTGATCACTTTATTTAGAACAGCGTTGTCTCCCTGTCTTCGGGGATAGGAAGCTTCGATGTACATGTAATAGCCTAGAAAGCCAAGAAATCAAGTAAGTCAACATAAAGAGGTTCAGAATACTGAAAGTTAGGCAATATGGATGTGTATGCTTACGAGTCGTTTTGCCTTTATTTTCCTCATAAAAACATATGCATGTGGAAAAAGGATATTAACGATGACCTACGTTTTATCGTTTTTATCCGAGAAGACGCGAAGGTCTACAACTGACTATATATGAACCTCACGACTTTCTTATTCACACCAGTCTACCGTTGGTGATTTAGTCATTTCTAAAGCACATTCTGCACTCATCGCAGAAAGCACTCGCAGCGATCATTTTTGAACAATAGATTTTATTCCGAACGGGTACTCGCTGGCTCGCTGCGAGTAATTTCTGCGATGAGTGGAGAATGGCCTTAAGACTACGTAGGCGTCTACATAGGCACAGAGACCCGAGAGGGATTGGGTATAGAAGAAGATGAAGAAGATAGGAGGAAGTAGCACTGTAATACGGATAAATTTGAGATCGTATCTTCTCCGTACCTTGATCGAAAAATAAAACAAAACAAAACAAAACAACAAAACGAGACGAAACAAAAATAAACAAAAACAAAACAAAACAGCGTTTTATAGTCTGCAGGGCGGAATTCCAAGGTCAAAACACATCGAAAAATGAACGAAACGGAAAACGCATAAGTGTAGACCCCTCCTGAGACTTGCGGCGTGATATCATAAATTCCGTATCATTTTTTTCCGTTTTGGCTCGCTTTAAAAAGCGATATATCCAAATGACCAGTAATGAACGACCAACGATTTAATCTTCGTTACAATCCACCTAAAGAATTATTAGAGCCTTTAAAATGAACTCAACTAACCACTTCCACTTGTATGGTCTCCGCTTGGTCCAGTTGCTGATGAAGGAGTTGGTCCTCTTCTTCTCATCCAGTCGAATTTGTCATCTTTAGCTTGAGTGAATCCACAGCTTTGTTCAAAATCGCATCTAAAGCCTTTAACATAAACAGTTTTAAGATGTTTAATAAAAGGATTTTTATGGCCCTTCATTCAACCCAGGGATATTATTAAGATCTTATCAGAGGCTTACTCAGAAATTATTCCGAATATCAGTTGGACGGTGTCCTTATTAACGGTGTTCCACTGTACTCTACCTTGGAACTACTTTCTGCCAGGGACGAAAAACAAACTCATGTCGCTTAGTGGTTTGTTGGCATATTTTAGGTAAGGTATCTTACAGTGGCATATTCAGCCAAGTAGTAGTAAAATTAAATTTGAAAATTAAGCGCAACACAGTTGCGCTAGGCTCCTTCGCAGCCGTTTTTTGTATCGGGATCCCTGTCCCTTCCTCTCTTTGGGAGGGACAGGGATCCCGATACAAAAATCGGCTGCGAAGGAGACTAAGTTGCGCGCTATTCTTGCAAAGTGTATCAGGGGTTTTGATGAAGTTTTGTCCCTACCAGGGCATTCTCTAACGGAAACATCATCGATGGCAATGTCTCCCTGCCAAGAACTACCACGAATTCCCTCAAAAGAGATCTATCAAAAGATGAAGAAAAGCAACAGCATGAAGTTTATTTTGGAGCTTAACTAGTATTTGATTCTTTCTCATAAAATGATTATCACTTTACCGAATAACACTGAAGACTCCATGAGATAAACTGCCAGACACCCCCCGGTGGAGGGGGGACTCCATATACCGGAGGGTAGGGATGCTGGTCAGAATTTTGAAAATGAAGCGAAGTCCCCTCCCCCGGGGGGGAGGGAGGTTGGGGAGCAGAGACCAGTCATGGAGAATCGAAACCCCATAAAAATTCTTTTTATATATTGTTTTTATCATTATTACAATGATTTATTTACCGTTTGACTTCCACGTTGAGATAAGCGAACTTCGGCATATTGCCATTTATTTTCTTGACTTCCAGTTTTACTGAAAACCTCGCTATTTCCAATTTTAACCTTCAATGCATTCACATTTCTACCAAGCATGTGGTAGTAGAATCGGAGGCAGCTATTACCACTGAGAGTTACTATCTTGTCGATGATGGCATTATCATTATTGGCTCTTGGATACGAGGTCTCAATGTACATATAGTAACCTGCAACAAAAGTATATAAAATTGGCATAATTAGGAGACCATTGTTTAACGATATTCCTCGCGCGCCCATATAAAAACCTTTGTCAGACCAAAGTTACTGCTTGGGCTATTTTTAGATCTCGCACCAGACTCCTTAATCACATATTTCAACCGACTCCAATTCGTGCTGGGAGTGAATACACAGTACAAATGTTCGTAAAATTCAAAATCTTTCGGCAAGCGCAAGTTGGTCACAAAACAGACGAGCCCAAAGCGGGTTAACCTGCCTCATCACGTGATGCGTCTTAGCTTAGTATCCTGGCCTCAGTTGCACGAAGGGTAGACAGCACTATTCTTGGTTTGCATGTGACGTCATCGAAAAGCTAAAATCTAAACTATTCATCACACGAAACTGTTTCCTAGATATTTTATTTATATCATTAAGAAAAGTCCTCACACAAAAAACTGAGTTCTTTCGATGAATGGTTTTCGACTTATTGCGAGTCAATTTCTGTCACGCAACACTGTCACGTATATCGTAAAGACGCAGAAATATAGGCAAATGTGATTCAAAACATACGACTTTAACTTTGTAAGTGATAAATAAGTTTGTTTTGGTGAATATCTGAATAGAAAACACGAATTATAGCGATATTAACGTGATTTTGGTCCCTCGTTTTACTGTCCGCCATGTTGGTGTACAAAGGTTGTGCACCAAGATGGCGGACCCATACATTTCACACCAAACAATGAAGATATTTAATCGCTCGTATCTCGTTATCAAAATATTCTTATGACTAAAAATTTCGTATAGATACAAACCTTTAACTGCTTTTTTAGATGCAAGACATTTTATTCAAAAATATTCTATATTAAGCCCGAAAATTTTTATGATGACGTCAGTGCAAACCAAGAATATGCGTTGGATAAATCCTTATGCTGTACATAAAGTGATGAAATTTTCCAGTAAATTTAGCTATTATCCACCATTCGTACAAATGGGGCCTTGTCATGCTCTCTTTTGTATTTAATGAATTTGATCGCAAATATATTTTCAAAATCTCAAATCTTATTTTATTACCTTTTCCAGAAGTATGATCGCCAGAGGGTCCAGTTCCACCAGATGGAGTACTTCCGCTTCGTCTTGTCCAATCAAACTTGTCTCCATTTCTCTGAGTAAATCCACAGGTATCCCGATCGAAATTGCAACTGAAACCTAAATCAATAAACGAACAGCTAAGTTTTTACATGAAGTTGATTTTGAAATCTAAATTTCTGTAACTTACCGCTTGATGGTTGTGTGGTCGTTGATGGTGTTGTGACAGGGCCTTGATTAACAATAAATCAACGCAGTTAATTTGTATCGTTTCATCTAATAATCATGATTCCTTCTGCATGTACCGGTCACATTATACATAATTCAATAGAAACAACAAAAGACTCTAAGTTATACAATAGAACGAGCGAAGCTAACCAAGAACAAAAACCTGAACAAAGGTTTGCGGTACGTGCAGAAAGACCCATAATCATTGATTGCTTAGGTTTCTGAAATTTGGTCTATACCTGGTCCACACTTGTACATTCTGTTTAGTTGGGTAGTATCAATGCTGCTTAGTCCACGTCGCTGACCAAGGGTAACCTCAATGATAAATAGATTACAACATGAAACTATATATTGAGGAATAGACCATTTCACGGTTGTCGTGGCTCAACCTCAGCCTCGACACCGTGTAATATATTCTTTAGAATTGGACTACAGCCCGTGGAATTTTAAAGTGTTTCGATTGTTTATTGATGTGTGCATTCCTTACATTACCATGGGCTACAGTCGATCTCTAAAGAATATATTACACGCTGTCGAGGCTGAGGTTGAGCCACGACAACCGTGAAATGGTCTATTGAGGTTACGTTAATGACACGATAATAATAATACTTGTAATACAGTGCAAACCTCTATATATAACGACCTAATTTCAAAGTTCTATATAGAGTGGTTTTCATATACCTTTGCTCACACTAACTGAACTCTTAAGAGAGACCTCTATTAAGCGACCACCTCTATATATCGGCCACTTTCCAAGGTTTTAAGGGTAGTCGTTATATACACGTTTCACTGTACATCTGTTGGGCAAATATCCATGCAAATTATTATCATGGAATCCTCGTGCATTTACTCACTCGTATTCGAATGGTATGTGGTTCCAGTACTGAATAATTTACAGTATTATTACTCGGGCTACCTGTGATAGACCGAGTCTAAATCTGCGCTGCAGTCGTCAAACGAGCAAGTGTGCAAAATTGCCCAGATGGCCCTTGCAAGCAAGCTTGGTTTACTCGGGCTCCCTTGTAACCCTGATAGCGTTATGTTTTCTTTCTTTTGAAAAACCCCTTAATACGTTGAATTTTCTAAAAGACCCTCGACTACCAACTCACGCCAGGTCATTCTTGATAGAGGGGGGAGGGGAGGGGGGTATTGGAGGACATGCGAGGAACAGGGTGGATTTAAGTCTATTGACAAATCAAATACTCGAGTGGGGAACGAACCAGGAAAGCCACAGAGATGAAAGGCGTCGGAATAGACTATATCACACTCGACCATGCTATCTCTCGTGAACACAGCACGCATGCTTGGCGCATTTATCTCTTGATTGTGAGAAAACGAGAAACATCGCTGATTGCCAGAACTATTTATTGAGTCTGCGCTGTTGGTATTGATGGAGAAGAACACAATTAAACATTCATAAGTAGTATAGAGAGTATAATTACCCCTGACTTTTTGGGAACGATAGTCGGTTGTCCATTTTTAGTAAATGCCCTTGCACTATAATGCATCACGCTGCCGTAGTCATACGTTGTGCCCTGAGAGTCGATCCCTGAAGAGTGTTTTTTAAAATTGTTTTCCTTTCCTAAAGACAAAATAATTAATTCTTCAATCGGCATATCTCTGTGAGATACACAATGTACGAGCCAGTGGTGTATGTCTTAAAAAGTGTTCATTTTATGGGGGGAGTTTTAAAGACGTTCAGCTTTTCAGTGCATCACCATTGGGGCTGGCAAAATCCTTGGGTCGGCTTCAAAACATCATCCCTGACCCAATTAGCCTGCGTAACAAGCGTTTCTTTAGGGAGAAAGGGAGAGAGAATTGGGTTTCCTGTGTAACCAAAGACAGGGGGAGGGAACTCTGCTTTTTGTAACACAGGAAACCCAATCCCCTTTAAACCCATTTCCCTGAAACGCTTGTTACGCGCGCTATGATTAAAGATGCTGGTATGTTAGTGCCGTGATTTCTATAGAGCACAATTCGTAATCAGTGTGAAACGGACCGCGCCTTATCGTGGATCGACGTGTCAGTGCCGTTTTGTCTATAGAAACATTCGCAATTCCTGTACATGTCGTAACCGTGCCGTAACCGTGCAGTGTCGTTTTCACAGTCATACGAAATCCTCTCTTTCATGAGAGTCGTCAGATGGGAAAATGTTCATTACCCATACCCTCCCCTCCCCACTCCCCCAAGTAATGTACCTACCTGACTGTATGTTCCCCCACTTTATGGTGACGTAGTTATCCCTGTCAGGCCTGGATTGTTCGTGGAAGAAACCAAGAGCGTGACCTGATCAAATGCAAAAGAACTGGTAAGAAAAGGACTCACTTTATATTATTGCACAAAAAAATTATTTGAATGCGAAACTGTGCAGTCTTTAAATTAGCAAAAAAAAACCCCTATTCTATTACAGCAGGACTTGCCTCATCCGGTACTCCTCCTATTTCTCGCTTTCCTATTTACTTATCAGTACTTTTCAACTCCTATAGCTGTATATAAACCCATCCATGAATTCATTACTCCTTTTACTCCAAAGAAGGACCAAGGCTTGAACTGTCAGTAAATTATCTCATTTTTACACGGTGCTACAGATTTCCATTCATCCCTTGATGTATTTTTAATTTTACAGCCGACGCAGCCCAAATTAGCTCACTCGCTAGTCTCCTTCTGTTGCAGACCCATAGATAACAATTCCTTTGTACCAAAATCCACTAGTTATCTAATGTAATATCAACTTAACTATGCTATATATAGAATTGCGTATTTACCAAACTCGTGGATAACGATTCCTTTGTGCCAACATCCCCTAGCTAGAGACAGTTGTTGCATCCTACCAGTTCGCCCAACATATGACCAACACCTACGATGCAAGGTCAATAGATGTTACAAGAATGTACTGTTTCAGCGGTATAAAACATTATTAGTTTTTATAAGCTTGCAAATTTATGTATTTTTTGAAGAGATAGAATTTTTCTCGTCGACTGTGCTTTTGTTTGAATGGTCGACCAGTTTCCACTTTTTTAGCGCTTTCAAAGGAACAAATTACATCAAAGCCGCTCACAGGACCAATAAACAAAGACTTTTGGCAACTTTTGACATCAATTAAAAGTTATTTTGTGAAAGTTGGAATTTTTTTCTCGTTCTTTAATTTCGAGTTACCAAATTTAATGGTTAAGTTTTTCGGGATTTATTCAAAATCCCTCTGATAAAACTTTCTGATTTTGAGTTGGTTAATTAACTATGCAAGAAAGTGAAGTTTAACACCTATATAGCCATTTTTCTAGAGCTCATCAAAAACGGGAGATATTTTAGGAAAACTAAATTAAATGATCTTTGTTTTTCGTTGCCATAGCAACGCGTCATGGACAAAAAAATGGCATCAATCAAATCTTCAATCCCTCCTTAGTATCTTGTGTGAAAATCATTTTGATCGGACAAATGTAAGTTGACCAATTTTCAAAAATAAAATTGGAAGTTTTGTCAAAATCGATCGCCAAAATACTACTGGTAAACACCTTAAGCCTGATTTGACGAAGTTTAAGTGACCCATTAAAACCTACCCGCCTCCTCTGAACACAGATACATAAGCTGTTTCGGTGGTTCTTCTCTTAAAGCGGATACAGGTCTTCTGGTGATATTCTGCAATAGCTTCGTTCAACCTCGTCATAGCCAGGGATTCGCTAGCTGTGAAATAAACCAAAAATCACAATATCCTATATTAGTGCTCATCTTTCTAAACAAAACAATTACGAAACGAACACAACAACAAAACAAACAATTAAACAAAAGCTAAAAACGTAAGAACAACAAAAAGGGCATCCAATAGCTATAGCCCACTTTCGACATCCTGGCTGATCAGAAATCTCGCAGAAAACAAGATTCAAGACGAGGCTAGCTCCGGGAAACAGTGAGTAACTGGCTAATATATTCCCCGGATCGAGCCTCGTCTTGAATTACTTTGTGCGTGATCACTTATCCAGAATATCGAAAGTGAACTATTGTTGAAATATTTCAATTCCAAGATAGTTGTTATTAATTCGATTCACTTTATGAAAAAATCAGAATGTTTTTAGAATGTCACGCTCTGTAGACATGAACAATAAATTCAAACAATTTTCTGTAAAGAAAACTCTACTTGTGACCTTAGCAGAGGGCATGATCCTACTATAAGAACTACCATTTCTTACCTATCGATAATTCTACATCGTAAATAATCTCAGCATTGGGCCAAAGTCTGTAGTTGATGGATGCTCTTTCTCCTCTTGCCTCGACCTCTGCTCTTTGATCTTCAGTAAGCTTGATATCTCCCTCAAAGAGGTCGGGTTCTTCAATTCCTCTATTCTCTGATCAAAAACAAAAAACAATTTTGAAGGAGAGCTTGATATTCGTGTGAAACTAGGAGTACATATTTTCTACCCATTCAACTTTATGGGGTAAGTGGTGTAGGCATATCATATGTAACAACATTTTTTTAAAATAAGTGTATACAGTTACCTTCAAAACTTGCCAAAGCGGCCGCGACCAGAGTAAGTATCACCAGTGAGGTCTTCATGATGAACAAGTGAAGATTCTGACACTGAGTTTTCTTTTATAGACAGCTTTATAATTACTGTACCACAAATAGTCATTCAAATCAAGATTTGTTTATTTAAAGTGCTACTCTGATCAAAAAACGGTGAAATTCTATTTCGCAGAAAATTTGTGAAATAAACCCTCAAGGGTCTATTGATCACCAGTTAAAATATCTTTTAGTAGTAGGAAAAGGAGAGTTCTAAGACCGAGGTACGAGGTACGCCCCCCCCCCCCCCCCCCCCAACCCCAACCCCAAGCCCGACTGGGCGGTACCTCCCTCTCCGGGGTATGAGGTACGACGATCCCTCGAGCCCGGTAGGGCTACCCCTCCCCCTACTAGCCCGGTAGGGCTACCCCTTTCTGAGGTATGATGAGGTACGACCCATCCCCCTCGAGCCCGGTAGGGCTACCCCTTTCTGAGGTATGATGGGGTACGAGGGTGGTACAACGGGGTATGAATGGGGTACAAGCGCAGCGAGTTTCCGGTACAGCGATTACGGGGTCGATGACGTCATTGGTGGTGCAATAATCACCAACCGGGTCAAGCAATTTTCCTCTCTTTTGAATCCTCCTAATTCGTAAATTGTATCCTATTAATATTTTCTTCTAATTCTTAAATGGTATCCAATTAAAGAAGTAGCACAAGTGGCCACAAAGAATCAAAATTTTAGATTTTCTAAACATGCGTGACGCGTACGGTGCGTGACGGCTATTGTTTTAGAAACGGCCACCTGTAAATCTATTGTTTTTGAAACTCGTGTTTATAGTTTGTACAAGAATTAGAAACTAGAATTGGCAGTTCCAGAGTCATTTATTCAATTCATTCCAAAGGTTCAAAATTATAGATTTAAAAGACATGAGTGTCAGGATCTCATATCGTTGACACTTTATTTTGAGTCACTAGTTTGTTATGTGACAAGTTTTATGTCTAGATCTTATGCAAATTTCACCAAACGTTCTGCCTCATTTGTTTACTTAAGGCTCGTTCATTGTTTACACAATTGTCTCAAGAGGTATACATGATTAAATTTTGTTGATTTCTTCTTGTTGTTGCTGTAGTCCCGTCAATTTCCTTCGACGCATTTGCTCTTTTAAGGGTACACCACCGAACTGCCCACGACCTGACGAAACCCCGTTTTGCGGTCCCACTTTAAATGTGAGTTCTTTGAACCAGTCAGGTTGAGGTGACTTGCATCAAAAGTTGATCCTAACATCACCCATGATTATTTCAGTTCTTTACCCACTCAGTTTTAACCTTTCCGTACGATCGCCTTTGGGTTTGTGACTCGTAAAGTCAGTGGGAGAACAGTTTATACATGAGATCATAAAGACATAAATAAATCACTCTGAACGGTTTCAACACATGTAAATTCAGATCTTGAAAGGTAGTCAGACAAACCAAACTGATTCATTGAAAAGTCCTTTTATTCACGTTCGGGATGTTACAATTCGCTTTCGGATTCTTCTTGATTGTCATCATGATCATCCATGAGTTTTAATTTCTTGGATTTCAACGACAATTGATGGACTGCATCACAGTCTCGACAACGACAAAACTTGACTTTCGTGGTATGATCATCTACGGCAAAGACGTGTGAGCAAATATCGCATTCAACCAGTTGGTCGTCACGACAATAGTAACCTTCGCGCCACAGACATCTGGGGCATTGCACTACAGGTATGGAATAGAACGATTTGAAGTCACGGCAGACGTGACACTCTAGGGGTTCATCGTCTGATTCTGAACTTTCCGGTTCTGAATGCTCCTGTGACTCTAAGCTTTCACTAACACTCTCACTGTCCGACTCTGAAGTTTCTCTTTCAGAGGTTTGGTCACTAGTTTCGCTATCTGTCTCGTCCTCTTCCGGTTGCCTGGCAACCAAATCTGCCAGAACCCTTTTGTTACGGATCAGTTTCTTGTCAATACCAATCTCTGATAATCCTTGAGTGAACGTTTTCAACCCACGAGGTACTTTAACATCCAAATTGTAAGGTAACATGACATACTCAATGAGCTCTGCAATGCTGGTGACAGGAATTCTTCGCTCATGATACATCATCTCCCCATGGGAGTTCCAGTATAAAATACTTTTCGAAGCTGACAGGGTATGAAGAAATGCGAGCGTCTTTTCTTCGGGGTTACTCTGGGAGAGTTTCTGCAAAACCTTTTCAATATCGTCATCGTCAAAAGTGGCCTCTTCGGTGTAAGAAGCAATACTGTCTTCAGAATCAGTGGACTCGCTCCGTGCTCTTTTCATGTTGCTTCCTCAAATGATCAACGTCGAAATGAGCTTCTTCTTTATGGACAGGAATATTTAAAACAAAAACAACTTCAGAGCCGACACCAGGGGTGACATGATATCGGACACAAAACCACCACCCCGTTGCGCTAGAGTTTGTTTCTTGATTTTGAAAGGAACGGATGGGTCGGCCAATTTCCGTATGTCATCCACATGCTTTCTCAGTCTTTCTTTTTGCACTTGTGACACTGGTATAGTGCCTTTGGATAAATTCGAGCAAACTTCACAAATGGCATGAACCTGTTCTGGACTAGCGGTGGCCAGTAAAAGCGTTCTCTGATGAGGAGGACAATTGGTTAAGTGATACAAATACCCAAAATGGTCACGGATCAAACGACTCATGTTGTCTGTACGGACGTTTGCTCCAAATGAAATAATGAGGGGGAAACACTATAATTTATCTATTATGATAATCTAGACTAGAATACTAGAATCTAGCTAGAATACTAGAATCTAATGTACAATTTAATCTAATCTAATCTAATCTAATGTAGAATCTAATCTAATTAGAATCTAATAGATCTAATCTAATCTAATCTAATCTAATGTAGAATCTAATCTAATTAGAATCTAATAGATCTAATCTAATCTAATGTAGAATCTAATCTAATCTAATCTAATGTAGAATCTAAACTAATTAGAATCTAATAGATCTAATCTAATCTAATGTAGAATCTAATCTAATTAGAATCTAATAGATCTAATCTAATCTAATCTAATGTAGAATCTAATCTAATTAGAATCTAATAGATCTAATCTAATCTAATCTAATGTAGAATTTAATAGATCTAATCTAATCTAATGTAGAATCTAATCTAATTAGAATCTAATAGATCTAATCTAATCTAATGTAGAATCTAATCTAATTAGAATCTAATAGATCTAATCTAATCTAATCTAATGTAGAATCTAATCTAATTAGAATCTAATAGATCTAATCTAATCTAATCTAATGTAGAATTTAATAGATCTAATCTAATCTAATGTAGAATCTAATCTAATTAGAATCTAATAGATCTAATCTAATCTAATGTAGAATCTAATCTAATTAGAATCTAATAGATCTAATCTAATCTAATGTAGAATTTAATAGATCTAATCTAATCTAATCTAATGTAGAATCTAATCTAATTAGAATCTAATAGATCTAATCTAATCTAATGTAGAATCTAATTTAGTATAGATCTAATCTAATCTAATCTAATCTAATAGATCTAATCTAATCTAATCTAATGTAGAATCGAATCGAATCTAATCTAATGTAGAATCTAATAGATTTTATCTAATGTAGAAAATAACAATCCATATAGACCATAAATAACACATACTTCTAAAATTGGTTTCATTCAGTACAAGACGCGGAATGGTGCGGATGTGTCCTATATGCGGCAAGCCGCAACAAAATTTACACACTCATTTGAGTCGAACTCATAAGCTGGACAATTCACAGCGACAGTATTGGCTAGGTCAAGAAAAATGCACAAAAGTTGGTCAGCGGTTTACTCCCTACCCTCAGACAAAACCTCAAGTGGAAACCAAATGTAACCGGTTTCAATTACTCCACCCATTCACAGCCTTAGTGGCTGGAATGACCGGCTCTGGGAAAACGGTCTGGGTTCAAAACCTACTGGAACATGCCAACCAAGTCATCCAACCTCCACCTCAACGTATTGTATGGAGTTACTCTCAATGGCAACCGGCCTACGACCGGATGCTCAAAACGGTCCCTGGGATCGAGTTTGTCAAAGGTATACCCCATGACCTGGATGAGGATTGGTATTTTGACCCCGAGATCAACAATCTGATGGTCATTGACGATCAAATGACCGAGACCTCCAACGACAAACGTATCTTGAATTTATTTACCAAGGGATCCCATCACCGAAATCTCAGTGTCGTTTTCCTCTTGCAAAATGTCTATTTCCAAGGCAAAATCATGCGCACCTTGAGTCTCAATGCAGCCTACCTCGTCCTCTTTAAAAATCCCAGAGACAAACTACAAATGATGACGTTGGGAAAACAAATGTACCCCGGAAAAACAGACCAGTTTCTTCAAAAGTACGAGGCCGCTGTTCATCGGCCTTACGGCTACCTGTTCGTCGATCTCAAACCCAACACCCCAGAGGGGTGTCGACTGCGTACCAACGTTCTTCCAAATGATGCTCACTCATCGCAGACTGGAGGTCAAACAGATGACGTAAAGACCATCGCTAACTTTTTTGAGCGTCAAGGGTACTTACAGTCACCCCAACTGAAAGCCATGCAGGAACTAGAAGAACAGATGGACGCCATTTTGAAAGACCCCACCCTACCTCCAGAGGTGAAAATCAAAGAATATGGTCCACTGTTTAATCGTTACCTTGCTCTACAACAACAACTCTCCAATACCGGTCCAACGATACCGAGACAGGAACCCATTTCAACCGTATCAACATTGGTCGACCAGAGTCAACCCCCGGCTAACGTGACGACTCCGAAAAACGTGTCTCCTACAAGTGTGACCAGTGACAGTGGCGTTGGTATGGCAACACCTAAAACACCCTCATTCCTAGAACGCCTGACATCCAAAGTCAGAACACCTTTTAAATCTAGTGTTCCACGGGGTACAGAGGAGATACCGTCGACTCCATTAAAAGTAGACCAACCCTCTACTTCCACTCCCATCACTCTGTCGAGTGTAGAGTTTCCTCTCACGCCTCCATCCAGTAAAGAAAAACCCCAAGCTGATCCCAGGTGGATACGTTATCAAGATGAACATAAGTATAGAGGACAGGTGTTCCAACCTCCACGACGCTCACAACGAATAAGAGCCATGATTCAGTCCATACCCGGTTGGGAAAAATATTAAGTAGTATTTAACTCATGTATTAATTGTAACTAAAAAAAAAGAAAGTAAATAAAATCATATTTCCAACATTTATTGGTGTCTTGTTGTTATATTACACTTTTTCAAATGTTTTTAATACATTCGTATCACTTTCACAGTGTCTTTAATCATTTGATAAGTTTCCGGTAACAATGCTGGATTTCTCTCTGTCCAGCTGTAGAGTTCGGCCTCTGCCTCAATGGTTAGTTGGAAAGGTCTCATATTGTCCATCACTCTGTTTATCACTTTCAGTATATTTACATTTCTGAGGGCCTGCTCAAAGTGAAGTTCGATCTTTTCGTCTTCTGTCAACAATAAGCACTGTACGTTACTGTTTGGAAGACGACATCCACAACAGTCTTTCATGTTGATTTCGTACAGGTGTTTGCACACTTCTACTGCATAGGTGGAAACGAACTGTTTTTTCATGAACTTGAATGGGTCCATCTTTATTAATGTTTCTTCGAGTAAGTCTCTTTCTTGTCGGAGGTCACCAGGATTTGGTTTTTCGGTTTTCAACCATCCTGTTTTATCCCACTTGTTGCACCACCAATGACGTCATCGACCCCGTAATCATTGTACCGGAAACTCGCTGCGCTCGTACCCCATGATACTCCAATATGACGTAATATACCTCAGAAAGGGAGAGGGGTAGCCCTAGCGGGCTCGAGGGGGAGGGGTCGTACCTCATCATACCTCAGAAAGGGGTAGCCCTACCGGGCTAGTAGGGGGAGGGGTCGTACCCCATACCCCAGAGAGGGGAGGTAGCCCTACCGGGCTGGGGGTTGGGGGGGGGGGGGGCGTCTTCTTTTTTGCAGCATGATAAAGAGCATCCACGCTTCCGAGACTTCCCCCCTGATTGAGGTGGTAGTACAGGTTTTGAAGGAGGTTGTCGTTCTCCATCGAGTTGGGAGTTTTCTATAAGTATTTTACCCCCGCAACAGGCTAGAACGCACCTTACTTTACGAAAAATGTTTTCTAATTTAAAATTGGGAAGGGTTCTGAAACATCCCATGTCTTAACCCTTTGACATCAAACACAAGACTAAGGAATGATGATAAATGTCTTTATTTTTATTCTCGCATAAATTTTACAAATTTGAGATAAACCTCCGGGATCCAGTCTCCCCCATTTTGTATCGTGTTGCGTATCATATGCACAAAGTCTACTATGATCTGTTCTTGAGGATCGTACGTGTGAATCATATCTTCCCAGAAGTAAAAGATTGTCCGCGCAGATACTTTGGTAAGTTTTGTGAGGAATGTCTTCCATTCTGCTGTCATGGGTATGCCTGCCAGTTTAGTGAATCGTTCACAAAGTTGGTAAAACACATCGAGATTGATTCTAGTTCTAACATCGTCATAGCCTTTTTCAAAGATTTCTTCCTCGCTAAGTAGTAAGCACTCGTGATCGTTTTGACTGGGCCAGCCTTTTTGACAACCTTCGCAGTGAAATCGGCCATACACTTTTCTTACGCAGAAATCGCCATAC
Source organism: Telmatactis stephensoni (assembly GCA_029948255.1). Lineage (NCBI taxonomy): Eukaryota > Metazoa > Cnidaria > Anthozoa > Actiniaria > Isophelliidae > Telmatactis > Telmatactis stephensoni. Next base: position 32,648 of record JALIZF010001786.1, read on the forward strand.
AGGAAGGTGAGGACTAGACGCACTTTGATTCGTCCCACGGCTTCGACCTCATCGGTTGTTATTATGGTCAACTTGTCGTCTTCCACAGAAATGTTTGGTATCATCTTCAAATTGAATTCTTTCGTGAATGGTCCACAGAGGTCCCTCGTAATGATTACGTATCCAGCAGTAGATCAAAGAAGGAATGTAAAAGAACATTTCTTGGTAACAAATTAGATCGTTTTATAACCGTTATTGTACTATAATATATACCCCATACCCCCGATTATACCTCATCATACCTCAGAAAGGGGTGGGTTAACTCATACCCAGTCCCCAAATAGAAACGCTCGTACCCCATTCATACCTCGTTATACCACCCTCGTACCCCTGGGTGATGGGTAGCCCTACCGGGCTCGAGGGGTCGTCGTACCTCATACCCCTTATCGTACCTCACCTACCGGTGTCGCCCTGTCGGGCTCGAGGGGAGGGGTAGCCCTACCGGGCTCGAGGGATCGTCGTACCTCATACCCCGGAGAGGGAGGTACCGCCCAGTCGGGCTTGGGGTTGGGGTTGGGGGGGGGGGGCGTACCTCGTACCTCGGTCTTAGAACTCCGCCCTGTCGGGCTCGAGGGGGAGGGGTAGCCCTACCGGGCTCGAGGGATCGTCGTACCTCATACCCCGGAGAGGGAGGTACCGCCCAGTCGGGCTTGGGGTTGGGGTTGGGGGGGGGGGGGGGCGTACCTCGTACCTCGGTCTTAGAACTCTCCTTTTCCTACTACTTCTTTTTGGTATTCAAAAGGGAAGTACTAGATTTTTAGCGTTCTTTTTTGGTGCCAGTGACGTCATCGACTTAACTCATGGATTCACTCCATACATTTCTTTGTATTTTGCAATCAAAATATCTCAGTGTAATCTTTTTCAATTGCAGATCACTAACCATGCAATTAATCCTTGACACATTAACTGCAAGAAAACTCTTAAGCAAAATTATTAGAGCAGAAATGAATAGAATATTTCAAGTCACAAAATACAAAGAAATGTATGGAGTAAATCCATGAGTTAAGTCGATGACGTCACTGACATCTAAAATGAACGCTAAAAATCTAGTACTTCCCTTTTGAATTCTAAAAAGATATTTTAACTGGTGATCAATAGTCCCTTGAAAATTTATTTCACAAAGTATCTGCTAAATAGAATTTCGCCGTTTTTTGATCAGAGTAGCACTTTAAACATCATTCAACATAATAGAGGCTTGTTTAAAGATCTGTTGGCTGAGTTAATACTTGGCAAAGGTGAACAACCCAAAAATTGTGAAATTGCTCACGAAATGGCACCGAACAAGGTGCCGAATTGAATTAATTGATCGCAAAGCAAGTGCATGCATCGATTTACTTAAAGTAAATATTGAACATTTTTAATCTCAGCTCCATTAATATTAGGCATAGCTTTTTTGAGGAAATATGGTAAAATGAGGTATTTATTCATGCATATCTCTTCTAGACTTTCTCGTATACCAACCAAACCTAGCCAGTATATCAATTCACCGAGATAAATATTTTCAAGGTGCCTGTTACCATGGAAACCAAGTCACGTGATATACAAGTTACTTTGAATTATAACTGATATTGTTTGATGCCGACTTAGATAAAAATTCGTGTTTTTTTTTTCAGTTTGTTACGTTTTGATATTCTTATTGTTATACCGTTAGAACTGAAAGATGGTCAAACTTTGCTGAGCTTTGGCATTGGTCCTTTATCACCATATCAGCGCGTTAAGACGAGAACGTATTAGTACACTCTCATGTTTTTAGTCTCCTTTTTCGCCCTTGGTTTGTTTAAACAAGAAGTACAAATTCCTATCAAGAACAGGCGAAATAAGATAAAGAGAAGATAAAAATATGGCGATACAAAAAGGTATCCGTGAAAGCAGTTAATATGCAAGAGTTCGGTGTAATATAGTAAATAATAGTAAAATAATTAAGTAAACAATCGTTTTCGATTAGTCAGTAGTAGATTGACGTTTCTCCTAGTGCGTTTTATTTTTGATCAAGCTTTTGACCACTGTGCTAATCTTTATGAGGTTTAAGCGTATTTAGTGCGGCGTAACTGTACGTCCATTGTACTTGTATCCCGAACTTCTCGTTATGCTGTTTAGTGGCCACTACCTGGTTGCTAAGTGACATCACAACCGACTAAAAAGTTATCGAATCGAGTACCATAGAATAATTATTTAAAGTCGTTTTCCTTGATTTTTGTCGAACAAAGAATGTTTTAACACTTGTAAAAACATTATCAAAACACTATAAAAACATTTTAAATTAAAATTAAACAGAAATACCAGTATTTGATTTTAATTTATTAAAATAAACAGAGTTAATAAAAATGGTGACGACTATTAAGGAGTTGATGCACACAATTCAAAGTTCTGCAGCTGTATTACAAGTAGATTTACAGGTAGAGCCCGCTTAATTACTAGTTATTTTGTATAGACGGCATCGTAAAGATAAACCCATCCGTATTCAGTACAGCTGAAAAAATGGAAGTAAATTCATAAAATCAGCTGAATACCTTGATTTCAAATCGTAGACTCCATGTTTAATTATTTATTTCTGAACTCATTTCCGTAGTTTCAACATAGTTTTCGTCTGGCTTCCGTTCAAACGTAACTTACGACGTTGAACGTCGTTTTTCTTTTTGTGAAAACGGAGAAAATGGACATTGATTATTAGAATCGACTTAAGATAAGCTGAATTCAATTGATTTCGATCCAAAAATCACGTTTTTAAAATCAGTTTCATGTATTTACTTAGGTTAATTCTCCAAATAAGTAAACAGGCACGCCAACGGCACATTAAGGAATGTAAAAGGTGCTAATTGTGATCATTATTGTCATTAAACCGGACACCTCATTGGATAGAACATCAAAATCTATCATAACTTCAAAGTTACCAGACATTTCTTTCTATCTTATTCCCTTGTTATGAAAGCTTTTCTGAATATTAATATAACAATTTCTATGTCGGAAACATGGCAAAATGAAAGCCTTTTTAATTACTTTTTCCTCAATCAGATGTTGTGTACATTATATTTCAAAGCCTGGAAAACGTTTGTGCGGCGTGTGTCTACTGTACTGTGCACGTGATGGAGAAACGTTGGGAGTAGTAGAGCACGACAAAAATACAAGGCTTTTTTTTCCTTGTGCTTTACATGACTTTACATCACAACACAGAGATGCGCGGGCGTTTAATAAATTGCTCAAGTCATTATAGGTGCAAGAGTAGCTAAATATAGAGTGGCTATATTAATGCGCGGCCTTTCGAGCGAGGAGTCCCGAATCCAATTTCCAGTTACGTAACAAACGTTTTTTTCGACGTTTCTCGAACCCGGACGCACTGATGGCTAGAGGGGATAACGGGCGCGCTGTCGGGTTTCTGTGAGACGTTTTATGATGAATGAAATCCCGCCGACGCTAAATATAATTGCTTTACCTTTTTCACCTTTTCTAATTTTTCTTGTCTCGGATTTGTTTTTGCGTTGATTGCCTTTTATTGATCATTTGTTGGTTTATTTATTCATACACCATGTCAAGGGGTCGCTATTTTATTCATTTATGGGCTTTGATTTGGTCCATTCATTTTATTTTTTCTATAAATATCAACTAAATTTATTTGATTGCGCATTTTTCGTTCATTCAACAATTTATTGATTTCTCAGGAAGTGTAGGTTGTATATACATCTACCAATTATTTTTCAATTGCATATCGCCAATATTCCCCTATTATAATAAATGATGTAAGGTTTACTTTTCTAAGCCTATTCACTATATTCACAAGTCAATTTTATTTGGAGATTAGCCATTAAACTAGCTTAAAGGCAAAGTATTTCAAGTAAAAAATGAACTTCTGGGGTATTATTTAAGGCCCGGATGGTGTTATGCGCGATGTAACTTTTCTTGCAGCAGTGTTGCGCTTAAGGTGGCTCGACCCAATTTTCACGTAGAGCTACCAGTCGTCTTTGAGTGAAAACTATTTGTTCATGAGCAGTCTGATAGTAAATTACATATTACACCCTTACCAGACAAAGATCAAAGTTTATGGTGACGTATGTTATATGGAGATCGGCGCTATTATGGCGACGCCTTAAAAGAATTCCCCTTTTTACATATTCTCGATTTTAATACATTCTAGGCTTATTCCTAAAAAATGCTTTTGTGATCTTGTAGTTAACATCACTGCCTTTAGCTCTAGCGAATTAAACGAAATTCTGAGAGAGCGTTTTCGAGATATTATCGATGAAAGATTTTAACTGCGAAAATTAAGCGTAAACAAAACAATTGTTTGAATCTCCTACAGCTGGAAGGAAAATAGTGCATCTAAGTTGATTTTTTATCTCAAATTGTTATAAGGATATCAAACTTCTCGACGGAAAGAAATTGCTCATGAACAAATAGTTTTTACTCAAAGACGACTGGTAGCTCTACTTGAAAATTGAGTCGAGCCACCTTAACTCACGAAAGAGCCAAGAGCCACAGTCTGTGTTTACAAAAGCTTATTTAACTTTCAAGATCAAGACTAAATACAAAACTGCAGTCATGGCCATTTCTCTCAGCTATACATGATATTGTCCAACGTTGTAGCGTCGTACAAATAAAACTCGATTCAACTTTAAAACCGTTAGCTAAACCGTTGCAGAAGTGGACACATGGTGTTGCGCGCAAGGTTGCATTATTGTCAAGGGTCGTCATTAGTGAAGGCACCGTTACAGGTTACAATGTCTTTTGTAACTCTGTAATTTTATGAAACAAGTTGCACAACCATTGAAGCGTGTAACATACTCTGCATCGTGCAAAATCATTGCGAGAAGTTTAGACGACTGCAGTGATCAACGTTTTTCGGCATTGCGTCGTGTCACACCACTGCAATAATTCGTCCAACTTGTTTTTCAATGACATAATGAGACATGCATGCTGCCAGATAAATTGCGTCTTGTAACAGCGCCTTAAAAATCACTTAAAAAACCTTAGTAGAGTCAACAAGCATTGAAATTAAATGCATTGAATATTTATAGATATTAGCATTAGACTTTATGAAGGTGCAGTTTTATAAGTCTAAATCACGACGTTATTGACAAGGAAATTAATTTTACACGGCTTTTATTTACACACTTGGACATTTTAAGTTCGTTGCTTTCCTGACAACATGAAAGTTACAATTTTTCGAGGTTTTTCTTTTTAAAGAAAGTTTTCCATTCGATTCATTTTCCATTCCTTGTACCATGCCAGATGGTCACAGTCCATCCTAGTTTACTCGCCACTTTTTTTTATATACTTGATATCGTTAATAGTATAATTTATTAAACCCAGTAAAAAATGTTAGGATATAAGGCTTGGCCATGAATTTACCATAGAACTGATACAATGTGATTTTTTTTAGTTTTAGTTAAACATTATTTTGGTTTGCTTGGCTATTACAACAGTGCCAGCTAGTTCTACTGTAGCTTTAAATTATTTTTTTATTGATATTCCTAGATATATTGCATCGATGTTGTAGAACCCATATCACAAATCCCAACACTCGTGGTCAAATACCAACATTTTAGATATCACTTCCACCTTTTCTTTATTTGCTGTCTTTGATCTCTATCTTCTCTCTCGGTTCTTCATCGCGCGAATTAGTTATATCGCTTTTCTTGTTGTGAGATCGAGACCCCGTACAAACCTGTATGCATTTTCGTTTGAAAGTGTATACATTTGACTGAGATAAATTCTTTGTATTTCAAACACACTTATGTAGCGAATTCATAGATAAAACATATGAAAATCCATAAACTTTTAGTTTACCCAGCAGCCATTTCGGTCTCAGCTTCTAGGTCGCGATGATTTTGAAAGGTTCAATATTTGTGCAAATAGCTATATCAGCTTATTCAATCGTTTTAGGGTAGCTGATTATATGACCGGGCTGGCCCGGTTAAGCGGAGTGAGTTAGTTGATTAGTTTGCCGAGATCTCGGCTTCTCTATAAAACACACGGGATTCTGTTGCGATTAAATGGGAAACGGGCCAGCCCGCCAAATCCAGCCCCGGTTCATATAAACAGACCTTTAGTAAAACGTAAAACACAAAATGTTTAATGCAGATGCAGAGCTTCTGATGCATTCAGGGTCAAAGGAAAACGGAAAGTTTCGAAAACGCATCAGCGTAGACGGGTATTGTATAAGGGTTCTACTGTATTTTTTGTTTGTCTTTAGGGAGCTAGTTCGAAAAGTTTTCAGCTTATATATATATTAACACATCTACTTCTGCCTTACACTGCTTAAGTTTGATAGTTGGTCAATCCATTTGCTTTGGAATTTTCTGTGCTCGAGTAGAAGCTCTTTTCTTTTTCTTTCAATTTCTGTCAAACCTTGGTTGCCATCTTTGAGCTTGTCTTCAAAGTTCGGAGAGGATTTGTCGGCGGATGAGCCACATGGACAAAAACGCTGGAAAAACTGATGGACGGCTGGCGCAGGAGTAAAAAAAGTAAAAAAAAATTCAGGCATAAAATGATAGGAAAAATATGTCTGGGATAATGATTTTTGTTCAGGTTCAGAAGAAGAAAGAAAAATGATATATCAGTTGCATTTGTTTTTGCATTCGAGAAAATTCTGAATTTTACTCCGAGAGTTGGTGGGTGCCGGGTAACACCACCCCACCCCCACCCCAGCCCCACCCCAGCCCCACCCGGTAGCGTCACGTAACAATAGCAATGGAGCTGAATGGACTACGGTTTAAAGTCCTTATCCGAGAAGACCTGAAGGTCTAACCATTTGCAGATGTAGTTACAAAGGCAGCACCTTCTCCTCAGTTATTTTAAGACCCTGAGTATTGTCCAGCCGGGAATTGGACTCCGACCTCCCGCACGAGAGTCCGATGCTCAACCAACTAAGCCATCAGGTCGGCGGGCCCTAGAACCTGATGACCCTAGGGTCAGACCCTAGGGTCTGATGGCCCCCGTTGTTCATATAGTGGTCTATAGTTAATCGTCGATTGAATACCAGTTTTACCTACCTGCTTTATGTCTCCTGTATCCCACTTCCCAAATGAAGCCAACGACCACAAGACAACCAACAACAATGCAACCAATACGAATTACTGTCTTAAAAAGTTTTTCCTGGTAAAATAGACCCCCAGCGGCTTGCACACTGTAATCTGATTTGCTACCTTTTTTCTGTAATCAAAACAATGTTATATTATCTACGAGCAACGTAATGGAACAAGTAACAATTCTGTGTATTCAAGAAGATTTTCATGTGCTTGTTAGTACATCATGCCATTTGCATCAACTGCATGGTACAAAATCTGCGCGCGCTATTCTGGCGGGCAAAGAAATGTAACAGCCTCAAATGTAGGAGTCCAACCAGTCAAAATTGACTTGTCCTTGCCGGTTTTAGATTTCCAGAGCGTATTTTGCCCGCCAGAATAACAGATTTTGTACCATGTAACCAGTTGGTAATAGTAAGGCCTATTCTGTTGTTAACAAGCCTGATTTGAATACATTACCAGCTCAAAACCAGCAATCATTTCGGTCTTGGCTTGACTCTTTTTGCTTTGAACCGCGTCAAAGTTTCTTGAAATAGGTGTATAATTACCTTACTTAGGGGTTTTAGCATTTTTGAAATGCTTCCAAAGATTTCATGACGATAGTTCTTCATGTAGTTCCTCACGCATGTCTCTGTGTTAGAACTCCCCGATGGTAGTACCATACCATATGTAATACGATGCTCGATAGTCGAGTCGAGACGAATGTTTGGTTCTGTCTCCAAGAATTTAGAGAACCTAGTAAGGGCGTAGTTGTCAATCAACATGCCATCGATTTGATGAGCTTTGAGAGCTTTTGTCATGGCTGATGGCATTGTAAAACCTGTGAAAATAGTGCCAGTTAGTAACGACTCGCGAAAAACAAAACAAATATGCTGCTTTGCATCTCTCATGATCAATTTAGGGACTTGAATAAATATTGATATGTTGCGCATGCGCACTGCAATTACCTTTCATGTCAGCATTCATTGTTACTCCAAGACGAAACTCCTCACTTCCATTTACAGCACCAATCTATCAACAAATAATACTTAACAATTATCAAAAAATCAAGTCGATATTTTATAGCCTTTACGTTTCGATTAACATCCTCAAAACTTTCAATCGCTGAGGCGAAAATAACAGTCTATAAACCGCAAACCGCGTACAACATCTGAAATCAAAAACCGCAAAACCGCAGGTTAAAATACCAAATAACCGAAAAACCGCACCAAAAATAACGTAAAACCGTATCACCGCAAACCCTTACGTCCCCCTCTTAGAGGTGTCGCGCCATAAAAGGTTGTAGTATAAACTGGCCAGGACTGAAGCTCTATATTCTTCGTGTTTTACCTTAGCACCGATAATATTGAAGTACGGCTGTGTATTGGCAGTAACTGTAGCAGTAATGAGAGCTGTAAAGCTTGCTACAATGTTGATGCCGACGATGATCCATAGCAAGCAAAAAAGGCGACCTGGAATGGTTCTTGGTGCCTTGTCACCGTATCTATGGAAATACAAGTACTCTTTACTGATTGGTTACTCCTTATCTATCATCGGGGACCAAGGACTCTCGAAGTCCCCGAGGATGTTCGTTATCAACACCGCTTCCCATTTTCACTACTTCGGGAAGTTGCATTGGTACTTCATTTGTCGTATGGTTAGGGTGAGTTTAGGATTAGGGAATGATGTTTGTAACGGTCATAAACTAGTGACCGCTTAATGCAGGGTAGTCGCTTTATACAGGTTCGACAGTATTGCTTCCTCTTCCCTTTTAAAACCAAGAGGCAACTAGGTTTATGAAATGCAACTGTATATGAAACGATGCTGTGATGTTCCCCTTACCCAACAGTTGTCATGGTTACAACAGCCCACCAAAAGCCATCCCATGTTCCTTTAACAAAATGGAATGTAAATTCCTGCGACTTGGCCAACTTTTCCTGTACATGAGAAAATAACAAACGTGCGTTAAAATGTTCTATCGGTGTTCGAATTCATAATTCAATTAATTCATTGTAAGGACTTTAGGCGTCTTATTAGTTATTCAGTCTACATGGCTAGCTAATGCGTCGTCTGCCTGTCTTTATATGAGACGAACGTACATGCATTATAAGCGGCAATATAGCAATTTGATGAATTATAGCAACCATTTCATCTGCTAGCGTAAAGGGTACCCGGTTGTTTCGATCCATGGTCGTTTCGATCCAGGTCGTTTCGATCCACATCTGACACATTCGATCCACCTTAAATACACATTCGATCCATTCGATCCGTTTACATTGGGTAACTATGGACGCGTATCGCTCCAGAGTCACTTTATTCTAACTTTAAACATCATAAAAGAACACGATTCGATAAGAAGCTTCCATTTCGCTATTCGATTAATATTTCACTGAAAATTATCACTGATTGCTCGAAGTCTTACATTAAAATTTATTTCACGATGCCGTTCTTCGTTCGAACCCCGGCCGACACTTTACTTCAACTCGTAGCAAAGTAACTCCCTTCCAACTTGTTATTCTATTCCCAAAACATGCACTTATGTTTACTTTGTGGTTAAAAACTCTTATACTTGTTTAAAATAAATGTTTGAAGTTGTTTATATGTGTGGATCGAATGTGTATTTAAGGTGGATCGAATGTGTCAGATGTGGATCGAAACGACCATGGATCGAAACAACCGGTATTCGCGTAAAGGTACGGTAATACGAGCAGCAAAATCGTGCAACTTGTCGGGCAACATTGTTGCGTTGCAAGTTGTAGAGCGATGTTGCTGGTATTACCACCCCGCGCGCAACTTAATTGTCATGCAACAAAAATCGATGTTGCAGGTTGTGAAAATTTGTTGCACAAAGTAGAACCACTTTTTACTTTGTGCAACAAATTTCCACAACCTGCAACATCGATTTTTGTTGCATGACAAGTTGCGCGCGGGGTGGTAATACCAGCAACACCGCTCTACAACTTGCAATGCAACAATGTTGCCCGACAAGTTGCACGATTTTGCTGCTCGTATTACCGTACCTTAAGTGTACTTTTTTGTTTTATTTTGACTGCTTTATCAACAGCTTGAGAGCTGTACATGATAAAATGAGAGCTGTAGAAGCTCGTGTACTCGGCGGGTGTTCTTACTACATCTTTCAGAGAGTTAGTTAAATCACATTCTAGTAAAGAGAGGCACAGGTGGCCTTTTTGCGCGAGCGTGTCTTTGTCTTCTGACACAAGCTCAGTGTCAACCAATCAGCGCCGGTGTTGTATGTCACGCAATATATTCTTTGTAGCAATGCTTCGTGAGCTTCAGTTTAATATATTTTAAAGGGATAACATAAATAGACTTGCCAGTAACCAGACGGTTAATCCAGCTGCTAACGCAACACCAAGAATAAACAGAAGGAACGGCCAGGCAGAGAAGATGGTTTCTACGAGTAAAGACGTCTTGGACACTTTGAGATCATCGTACACAACAAGCATTACACGAGGTGCCTGGACCACGGGAACAAATGGCTGGTCTTTGTAAGTCTTGCTCTTCCATCTAGTGTTGGAAAAGAGAAAAGGTTGCCAATTGGTACGTTAGTGCGCAACGTCTGAACTGATTAAGGGTGCGTAACGTTACGGAAAATTACGGGAAATATTTTTAAAAGAATAGAAGTGGAGCTAAGGTTATAGCGTTTTGATTTACTTACCGTTGCACGTAAATGGGATACGTAAAGTCGTAAATACGTTTCCCGAGATGGTCCTCCGCTTGTCGTACGGATCGCATTAGTTTAGCATAAACGATTTTGCTTCGAGGACAGCAATGTCTGACAATTTGGTTAATCACACCTAAAAGAGTGGATAATCAACCTTTTTTTCATTATTGAACTTCTAGTTCAAGTACTTGTAAAGCCTGCAACCAGGCAACTTAATTAATCATGAGAAGATGCGTGGTATTCACCCCGGGGGAGGGGACCCCGATATATTCTGGGTAGGGATGCTTGTCGTAATTTTTAGGAATCAAAATCGGCTATCTAGTACCTCGAAATTGGACTCCCAGAGACTAAGCTGGTACCTTTAAGGGTGTTTTCAGTAAATAAGATGCCCTTTACAAGTAGAAGGTGTTTTAATACCATTAAAACTAAAATATTATATTTCTTGTTTTTGAGTTGGTACCTTTTAGGGGTAAGAATTATGTGTTGCCACGTCCAGCTGGAAAAGACTCAGGTACCTTTTAGGGATCCTTTTCAAAATTTCCGACGAGCATCCCCACCCTTCTGTATATAGAAGTCCCCCCATGGGGGTGGGGGTGGGGGGGGGGGGGGGGGGGCGTGCAGTTTGACCAGAAATTAGCTAGCAGGTTAAGAAATGATATGACTTGATTATGTGCACTAACGTCTGAATTTGCCATGCGCGGTTTTGATGTTGCAGAAGATATAACCTATTCTACTTTGCATATACAGTATTGTTGTCAAGGTTAACGTTACCAATAGCAACTATGTTCAATATATTATAGAGACCAACGAAGGCAACAAAATCGACCACGGCGCGGAATGATGGAACAAGCGTGTTTTTAATTAATGTAAAATGTTCTTAAAGAGCCAACGTCTCGGGTATTGCTGTTAGCTTTCTTCGGGGTTACAACAGCTATGCTCCAGCGCACGTGAACAAAAACGTGCCCATGAGGTTTTCGTCGTCTTTTTTTCAATATATATATGATAGGCGCATCAATTAACATTTATGCGAACGAAAATAACTCCGCGTCTTAAGACACAACTAAAATAAGACGAAAACCTCGGTATAAACGGCACTTTAAATCTAAGACGCGTATTATTGAGGAACAGCATTCAGAACTGTTCTTAGTTTGTGCGCCTCTTATGATAAAGTGTTTTTTTATACGGAGAGTTCGTCTTATTTAAGTAGATAAGACGTCGAGCATAACTTACCTGGAAAGATCCCAAAAGCAATGAGTCCTTTGGTACCATTGAATACTTTAGGTCCATGCATACCCGAGTAGGGTTCATTAGGGAACCAAGCCATGGATAAAGGGTAGCCGCCCTCACATCGCTCATCCAGTGATTTGAATGTTAAGTTGCGGAAACGGCCTCTTATTGGTCTGCCTAATTATGTGAAATTATCAGTCAGTACTGAATGAAATGAATCGAAATTCTTAGTAAGGAACGTTGACTTCTACAACTCTCAATACACCTCCTTGAACTCCTATACAAACCAACCTATACCACCCTAGATCTATACCTACCCAAGTACGTTGACTGTACACTATACACGAGCGAGACCCATGAATTCGGACTGGTTTAATTTTAGTTAAAGTTAGTAGATACCAGCCGGACCACACTAGCTGGTATATCTCTACCCTCCCTGAATTGCTGGGGTGCATCCATACCTTTGGGAATCCAAAGACAATGAAGCGGTAGCCATGTTGGTTGACCAAACAATAAACGCTAATGAGAAATCTTTTGTTGAAGGTCAACCAAGATGGCTGCCGTGACGTCACATGCACCCCAGCAATAGTGGTATGTTTTTTTTACTTCCCTCCAGCGTAGGGTTAGAGACGGGGGAGAGACGGGGCCTATCGTTTGACGTCTTTATTCAAGAAGACGTGAAGGTCTAACCATTTACAAATGTAACTATAATGGCAGCACCTACTCAATTTTTAAATACCCTGAGTATTGGTTCAAGATTGGACCTCCCGGCTTGAAAGACATGAACCAAAATGAGTTTAAAAATTGTTCTCGTATGTTTGAAAATTAAAACCTTATTATATATGAAGCACATCTCCTGAGTAGTACACACGAAGAGACTTGTCCAAGCAACATGTCCTCTAGTGTGATACCGCGCCAAAACGACTGCATTTGCGTGAATTTCGCGGGCTTACGCGCGCCCGCATTTTGACCACAGGAATCCCAAGCAATATTTTTAGAATTTTAGATTTTTCCATATCATATCTTTGAGCTTTAATTTTGAGTATTGGTGCAAACAGGGAAAGTACTAGGTGTAAAAGGATGGCAACAATAGAAATTACAATGTCTTCAAACTTTTTTTGGGGAACTAAGTTTAGCTTCTATGGCTTAGTTTTCACTGGTAAACTACACGGCCAAGAGACCATAATACTAAGAGAGCGAAACTCACGATCAGTATTGATGTCTGTGCGATGTTCCACTCAGCATTTGAATTCTACTTTTAAGAGCCTTGCGCGCGCGATGGCGAAATTACTTAAAATAGCCTTAGCCGCCACAAACATCGCAAAGACATCAATACTGAGTTTCGCTCTCTTGGTATTATGGTTTTCTTCATAAGTCGCGCATGCGTAGTACATTTTACTGCGGTGTACCGCCAATCTGTGTGAAGAACATACCTGGTACGTAGATGTTCCTCATTGAAATGAAAATGTTGTCATCGTTAACCTCCACTTTATCAGACCAAGAAATGAACAGAGCACTGGATTTAGACACCAAATAAAACGAAAACCCCAAGCTTATTACCAGAAATACCAAACTATGCATCTTGGAAACTGCTAGAAAGATGAATTGGTCAGAAATTGATATGACTTGATCTTATCCAACTACTAGGATATTAAAAAATTATAAAGGAATCTTCTTTTGGGTTTTCATCTCTAATTTATTAATTCAAAATCTGATATAAATAAAATTTTAAAAAATTAGATCTAGTTTATTTCATACAAATTGCCAAAGAAGGCAGGGAAGGACCATAGAGTTTCAACTCCAACAACAGGGTCCAAAAATTAAGATAAAGAATGGCTCCCAAAGGCAGTCTACCCCTTAACCATAGCCCTTCCTTGACCCTGGGCCACCTCAGTATGGAGATATTTTCAGTTGAGATATTAAATTGAAGTAAAGCAGAAATAAGTGATCTTAGTCAAATCGATCGACATTCAAGCAATATCAAATGACCACACACGTCTCTTAATGTCATGATACCGGCGCCATGGGAAATTTAAAGCAAAAGAAAAGCAAATACTAGGCGAGTGATTATCTCGCTCCTTATTTCCCATCTTGTTTAAGTTTTACAGTACTTTGAAAGAAGTAAAAAAATAAATAAAAAAATCCAAAAAATTCTTCGATATACCGTCTACGCCCTTGGATATGGCCAGCCAATCAGCATGCGCGTTATATCTCAAGTCAAATATTGTAGAACATTCTAGAAATGCTCGAGGATGCATACAAAGAGAATTGATGCTATTTACACCGTTACTATTTAGTTGTGTATTTTACCTCGCAAAAGACCTCAAGTATTATATCGAATTGAGTAAAATAATATGCTGTTAAAGGTTGAAGTAAGCCAGTAGAAGCTATATATAAATACTCCAACAAAACCACACAGAATGCTAAATTAAGATCTTTCGTGACGAAACGCCTGTTTTTTGACTGATAAGTCCACCCCTTTCCAATTAGCTGTGTTTATATATCGGATAAAAACCCATCGATAATATCTCCAAATTGTCATCGATCACAATTTGAAGGTAACAGCTCAAATGATGGCCCCAATGGCGCAAATAAAGATTAATATTTAACATTAATCTAACATAAATTCCTTCGTTAATTAAGAAGGGACTAATTTTATCGAGTGCGTCAGTAGAGGTAATTCTCTAGCCATTCTGAGTGCACTTCATTACTCAGGTGTAACTCGTTGCCTAACAACAATCTTGTTAGCGGTCAGGTTCATCACTAAATAAAATTGTGCCCGAGGCCTATTGTTCTCCTTGTATAGACGTTTATTTAGTCTAGATTTGATATCATGTTTCTGAAAATTTATATAGGATTTTAGTACATGAGCTAGCTAGCAGTCTTTTGCCAATCGTAAAGAACTTGAAGGGCCGTTTAAGTCTTAACCGATGTTTTTCTCTTGTTTTAAACAAAAAATACACTCCACGTGAGATCAACTTGTTTGAATAATCGACCCACACTGTTTCTAAGTCGCTTTTTTACCTAAGGCTACAATCTAATTGAGCGGCTCGGTAGTATTGTAAGGCTCCTTAAATTTGGTAAATATTTTGTGCTGAAAAATTAAGGTGATCTTGGAAATAATTATTACTATTCCGGTTTATAGTCAACCGAACTCTCGCTTGTCTAAAAGTATACCTTGAGGCAAATTGCTTTATTTTTTCATTTTATGGAGCCTTGTTTTTACTAATTGTTAAGGGATCTTTGTCTTTTTAATGGATTTTGAGGTGTTATATTCAGAACAAAATGGATCTATTGTGGATATTTTTAGCTAGGCGAAAGCTCTTTAACGGTACAGAAATTATCCCGGTTTTGTCGGATAAATGAGTGGCAGACGAGAAAGTAATTCCAGCCTCAGGGGGTTTCATTAGAAGGCTTTTTTAAAACCCTTAATCTCCCTTTCCTCTAAAAACAAAATTGTATTATGCATTTTTGTCGCTGGTGGCATTAATTTGTGCCCAAAATTATGCAGTTATATCTAGGAAATATTATGTTTTGCGCAACGGGGGACATGCATTCGAAGACAAATCAACAAAAATTCATCTGGGCTGTCTGATTTCACAACCGACTGAATTCCTATTTTCCCCGACTAACATTCATTTGAAATATTCGTCCTTTTTGTTTAGACAGAAAATTGTAAAACAGGAGCTCCAAAAGATGATCTTTGCAATTTAAATTAAATGAGATGGACTTATAGAATTCGACAAAAGAAATCGGCTATTTGGTACCACTCAGTGCGTCGATAAAAACACCAACAAATAGCTTTATTCTGTATTTTATGATTGCTCTGAAGAATAGCTGACAAATGACAAGCATTAGCAATAAGTGTCAGGCTGGACAGGTTTAGAAAAACTGCAATAATCGGCGTCAGGCCAAGAAAAAGTCAAAATAAAACCACCGGCACCGGCCCTTCTGATTATTCCTCCGTTGGATAGCTTGAAGTTACAGCGTTAGCTCTCAAGTCAATTATTCTTTGAAAAAAAAAAATGGTTTATGAAAACGCGAGTGAAACAGAAGTTAGGAATACGTTTACAGTAAATTAACGCTAATAAGTGTGTTTATTTCTGTACTTTTACTAAAATTATAATTTTTCTTTTTTAAAAATCAATGAAAATATCAACCAAATTGATTGTTTCCTATAAATCATTATGCAAGGAAAAAGCGAAATGTAATATTTGCTCTGCTGTACAAATATTAGAGTTTTAACGGTTAGTTGTAATTGCAAATCGTTATGCATGATTTGCCAATAGTTATTGGTCATTATTTGAATAGAAACAAGCCCCCGCAGACTAGTTCTTTACGTGCGGTGCAGTGACCTTCAGATAAAATTTCTTTCGTTGCGTTTCGCTACGTTAAATTATGGAATTCGTTGGCTTCGTAAGGTTCCAGTACGTTAGGTATCATTGGGATGACTAAGGGTATCGCTTAATCTTTTGTAACGGACCCATGAGACAGAGTATTATGTATATGATTAACTGACATTTCCACTTTTACGAGGATAACTTAAAGTTTTCAACAAAGTAGTCTTAGGGCAATTATTCCACTTGATACTTCGTTTGTTTTACCGCCTCGTTCTTTTAATATGGGTGCTGTTCGGTTTGTTTGGT
Organism: Telmatactis stephensoni; assembly: GCA_029948255.1. Lineage (NCBI taxonomy): Eukaryota > Metazoa > Cnidaria > Anthozoa > Actiniaria > Isophelliidae > Telmatactis > Telmatactis stephensoni. Next base: position 49,243 of record JALIZF010001786.1, read on the forward strand.
CTTGTTTCCGTTGTGAAAATGGGTGATTTTTTTTCGTATTAACTGTACCCGCTATTTCTAACACTATTATCTAAATACATATACCGTCGGACTGCTCCCTCAAAACAAGTGAATACCCACGGAGAACATTGTTTTTTGGCTAGCTTTCTAAGCCTAAAGTCACCTCTATACAACAAGAATATAAAATATCTGTGAGTCCAGCTCAAACCAAGAAACGTAACCGCGAAAGGAAAACACAAAACAAAACATTCTAATTCAGCAGTAAAAATAACAAGTTAAAAAGAATTACCTTGGAGCAATTTTCAGCTCTATCAGGAATTCATTCAAGATTTTTGTGGATGGCAGCGTCAACGGAGATGATATCTCGACTGTGTATCTTAATGTTTACGACTTTCCAGGTGAAGAATGCTACTATCCGTGTGTACTACGCATGTCCGCCACCTATAATCCTATCCACTGTCTTTAAATATTAATAGCTAGAATTCACAGGAGAGCTTGATTTAAGATAAGAATTAGATTCAACGACTGCGAAACAAGATGATACCACCAAAATAAACCCAAAATTTAGATTATTTGTAGTTCTACTTTTCTCCAATTTTCCATAGTTTTCTTCGTTTTCCTCTTTTTACATCCATTCGTGAGTTGTCACATATTCTAGGTTTATTGAAGATAACCGAATTAGCATTTTTGCCTCGCACAGCTCAATACAAAAGAAAAGGCTTTTAATATTTACAACAGGGAACCAGATAATGATACAATTCTTCGATAGTTTTATTTTCATCCGGGGAAAAGTCACTAACTTTTCTGATTGATTTCTACTCAATTCGCTGAAGGCAATATTATTATTTTTCTTAAGGACTTCTTGTGGTCGCCTAGAAAACCTTCTCCTTAATTAATTGGATTTTTGCAATACAAAATTTAACTTATTTTTCCTTCTATTTCCGCTAGGCGGCTTGGAAATAAAATATTCTAAAGAGGAAATTACTTACAAGGTTGGCACACAGGTTCTGGGTACATGTGACAAAGTGGAACTGAGAATTATTCGGAGCGTCAGTAATAGCGAGTTTTGAAATCAGCTACATTGTACTTGAGACGCCACAATAACGGGTGTTGTTCAGTCATTACGGTGACATTAAAATCATAATGGACGCCAAAAGTTTCCTTTTCGCTGATTTTCACCGGTAATTTCCCAGCCCTTGAAGGCGCAATTGAATTGATACTCATTTCATTTCGATAGTTTGTGTTCAAGTCTATATTGTAATTCGTTTTTGTCTTAGATTGCTATTCATTTAGTGAGTGTGTTATTCATTTATCCACATTTATTCATTTGAGTACATCACGTTATATAATCCTCCATGACTGTATATTTTCATTTAATAATTGGTGGCGAAGTAAAATAATTAAGTATCCAGTAATTTCCTAATTTTGACAAACTTTAACCGAATCGCCATGTTTAATTATCCCAACGATACAGTAGAAACGTTTATTCAAATCTATGAAATAATGAAAACAATTGTCTACAGTTTTCTCAATGAAAATATTTAATTATCATACTCAGAATACGTAAATACAACCGATGACTTAACATGTTTTTGAGATGTAATCCAATAAAGCTCTTTTAAACCGATTAGCCAGCAGCTGTCAAGTGGAGTACTTCGCCGGTGGTCACCAAGAAGTTCAGACATTGTCACTGACGGAATTGTCACGTACAAATGTACAAACCATTCTATAGTTTACCGACTTGAATCGATGGCTTAGTTATCTAATGGACTGTTAAATTAAAAAGTCTATTTTAAAGGAAAGTTAAAACTATATTTTAATAAAAATAAGTAAAAACACGTGTAAACTGATCAAGTTAGATCAAGTCGAAAAGCTTGTACATCTGTACGACAATTCAATGATAATGTTCGGCGAAACGCGTACGCAAGCCACGTACAGAAGCCAAATTTGGTCCCCAAAAAGCTCATATATTGTAGTATATGCTATCGCCTGCCTGTTGCACCTAGGCCTAGTACTATCTCATAGTTTGCACCTAAGCTCAACACAAAATTGAGGGGGTGTTTACATGACACTAGGATCATCGATCCTAGCACTAGGATTATCCTAGCAGGCGAATCATCCTACCTGCTATACATTTACTGCATTCTGTTTAGTAGGATGATCCTAGTACCCGAAGTGAAGACACAAATTTCCATGTTAACAGAATGCAGTAAATCAGGGGTGTATCCAGAATATTTCAAAGGGGGGGGGGGTCACACTTTCCATTTTCCACCAAAGGGGGGTCACACTTCCAATTTCTCAATCTTTCTCCAGTCAGATTCTTTTATTTCTATCATCTTTTTGTTTTCAAAGGGGGGTCACGGGCACCCTGGGACCCCCTGGATACGCCCCTGTAAATGTATAGCAGGTAGGATGATTCGCCTGCTAGGATGATCCTAGTGCTAGTATGATCCTAGTGTAATCCATGTAAACACCCCCTAAGTAATGGTCCGAGTACTGAGAAGGAGGCTATGAACCAAACGACGAAGAATGCAGAAAGGTGTGTTTTTTTTTTGTTTTTTTTTAGTCTTTAACTCTTTATTCTGAAATTATTTATCCAGTTGGTTGTTTTTTTACAAGTTGGGTTTAAAACAGCTTTTTTTTTACAAATTGTTTTTTTTTTTAGTTTTTCCATAAAACAATACATTACAGAAAGGTGTTATTAAGTTATTCTCTTTTTTTGAGACTATGAGAGCATTAGTCCACAAATGTAGTATCCTGGATTGTATCTCACAAAGCGATTTGTTGCAGTTCTTCTATTTATTCAGTTTCTCCGTCCGTCCGTCCGTCATTCATTCATTCATTCATTCAATCGTTCGTTCATTCATTCATTCATTCATTCATTCAGTCAGTCAGTCAGTCAGTCAGACGTTAGTTAGTCAGTCAGTCAGTCAGTCAGACGTTAGTCAGTCAGTCAGATGTCAGTCAGTCAGTCAGTCAGTCAGTCAGTCAGTCAGTCAGTCAGTCAGTCAGTCAGTCAGCCAGTCAGTCAGTCAGTCGGAGTCTGTTGTGGCTCGTCAGTCTGTCGCCAGTCTCTCTGATCTGTCATCACGTCAGTTGTCGTCTCGTTGTTCGCTCGTTTATTACTGCTAGTGTGCCTTGATTTATGTCAGGCTGTATGTCACGTACGTTCAAGGAGTGTTATTCGGGTTTATTAAAACTTGGAATAGATGCAAAATATTTTTGTTACTTTCAAGTGTCATTTACACTTTTTTTCAATCACTGAGCGTCGGTGCCCGGATACAGCCCGTTCCTATAGCAACTAAGTACATAAGATATGTGTAAATGAGTTATATATGTCCATTCACAGCTTCATCAAACCCATCAATCACTGACCATGTCATAAACTAAGTTAATGGTGTCCAGTAATGCTTGTACTACTTGTAAGAGTGTGTCATTCTGTACAATGAATAAAACACATCAATTGTAGATAGTTTACTGAGTTTCATAATGGTTTCTATGGAAACGAAATTAGAGAAGAAACTGAAAAGGCAGCTGGAGTCCACTTCATTTCCTTTAATGAATAGTTGATACGCGTGGAGTCCATTAGGAGATTCTTCTCAAAATCCTACACTTGTCAGGAAACGAAGTCTTCAATCATTCATCGATTACGTATAGAGTGTCAAGAGAGCAGCGAAATATTGTTCTTTCATTGCGAGCTCATTACAACGTATGTAATAGTGGTCAATTCCTAGTGGACATTCTAGCTGATGAAGTTTTGACTACTAAATATAGAACTGAACAAGCAAAGTTATATATGATTTTGTCAATTTGATAATATCAAAATTTTTATTTCAAAATTTTTGATGAACTAGCCATTAAAAGGTGAAAATGAATGGTGGTGGAAAGTATCAGCATTAAAACGCCACGGAAAATAACCTTTAACTACAACTGAAGGAAATCAATGCCAAATCAAGTCAAGCAAGAAGTACACAGGTAAGAAATTAAATCACTGAACATCACTTATATTACAAATCGTTGTACGCTAAATTGTATTTCTTTTCCCTTTTTCACTTCAAAATTTGAGTTACTATTTGTTTGTTTTTAACTAAGTTAAGAGGCAATTTTCAATTCGTAACATTGTCGTTTCTGTACAAAGCCTATTACCATAATGTCGGTGATCCTTTTTGAGTTATGATCAATGTATAGTTTCAAGTGGACATACAAAAATATTAGTGAACCACAACTAAATTATAAGGTGCCATATTCAGCTATTGCAGTTTGCAAGTCACTCCGGCATTCTTGGAAAACATGGTTTGAACACAGATCCACAAAATCAAAGAAAATGTTTACTTCTCCTTGAATACACAAAATGTTATATTTTTAAATAATAACAAAAAAAAAAGGTGAAATCATAACAAAGCCACAAGACTCACAAATCACAACTGATAAAAAGTCGAAGAGGAAGAAAAAGAAAAGAAAAAGCAAGGAAAAGAAAAACTTGAAAATGATGAATATTGTTAAAATGCGAGAAACATTGACGAAATTTTATACATATGACAAGCCTAAAGGAAGTACTTTTTACGAACAACTACTTAGAGAAAGTTAAAATAAGCGCTTTATAAATTGAATTATATTATTACTAAAATTCAATTATATAAAAGAAGGTAAAAAGTAAGAAAAGAAAGGAAAGGAAAGATTAAAAAAATCACTGTGACTTTTTGATGATGAAAAGTCTAGCTTACATTTTCGAACCGGAATAAAGAAAAAATTAAAAAGCAAACATTAATTTTGAAAGTAGCACGCAATGAAAAGCTTATCCAACCTTTATATAAATTAAATCAAATTAGAGTATTCATAATTGTATACATAAAAAATGACAAAAGGTAAAATTACTCAAGGAAACAGTTTTTTTTTTAGGATCCATGAATTACGTTAATGGACCAAAAATTGTATTGTACTTCAAATTATACTGAAAGTACTTCAAATGCTCATATTTATAATGGTTTTGAGCTTAATCACGAACACAAAACTATGTTTCATTTTCACGTATAGGCTATATATACCTTCTTAAACTGGAAATTAATAAGAAAATATACCTTTTCTCAGACAAAAAGGTTTAAATATCTAGTTTGTCTTGCCTATGGCACCGTGTTTCAAATTCGTTTTTGGCCAACAATGATTTTTTGACCAACAAGTCGTCGATTATAACTAAAGATTGAAATGAAGAAAGGATGTAGAAATGAACATCGATGAGTAGCTCATTATTGGTCTTTTACTTCGACGAAGGGGCAATGAAACATCTTTGCATCTTTCTACACCGACGCAGCCCAACTGAACTACCCTAGGTTGCCACAATTACACAATGTAAACAAAATGTTTTGCTGTTTTCAAAATAAAGATAAAACAAGGTTTTGTCGATAGGACAGTTTTGGTAGAAGTCGTAAACAACTTAAATGACTTTCCCTTAATATTCCATAATTATAACTGATTGCTTAACATATTTTATATTATTTGTTCGGTCGGCGGGGTGTTAAATGCCGCTCTACCCTTCCGCACTTCAACAAGAAACATATTTACTCTGCTCTTCAGAATTGTTGCACCTATTACCAGAATGCACATAAAGTTTATTTCGCACTAAAACACTCTTTCAATGAAAGCAAAATCTCCATGAATTCCCAGAAGGAAATCTTAAACAGTTGCTTTTCAATTCTTTTTACATCAATTAAAAATAACGAACTTCAACATAACAGACAAAACCATTTTTGTTGATACGTTTCCATCACTAAAGACCCAATATTGCTCGAAGGGCGATTAACGCTAATTCTGGGTTAAAATGAATGGCTTTTTTTAGATTTAATCTTGGGTTAACGCTAATCATATTTCGAGCAACTGGGCCAGTAGTATAGAGGTTATGGCGGGTATAGGGTGCAGAAGGTCTTGGGTTCAAATCCCCCATGGCCAGTCATTTATCAAAAGACTTTTTTCAACCAATATTCGCTAACATGATTTCGTGGCTGGGAGAAAATTTCGTTTTGATGCGTAATCATTACATTAATAATATACGTGAAAAAAATTCTCGATGCTGATTGGTGAAGACCAGTGCTGTTTCAAGGAAATTTAGTGCAGAAAAAAAGAAAAGAAATTTAGTTACGATTTGAGTTTTCAAAACAGCGTGAAGATCAAACTTTTTCTTAGTTCTGCTGCTGTTCACATTATCTAGCATCAAAACTTTGGATACTCTGGTCACAAAGGAACAATTGTGATGGAAAAAAGGCGAGAATATTGAGGAAATTCTTGTTTTCTGAATGAGATTTTACTGACGCCATCACACGTCATCGAGCGCGCGCTCAGGTTTTATTAAAAAATGTTCACACTTTTGCAGAGAAAAACTCATTTGTTTCTATAATCTTTTATGTATAGAGTGATTAAAAAAAAACCGTGAAACAAAAACTAACAAATAGTGTGTAATAGTTTAATAAAAACAAAAGAAAAAGGTCTAACAGTGTCTATTAGTCTAATAACTATTTCACGGTTTTTTTGACATCACTCTAAATAGGAAATCATATGGCTGAAATGTGCGCGCGCTACTGACGCCATCACACGTCAGCGAGCGCGCGCTCAGGTTTTGTTAAAAAATGCTCACTCTTTTGCAGAAAAAAAACTTGCTTTTATAATCTTTTATGTATATTATTAATAGGAAATCATATGGCTTTCTCGTGCAATTTGGAATAATTTGAATTTGTTCAAATTTATTTCACATGCACATTGCACTCGAAAACATATGATTTCCAATACTAATCATATACATACAATCATATACATACAAAAATTTCTGAAATGTGATTGCCTGATCGAGAGCACGCCAATTTATTTTAAATTTTCGTAACTAGCCAATCAAATTCAATTTCAAAATTTGCACTCAAAAATTTCAAAATTTGCACTCTACCACAAATTAAAAACGAAAACACTATGTTAGATAAAATTTTTGTACAAACGTACGCGCGTCGCCGATTCTCCGCTCAAATATTTCATTCATCCGATTGAACTTTGCAAGTGAATCTTTGACAAGTTTTGTGATGTTTCTGTATAATTTACTACCTCGATGGACTCTCAAAGAAGTCTTTTTCAAGTACTTAGATGTCTACAGTCGAGCAGGTGAAGAATATTAGACAAACATTTTAAGGAAAATGAGCCGCACACAGCATTTTTCTGAGTAGGAGATTCGCCATTGCTGAACTAATCTTGATCCGTCGATTCACGCCGAAAATATCACCTGTATATAAAATAGACAAAGTCAGTTTTTCTCCTGACAATTCTAAGCTGGCATTTGAAAACTTGGAAATTATTGCAGCTTTTATCATCATGTGAGTGGAAGAGAAAAGAAAATGCCAATTCTCTGTTGAATTTGTCTTCTGAAATGGCACTACGGGATTAAGCTGTTGATCGAGACCGCAAATTATGGTGCTCGAGGATTTCGGACTCAATTGAAACGGAAACCGCTCTGAGTTTGTAAAAAGTTTGATTCCAAAATGGCAATACTCTTGGGAGACAAACATTTTTAATATTAATTCTCTGAAATAACAGCAGATTTAGAATTTTCTGAAGCTCGAAAACATGAGCCTCACTTTCAGTTGTTTTCATGCATGACTTTTTTTGTAGTACTGATTGAAAACTTTTGAAAAGTAGCGCGGCAAAAATAATAGGGGGGATGAGGGATGTTTTAAGCAATTCTTCGTTTGCATGTTACGTCACAGATCACAAAAATTCAAAATTAAAATCTAACTTCGAATTCTATCAGTTTTCTTCTATCATATGTTTTAGAAAATTGTGATGTGAGTTATTTTGTAGACTTATATTCAGTTATTTTGATGGGCTTGATGTTTTTTTGGTCGAGCTCTAGAAGCCCTAGAATTTTTGAGTTGTGTCACACAACGCAAAGTCACGCGTCTAAAATGCCGTGGAAATCAATGTAATTGTGTCCAATTAAATTAGTTTGGTTTTATATATACTTAGAAATGTTATTCGTAGTTCAATTAAGTGATATTTATCAACTTTATGCTTGAATTCATGTTCTGAAATTTTGGCAGCCATGTTGGAGGATAATGATATGTCCTCCAAGATGGCGCTGCCATACATTTACACTGTAATTTGAGAAACTTCATTCAACAATAACTCGGTAAAGAATTGCTCTTGTGCTCCAAAAATTGCCCTAGAGGTGTTTCTTTTTAAATTTTTTAAAATTGCTCTACAAGTCCTAGACTGATTCCATAAGTCGGTCCCAGTTCGCTCTCTGACGATTTTTTTTTTCGCTCACGGGTCCGACTTATCTCATTCATCAGCCGTTGCTGTACAAACCAAAACGAGGCTCTTGAATACCTAATGAGCCGGAAGTAAAATTCCATAATTTTTCGCAAGTCATTTCAACGTTTCTTTATTTCTACAACTCGATAAAAGTACTCCTATAAAGTTTGTTTAAATCGAGCTGAGGACGTTTGCAGTTCTCAGAAAGAAAAAAGAAGAATTGTGGGCACTGAGAATGAAGAGTTAGTTTACAATCTTTACGGCGTGAATCTAGGCAAAGATAACAACACACATCATGGAACATTCAAATTTTATTAAAACATAAGCTTACCACTGAGTTACACAATGAGCCTCATCGACATCAATACACCCTAGAGTATTTTTAAACTCCTTCGATGTAATTCTGGAGAGATAAACGGCTTATAACTCAGTACAGAACTTGTTTCACGAGGGCATGACCAAAACCACTGGGCTTTGTCAGATAATATTACAATCATTACTAGCCTTGTATTTGCCAAATTTGGCCTCTTCTGTCACAGTGGAATCGTCTTCTCCTTCTCCGGTAAAGCCGGCAAAGGCAGCGGGAATCTAGTAACTTCCTAAAACTGTCCACTTGATCTTTCATCAAGGGTGTCAAAGCCGATACAAAAATATTGCCGTTGCCGGCCTTTGCATCTAATAGATCAGGCAAAACGTTTTGCCACATCCTGTGGGAAGATAAACAAACACGTCTTTCCCCTCTAGAACTTGTTCAATAGCTTTTCTTTGGAATGGCTTTAACGTTATCTTCGTTTTAGTTGGTAATTCATTTTCAAAAACAAAATGGCGTCTTACCGGAAGTGAAGTTTCAGATCGGTATAATAAGACATAGTATGTGATTGGTCAAAAATGTTTTGAATGGCATAACAAACGATTTCATTGGCTATCTCGTTTTTTCGAGATGCGGATCATTTCTGAGTATGTTTGCAAATAAGTCGGACCCGTGAGCGAAAAAAAAAATCGTCAGAGAGCGAACTGGGACCGACTTATGGAATCAGTCTATACAAGTCCATAAGCATTTTATTTTGTTTAGCAAAAGAAATAATATTTTAAAATTTCAAAACATCGATATACCACGTGGTTGCAAACGAAGAATGGGAGGGAAGCCACTTAAGACAATTAAATCCCTCACATACGACGTTAATGTCAAAAGACAAATAGATTATGAAAAGCTGTTTTTCACGAGGTTGTCCAAATTGATTGCATTAGATCTATCACAGCAGGTCAGTCCATATACACCTATTTAACGTTGTCGGCAAATAGACTCAAGTCTACGCGACTCACCCGAAATGGAGTATGGGTAGGAATTACTGAAAGCTGTGAAAACAAATAAATATCAACACGCCGATAATTCTCAAGCAGCTAGTATTGAGCTTGTGCAACAAAGTTCTTTATTCACTGGTGCTTAACATATCGAAAGAGTAATTTTTTCAACTACCCATACTCCTTTGCGGCCTAGTCGCGTAGGCTTGAAGCCTCCCGGCTTGAGGCGCAGACAGTGTGCACTTTTTTTGAGCAAATCTTCACCAACGTGCCGTTTAAAACACATGGATAAGAGAGAAGTTCGAACAGATGTGTTACCGCCGATAAAACTATATACTGACTTCTCGCTGAAGAACACCACCAAGCCAACGAAACAGGTCTACTATCTACTTAACTAGGTCCTTATACAAATTGTGTCGACAGCTTAAGGGGAAAGAACTAGCAAATAGAAATAATAAAGGTAAGAAAGTTGCAATCGCAACAAAATTCCTTCTAAACACGCCTAATCTTTGTATCTAGGTCAGTTCTTAAACACAAGTGGGAATATTGTAAAGAATATATCGATCCAGTAAAGAAGGTTCGATGAAAGAAGCAAATTATTTGTTATTTCAATTGCCCTATCGCATAATGACGTCACAGTGTGTTTACATTGGGGATAGATGCTCGGAAACAGTGGAAATTGGGACCTATTAATATTCCTTTTCGAAGTAGAACTTCAATGTATCGAGTTTTGATATATATCATGTATCAGTGATTGCTCATCTGCATTTTATTTGATATGCAATCACTCTGATCCCCTCTGGCGATCATAATCCTTAGCGTCAAAACAATAAAATGTTTTGGTGTGACGTCTTATGCTATAGGGCAATTGATTTACGTTCTTGACATGTGCCAAGCTCTGACTGGTAAAATGCTTGTTATATACACCTAATCAAAAAACGTTGTCGCAACAAGTCCACAGTGTACACTCCAAGACCGCAAATGATTTTGGTAGTTTTTCTTTTGATTAATCTATTCATTATTGTCTTTCCTTGTGTGATGTTTCCTTGATGAGCATTGTAAGCATTCCAGCAAGCGTTATGAGCAATTAAGCCTTTTGTGTTCATGTTTTATAAATCCAAAACATGCTATGATTACATTAATTACTAGAAAACTACCAAGATCCTTTGCAGTCTTGGAGTGTACACTGTGGACTTAATGCGACAACGTTTTTTGAAATAGGGATATATACCCCAATGGGCACTGTTATATCCATTCTTAGTGCAGTATATATTCACTAATCTCCTAAGAACAATATCGTTAACAATATTGTTTTTTAACCTGATTGGTTAAGAAATTCCGCCAGCAGCTAGTCTATCATTAGCATCTCCGGGGGATATTGAGTCGGCAGTAAAATGGCCGTTGCCAGTGATCGTTTCGTAACAGTTTCTAATGAAGAAATTGTGAAATTGAAAGAAATACAATTCTAGAGAATACAAAATGGCCAACAAAATATAGTCTAGAATTTTTTGAAGCTCAGTAAACTATATAACAGTCATATAAAACACAAATGAGAACAAAAGTCATGTTTGCTTACATGAAAATTGGAAAGTTTTTTGATAAAGAAAATACAATAGAAAAATCCAAGAAATTTTATGAGGACAATGCTTTATTTACAACATTTGAATTCACAAATTATTTCTTTGATAAAATAGTTTGTTTCAGCAATGTTATTTCAACTTTTTGTTTGTCGACGAACACTGGAATTTATAGCTACAGAGTGGCAAATTACGGCAAAAGGATAATTCAAAAAAGCCGTAATTTTAACTGACAGAATCACCTTTAAAACATACGACTAGCTTTTATTAATATAGCTAATGGGCTCCCTGGCCTGATGGCTAACGGATTTTTTTCTTTCTAATTTTACGCTTAATGATTACCCTGCCATTGGAATAAACAGGCAAGTTAAATGAAGTTAATTTTTACGTTATGTATTCCGGCCCATACACCGATTCGAAATATACAATAGTTAGACTAGCCTCTCATTCATGTGAAAACGCTTTTGTGTTTCCACGTGAACACGAGGCTAGTCAGTCCAGAACAATAGCTATTCAAATTTGCCGCCATATTTCGAATCGGTCAATGGATTTGCAAAGGTGGGTTTTTGCTTTTCAGTCTTCAAAAACGTCTACGTGTAAAACTATTATGAATGGCTTTGTTTTAGATATAGTTTATCTAGTATTTTATCCAGGAAACGGCCAATAAGGGGCCAAGGGCCGGGCTGAATTTCGGACCCATTTGGCTATCGATGCATTGCCATTCTGACTCAACGTCCTATACAAGTGCAGTTCAGCTACAAACGCGCGCCTCGTCCCCCGCGCGCCTTTCTTCAATGTTTGATTTGAACAAATCTTAATGATTAACATTGTTATGTCTCCATTAAAAGCGGTCTTGGTTTTTCCCCCATATAGCCATTAATTATATGACATGTTTGATTAATTGTTATCAGACCAGCAAACGAGCTCGATCAATGCAGCACTGAATAAAAAGTAAGATGTTTGGAAGTATTAAAAGAAGGCAGGAAAACAAAAATAAAGTAGTGAAGTACGTAGAAACGTAGAAAAATACTGTTATTGGCGTCATTTTCAGAAATTTCCTGTTCACTTTATCGAGTGGATCACCCCTCGGCTTTGACTGCCATTTTTCAAATGTCCCGCCGCCATATTGACACGAGGCTACATACTTCCCAATCAATATTTTCAGGTCATTTTCAGTGTTGACAAAGCGTCTGTCTGTGTAAAATAGGCCTTAGGCTTTTTAGAGCCTTACGGGATTTAAAAATAATATAAAAAATATTTTTTTAGAAACTAGGATTAACTGTTAAGTAACTGTTAAGTAACTGTTATTTATGATTTCCTCTACACGTTCTTGATATTGTTCAAAAGTAGACTAGATTTAGAAGTGATCTTGAGAGTATTGAGCGAGGTAAGAGATAGTGAGTTAAGAGTTGTAGAGTGACTTTATTTAACGAAAAAATAGTACGCATAACAGTTAGTAGTAATCGACTCTAAACCCCGCATTGTTTACTTTTGTTTTTTTATCAACTAGTACAAACTAAATAATCAACTTTCTTTCACAGTCTAGATAAAATCACTCTATGCATAGAATATTAGAATGTAGTGGTAGTATGTGTAAGAGTTTAGTGGAGTGCCTGTAGCTGTAAGCTATAGCTGTATATTTAAGGAATATAAAACGCGCGCGCATGTCTCTGTTCTGTGATATAAACACGATGGAAGATGTAGAGCAAGAGAAAATTAGGAACACGTGTTCCTAAGCTTGCTTTTCTCTTGCTCTACATCTTCCATCGTGTTTATATCTAGTGCTCTCCCACCGCCTTATAAACAACAAACGATGTGACTTATCCTTGATAAAGGACGTATCAGTCAAATATGCGTTTTAATTTCCTATGTAGTACCTAAAATATGGAAAGATTTACCAGAATACATCAGGTCCTCAGTTGCCCTATTGTCGTTCATTAGTCATCCTTAAAGACACGTACATTTTTTGACAAACGCCTGTTTTTGTAATTTTATTGGAACTCTGTTGCTCTGTGAGTGCATTGTGCTTTGTAAGTGCACTCTAAGAACATAAACTATATTATTATTATTATCAAAAGCGTTGTAATATTGACATATGAGATACATTAAAATAGCAAAAGTGTTAAATTTACGAGGAAACGGAGCGATGAATTAGGACATACCCAAGGGAATTTTCCCTGGCAAACCATAAGGTTATTTAGCGACTACCTAATTTGGCGAATTTTAGCGAGTTAACGTAACGTTCCTCAAAATCGATAAATTCTATACTCGATAAAATTTGGGTATTCTTGGTCAATCAAAGTAAAAATCGTCATTTTGCCCTCGACAATTGCTAAACTAAGTAGTAATTTGAATAACAAGGCCTAGGCCTTTAGGCCGGCACGCGAGTCTAGGTTTAGGTTTAGATCCTTCCTTCGCCGTGCAAAAACCATTGATATTTTGTAAGAAATTAAACTTTCTGGTTTGGAGAAAAAAACTTAACTTTTCCTTTACTAAAAGGAAATTCCCTTTTGATGAGTAAAACTGCATGAAAAACGACTGTTTTGACAACCAAGACTAACGAATGGCTTTTGGCGACCATCTTGAAAATGCATCGTAAGTCTTTCGACCCTCTAGGGAGAGTTGAGATTTCATGGCAATTTACACAAATTCTAAGCAGATTTCGTGTGTTTGTCAGCAAGTAACTTTTTAAATCGCATACATACCCCATATTTAATTTTATCAATTGATAAAATAGCGTTTGACATCCGGCTTCCAAAGAATTAAAAATAGTCGGAAAAATCGAAAACGACACATAGTAATAATTTCAAAAATATTATTTTTTGCGTTCATTTTGACGGATTCAATCTCTGAAAGTTTATATTACTTTCATTGGACTTAATTATGAATAAACATCAGAAAAAATAATATTTGATCAAAAATTCGAAAAATCGCAGGTCAGCGGTCATTACCATTATCTCCGTTAAATACATGGATACCCGCAATTTTTTTTATAAATCAAAAGCCCTATAAACATATATTCTACAAGACAGATGTGGAGAAATCGAATTAAAATGGTCACTTTCCTTTAGATGTGCTTGATGAATAGTTGACAAACGAGCTACATTACGGATTTACAAAAGCCTCAAATTTACGAGGAAACGGAATGACGAACTAGGACTTATGCTTGATGAAGCATTGTATATTTACAAACGAGATATATTAGAGTTGCAATAGTGCTAATCTACAAGGAAATGATGTCCACGATGAATCGGATATCCTTTTAAAGTAAGGGCAAGCAAGTTTTTAGTAAGATAAGTTTTCTGGGTCAAAGGCACGCATCAGAATCCATATTCGAGCTGCCAAAGGAGAGAAGAACAAACGGTACGTATACGTTTTTGCTCCGAACATGTTGTAGTCGGTCATTCATTAATTCGTTCGTGTTCGTTTGTTCGTTCGCTCGTTTGTTCGTTCGTTTATTCATTTATTCATTCATTAATTCGTCCGTCCGTCCGACCGCCTTTTTGTCCGACATCAAACCAGAAGCCTCATGCATCCTGATTCCTGGTTTAAAAGACTAACAATGTTGGAGCCATAGCTTCTAGCTTTTGTAAAAATTAGAACAGTGGATGTTTGTCCAGGTTTTAACCACAAAGCAGTAAAACACAAAAATTGGGTCTCACGTCAGATCGTCTATTTTAAATTTCGGTCAATGTCAATGTCAATGTTTTAGATAATTTAATACTATTCTATACTTTGTTAACTTTAACTTATAGCTATATACTTATAGGTACACTGTATCTGCACATGTAATTCTCTTACTACGAGATCTAGAACTGGGACGTTCCCCACTGCAAAAATTTGTAGTTTTTTCTATGCTTATTCTATAGCTAGAGTTCGGCGTTTTTTTAGCCGGGTTTTGGTTCAATTCCGTCGATGAAAATTCAAGCAATTTTTTTGTACCGTGGTTTTGCCTTAAGGTTTTGACCGGGCTTTTCGCCGACTGATGAAACTCGATCCGATTTTGCCCAAGATATTTTCCCGCCCATCTACAATTTCTACCTTGCAAATAATTGACCACAGCTGCACTTTAACAGTAGTAGATTGAGTCGGTTTTCGTTGTAATTTGTTTGTAGGGCTTTATATTGCTAATGAGTTTCGTCAGTTGGTTTGTCAACCAGATGTTTATTATATGTTTGTTATAGTTTTCCGGCACTTTTATTTTCAAAGCGGGCGTGGAAGCAGAATAATGAATGAATAATGAATAACGATTTGAGAATGCTTTGGAATAATGAATTTTTGCATCTGAAACCCAAGGAATAATGAATAATGACAAGATGACAAAAGAATAATATGTAACAGGAAAATAGAAAAAGAATAAGGAAAAATGGGAAACAGTACTTTAAATGATGCATTCTTGACTTGTTTGGGAATAATGAATAATGGTAATCCAATTTCTCTGCTTCGATCCCCGATCCAGGAGATTGCTTATCCGTTTTTAAATCAGTGGATATGCTAGGGTATAGCAATATACGCTAATAGTATAGCTGCATGAAACCTGTTGCAAAGAAACCTGTAGGGAGACCCAGGAAAAGATGGATAGAAAATATTGATGAAGCTCAGCTCTACGACAGCTTCGCTAGAAGAAGTGAAGTTACATCAAAGAAAGCTTATATGAACCATGCTGCATGGAGATTGCTTTGTAACTGACAGGTGTTAACCTACCAGGAGTTGGATAGGATAGGATAGGATACTCTAAGGAAAGAAACGAGTTATTCAATAAAATGTGATCCCAAAATCTACTAATATTCTAGATCTAGCTAATCATATTAAAATCAAGAAAGAAATTCTTATATACTGACTTGTAAAGTGTAGCGGCTGTTTCTCTAACACTTCAAAATCGATCAAAAGTTGACTGACTACGTTGAAGCGGCGCCATCGGCTTGGAAATTAAAGACCGCATTGCATTACGGTCTGCACCATAATACCAAGCGGTCCTCATTTTCCAAGATGGCTTGCTTGCTGTTAAGACTATTTTTGCTGTTTTCGCACCTTTGACGGCTAAAAACCTTTTATTTTTGCGCGGCCCGGACCCTATACATTTTTTGGTACTTATTTGAAACTGAGTTACTTGATATCTCAACTATAAATTTGTTAAAAAAAAGTTAATTACTGTAGTCTATGAAAATAGATTTTTGTCACGCAGCAAATTTTATTCGACTTCAAGAGACTTTTTGATAGGAGTAACGGTACAGAAGTCAAGAAATGAAGGTATATTATAGTTAAAAATGTTTATGTCATTATGTAGAATATACCTCTGGTTAATATTTGTGCAATTGTGGTCGTCTTAGAACTATAATCTTGCGATTTGTAAATTTTTTTCTTAAGACTTCCGGTAGCACTATTTTTGCACTTAAAACTCGTAAAAGGGCATTCAAAGCTGATTATCTTCGAAAACGACCATGGGACACCCCATTTTCAATTTTTGGAATTAGCATGCACTAAATTTTGAATAAGAAAACTTTCATGTGGAGGATTTTTAATTACATTTTGCCAACGTAGACAGTCTTCTTAGATTTAGAAATACTGATGTTTTAAGTCTGACTCAAGTAGAGGGTCTGGATTGGGGGGGGGGGGGGGGGGAGTACAAATGTCAGTTGTCAGTTAAATTTTGGCCTTTTTGTCAGTTGTCAGTTAAATGGAAATTAATGATTAACAAAGGCTTTTATTTATTTCTCATAGGATTTTTTCTTTCTAAGCCAGTTTTACGATCAAAATTCAGCGATTTGACATCCACTTGAACTTTGTCACATGACAACTGTCCCTGGGAGAGATGGGTTATGGAGAAAAATGCCTATTTTTTCAGATTTTGGTTGAATTGTCAGTTAAAACAGGCTACACAAATATCAGTTGTCATTTAAATTCTAAGGCATTTGTCGGTTGTCGGTTAAAGTTTGGGCCATTTGTCGGTTGTCGGTTACCTCCATCCAGACCCTCTGACTACCGCGACATTCAAATCGTTTTAATTTCTATGCCCTTCCATGACGGTTTTCAATAGAAACTGGCTTCAAGAAATAGATTTCTATTTCTTTCACACTCCCCAGCACTCGTCGTTCAAATTAACTTATTCTTCTGGCCTTTGCTGGCAACTCCTTTTTGTTCTTGAGGAGCGAGATCGAGAGACTGGGAAGGAAAGAAAAAGACAATCCCCAGTTCTCTCTCTAGTTATATAAGCTATATATATATTCAAACAATAACGCTAAAAAATGATTTTCTATATATATATATATATTTTTTTTTCGAAAATAGCGTTTGACATCCGGCTTCCAAAGAGTTAAAAATAGTCGGAAAAATCGAAAACGTCACATACCAATAATGCCAAATTAAAACATTATTTTTTTGCGTTCATTTTGACGGATTCAATCTTTGAAAGTTTATATTACTTTCATTGGACTTTATTATAAATAAACATTGGAAAAATAACATTTTATTAAAATTTCAAAAAATCGCTGGACAGCGATTATTAGCCATATTCATCAGTTATTAATTATTTCCGTAAAAGCTCTATAAACATATATTCTACACGGACAGATGTAGTGAATTCGAATTAAAGTGGTCACTAGCTGTCCTTTACATTTGCTTGATGGATAGTTGACAAACGAGCTACATTAGATTTACAAAAGCTTCAAATTTACGAGGAAACGGAATGACGAACTAGGACTTATGCTTGATGAAGCATTGTATATTGACAAACGAGATTATTAGAGTTGCAATAGTGCTAATCTACAAGGAAATGATGCCACGATGAATCGGATATCCTTTTAAAGTACGAAAGGACAATGCACGCACCAGAATCCATATTCGAGCTGCCAACGGAGAGAAGAACAAACGGTACGCTTTTGCTCGGCTGAATAGCATGCATTCGTTCGTTCGTTCGTTCGTTCGTTCGTTCGTTCGCTCGTTCGTTCGTTCGTTCGTTCGTTTATTCATTCATTAATTCGTCCGTCCGGCCGACCGCCTTTTTGTCCAACATCATCATCATCAGCATCATCAGCATCATCAGCATCATCATAAGATGCTTATTAAATAACAAATCCAGAAGCCTCCTTTTCCTTCTTGAGAGACTGGGAAGGAATAAAAAGACAATCCCCAGTTCTCTCCCTTCCCATCTATTAACACAGGATACCCACAGAAGCAGTAGCCTTCGGAGGTTAACTGACTACGCTTGGTGTGAATGTATTGAAAGAGACTGGA
Organism: Telmatactis stephensoni; assembly: GCA_029948255.1. Taxonomy (NCBI): domain Eukaryota; kingdom Metazoa; phylum Cnidaria; class Anthozoa; order Actiniaria; family Isophelliidae; genus Telmatactis; species Telmatactis stephensoni. The sequence goes on from JALIZF010001786.1 coordinate 67,638, forward strand.
AGGGTGTGAGTGACAGTCCAAATCAATGGAGATCACTAAAATGGATCAAAAATAAGTCTTTGATATCCAAGTGCCTATCAGCTTATCAGGGAAATACAAGTGTGCCACGTCTATTTACGATAGAAAGCAAGCAGCTGTTACAATTGTAAAACTTTACCATGGTTTGATGAAGTAAGTCCATGTTATTCTCATCGTAGTCTGCTCCGCAACCGGTTTCAATGCAGCTCATGCGATCAATTAACGTCTATGAAGGTGATTATTCTCTCTTGCAAAATACAACGAATTCCTTCGAAAAAAGAGTGAAACTGAATCAAAATAAGCCTTGATATCAATTCGTGTGGTGATCAGCTTATCAGGGATATACAAGTGCCACTTCTTATTTACGATATAAAGCAAGCAGCTGTTACAAATGTAAAACTTTACCATGGTTTAATGAAGTTCTTACCATGGTTTAATGAAGTTCTTGAATGTTTTTCTCGTAGCCTGCAGCTAGCGGTTCAATTAACGGCTGCCTAGGTGAGCATACTCTCTTGCAAAATACAATTAATTCTTTCGAAAGAAGAGTGCTGTAAATCACCTTTAGTTTCAGTATATTTGGTGAAGTTGGTAAAAGTATCGAAAACAAAGATAACTTTTACAATGGTACATATTTATCTAATATTCGGGAGAAAATGATAGTTATATATTCTGGCAACTAGCCAAGTCACATTGTAAATCACTTTAATTCGCGATTTTCTTACGGTGATCAACAATACAAATATTTTTCACAAGCTTTTCAAGTTTAACTGAACTTCCTGACCAATTTGTTAACTTATTGCTAATAAAATCGTGTACTGCACTTTCTTTACTAAATGTCAAAATGTTCGTCACTCAATTTACAAGTCATTTTTATTCGCGACGTCTCATATATTTTCACGACACTTTAATTTCGCGATTAATGAATCTGATCTTTCCAGATTGCAGTATCAGTTGCACAACACGTCCGATTTGTTATGAATATATATCCAGGTGAAGTATTGTAATTTTTAATTTAGAGATTTTCTTTTATTATGCTGTATCCAGGTTTCATTGTTGACGTCGTTAAATGACGTATTGCGCATGTCTGTCCGTACAGTAGTTTAACTGCAGGCAATAGCCTTTTAGGCCCGGGTTTTGAAGGGAGATGGGGGAAGGTAGAAAAAAAATGGACAGTGGAGATGCTTGACGACCAAAACAACGTCAACCCGAAGTAAGCGGCCTAAAAATTTACGTTTTCACAATTTATTTTGGATATCTTACAATGGCCATAAAATGTGTAGGATTAAGAAACAACTACGTGAAAATGCTGATACTGAAGTTAGAAAAAAATTTATCGAGGGAATATTAAGTTTTCTAGCTTTCTATAAAGCTAAGTGAAATGATAAACAAACGATGAAAAGGCGCAGCTCTACCAATTTGACCTAAATTCGTATTTCTCAACTGAAATTGCATGCGAACGAACATTTAAGGTGACTCGAACCAGTTGTTTTCAGACCGCACCGCACATGTTCATTTGGCGCAATGGACAACTTAATGCGCACCAATGGACTTGGTTTCTACACCAAATATGAGCATAAGATTGAAGTTTTAAATGATGTTATAATTAAATCGATCAACGTTTTCAAAATAGCGAAAATCGAACATCGTCAAAAATGGTTTTCCTCTAATATCTCGCAAAATTGATGAGCTTCAGACAAGCGGTAAACTGCATAGAAAAATTCAGACAAATGCACAACATTTCAAAGTGATTTTAAGAGATTTAATCTGTTTGATTTTCTTTAAATCACCAAAGTTTCCACAGATGCTGTATTTCTATTCTTGGATATAACGACAGCGTAAACAATACTCGAAGTACGCAAAACACCACGAGAACACTTTGCAAATATTGCTAAAATATACACTTACCTTACGTGGAAAAGCCGACTTTCAACTCTTCATCGATGTCTAGATATATTTTTTTCTTTCCAAGTCTCTTGTGAGACATTTTCTCCGCAACTTGTACATCAGAAGATGTTTTTGAAAATCTCAAAAACGCAGGCTTATTTTTTCTTGGCATTTAAGTGGGGCATTACTTGTTCTATACACAGCAATATTGCAACAGCTCATTCAAATACAAGCACTAAAACGACCCGAAACTTAAACCCGATGTAGACCCAAACGCCAGCTCAAAACTTGCATTGAAACAACCATTCGACTCGCTAATTAGCATATTGCACTCGCAAACTGTTCACAGCATGTGCACGTGCATAACATACAGTTCCACGCTACATTCGCTACATGCATCAGGAACCGGAAATAAGATTAAATTATTTTCTTTTGTTTATTTGGTGATGTTTACTGCTAATTAGTTAATATTATTTCCCAAATATTATGCTTGCTCTTTTTAAAAAAATGTCATGTCTTCCCAACCTAAAAACATACAAATATTAGAAGTGAAAGTTATTCTAAAGCGAATTCTATATTTCCGGTTCCTGATGCATGAAGCGTGGAACTCTATGCTATGCACGTGCACATGCTGTGAACAATTTGCGAGTGCAATATGCTAATTAGCGAGTCGAATGGTTGTTTCAATGCAAGTTTTGAGCTGGCGTTTGGGTCTACATCAGGTTTAAGTTTCGGGTCGTTTTAGTGCTTGTATTTGAATGAGCTGTTGCAATATTGCTGTGTATAGAACAAGTAATGCCCTACTTAAACGCCAAGCAAAAATAAGCCTGCGTTTTTGAGATTTTCAAAAACAACTTCTGATGTACAAAGTTGCGGAGAAAATGTCTCACAAGAGACTTGGAAAGAAAAAAATATATCTAGACATCGATGAAGAGTTGAAAGTCGGCTTTTCCACGTAAGGTAAGTGTATATTTTAGCAATATTTGCAAAGTGTTCTCGTGGTGTTTTGCGTACTTCGAGTATTGTTTACGCTGTCGTTATATCCAAGAATAGAAATACAGCATCTGTGGAAACTTTGGTGATTTAAAGAAAATCAAACAGATTAAATCTCTTAAAATCACTTTGAAATGTTGTGCATTTGTCTGAATTTTTCTATGCAGTTTACCGCTTGTCTGAAGCTCATCAATTTTGCGAGATATTAGAGGAAAACCATTTTTGACGATGTTCGATTTTCGCTATTTTAAAAACGTTGATCGATTTAATTATAACATCATTTAAAACTTCAATCTTATGCTCATATTTGGTGTAGAAACCAAGTCCATTGGTGCGCATTAAGTTGTCCATTGCGCCAAATGAACATGTGCGGTGCAGTCTGAAAACAACTGGTTCGAGTCACCTTAAAGAGTATGTCGACAAAATGAGCTCAAAAGCAGCTGTTTCTGAGTCCTTTAAGTAAGATTTTTGGCCAATTGAACAAAATGCTTGGAATTATTTACTTTTTGGCGCGTTTTATTCGAAAACGCTTCCATAGAAATCTTTTAAACATAGTAACAGCGGAGAACTTGATCTGGATTCTATGAACTAGTAAACGCGGTTTTGTACAAACTTTATTTTGTCTAAAAAATCATGTTTGTAAAAATAACAATCTTGTCACTATAGATTATTGGTAGCTCCGATCATAATGATTTAAGCGTCAAAAGAAACTTGAAAGTATCCCTAGACTTGCTATGATTTTGTTTGTTTTTGAAATTACGTTTTTGGCCGCGACGCCTGTTGCGATCAAACAGCGGTGTGCCTCGAACACTGAACCCAGTCGAGCCAAAACGTCGTTCAAAATGTGAGCATTTTGGGAATTGGTGTCGATCGCGGCACAGTTTTGCGCATTGTATATGTTTTTCTGCCCTGTCTGGCCAAACTACCACAAAGCTGTATAAGATAAATATAAAATCTAAATAAAGATCAAATTTGACTCATATTTCCGATTAAACATACTTCAGGTTTCCGATATCAGTAAAAAAACTTCCATTATAGTAAACATGTAGGCAGGAATATTGAACAACTACTCCAAGGAAAGATATAGCAGCCACTAAATAAAGATTAAACAGGAACTGTAGAGTACTCACGACTAGTACAACGTAAAATAGGGTATTTTTACTGCAAACAACTCAATCCCAAAACATAATTATCAGTTGCGGCAGTATCTGAATAATGTATTTGATTTTTTCCCCTACTTACGGATACAACTAAGCCAATGGCATTTTGTATAATCCTAATGAACTAAAGAAAGCAAAGGTCATTTGAAATAATTTATTTTTTGCGGTTTCAAAGCCTTTGTGCGTACAGTTGGTTCAGTTACTAACAATACAGGTAACAATTCCTACATTATACAAAACCAAAAATCGTGCTTTACTAATTTTATGCGAATTAATCTTGATTGCTCTTTTGAAAGGATCTTAAAAAGCAGATTAGTTACATTTTGACTATGGTTTTAATGTAACACCGATAAAATACAAGTACTAAGGCGATTTTAGAGTGATTTTCATTTGCCATACACGAAAGAAATATGACTATTTAGTTATACTAGCTGATAAAGAAAAAAGAGACAACGGTAGATTTAGAGTCTTCTACTCACTACTAGTTTGTCAATTTTTTAACGGGCAAATGAAAATCACTCTATATTTAGCCCTTGAAATGGAATGGTGTAATACACATTAGCGGACTCTAATTCCATTGTTTTGTTTTGTTTCTACTGCACTATTTTTTCATTCAGTTATTTCACTTCTAGCGAAATGTCCATTTCCGAAAAGAAAAATGTTTTTGCAATCATGACGGGAGCATTCTGTGTTTCCGCAACTTATGACAACACAACCGATGCTTCTCTCTCACTCTTCACTACTCCATAACAAACAGATCACCTGTCGTATACACTAGATGTAATTCTAGACTTTAAAACTAATACGTTTCTATTCTAAAGGCATTGCTTACTATGCTAGTGCTAGCAGCATATTCGATGGCGAAAAGAAGAAGGCTAGAAACTTTAAGGGGAATTTTCAGTTTTGAAATTTTCGTGATCGCTGATGAGAACTTAGTAGTGATGACAAGCGCGCATAAATGCATGAAGTGCTAAAAGAAAAAGTTGAAAAGCTTTTGATATTTTGTACTCAATAAATTAAAATATTGGCATGATGTTTGTTTGGCTAAAGGCCACACACTAACGAAATATAAATATTCAAAACCGTTCCAATCACACGATCTTAATCAAAAACTGTGCCGTAAGCCATTCGGCCAAAACAAGGTTGAGTTCAAACGTAGCGATTGGATGCATATAAAACCATCTGCAAGCTTAATATCTCTGGTGCTAAAGTCTTGGTGATTACTGACAACCTTTTATTAGTCTAAATTGGTCTTTATTGGTCTTTACATGGACAAATTACAGAAATTATAGTAGAAGGCAAAAAGACATGACATGACATGGGAAAATGTTATTTGAAAAACGAAAAAACTTCGAAGATGCGTCATATTGTAAGCGTACGTACAGGTACAAAGTTTGATGATATAATATCTACAAATTGAGTTCATATTGAATCACTGTCTTTTTTTCTGTTAAATATACTCTCTGAATTCAAAATATCAAACATACTTCAATAATGGTGACATGTTTTCTCTATATTAACCATCATTCGTTTTTAATATCAATAATTTTTAGATGAAACTATTAAAAAACTACCCATTGAATCAATTGAAAATTTTATTTGAACGACTCCAAAACAGACGTGTATGATATTGCCTTTGTTTTCAGTCTTCTTGGAAATAATATGAAAACGTGATTTGTTTGAGTAAAAGGTTACATGCCATTTTGCCTGGAATAATAAAAAAATGTTACAAAATTTAGACCTTTATTCCTCTACGGAAAAACATCAAGGCAACTATCATTGTAGAGTAGCTTGTTGTTCACCAAAAGAAAAAAAAAACAATCTTTACATTTCCTTTTGCAATTTCCCTTCCCGCTGGCTGGCTCCATTTGCGTTGTTGATGTCAAAAGGGAGTCGAATAAACATGTTAAATGTTATGTTGATTATTTGATGAACTAGGATCGTCTGTGATGACATCTTTAATATTTTACTTAATACAATACGGACAATAAGAATATCAAAACCAACCTAAATGGCTGTCATGTTTTACTTATGTTTCCAGAGTATGAGAACAATCTAGAAAGACTTCAACCATTTCTTTTACAAACGTTCGGTCACGTAAAACTAAAAGTAGCCTATCTGGTACAGAATGAAGCGAGCAACGGGGAGTACATTTCCTAAGCGGGATGAGTTATAATTGCTTTAGAAGTGATTGTCAAAAAAAAAAAAAAAAGCTAAAAACATCAGGATATTGTGAAGGCCCAGTTTCGATTGAAAATTCTTGTCTCTTGTACGATGAGTATATAGCTATTTCAATTAACGTTGTCGCTGAAAAAAAGCCTAAAGGCTAAAGCCTTTCAAATATCTTTGATGATGATGATGATGATGAACTTTATTTAATCACGCTAAACATTTCAACGCTACATACGTATGTATGTGCGCTGGTTTCCAAATGTGGCGTAGTATAAAAATATATATATAATAATAATTAGTTATATGTACATCAATCGTTTTGATATTAGTTGATATAAAAAACACTGTATAATAATAATAAAAGCAAACATATATATTTGAAAAGTATAAAACAGCACAACCCCAGATCACGAGCAAAAGGAGGTTATACTTCTCTTAAACAGCCTAAGAGAGCTTGCTTGTTTAGCCTCTTTTGGTAGGCTGTTCCACAGGGCAGCGCCGCTATATCCAAAACTTCTTTTCAAAAAGTTTCTTTTGTGTACTAACACACTTCTCTGTAGACTATCTGACATGTCTGAGAAATTAAGGAATATGTGTCCAAGTTGTAGAATTTGCAAGCATACAGTGAGTTTTTTATTGTAATGATGTCACGGTGATAAAAATGTTTCATGATTCCGCTCTCCAAGCTTTAGGCTTTAGGCTTTTTTCAGCGACAACGTTAATTGAATTAGCTATATATGCGAAAAGAGAGCTATAAAATGTAAGGATGAAGTTCACATTTCTATAACTTTGATTTTAAATACTGATCTAAGGCAGCAACTAATTGCTCAGTTAATTTCGTAATTAGCTAATTATACCTGAAGGAGTCAAACCTGTTTACTTTCGTACTATTATTAGTTAGTATTGCTTAAGAAACAGCTGGATAAAAAATCGGTCTAAATTGGAAACTGATTTTAAGAAAGACATCGTTGTTTAAGAATAATGAATATTAAAATTGGGCCACTTGGATGAAAGTTGGAAATGACTCGAAAATTTGTTTGACTTTTCTATACGGTAAGAGCTCAATATATGGCCCCAATAATCACAAAGCAATTTATTTTCTTTATACTCAAAAGAGACAAATTATCAAGTATTTTAGTATCTAAATTGTGAGTACACCTAGATGATGTCATCTACTCAACTCTAATTGTTTATTTAGTTTTGAGAGGAGATTTTTAATTTCACGTTAATTCAGCTGGAGAATGACTGTTGTACAAAGCTAAAGTTATTACTTTCAGAAAATTTAGGTTGTTTGTAAGTGGTTTTGATAAATAAAAGTTGAATAAAAGTGTTAATCCAAAGTGAAAATTTGAATCGAAAATGAGTTTTATGCCTTCTAGATCTTTCGCTCAATTGCCATATAAGTCCCTACATTCAGCTTGAAACCGAGTTGCTAATGAGCTTTTATCACGTAATTCCAAAAGTCACAGTACAGATATATAATTACCATAGCTGGAAAGAGCACGTCAAAATTAGTAAAACTGTGAAGTTTGAATGAAGTAACTTTCAAACTCACGAAGATATATGAATTTCCCGAAATCGAAATTTTGTATGAAAACATTCGCTGGTAGGCAAGAGATGCCTACCAGCAAAGGTTTTCTTACAAATTCACACTTTTCAAAAATTCATATTCTCGCGAGTTTTGGATTTAATTCCTTCAAACTTCGCTGCCTTGCTAATTTTAACATGCTCTTTCCAGCTATGGTAATTCTTTCTCTGTTTTACGAATTTAAAAATACCTGATAAAATTAAAGCTCATTTATATTTGAATAAAAAAAACAGAAAAAACAACTGTACAATAGCCAACTTCCGAGTAAACTTCCACTTTACTTCCCACACACAAACGGGATTCAAGACGAGGCTATGTACATAAAGCTCAGTCATTCGTAACAAGGCAAAAGTTTTAGCACGTAGCCTAGTTCTAAATCCTTTGTATGTGGCAGGTGAAGCTTAGCATATCTCGGAACTGGACGATTCAGAAGACGGTTTTAAACAGGCATTGTATCTCAGATCAATTGCTAACTGATAAAAATAGAATTTGAGTGTTAATCCAAAACTTAAATTTGAATTAAAACTTGCAAGAGGGGTTAGTTTTTGGCGTTTTTAGCCTTTATTACTCGATACTGAAAAAAAATCTCCTCTTAATCCAACATTTCTTGATGATAATTTGCTTAAAATGCAGAATTTTGGGAGAGTTCTTTATATATGTGTGCTCATTATTGAATTGCTTCAACGAGGAAAAATCAGTGAAATTATAGTACCAGTATATCGAAAAGCACGCGGACATAGAATATCAAGATAATCGAGAATATTTGCATAAATGTCTGTGAAATATGTTTACAGTAACTTAGGACATAAATTTTTCATGATTTTGACTACACTATGTCCTTATAGCACAACATATTTGACGCATGGGCATGCGGCTCAACTAAGCCCATATAATTTATTAACATCTTTGATCATAGCAATAAACTAAGAATTATTCCAACACTTAAAACACCATTGACGCTGGTAACGAAAACCCAAAACCACTGTGTATATTAGAAAAAGGGAAGGTCAAAAATTTCGTCACAATTGCGTACAATATATATGAAGAAGTTATGTACGTTCGAAAATTATAAATTAAAAAGAAATGAATGGGAGGCAGACATATTTGCCTTCTTTGTATAATCATTTTCGAATGTCACCCCAGCGTGATATAAGTAAAGTGTGCAATCAGCAATTACACTCTGTGGGAGTGAAAGTGGAAAAGATTGGCAATGATGTGATAGATAGATATATTTTGATTAACGAACAGCCACTTTATACAAAGACAACAGCTTCGAATTCTACGTCCACGCAAACGTATCTTCGAGGTATACGCACCGTTCTTTTATATCCACTCCCTGAACCACGCTTATCTTAATACATTTTAATTTAGGGGTCTTAAGTTTAACTGTCATGATTTGGTCAGGGGCCATGTGCAATCCTTTAGAAAGCTGAGAAGGTCCTGGGAACGAGGATGCCCGTCCATCTTTATAGTTAGGAGCCGTATGAGATGCCGTGCGTACGTTTGGACAAACCTTCTGAATGACACATTAATGTCAATATCGTAGATTTAATAGCAGTAGGTTGATTAGTAGACTACTGACCATATTTGATATCATCGACTATATTTTGTATTATTCATATTTCTAGAGTCATCCTGAAAGTGATAGCTTGTCATCACAGCCATCTGCCGAAAAATAAGAAGCTACTGCTAACTTGAAAAGAGAATGAAAGCAGTATAAAGCCAAACAGTTGATATGCTGTTGGGATCGACATTGTGTTGAGGCTTTTGAAAGAAGAAAAAGATCTAGAAAAAAGAAGAGTTGGGCTAAACCAAACTCCATCGTGCCAGAGACAGAAAAAATCTTCAGTGGCTCTAACGTGACTTTCATCTCAAGGACAGAAGATCACAGAATGAGTAGCCCTAAAGAGTGGATTTGTCCTTCATGGTCAGTGGACACAAATCCTGTAAAATACCACGAACTGTACAATACTATACTACTCACTTGTATCCTGAATGGAATACTTATCCTGCCAACCATCGCACTGAATGGTATCATTCTTATCACGATTTTTAGGACAAGAACGCTCCACTGCGCCTCTAACTGGTTTCTAGGCAACTTGATGTTAACTGATTTGCTCATGGGCGTAATTGCACAACCGCTGTACATAGTGACCATGGACTGGAGTTTGAAGGGATTGCTACGAAACAACTGCGAAGTAGGGATAGCTGAACGATTTTTTGCCAAGACACTTCCACTAACAATTACAGTGACGTTAACAGCGTCAAGCCTTGATAGATATCTTGCAATTCGTCTTATGCTTCAATATCGTACCAAGATGACGACATTGCGTGCGATATTAATAATTGCATGCCTTTGGGTTTTTGCCATAATTTGTGGAAGCTTGATTATTTCGCTTCAATACGCTGGCATTGTATTATTGTTTGCTATCACATTCCTTGTTTGTTTGATAGTGACGTTCATAGCTTACTTCAGAGCTTGTCGCGGTTTGAGAAAACACCAAAATCAAGTCAGTGCAACAGACAATCTCACGTGTATTAACGTTAAAAAGTATCAACGTTCCTTCACCACCATGTTGTGTGTATTCCTACTTCAGCTCGTCTTCTACACACCGGACATCTGCGTGAATTTCATCTCTGCTTGGGATCACTATAGTACATCATCTTGGAAAGCCGTCCTAGTTGCCGATACTATCGTCTACATCAATGCTGCATTAAATCCTTTGTTGTTTTTGTGGAGAATGAGAGACGTACGACGGGCCAGTAAGAAAACACTGAAGAAATTGTTTCGAAGGTAGCTCTCCCCTCTCCCCCAAAAGTTCCAGTTTGGTCCAGTCTATACTACTCAAGGAAAAATAAAGATACAAAGAATTTACACGAACCAGGAAAATAGAACATCAGGCAGAAAGCACTTTGTCATGAATCAGTCAAATGCAAACTAAATGCCAGTTCGGGTACCGTTTCTATCATTTAACTTATCGTAACATAATTCCTTGACATTAGAGTGCGAACACTAAAACTGTGCAACATAAATAGTACTAAATAGTGCTAAATCATGCTAATTCTATTGTTTTCTATTGTTTAACTAGCACTATTTAGTACTAAATAGTACAAAGTGTTGCACGCTTTTAGTATTTGTACTGTAGTCTACAAATGTCACCACAGGAAACCCAGTCTTTGTCCGTGTGCCCGCTGCGTAAATAGAGAATTTTTCGTATGACTGTGAAAACGGCACAGCCACGGTCACGGTACGGTTACGGCAGGAATTTTGAATGTTTTTATAGACAACACGGCACTGACACAGTCACGGTACGACGTGGTCCTAATTTCCTGCTCATAGACGACTTTCCAAAATGGCGGCCAAGTACATGAGAACGAGGCCACAAAGGCCTTGTTACCAGAAAATAAGCATGGCGACACTTCTTTTGCTATCAAAGACGATGTGCTCCTCTTCCTTTTGAAATACCTATTTTCTGTGCATTTTATAATTCTGGCCTCGTTCTCGTGAACAATGAGCCCGCCATTTTGGAAAGTATATAGTATACCTCGGATTAGCGTCAACGTGGCGACTATACTAATGCATAATGGTCTGTAAATAAGAAAAGTTAATAGAATCTAAGTATTTCCTGATTCCTCATGCATTATGCACGCTACTATAGAAAACCTAACTTCGTGATCAAGGAAGATTATTTATCTAGATTGACTATCGTGATAAAGAAAGATTCTGGAATTACAAACGAAAATGAAGCTGAAGTTGAATAAATTATTATTCAAATTGCAGTGCATACGTGCTCTCTTATCTGGCGTCCAAATTCTTTGATATAGCTTAAATAAAAACTACTTATTAAAAGGATTCATGATGTTTAAACAGGAAGCCTCTATGCGCGTCAACTCAAGATATGTCGCTTTTCACTGATCGATTGTACACTGTAGTTGAACTAAACCATCTTGTTAATGACTTCCCACATTGCGAATCTTGAAACAAGGAAAAAACAATTCAAATACTTATGTTTTTAGAATCCTATGTTTACATATTCTGAGTGTCAGAAGCTTTATTTTTCTCTGTTCTTCTATGACAAGCGTCTTCGGTGTGAAAGAAAATAGATTTTGATGTTTCTCTCACCCCGACGGCGCTCGTCATAGAAGAACAGACTGAAAAATAAAGACCTCTGATAGTACTCAGAGTAATGTTTACAGTTTTGTAAAAAAAGATATTGTTTAACTTTTTTACTTAATCGTTTATCACTTTGCAAATAGATTTTACTGATGGGATGTAAAGTATGTTTTGAGAAATAAAAAATGTGACATTCTGATTACCGATGTATAGATTGCTGCACTGCCCGGGGAGGGGATGGTGCTATATTGGGATGCTCCACTTAAGGTAATTCCGCAGAAATAAAACCGAACACTGCATTTTCAATGAAATTCATTCAGTTACTAACTAAGCTTTACTGATACTAAAAATCAAATAAAAAGGGGGGATCACCGTGTTCGTTTTTGCGTTAGATGGCGGTAATTTCAAGCACTTTTGAGGCCGTGCGCCAGCACTTTTCGAAAACGGAAAATAAAACAAAATTGTCAGCATTGAAATGTTGAAGTCATTCTATCTTTTACACATCGAACAAAAAGTAAAACCTCAAAAATTTGAAAGAAATTTAACTAGCGTAAAAAACTAGAGATATTTCGACACCAGTACATACCCTGATATTAGTCTGAAAAAGCTTTCTACGGTAATAATTTGAGAATGTCTCGAAAACGGAACAAAGATTTTTGTTAAAATTGAAATATCTGATAGGTTACCTTACTCTTGTTGATTTGATATAATAAAAACGATAGGTCACCGTGTTCGTTTTTGTGCTTTTTTTGCGCTTTCTTATAATTATTTGCAGGGGTTGTTAAAAAGGCATGTTAAGGTACATATTAAATATAAAACACTTCAGGTTCGTTGCTGTGCTTAAGGCCTGCAGTGCCCTCCTACTCCAGACTTTTCTCAACCACGTGACAGCGTCCATGTAAGAATGAAAACAGCTCTTTCCCCTATGAATTTAGATATTTCTATAGCTGAATGCTTGAGAGAGAACTAACCAATCATCGTGAAAAGAGCTTGCACAACTTGTTAGCATTGCCCAGAGGAGCAACAAAATCGCGCGCCAATGGTGGCCTGACCAGGGTAGGGGTTCTCACGTACAGGAAAACACGTCTAACTGATGTTTAATTGTTTTTAACTTGGTAGCTTAATCGTAAATTCTCAAGTACAATTACAAATGCAGCGGCATGACGCCACGTTGTTTGGATCTTACATCATGCAGAAATCATTACAGTATTGACAATGCAATCAAAAAAGATTTTTTGTCTGCTAAATAGTACTACGATAAACAAAACAATCTATTGTTAAAAATACGTGGAAAGCCAGTTCAATGTGATACACAGGGTACCCATCTAACTAGCAGTTGGAATAGAAAATGTTTGCACACAGGGTGCTTATTATACTTATTATTATTATACTTACTATTATGCTTATTATATGTTAATGGAAAGGGGGAGTTCTTCCGGAAGCCGGAATAACTTTTGTTTTCTTTTTCTGTGAACACTTAACCCAAAAGTGTTATCCGGAACTAGACAAGACAAGACAAGACACGAGACAAGACACAAGAACTAGCCTTCATATGAAGGGGGGCTTTGAAGAATACTTGGTTTTCAACCTTGGTTTTGGCTCACAAAGCTGTTGTCTCTTCATTGACAAAAGCCTCGTTGACTTTCTCCTTTCCTTGTATATCACAATCCATCGTTTCATAGACAGCGTGCGTCGATGTCGTAGTATTCAAATCTTGCGTCTCGTTGCCTTTCTCTTGGCTGCCATCATCCTTTGCGGTCGCACTTGGTTGAAGCTTTTCATATTCATTGCTGGTTTGGCTCGCAGGGTCAAGCGATTCATACCCTGAGCTTTGCTCGCTTTTTTGTTCGTTGTCTGAGTTGACTGGATGTTGTTCATTGTCTGATTTGTCTGGGGGTTGTTCGTTGTTGGAGTTGACTGGGGGTTGTTCGTTGTTTGAGTTGACTGGAGGTTGTTCGTTGTTTGAGTTGACTGGGGGTTCTGGCGAAACTACTGGGTTAACGAAACCACCACAATTACGACAGGTGTACTTATCACTGCCGTGGTTTGCCACTGGTGTTTCAGCCGTTACGACTTGGCCATTAGCTCCTCTTGTATATTGAAAGTGAACGACTGGTATTCTTGGGATCGACTATATAACAAACATACGGAGTTCAGAAAAGTATCGGTCTGCGCATGCTCGAAGGTTTTTCCTATAGGGTGATGTTTAATCTCGTTCCCAGATCCCTATTCCCTCTTACGCATGCGCGGGTTCTGGGAACGAGATTGGGTGATGTTTTCTGAGAGGCCGTTTCTAAGCCGAGGCAAAACGCAATATTTCCCGTCCAATTGTGGTACGGTCAACTCTCGCCTTGCGGACACCCCGCTATTACGGACATCGCGCTATTACGGACACCTCGCTATTACGGACAGAAGTTAAATCCCCGGCTGGCCGAAAATACAAAGAAATGTATGGAACAATCTCCTGCTATCATGGACTCCCGCTATTACGACACCAAATGACGGTCCCGAGGGTGTCCGCTATACGACAGTTGACTGTCGTCGGGATAATGCCGAGTAGTGGCATGGGATATTACAGACGCAGAGTCGGATTCTAGTGTTCGATTATTATATGCAACAATTATGAAAATTGACTAACTAAATTGAAGCCGCAGTAAACCAAAGTAGACCAGTACTAAAATTGATGTGTGCAGCATTTGTGCGCTACAGAAATCACACTGCACAGCTTTTCTGCGATGCAACTTTACCTCGTACAATGACATAAACAGGAAAAATAAACGAAACTCGTTGTTCAAATACGAAATAATCCCTTGGGAAGAGTAGAGGAAATTAACGGCTAACAGAGCTCAATCACTTTAAGTTTTATCGAAAATGAGTTAAATGTTACCTTGGATGGACCCCATTTTGCTTGGCAGGCTTTAACACCACCCCATATAGATATCGTAAGGACTAACGCTGCTAAGAGGACGATTGTACCGATCATAACCGCGGTATCGGAGTTTCTGCAGCTACCTGGGAATAAATAAAAAATATCATTTTTTAAACATTTTTTGTAAATGTGGCGTTTTAAGAAACGACCGTCAATCAGCAGCTTTTGCGTCACTGTTTTGGAATGTTGCACGCGTTGCGTTTTGGAGGCATCACGCGATGTAACTTTTCCTTCTTGCAACGTTGCGACAAGTGGCGTAAGGACGGAGTCAATTCAAACATTACACTTACAAATTATAACGAAAAAAAAAAAGAAAAAAAAACTGAAACGAAAGGGCATAGCCATTGCTTTTATTCTGTATGATACAATTTCCCCCTAGCTCGTCTCCCCAGCTCCGTTCCCTAGTATCCGCCCGCTACGCAGTCAACAATTTCGCTTGGGTGGACACGCGTTGCAATTCTACTGATGCGCGCAAAGCTACAAGAAAAACTACATCCTGTGTGTAAGACTGCATGTGAGAGAAGCGTTGCGTGACTAGCTTCTGATCAGAGCAGATGCAAAAAATTTAAATGACAATAACACGTACTATCTTCACCACAGCCAGTCCGCATACTGGTCACCTTTAAGCCGTACCCAATAGAAGTTAAACCTGCAAGACCCGTCGAGACTATGGCACATAACATGAACAAAGTCACCTGAAAAACAAGTAAAGAAACGATAATAAATTAAATTAAATTGAAGGGATCCATATCATGAGTTTTTGGATATTGAAAGAGCAGGAGGACCTGGATTTTGGTGACATGAACATCCGTTATATATGCTCTTCGTGTGTGGGTCTTCAATTATTGACTGCAGATATATGTCGCTTGGTTAACGTTAGCGTCCAATAAAGACTGCTAGCACTTTTGTAGGTTCATATGCATCGTGACTGTCTATCACTATCGATTTGTATGTCCGTCATTGGCCGTCTGTCTGTCTATCTGTCTGTCAGTCCCTCCGTCCGTCCGTCTTTCTGTCTGAATGGCTTGCTGTTTGTTGACCTAACTGCAAGACATGGACAGGGATTTCCGAGGCTTTCGATGAACCGAAAAAGTTGGTTATAAAGCCTAAAAATCTCTAGATAGAACCAGATTGCTCTGTATGTCCTGTTACAAATGGCCTCATCTACTCACCAAAGCCTTTTTCTTGGTGATTCCAGCCAGCACACCCACCAAGCCTGAGACTATTATCTAAGAAACGTTCACAAAGAAACAAAGTCAACCAACAAATAGTCAGAAATACTACCAAACGGAAGGAAAACTGCCGGGCTATCTTAGGAAAAATGGGAAGTGAAAAGATGAGAAGAGATAAATGAAAAAGAAACTGATATTATCGGAAATGTATGTAGACATGACTTTCCGAAGGTCAATGTCTTGATCCCCAAAAAAACGGTTGATATTCAATACTCCGCGCGCGGTACGACAACTGAGGTGTCTATCGACCTCTATATGGAAATCCTATAATTCCATGATTCACTTCCAAGAAAAATATTTATGAAAGTGACATTTGAGAGACAATTTAATATAAATACTAACAAAACAAGACCTGTACAACGTTTCGTTAATTGTCATGGCGACACTATCCTGATCATTAATACAATATTTTACATTCGCGTTTTATTTGTATGTTGTATTGTTTTTTGTTTGTTTGGTTTGGTTTTTGCTATCTTGTAAATATTTTTAGAATTTTTATAGTTTAAAAAAATGGTTGGTGTGATATCGAAAGATTTTACCGACCGCAAATTAAATGTAAATGTAGATGTACTGATCAAAAAATGTTGCCGCAATAACAACAAAACGTCGCATGTCTTGCTGTATCATTAGTATTTATATAAAGAAACAACATTACTCTCTTTTTTACTAAAAATACCCGACATCAGTACTGTTCAATCAAGGATTCAGGAAAGAAAAACAAATGAACTGAAACTGAATTAGAAACGTGGGGAAACATATCCTTGACCTCCTCAGCGCAATGACCGGATATCAAAAAGTGGACGCTGACACATACAGGGTGGGAATGTTGAGAATCTCTTTGAATCCCACTAAGGGATTTTGTTTACTTCTTTCAGTACTAGCTGAAAGATCACGAGATGGTCACCAGGAGACGTTTATTTGGGTCTACGCCACAAATATATTTTTGGTTTTCAGTTAAAATCTACAAATCACAATTGACTTGCTCAGTATATGAATTTTAAATTTTAAAACTCAATTAACTTATGTCAACAAACTCGTAAAACATGAATTAAAGACGAAATTTTCCTTGCTACCGTAATTATGATACATTTAATTAAACTTTGAAAACGAAAACTGGTACAGGAAGGGCCTAGTCATAACGAAGCGTAAAAATAATGTGATATGATGGTGACTAAGGGAGCCTGGGATAAGAAGACAGTGGATTCAGCTTACACTCAAAGTCTTGCATCAGATCTGTTTACGTTTGGGACATAGAGAAATACTGAAGCAAGATATCAAAGCTTTTAATTTAGAAACAATTCAAATAAACTATCAGATTGTATAGCCAACTATAATCAGTTTATAATGGATTTTTAACAAAGAAAGACCAGTATATAACTATTTGTTAGCGCGTCATGAATGGGATTTGGTTACGTTAATCTTGGCGAGGACTTACCGGTATTGCGATCCAAAAAGCGGCTCTCCTATTGAATATATCACTTTCACCAAACTCATAGTTTTTGCCATGGATTATGTACAACAAACCAAACAGTCCACTACTCAATAGTACTAGTATGATTCCCGATCCAACGAGATGAGCAGACTTTGCCCTCGACAACTCCGGCATGATTCTTGCTTTAGTTTTGAGTTTACTATACTGGTACTATCACGCAAGAGCGTGACAGCGTAGCGCTGTTGACTTAACGAGGTCAGATCTTTCCGCATTAAGTGTATCAAATTAAAGACGGAAAGTTAAAGGAAATGCCATTTGTAAAGAGAAAAACATTCCCGTTGCACTTTGGCCTGAAGGAGTATGACTTTGAACCTAGCCTACATAGCAGCCCTGAGGAGGGGAGGAGAGGAGAAGTCTTTATAGTTAGCGTGATAACTTAATAAATGTAGATGTAGAAGGCAGACTGACAAGTTGTAGCGGGATTTATCAACAGTAAATATTTCATTTATTCTCATAAAGAGTCAGGTCATTTGAACTCCACTATGATCTGTGGGACAGGTATATAAATAATAATAGCTTTATTCCAAACAAAAATACCAGTAAGGTATATAAGGAATACAAACAAAAATTGAATCTAGACTACACTATAATATAATATAATATAATATAATATAATATAATATAATAAGTGTAAAGTATATAGATATGTATATAGATATATAAATCATCGTAGCTATCTATTGACCATTACAACTGTCATACAACAATTGAATATTATAGCAATATTTAGCAAAAACACCTGATACTGAATCATCATTCATTGATAACAGGTATATGAAAAAATCTTCACTTTTAAAAGAAACGAATATATGAAACCCTAGACGGACGGAAAACATGTGATGGTCGTGAACAAGATGGGACAGGAAGTAAGCGACCTGGGTACCCGGAGAAATTCCTGAATCCGTACGGAAAACAGTAACAGTCCACGAGCGGACCGAACGGACAGTCTTACGGACAGCAGGACAGTGTAAAAACAATAGCAGTCCACGAACGGACAGTCTTACGGACAGTGGGAAAGCAATAACGGTCCACGAACGGACAGTCTTACGGACAGTGGAAAAGCAATAACGGTCCACGAACGGACAGTCTTACGAACAATGGAAAAACAGTAACAGTCCACGGACAGTCTTACGGACAGTAGAAAACCAGTAACAGTCCACGAACAGACAGTCTTACGGACAGTGTAAAAACAGTAACAGTCTACGAACGGACAGTCTTACGGATAGTGTTACAGGATGAGGTAATACTTATAAATGTCTTGGATGATTTTTGTACTGCATTGCACTCGCATGCGCTGCGTGCACGTGGCGGTTTTTATTTTCGACGAGTTTCATCAGACGTAATTCAGGGTTCGTACTATTTTGGAGTATCAAAATCCCATGCCTTTCAATGACCTTTTCCATGACTATTTTCTAGATTCCATGACCAATATTTAGCTGATACTTCTCAAAACTGGAAAATGTGCATATGCGGTTTTTATTTCCATGAAACTGGTTTACTTTCCAGTGGAAAAAAATAAAATTTTATCTTTTTTCCTAACATGAAAGACGCTACCATTTTTTTTCCTCGTGCCATTTTCCATCTAAATTCAATGACTTTTCAGCCAGTCCTGAAAACGAAATCATGACTTTCTAGGTTTTTCGTGACCCGTAGTACGAACCCTGTAATTTTTGTCCGAGACGAAATGTTTAACCAGCTAAATACATAAAAAAAGTTAAAATTTTCATCACACAAAATCTTGAGAATTGTGCGTCGTTTGGACGCAAAAAAACAGTCAAAATCTTTGTTCTGGATGAAATTATATGCGTCTCACATTTATTCTGAAGAAATTTATCAAGACGAAAATTACAACATGGACGAAACTTTCGTCGTCGTCCTATATGGCAATGATCGCACAAATGATCATTCAACCCGGCTTTGGCTTTCGCGCCATGTAAACTGTGAAAAACATATTTTGATATTTGATGGGCATAGTGAGCGCTTTACCAACTATTCCGTATATTTCGGGCGAATAATATAAAGGTTTGTAGCACAGTATCTATCAATAAACTATCATCAGGCGAATATAAAAAAAGTTGACAGTACCAAGTCACTCGGGGTGTATATAGACGATCACAGCATGAAAAGCTGTATTTACGTGTCCGTAAAGAATCCACAAAGGTTCCGTAAAGAAATAGTTTACGGCTCTTTACGGCATTATTTACAAGTGCGTAAAGATTGTATTTACGGTACTATCACGGTGATTGTAAAGGTGCCGGTACAGACATAATTTACCGGTATATTTACGGAGCTCAAAAGATCCGTAAATTTCACCTTAACGCATATAATCGTCATCGTAAAGATGCGCAAAAGCAATCTTTACGGGTATATTCGTGATGGAAAAGATGCGCAAAAGCAATCTTTACGGGTATATTCGTGATGGAAAAGATGCGCAAAACCAGTATTTACGCGTACAATCGCCATCGTAAAGATGCGCAAAAGCAATCTTTACGGGTATATTCGTGATGGAAAAGATGCGCAAAACCAGTATTTACGGGTATATTCGTGATGGAAAAGATGCGAAAAAACAGTATTTACGGGTATATTCGTGATGGAAAAGATGCGCAAAATCACTATTTATACGTACAGTAGTCATCGTAAAGATACGAAAACCGACTTTCACGCGTACATTTTTAATCGTAAAAATCCCCAAAGCTACATTTACGCGCACTTCTAATTAAACTATGGAGAACAAAGAACTTTGCTACTATTTGCTAGGTTGTTTCATGGTTTTAGTGTTAGCGCTCTAAAGCAAATGTAATGACCTCCAAATCCTACATTTTGAGAAGCTTGTTCATATCATAGATATAAAACGATTTAAAGAGTAAATATATTTTATTCAAAAAACAGTAACCTTCTTAGTGAAATTACATTTCAAAATCTCTAGATATATTTAAAATATTTGAATATCAAAATATACATAAAATACTCTGTTTCAACGTATCCAATACAGCATGATCTAGTCTTAGAGTGCATTTCATATGTCTGTGAAATAAGATCAAAGTTATTTGTGCTTATTTAGTTGCTATTTAGTCACTAGCATTGAACCAGAACTTTCTTGAAATAGCAATACACTAGAGACATCAAATACACAAGAGAATTGAGACAAATGACTTTGCATAATAGCTTTTAATTACTTTATTACTTCAAATCAACCTTCATTGTTTCTTTCAATGAAGGTTCATTTGAAGTAGAGTGCTTACAATATATCCATGAAAACCTTTGTAAGAAATTGCACAAATTTGCACAATTTTGTCACTAGACTATTTAGTGTTAAGAAGTATATAAGCGAGCCGTGAAGGTACCTCTTGCACGTGCAAATGTACAAGAGCAACAAGTTTGTCAGGTCTAGTACTAGGCTAGACTAAGTCGTGAAGCAAGTCCGGATGGATGCATCTAGTTACTTTCAGCTGAGAGCGTATCACTTTTGGTTAGTTTTGTTAATGTTATTGCGTTTGACTCATCTCTTGTCTCTGTTGTCCTTGTTGTATTTTTGCAGTGTTTGACTCATTTTGTTTGGAAGAAAGCGGGATTTGTGAATAAAGCTAAGGGTGCGTTTGACTCGTTTCTTGTGTCTGTTGTCGTTATTTCAATTTTTCTGTGTTTGACTCGTCTCTTGTGGGAGAAACGGCGGGAGTTTTGAATAAAGCTAAAGGAAAGCGGGATTTGTGAATAAAGCTAAGGGTGCATTTGACTCGTTTCTTGTGTCTGTTGTCGTTATTTTAATTCAGCTGTGTTTGACTCGTTTCTTGTGGAAGAAAGTTGGAATTATTAAATTAAGCTAAAGATACGTTGAGCCATTTCTGGTGTGTGTTGTCGTTACCTTAATTTAGCTGTGTTTGACTCGTTTCTTGTGGAAGAAAGCGGGAATTATTAATAAAGTTAAGGGTGCGTTGAGCCATTTCTGGTGTCTGTTGTCGTGACTTACATTTAGCTGTGTTTGACTCGTTTCTTTTGGGAGAAACAGCGGGATTTTATGAATAAAAGCTATTATGCAAAGTCATTTGTCTCAATTCTCTTGTGTATTTGATGTCTCCAGTGTATTGCTATTATAAGAAAGTTCTGGTTCAATGGTAGTAACTAAATAACAACTAAATAGCAACTAAATAGGCACAAATAACTTGATCTTATTTCACAGACATATGAAATGCACTCTATCAGTCCATTATACTAGAATTAAGGTATCGTAGCGCGACATTAGGTCATTTACTTGCTTGTAAACTGGAGACGGAAATAGTAAGCTTCGCAGACGGTCAAAGACCTTCGAATGGTCTTTAGCATCCTAGAAACAATCACATAAGAAACTTTTAATTATATCCACTTCTTTTGATGCTAATTCACCACGAAGATAAACGCGCTCTCGACTCATATGAATCAACTGCTCATTTCGATCTCGCGCGAGTCAAATCTTCCATAGAAACGGACTGACAACGCGTCATAACACTATAGCTTACTTTTAAAATATAAATTTCAACAAATACTACTTACCAAAAAGTTATTTTAGCTTTAGAATCGATTGGAGATCGGTTAAATGTATGGCGCCAAGCATCAGAACATAAGCTTAAATCCCAGTCACAATGTTAGCTTTTAAGCTGTTCTATCAGTTTCTTCTCGGCCAATATTTTTAAGTAAAAGTTTTTCTTTGTATCTTTCATTGAATCGAGCAACAAGCTGAAGATCTTTGAGACAATAGAGGGCATATTTATCGAGACAAACTTCATAGAATTCACGCGTGTTCAACAACCATAACGAACATCAACGAATTTGTAATTGAGCGGCAAGAGTTCAAATATCAAATGGCGCGTCATGATTGGTCAGCTTTGATAAATACTTCCGGTGATCGTGTTATAATTAATTAAAATTGATTCGTTCCAGATTTGTTATTGAGTTCTTGAAGTAATCGACATAATCATCTGTAAAATTTAGCGGCCCTAAAGTGACCTAAAGGCAGCTTTGATATTTAAAATCTAATGTAATGCTTTTTCAACCACAGAAGACTATAACAGTCGATCCCTAACAAGTAGAACCGTAAACAATATTAGCAATCCTTTAGCAAAAGCATAAAGCCCAGAATAAACGTATCTGTTAAAAATACGTGTTGATCGTGACGATTTCCTGACTACTGTAACAATCATAGTCGAAGATAACGTATTCCTGACCAGTTTTTGAGTAGACTGTACTCAATATATTGAGTAAAAGCTGACTTATTTTACTCAAAGAAAAAAATTGGGTAGATAGTAAGTTTTTACTCAATCAGTATTGGGTGATAGCCGACTTTTACTCAAAGAAAGAATTAAACTAGCCCATTCTAAAAATAATTTTTTTGCAGTGTACATACCAAGATTTTTACATAGCTTTGCTTTTCTTTACATGTCTTTACGGTCTTCTCGAACCTTTACGGCAAACTTTACGACGGAGTATTTACGGATCTTTATGACTTGTTTAAGGCAACTTTACAATACCTATATTTTTACGTGCCTTTACGTTTCTTTACGTGTTTTTACGGTCTTTTCGCACCTTTACGGTGAGCTTTACGACGGAATATTTACGGATCTTTATGACCTGTTTAAGGCAACTTTATAACAACAATATTTTTACGTTCCTTTACTGTATCTTTACGTTTCTTTACGATCTTTTCGCACCTTTACGCTCCTCCGTAAATATAACGGTAAATATCCATCAATCTTTACGCACCTTTAGGACTTACGTAAAGAAGTGTAAATACAGCATTTCATGCTGTGGATAACTTGTCCTGGAAAGCTCATATAACGTATATTTCTAAAAAGATATCCTCCGGAATTGGGGCATTGAAACGCCTCAGGCCATTTGTATCTACCGATACTGCCATTAAAATCTACAACTCATTGATTAGACCACACTTCGATTATTGTAGTCCAGTTTGGGATGGCATGTGTGGTTTATTGAACGACAAATTGCAAAAACTTCAAAACCGAGCAGCCCGAGTTATTCTTAAATGTGGCTATGATACTAGTTCATCTGTATTACTTGACAGACTTGGGTGGGATAATATATCCTTGTCTTTTAAAAAGCAGAAAGCTGTTATGATGCATAAAGTTGTTAATGACCTCACCCCAGCCTATCTGAATGAGATGTTCACAAATACTGACACCGGCTACACATTAAGAAATAACGAAAACAAATTACAATTACCAAAACCAAGGACAGACTATCTTAAACGCAGTTTCTGCTATGACGGAGCAGCTGTATGGAACAAGCTACCCGAAAACATTAGGACAACTAGCTCCTTAAGGGTTTTCAGAAAAAAACTAAAGAAGCACTTCTCTGCAGTAGACTCCCACACGGCAATCATGTAAAACAGTATTATATTTTTAATGTAATTTTACTGATGATTTTTTTCCGTGTGTTTAAATAAAGTTATCTATCTATCTAATCGACTTAGATATCGGGCGAAACAATCTAAACTACGGGCGGAACCGGACTCTCGGGAGGAACGACCGGATACCATGCTCAGAACTACATAACCAGAAGTCATAACCAGAAGTGCCTAGCCTGCGTTTCAAAATTGAAACTGTGCGTCGAGCCTTCTTGATCGTAATTCAAGTTTCATTTATTCATTTACTGTTCTTTCCTAGTCATAGCCAATTACTGTTACACAACGGTTACTCGTGGGCGGACAGAATACAAACAGAATAACCAGACATAAAACAGAGACGGACAAAACACAAACTAAGAACACTAGAACACTGTAGGGCATAGAGACATCGCGCATATTGTCTGATTTCTTTGGGCGCTTTAGTCGACTGTTTGGTAAAGGAAATCTTCGATGGGGTGCACGTCTTTCTGTTCTATGACGATTCCTAAAAAAGAAAAGCGAAAGAAAATGTTGGTTTTCATTTTTCACATGAGTACAAGTGTTCAAATAAATATACCTGTACAGATTAGGATAAGTGTTTCTTATTTCTTCTCTGAGCTCTGAAAAATGAAGAAAAAGTAAAGAGAAAATACTTTATAGAGAAATACTTGAAGTGCTCTCTACTCCTGGGGAATACCACATATTTTATATTTACCCATTTACAGGTACCAATAAACATACAAAATCCCAATCTGGTCCCTATTCCTCGCCTGAATAAGTTTCTTACCTACAGCAGGATATACATAACGTAATGACTTCCTACACAGTGGACACTTTGGAGTACTTTTACATTTGGAGTTCAGAAGTCTCAGACATGAATCACAGAAAACATGATCACATGGACAAAACAGTGGTTCATATAACAGGTCAAGACACACAGGACAGATCAAGTGTTCTGGAATGTCATCAGTTTCTTCCTGAAACAAAAGAGATATAGACATTGAATAATTTTATCAGAGTGATTTAGCAAACACAACACAACGTTAAAGAGGAATATGCCACATTCACTGATTAATTTTGTTTGAAATGACTACTGACATTGCTGACATCAAGAAGAGGACATGGAAAAAAGGGAAATAGCATCCTCAATGTGGCGCAGTCACGACATAATGTCATGGTAATTATACAATTAAAGAACGAATGTGATAAATTTGTCATCTAATATCTTGTTTTCCTATTGCATCACATCGTGTTTGCTAAATTACTCTATTGTCAGCCTAGTCAGGACAGATCAACTTCCAAGCATTTTTAGCTTTTAAGTTATTTTTAGAAGTTGGTACCCCTAAATTCCGGGGGGGGTACTCCCATATATTTACTATACGGGGATGATCCGCTGAACAGGGTATGGTTTTTCGAGTTCCCTGTCATAAACAGGGTACCCTTTTTGCAATTTTTTTAGCTTCTTGTCATTTTCAGGGTAGCAGCTTTCTCATCAACCTTAGTCATTAGCTAGCCACAACGGCAACGATCTGTCTAGAAGCTTTATTTATCGTTGTTCGATCACGATCGCAACAAACTCGTTATGAAACTCATTTACATTACAGACAAACAAGTACATTACATTCTGCAATTATTATGCTTTGTCATAAACAGGGTATGGTATTTTGAGTTTTTCTGTCATAAACAGGGTAACCGTTTTAGGATCCCAGCGGAACATCCCCACCCAAATCCTGGTCAAGTACCCCGCCCCCCCCCCCCCAGGCCCTAAATATATAAATTTCTTTTAGTTAACTATGTATAGTAAGACTGTGGGTACAATAAAGTGTTGTTGTTGTTGTTGTTGTTGTTGAATCAAGAGTTTGGGAATGTCATTTCTTGCTAAAATTAACCTATTGATGTTTCCATATGATTACATGCTGTGATTGCTAATTGCTGAACACATTTTTCAAGTGATACTGGTTGACATTACATTTTTCTGCAGTCGTGTAGTATTCATAGTGATCATACAGAAACCAAGATTTAGAAATTCATATGCAGTGTACATGCAGTTTACAAGCCTTTCACAAACCTGACTGTCTTCATCTGACACAAATCCATCAGCCTTTCCTGTTTTAAACACATCACTGTCACAAACGTTCTCTTCACTTTGATTGCTCTTAGTGACTTTGTTCTTATGCCTTTTATAAGCTTTTGAAGGATGATAACTTTGATATTCCTGACCAGGAAGTCTTTCATCAAAGCCATTGTAGTCATAGTTGTGAGTATAATCCATCATTTCTAACATAGGTTGATGTTCATTAAATTGCTGTGAACTAGCTTGCTCAGTTTGTGGATTTGATGGACATGAATAGGATAAATCAGTTTGTGATGTAATGGCTTCTGAACAAGAAGTAATTTTTACTCCTGATGGTCCTGGATTCAAATTCATCTCAAATTGAGCTAGTGTTGGGTTCCATTCTTCAGGTGCCATTCTTAAGGGACCTGGCAGACAGTCTACCTTTGGTCTACGTAACTCAGTTAAACTACCAGATGAACAGGTTTTAGATTGAGATGTCAAATGTTGTGAACCAGTTTGGCTAGAGTGAAAACCAGTTTGACTGCCTTGTAATTCAGATTGACTGTCTTGTGGACCAGTTTGACTATTTTGTAACCTAGTCTGACTGGTTTGTGATCCAGTTTGACTGGCTTGTGACCCAGTTTGACTGGTTTGTGATCCAGTTTGACTGGACTGTGATCCAGTTTGACTGGTTTGTGATCTAGTTTGACTTGACTGTCTGGATTGTGCACTGTCATAATCTGTATCAGTGTCCCCATTGTCTCCACTAGTATTATTAGGTGGTCTAGGGAAACTAATGTTAAGCTGCATATCAGCAAGAATCACTTGGTCTACTTTACATTTCTGAATCCAAACAGCAGGGATTACAAATGCAAAACAACTACACTTCACTCCCTGTGTGATATTAAATGCTCCAATGCGTGATGTACATTTTGGGCAGTAAATTTTGCCTTCTGTCCATTGAGACTGTAAAAAATTGAATAACATTCAAGTCAAGTACTTTCATGATTTTTCATAATATATAAATAACCACATTATTTGTTCGCTACTACATATATCATAAGCCACTTCTTAAGCCTGGTTCACACAGCAACAATTATAAGCATAAGTGTAATTCTTGAAAACATAATGAATATAAGCATAAGCATGGACATTAAAGAAAAAGGAAATAAATAAATGTGACCAGTAAACCAGAAACCGTGGACAGCTGTTTCAACCTCATTGGGCCTCATCAGCACAGTGAACTGGATACTGGTCAGGTTCCCACTGAGAAAAGTGAATATGGTGTTGGAAATGTTTTGTTTCTTGTATGCTTTAATAGCCAATGTCAATGCATAATATGTTTTGTATGAACTGGGCATTCCAGTGTCACCTTGAAATCAAATTAATATTATTTGACTGTCACAGGCTTATCTACTGAAACTTTCTCAGCTTCAAATTAAAAGAGAAGTAATAAGAAGTTGAGAAAATCAGCTTATTACCTTGTTAATTGCCTCTTTTACCCAAATCATGAAATCATTGCCATCAATGTCATCACCATCATCATCACAATTCAGATACCACGCTGAACACTGCTCAACTGGTTCGATCTTCTTGTGGAAACTCGTAAGATTCATCAAAAGAGAATAAGTAAATGCGGCATTTACGGCAGCGGAAAGTGTCGCCTTCGGAAACACGTTCTTTTGGAAATCGAAAAAGTTTTTCACATCGATTTCGAGACATCCTAAAAAAATTCTCTAAAATCTATCTCGAAATTTTACCTCTTTTGAAAGAACTAAAGCTAAGCTAGTAGTCAAGTCCATTTTCAATGATTCTAGGTACTACATGATAATAGCTACGAAAAGAAAGCAAAATAAAAGCTAAGTTGAAAATCAACTTCAAATTTCACTGTACGTCTAGCCATCTTGAGTGAGGGAATTGTGGGTAAATATTTTTCCTCTTTCTGCCCGCAAGGAATCATGGTTTACTTGACAGCTGGCTCATTTCAATTCAGCGGTTTTACAAAATGGCGGACGAAAGCCTCGATTCTCACTTCGACTCAAATAATCTTAAGCAATCAAGAAACAGACTGAAGAAAAACTTGAAAAACTGCATTTCAAAAAAGTGGTGGAAGCCTTTTTGTTCTATAAGTAAGCTTCAATAAGATCTTGTGAGTATTCATGACATGAAATACAGTCATCAAAATTTTGTTCCTCCTTCGTTGTCTTCTTCTACAGAGAGTTCACATCAAGGCGAGTAGACAAAGTTCAAAGTTATTTCAATCAAATTCCAAGTCACCATCGTGATATGATACCCGGCTTTCTAACGCACATAAAAGAAGCAAGAAGATGCATCGATGTCAACCAAGAATTCCTCAAGAATATCGTTAGTTGTACTGAAGGGATGTTTGAAAATAGAGATCTTCAGTGTAATGTGAGTTATTAGCGGTGTAATGTGAGTTTAATATTAGCGGTTATAAGTAATATTTACAGTATACCCTCTTAACCAAAATCTCTATCAAATTGTCGCCCCTGTCCCACTCTTTGCTTTCCTAAAATTTCTGATGTTTTTCTGACAATTAACCTCTTTAGACACGACTTGCTGGTTAACCTCTGCTACAGACATCTTATATGGTTCACAAGAGAGCTCCTTTCAGGCGAACCACATAAGAATCTGCAGTGGAAGCTATTATTGGTCAGTCATTTGCTGGTGACAATGTGAACACCTTTTGTAGAAACATTACCAAGTGCCCGTGTCAGGAAGTGCTTACTCATTTTATGACATGTAAGCCTGTTGCACTAGTGTAAACAAGCATTTAACTTAAACTATTAATTCCTGGGTTTCATATGATGTCATTAACAATCTCATTGGAATTTTCATCAGCTGAAAAACAAGTTTTCAATAGAATAATAGAGCACATTGACCACCATTTGAAGCAGATTAGATTCAACAGCTGTTTGAAACCCAGCAATTCAGGGACTTTGAGAGATATTTCCCATAACAGACTTCTTGTGTTTGAATACTTCTAAGTGTTTTACTTGTTCCTTTTTATGTTTTTTTTAGGGTGAGAGTGAGAAGCCATTACACTCTCTACCTCCCATCACTAGTTTTGACATGGATAAAATCAGCACAACACTAAAGCAGTTTGTAAGAGACTGGGGTGAAGAGGTGAGATTTAATTTATAGGTGAAGTCATTCACCAGTACACATTAGGTGACATGTCACACACAGAGAAATGGACTGCAGAGAGGGCACCAGTTTCTTGGGGCTTTAGTAGCCTGCGTTGCATCCAGACTTCTCCTATTTACAAGAGAAGCCTATTCTACAGATGTACATTTGTACTGTAGCATTATCTTTGTACTAGCCTCAGCATTTGATTATTAGCTCCCCAAACAAAACTACTACATAATATCTGGGGTTCTTGAGAGATGACTTGATAAGGTATAATCTGTATTTTGTTTTGTTTCTAGGGAAAGAGTGAAAGAGATGCATGTTATACACCAATCATAGAAGAGATAAAACGGCTCTTCCCTCCTTCAAAAATGTAAGTTAAAATTATATGAGAATAAAGGCTGCTATGCGTAAATGGTCATTGCAAATTATTTCTATATTTTTATAGTTGTAGTAAAGATGTTTCAATCCTTGTTCCTGGTGCAGGTCTTGGGAGATTGATGTTTGAAATTGCAAAATTAGGTCAGTATTGCAGATGTGCATTTACATACAAAAATCAGTAAATTTATAGGCATCACTAATGTATCTGAAAGTACACAATATTATCTTTCTTTAATGTTTTAGGTTATAAATGTCAAGGCAATGAATGGAGTTTATACATGTTGTTTGCCTCACACTACATTCTAAACAGGTGTGGAAAAATTATTCAATCTTGCTAAGCTTTTCAAAATTCAATGGAACGACAGACTGTCTGAAAGTTGTAAACTGTACATTGTATGTTAACTTGATTTGATACAAAGGGACTGTTTTAAGATCAACAGGAATACATGATTCTGTCATCCATCCGTATGTTGGACAGTGGTGTAATGTCAAAGCATCAGCTGATCAAGTCCGTCCAATCAGAATACCAGATGTTGATCCATGTGACATTGAACCAGGAACAGAGTTCTCTATGGCTGCTGGGAATTTCCTTGATGTATATTCTGATCATAGTGAGAAATTTTTAATGCATAAATTTTGATTTTTTACATGTTTTTTTATGTGTGCTACATGTACATTACACATACATACATTAACATTTATATTATTAATCCCTTTATATTTACAGTTTCTGTACATTTATATGCATTTTTCTTTCAGATTACTGGGACTGTATTGCAACATGTTTCTTTATTGATACAGCACATAATGTTATAGCATATATAGAACACATCTGGAATATACTAAAACCAGGTGGTTACTGGATCAATTTAGGTAAGTTGCATGGTATACCATCCATTCTAAAGTAGAACTGTAACTATGTACATTCATCTAGTATAGCTTATTATACATTTCTTTCTAGTCAGTTTGTTAAAGAAGGATTTCTGCCTGTCACCTCCCCTCCCTCCTCAGTAAAAATAATTATTATATTAGAAGTACCTTTCCTCACAATAGGGGAGATACAGGGTGAGTTTAGGGACAGGGGATACATCGCCTGTCCAAGACTCCCTTCTAGAATGACCACAGTCCTGTGGCAAGTATTCCAAGCAAAATGTGTTGAGTCATATATGATTAAATGTACAGTTGAACCAGTCTACTAACAGATACCTTTGGTAACTGGACACTCCCATAAGTACATTGTAGGTAGCGACCCTCAATCAGTAGACTCCTATAAGTGGACACCTCTCATAGGCAGATGGCAAATCCTGGTTGTGAGGGTGTCCCCTAATGGGAATTTCAACTGTAAATTGATCAAATATCAAATAATTTGCTTTTAGGACCATTATTGTACCACTTTTCTGGTATGGCTAATGAGCTATCAATAGACCTTAGTTATGAAGACATTAAAAGAATTGTAACTCAGAATTTTAAATTTGAACTCTTGGTAAGTGTACATTGAGAATATATTTGTAAGTGCACCTTGATTTGTGGCAATTAAGATCTATTGTAAATATTAAATTGATATTCCTATGAAATGAACTTTTTTTTTTGGTAAGATCTATCCTTTCTCAACTGATTATATTATTTTCTGCATTCCTTTTTAGAAAGAGGAAATGAATCTATCTTCTGGTTATGTTGAAAACTGTAGATCAATGCTAAAAATGAACTATAAGAGTGTTTTCTTTGTTGCAAGAAAACCTTTATGAAATGATCATGTACATGTACCTATAAGATGTCACATCAAACAATAAAAGTAATATAAAATATATCTATAGACACAATAGTATAGTGTCTTGAGCTACATAATTTATTTAGCACTAAGTTAATATAAACTAAAAATAGATTAAATAAATCAGCGGCAGATGCAAATAGAAAGAAAATCTTTATACAATGTATGGAAACTGATGACCTTAGCACTATGACTTACATGTATATTTTAACAAAATACTTTTATGTGCACAATAAAAATAATAGCTCTGTTCACTAAAATACTTAGTATGTATTACGAAGGAAATAGTAACTTACTCTTATATTATATTACATCTGTGAATTTTTCAAATTTATATACTTTGTAAGCTAGCCTGTCCACAAGAGCAAACCTAAGTTTTTTTACAACTAGATGATTCTCTACAACTTGCATGTGATGCAACCTAGTACATGTATAATTCGTCTCAAACGTATTCAGTATATTAAGTGCAGAAGATGAAAAAACATTAGTCCTTTGATCACTTCTGTTAATGATTTCTGCTCTCTCCCAAAAGTCTTTTTATGATTTTGTTGTCCCTACTGGTAATTACTTTGAGAGATCTCCAATGCACACTGTACATGTACAAGTTTACCTATTTAATAAAGAATATATCTTCTAACACATCAAGCTCTTCACTATCAATCTCATGCTCTGAGCACATAGAAACCAAGAGAGGGCTTTTATTCTCAGAAATATAATCCCTTGAGACTTGAGAATAACCAGAGTCTGTTGAGTCCAATGCATTACCAAGAGAAACTACATCTTGTGGTGATCTTGAGTATACTGTAAAACTAGGCTTCTTTGGAGGACTGGACATTGTAGGCTTGTCTTCCATTTCATAGACAAGATCAATAATTTGAAGTGGATATTCAACTTCTGGAGGTTGGTCACAATGCCTGTCTCTTGGAACAACATCATCATCACCATGGTAACCATTACTATAGTAACCAGGTTCTCTTGTGTATAAAGAATATTGATGCTGTTCTGATCTCTGATGACCTCCAGAAACACCCCTATGACTTGGGTAATGTGAATGTGGTATTTCTTGTATTGGCATGTTAGTGCCAATACCATATGGGTGTCCACCAGACTGACGTTCACCATAAAATCTTTCACCCATTTCAGGCTCAGGAGGTTCCTGTGCAACTTTAGCTGTGTCATATAAGTCATAATATCCAGTTCGAGGAGGTGCCATTGGACCAGCAGAAGCTCTTGTAGAGTGTAAGGGATATTGCCTTAGTCCATAATGCTCCCTAATTTTATTCTCTTGCATTCTACGGAAGTCATATTCACTAGCAGTAGACCAATCAATGGAACTCTCCACTTGTTTCGATGAGGTGTTGCTAGTGAATTGTAAGGTTCTGTAAGGTAAATGTGTATGATCTCTGTACAGAGAAAACTTTAATTGTGCAGCATCTTCTGGCCCGATTATTTCTTTGTTTACACTTGGTCTTCTTGCATGGGGTTGCTTGTGTTGTGAAGGGTGACTATAATCATCTATTTGTAAGTTTTCATTATGGTCATGGGTGTCGGCTGTTACTGTGGGATGCTGAGTTGTGTAACTTCCTTCATGATGAAATGCCTGTTCATTTTGGGATGGTTGTGGTCTGGAGTGAAAATATCATGAAGTGAAGTCATTTTAGTATACACATTTATCTAGTGGACTGTAATTTGAGAAGAGTTGAAATTGCATTGCTAACCAGTTGTGGCAACGTGGAAGTCACTATTGTGTAAATTCAAATTGGTGACAATAAAAAAATTAGCATGTAAATAAATATTTTTTTTCTTGTAATTTAGGAGTCAGGTACCTTTTTGAACTGGTTATTCTTCTTATTGTTTGAGGTCTTTTTTCATTTGCACTCCCATCAATCTTCCCATCATCATTCTTAATTACTGAGGACTGCCCAGGCTGTGACATATCATCTGGAGTTGGCACCAGCCTATCTGATAAGTTCACATGCTCTGGTTGTGCTGATGGTTGGGGTGCTGGGGTAGGATCAGGAGTTTCTCTGATGATTGTTTTTGCTGGAGTTGATGGATGATGCTATAAATATTGGCAGTGATCTTTGTTACAGTTAAAACAAATGCAGATTTGCAAAAAAATACAAATAATGTAGAAAGCAACACAATTTTCTGATGGTGACTTGCAAACATTTACTGTACAGTCTGTACACTACTTTACTTGCAAGCATCCTAGGGAAGTTTAATGTGGAAGTTGTAGAAATTTGTTTAATGGTGTCTGTGTGTTAATTGCCCAGGTAATTTCATCACAGGACAAGCTTCACGCAAATTTTGAAGTGAGAAATTTGGATGGAGACCAGGACAATAATTTATAATGTTTGCATACACTGAATTGAAATATGGTGACCAATTTGAATAACTATTGTTTTGGAATGACTAGCCTCTCATTCATGATCAAAAACATATTTGTATTTCCACATGAACATGAGGCTAGTCAGTCTAGAACAATGGCAGTCAGACTGGAGTGGAAAAATAACATGATTGTACAAATTTGAATATCAGCTAAGAGGGTCCCTATAGTATTAATCTAGGCCCATACACCATACATTCTGTTGCACACAACATTCCACAGTACCTGTTTAACTGGACGTCCAGTCACTGGTTGTTGTGCCTGTTGTCTTTGTTGGAACAACTCCAGCTGTTGCAGTTGTTGTTGAAGTTGTAGTTGCTGCTTTTGTAACTCAAGTTGTTGTTGCTGCAGTTGTAACTGCAGTTCATATTCACGACAGTACAGACGGTACACTGCATTAAGTTCTGCTGAGAAACTTTGGGATGTATCAGACTGTGACCTTTAGGATAAAAAAGAGAGCTCGAGTCTCCTTTCAACAGTATTTCAACGGTAAGTGATCTCTGATCAAAGTCAATATTCTATAATTAATTAATCAAGTGAATTCAGCATTTGAACACCAATTTTTATTAACTGTACTTGTACTTATAATTGCATTCATTTGACTAGTATACACACCTATCAGTGTTTTGATTGAATCTAGCAGCATCAGGTCTTAAAACTGACATGTCAAACATTCTGTTAGCATAGACAGGGGGGTCTTGTTCTGCAGACTTAGGGGGAGGATGATGTGAAGATGATTGGTTGAGAGTTACTTCCGGTTGTGATGTGGCTACACTACAATGTTAGTACAAAAAGATTTAACAATTTTAGAAAAGAAAATAACAATTATATGATATTAAACTAGATATAAAATTCAGATCAAGTATGTATTACAAAAAATACTTTGGGTTGAAGGACAGTATTTGAAAATATCAAATTTCTCAGGGACAGCTAGTACAGGGGGGATTAGATGGCTAACCACCCCCACCCCCTATTTTGCAGCAAAATTAAAAATAAATTAAAATTTTTGTTGAAGATACAATGTTGCAAGATATGTGCCTCTGTAGCCATCCCCCTTTCCTGGACCCCCATTCCTGGACCCCCATTCAGAATTCCCAGATCTATACATGGTCCTTAAAGCCCTAAGTCAGAGTCTCACTGTAATTCCAAACCTTTCATGAATCCCCTGTGTATTAGGCAAGAAATGAAAGCCTGGAAGATGCCTTGGTTGTGTGGTTGTGGTTACCACAGGAATGGTACCACTAGCCTTGCTGTGTCTGGGAATAGGTTCAGGTTGTCTTGGAAACTCTGTACTGGCCTTGTGAGATGATGACATTTCAGTTGGTCCACGTGTAGGGTGTGATGTTGGTGAATTTTTAGTATGACCTGAAATGTGTACTTATTGACTAAGTGGGAGGGCTGGATGGGAAAAAATTTGGCTCGAGGTCATGCCAGTACAGACCGAGCACAGCAAGGTCTGTATTGAATGGATGAGAGCCAATTATTTTCCCATCCGGCCCAATCTAACTCAGGCAATAAGTTAGCATTTTTAATTATGGTATGACCATTTTTGACTTTATTATTTCTATTTTTGGACATGCACCATATACATGTATGTAAGGAGGCAGCATGGCCGAGTGGTCAGAGCGTTGGTCTCGCAATCTGGCAGTCCAGGTTCGATTCTCGCTATGGTCACTAGCTGAGACTGAATTTGTTCCAATTTCGATTACTTCAAATTCAGTTTCTCTGCCATGCTTGTAATATAGCCAACTGGTTTGCCTCCTTGCCAGTTGGGATTCTTAATCCATTTATGTTCGATTTATATGATTTAGTTTAATAGGATTTTGTAAATTGAGCTGAAAAGCCCTGTTGAGGGAGTCTCAATCATGTATGTCTGCAGGTCTGGATACAGGTTTTTCTGGACCATCTTCAAAAATCTGTATGTGCCTTGTCAATTTATTATTTCTAAACTAAGGTTTTCTTTGGAGCATGTGTGGGGCAAAACACAGGTCATAATTATGACATAATACTTCTCATGTCATGGAGGATGTGTTTTTATGGTCCCCCCCCCCAAAAAAAAAAAAATCCATGCCATGTTCACAATCATGAAACTTAATTTTCAAACTAGAGACTATTTGTACATGTATTACCATGATGGTGTAAAAATACAACTTGGTGATATTGGTACACTGTAGCTCCCCAGGTTTCCAATGACTGACTTACTGATGCAATATTGAAAGCAACAATCTGATCAAATTCCAAGTTTTCCTCAAGGCCCACAAAATTAAGATGCTAGCTTTCAAACATTTTGGATTGATTTCATAATTGAGACAATTTTTTTGGAACACAACCTATACAATTCCATGATGTCTTACCAGCAAGATGAGTAGTTCCAGGAAGAGGTGTTGATTGCCTGGAAATGATAGTTTCATTTTGACTTGTCTGTGTGTGTTGAGGTGATCGTCTTGGTGCATGTCTAATATTTCCTGGTATTTCTTCACATGAGTTTTGCTGGTCACAAAATAACTTTGTTACAGGAGACGTCTGAGTCATGTGACTGGAGTGCTGAAACATTAAAAATTAATTAGAAATAAATTTTGGGAGATACTGTACTCTCACACACACCACCTCCACTGTACTGTAATATTAGGTGCAGTGGTGGATCCAGGGGGGTTCCACGGAACCCCCCCTTGAAGGTTTTAAGCCCTTTTTGTCAAACATCGACCAAAGAATAGAGTGTTATACACAGCTGGCTTTAAAAAATGGAACCCCCCTTGGAAAATCCTGGATCCACTATTGAGGTGCACACAACTCTCAGCTCACTAGTTCATTTTTAATGAGGGAGGGAAACCAGAGAACCTAGAGAAAAACTTCTGAAGCAAAGGAGAGAATTATTAACTGGCAAACCCAAATCATGAGGTGCCCATCCAGGAATGGCCAAACCAGAGACCACAGAGATTACAGACTGGCGCTAGTCACTGCTTGGCCATCCTTGCTTCACACAATACATGTGGGATGTTGCAAATTAGAGCAGTTTTTGTATGAGTGTGAAATGGGCTGCGCCGTGCCAAGTCTATGTCAGTGCCATGCTGTCTATAAAAACGTGAAATTCCTGTCATAAATGTATGGTGACCGTATGGTGGCATTTTCACAGTCATATGAAATCTACTCTATTTTATAGCACAGTACTGGTGTATGTGTACTGTAATTCAGATGATGCACAATAACCTCACCCTTGATTTAATTAATTCCTTACTTTTCGGCTCTCTGTTAAGGTTCTATTTCTTTCATCTTCTTTATATCTCTTGAGCAATTCCTGCAGCTCCAAGAATCGATTTTGCAGTTATGAAATATAATTAAGAAAAATTCTAAAATGTTCCAATTAGAAAAATTGGCTGTACAATTTCATTGATTTTGGTAATGAATTTAGCTGTTAGTCTCTGGGTTCCAGGGCTTTATCATCTGTTTAATTCCAAAATTTGCCACCCATGACTATTAAAGGAACTTTACATTTTTTAATAAACTAGGAATGAATATATATTATATCTCAATACAGATTTAGAAAATAACTTTAAGTAGTAAACGAATATCAGAAGAATTCTCATTATAAATTTTTAAAAGTTTCTTCCCCCCCCCAAAGTATTTTGTATATAATTTTATATAGTAAATTATAGAAAAAATTTTGCATTATTAATATTAATTTTATGCAATATATAGTTCATAGTTTTTAGCTAGTATACAAGTACGTGTTTCAACGAGTTTTGTTTATATAAGCTCCTAGGCGTTAATAATGTGTTTAAATAAAGCATTGTATTGTATTGTATTGTAAAGGAAGCAAATATTAAACTATAATATATACAAATATGATTATCTTTTTAAACTTTTAGAATCATTTTAACCAGCTTGTATTTTGTTGTATGTTTATTGTTAAATAAATTTTTTTGACATGCAATAGTGTCTACGTAGGTTTATATACTAACTAAAGTAAACAGTAATTTCTGTTCAAAATCAATAGATATAAGCATACATGTAAGTATAGTCTAAACATAAGAAACAAAACATAATTTTCCATTTCCTTATGCTTGTGCTTAATGTTTATGTCATTACGTTGTGTGTGTGACCTCTGGTAAAAAATACAGCTGATTAATTAATATGCTTTTAAAATATTTAAACTTTAATCAATATAATTTATTTTAGATTATTCCCCCCTTTTTGTAAATTTACCTAATATATTATTATTTAAAGTACAGATTATGTTTTTCTTAACCCCTAGGGTTGTTTTTTCTGCATCCTACATGTAGTATTAACAACATAATTATATTTAAGTAATGGAAATATTGAATGTGTACTATTTTCTATCTAGGAAATAAAAAACCTTGAAACCTTTGAAGCTTACGGCTTATATGCCATTGTGCGGACCAGGTCTAAAACCTGGTTTGAAATCAAAAGATACTTAATTTCTCATTGATGTTGCTGTCATATTCCTCTTGCAATATCTGAAGTCGTTCCTCAAATGCTACTCTCTCTTGTGTCAGTTGGGACAAAGCTATTTCTCTTTCCTCACCAACTTTAGCCAACTCCTTTACTAGGTTTGCCACCCTCTTTTTATCTTCAGGCCTCAAATCCTTCAAACTTACATTCTTAGATGATGTACTTGTATCTGTTGTATATCAAAACAAACAAATTACTCACAGACTAGACACAGACTATTTCCTCTAAGACACAAGTGCAAGTACTTGTAGGAGAAGTCGCCAGTACAGCGTCCCATTGATATTTTAAAATACCAAAAGTTTTAAATCAACATTGATCATTCCAGTTATGTGTAGGGACATTCAAACATTTAAGTACATTTCAAGGAAATAATCTTTTTTTTTTCTTAGTGTTTTTATTGATTATATGATTAATTTACACAGTTCAGTCTTATTGGCTGCAATGTAATATTGTCAGTCAACTTAATCCATCTTTATTTTTGTATTTCTATCTGTAATAAATTTTAATAGTTACAGTAAGTTTCTAAAATGTTGTAAAATAATTATAGGAGGTTTCTCAGAAGAGGCTGGCAGCTAGTTGAGATCATAAAGTTCAAGAATACAGTGAATCTCTCAAGGTGTCGAGACATCTCTCTAATATAGATGGTTCCATTTGAGTAGGTGACCTGAGAGACTATGTTCTCCAGAAACACCAGTGGTGCCTCAAGTAGGGAAAACCTACTTAACATTCAGTTGATGTAATATATTCATAAAATCTAACATTGTTTTCTATTGTCATTCTATCTATTGTTTTATGTGCTATTCATTATATTTTTATGAATACATTACATTAACTGAGTGCTATGTAGTTCTCCCATCTTAAGCACTGGATTGTACTTTTGACGGATAAATTGCACACAGTATTATGTAAAATATCTCATGAATTTCAGGTGTATGTAATTGGCAGCTGTCAGCTAATTAAAATTTTGAGTTCCCAGTAGACTAGCTTAAAGTCTCTGAAAAACACTGATGGAGTGTTTGATGCAAAGTGACTGGTCAGTGATATACAAACCTGGTTCCGGTGGGCTTGCGTTGTCTCTGACTGGTACATCATCTATTGTTTCACTCACTTTCTCTATACTTGGTTTTTGAGGGAGTTGATGTAGAGAATCAAACTTAGTCATTTTTAGCATAGAAACATGATTTGGTCTTTTGATCTTCACTGGCTTTTTGACCATTGGCTTCTTAATGTCTAATAATGGCTCTAAGTTGACTCCTAAGGAAGAATTTCAGTGAAGATTAAAATTATGTGGAAATATAATTCAACAATGACTTTTATCCACTGATCAGAATAAGAATTAATCTAACACAGGGCCCCAGCATTATCTAGCCATTTTATCTAATATTTTATAATCATAAAATCAATATATCTATAAAGAAGCAATTGTAAATGATACAAACTTGTTCAGACATTATTCATTGGGCTATTCCAATTTTTATCCACACTCTCCCTGTTGAGGATGTTTGGAATTCCAAGTGGTTCCTTAATTGCTCCTTAAATTCACTGGATTTCCAGGGGGATAAGTTGACAAAAATGGCTGAAATCCAGTGGAATGATTCCAAGGGGGTTAGCCAAATTCATTAAAATTTACCTGGAATTTCGAGAGAGGATGGCTGTATTTTATGCTTGATTGCCATGGGACCAGGGCAGTTAAAACAAACCTCCTCAACAGGGGGAGTAAGGATAAAAATTGGAAATAGCCCATTGTACTAATTACATGTATTACATGCATGTATACAATCTCATTAGGGACCAGTCATTATTTACAGGGAGGGGGGGTGTGGGGGGGGGGGGCTGGTGGAAATATGGGGGGGGGTCATCATTTTTCATGCACACATTATACATTTGCATTATTGTTATAAGAGAATGTATGTGGAAAGGGGGGTGGGGCCATCAAAAATTGTGCATCACATTTCTCATTTCCACCAGCCCCCCCTCCCTGTAAATAATGACCGGTCCCTTATTAAAAAACATGTTTTGGTCCCCATTTATCAGGGTGAATTTGGCCCCTGATGTGTCACGGCTAAAGAAAGAAACAGAAAGCTTGCAGTGAATAACCCACAACATTTAACATCTAACTATCAGGCAACAGTTATACCAAAATGTATTCCTTTTTCAGTCAGCCCCAGTCAGCCCCTAATATTTTGCCCTGCAATTCCTGACAATTCTTTGTTTACTCACCAGGAACGTGAACTTTAACAATCTGGTTATCTTTCTCTTCAGCTGATACAAGAATTAAGGACTGAACTTTTTAAAAATATGAAGCAAAACAAAAAAAAAAAAACAAATCAAGTAAGCCTTCAACATGCATTCTAATTCTTTGAAATTTTCGATATTTTTTATGAGAAAGAAAGTAGTGATACTCCTACATCATTAAGTAAATCACAAAGTAGATAGGATACTATCTTTAGTCCAGTAAATGTTAGTTTTTCCACCATAACTTCTTCTTGTTGTGACCGCCATTTTTGTTTGGTCTGGTTTGTTCAAATATGGCGCCCAACTGGAACCTATTCTTCCACTTTATGATTTCCACAGGAAGCCCAATCTTTAATTTACTAATGAAAACTTTGCGTGTTTGCATTGGAAAAAAGCTCTACAGTAGAAATAATACAACTTTGGGGAGATATGACTATCACTAAAGATTTTAACAAAAATACCACCTTTCTTTGTTAAAAAGGTAAATAAATGTAAAATAAAACTTTTAATAGCTTCTCTTTGACTTGAATTGGCCACTGATATGTCATTCAAAATTCAGGATAAAGCTTCTATAACGAGACATACGAAGGAACAAAACAAACAAATTATCTTTGAAGTAATAAATCGTGCTTGTGTCACAAGAGTACGTATGACATCCTGAACATTTCATACAACATATATTGCTTTAAAAGGTAGACTTTTTGCCTTATTTCCCACATCGCAGGTGTTCTTTATTTGAAGATGAGCACACGAACGCGAATCTAATGTCATTAATTGGTTTCTTGACGCGTCTAACACCGCGCATATTTAGAACAGTTATTGTTTTAGCTGTAACTTCAGGTTTTTAATGAATATTTTAACAACTGGAAAATGTTTCTGACTTCCTCTCACGCCTTGAAATTAACTTATTTTTTCAACTGTATTTATTTTCGGAATTGCCTGATGTTCTGTGTTCTAAATTTGTTCTGTACGGGGCAAGTCAATGTAATGAGTTTGATTCAAAAACGGAAAAAATAATTGAGCAAAATCGACAGAAAGCCTACAAACTAAAAGTAATTGGTTTTGGTTGTTCGAGGCGCAGTAGGAGTCATTTGTTACCATCATTTTACACTTTCAACGGCTCGGTTCAAGAATTTCATTTCAGTGACAGGCGGAAGGGAGCTGGACAGCTACTGATTACAGATTTTCCTTCCCCACTTCTATTTATCAAAGGTAAGACCAATATTACTTCAAAACTAATTGAGCTATTTATGTCTTTGTTAAGTTTTATTCTTCTATGACAAATTCATTTTACGGTTAATTCAACTGAAGCGGGATGCGGTTTGAGAAGTCGACAATTCAGAGGATGTTCAGTGTTAATAGCTAAATTCATATTGGAGACGGGAAACTCGTCTGACAGGAAACTCGTCCTACTTTCCCTGCCAAAACGACGAGAAAGTTGGACGCGACGGATAATTCGTCTAATGATAAAAAACCGTCCTAAAATTCCCATAAGACGTGGAATTCGCGACGGGTTTTCTGTTTATAAAGATTTTTGTGCAACGAAATTCCGTCCGAGACGAGTTTTCTATCTCTAATATGAATTCAACAAATGATACTGCGGTATATATAAATTAAGCCGTTTCAGGGCTAGTCTTTGAGAGTGGTTTATGAAAGTAAAATTAATAGAACTTATTTATTATACTACAGACCTGTGCAATAGAATAATATACTGCGATTGAAAAGTATATAAAGGCTGATTTACACGCTACGATTGTCGGCCCGATTTTTTTACAAGGTTTGTTTGGGTAAAGCAAGAATCGGCCCGATTCGCTGAGATCGGATACAAATTTTTCGTGTCGGGCCGATTTTTTGAAAGGAAAATCAAATGAATTGGAGCGCAAAAACAATGGATTTCAAATCGGGCCGACGAATCGTGTCGTGTAAATTGGCCTTAAGACACTATTTTAGTGTATAAAAGCGGGGAGACTATATATCAGCAAACACGAAAAGCTGAAAAGGCACATGCAACGTCACATGAAGGCCGAAGAGCACTTACAGTATAGCTATAGTACAGTAGAGTACAACACAGTGCAGTAAAAAGAAGTGAAATTTGTTTCTTTTTTTACTAAAGAAATATATAAACTCAAGTAGCGACTAGAGAATACCTACCGGCTTTAATTTCCGTGCAATTAAATTGTCTTATCTAGTATATGATACATTTGGGACCATATTTATCAATCTGATCAATGAATTCCGTATCCCCGGTAATGAATGTACGTTTTGTATCTGGAGAGTTCTTCGGCTAAATAAACAATTTAAGTGTGCACTGTACGATGCATCAATGGCGTAATATGTAGACTCAATATTTTCGGTTCGATCTGGCCGGCTTCTAATTCGAGCGAATATACACCTATTTCAATAAACGTTGTCGGTAAAAGCCTGCGCGACTCACCTGAAAGGAAGCATGGGTAAAAATTACTAAAGCTGTAAAACCACGCAAATATCCAACTTGCCATGACCTAATACATCAAATAGCTTCATTTGCTGATGCAAATAGAAGACCAATGCGAAAAAGAGAGTGGAATTTTGCAACTACCCATACTCCTTTTCGGTCTAGTCGCGTAGGCTTGAGACCTCTCATACGACAACCTTTTTTGAAATAGGTATATGTCTAGGAAAGTACGCAGGACCGAGAAATTACTCGTGCCCAGGCTGTAGGCGGACACAAGTCCCGTGTTTCCTATCTACACCTATAATAATAATAATAATAATAATAATAATAATAATAATAATAATAATAATGGTTTAATGATGACATGTCTACAGGGTAGCTCTACATTCATCATGGACTAATAATAAAATATATATATACAATAATAATTTATTTTAAGAATGAGTTAAAGGATGAATAAAGTACTATAACTAATAACTAAAACTGTGAAATAAATATGGGTTTATGAAAACCTCTACTTCCAAACTTAGCACGTGTCTGATGTCAGTGATAATGTATTCCTATTTGATAAATTTACTAATTTACTAAAGTTCAATATCTGTTTTTATATGACAACGTTTTTGCAATTGGGTTTATCTGTCTATCTGTCGTCTACGTCGAGAATGTGCAAATTACCCAGAAGCTCCTGCAAGTTTCGCTTAGCCACTTCCAGCTTTTCGAGATTTCTCAAAACAGTACTTTTCACGAGGAGATGTTTGACACTGCAACTAAATGTCCTATTAATGCAGCTTTAGGCAGCTTAATTCTAGCATGATCAACTGGTACACCGTTTGGATATTCTCCAGGTTTTTCATTACCATATGGCACTGGCGGACGACTGAATGGTCCTGAATTGCAATATATAGAGACGGTGAATTAGCAGCAATACTACTACGTTTTAAAGTATACTACAATAGAGCTTCCTCTAAAGAAATAAACTGGGCTCAATCAAGGTAAAAATTAATTTTTTTTTTCGGATTATTCAAGCCTCTTCGTTTGAAATTTACACCGACAGCACTTTCATGAGTTCGATAACAAATGTCACTGCACTTTCTTCTCGATATCTCCTTTATCACATGGATGACTTGGAGTTTATATGAATAAAAAAGCTTGGCTTTTCACTCCGATTTCTGTGTGCTTTCAGCGTTTCATTTTACGCGGCTCGATAAAACCTTCACCGGCAGCTGATTACAGTATTCGGCAGGATTTGATTTGTATACACTTTGCCGAAAAAAAAATCGTTTTACTACTTGTGCAAGCGCGTTCATGTTGTTTTTAACGACCACACGAAGCCCACACCAACTTTTCGATGTCCAAAATAGCTTCGGCTCATTTTGAGCGTTGTTCTTTTGCTGCTTATTTCATTTTTCTCGAATTTATAGCTGTAACACAGACTGCCGAATATACCGCTCTAACTGCACGGCATCAATACTATTATTTCATGATACAATGATTATGAATCCCACCTGGGCACGAGTAAACTCTAGGTACAAGGGTCTAGTTTTGTCTACGTTTGAGTAGTCATGAAAAGCACTCTAGGAATTGAAAATATCTTTTGAAACTTCCTATGCCGCCTATTCTACTTGTCAATGCTGAGTATAGTATTTTAAGAGCATCTTGTGTTTGTTTTGTATGTGAATCTTAACTCTTTTCTGACGGCCAGAATTAAGAAGTTTTCTTGACACTAAAGGAGAAAACTGACTACAGCTTCTGACAATGCATGCGCACTAATTAAGGACGTTCGCGGGCAAATGAAGCTGCTCCTAGATTTCGCTGGGTTTTTTTTTTTTTTTTTT
This sequence comes from Telmatactis stephensoni, assembly GCA_029948255.1. Taxonomy (NCBI): domain Eukaryota; kingdom Metazoa; phylum Cnidaria; class Anthozoa; order Actiniaria; family Isophelliidae; genus Telmatactis; species Telmatactis stephensoni. The sequence goes on from JALIZF010001786.1 coordinate 112,311, forward strand.
TTTTTTTTGTTTTGTTTTGTTTTTTTTTTGTCTGGACATACTACATCATATATTTGTTCAAAAAATAAAATAAAAATGGGGGTCACTGTATTCGTTTATCCGCTATATGTTCACAAAGTAATGGATCTCCGTCGAGAAGAAAAGACGCGCACGGCAAGCGAAACATAATGCGTGAATTAAACGAATTTAGAAAATGGTGAAAATATACTTATCTTATTAAGAAAACATATCAAAACACGAATTGTTTTATCCGTGATATTTCTGGCTAAAACCTATAACTGAGGAAAGAAGTACGAATTTTTTATGAGGATTTATCCGCGCAGTGCAACAAAATTTCATAGCCATTCGATTGAATGTTGAGGTGTTTTTTTTGGTAAATTTCGTGTAACTCTTTCCCCTACACCTAGATTTTTTCATTTTTACATATGTTATATATAGATGTTTGAAAGAACTCTGTTTAAAAGAGAAAAAAAGTGGGGGTCACCGTATTCTTTTTCGAGATATTGAGCCGTAAAGTTTGAAAATTTGGCCGCCATCTTGAATACCAAGAAGAAACTGGGTCCAGTAGAATCTTTTCCATCCTTTTTTCTGCAGTTTTTCAACCTCGGTCAAATTCCTTTTTTGATTTTGCCCTTTTTTAAAGTAATTTCTATTTAAAAATCGAAGAAAAGTAATTACCGAAAAAAAATATTTTAGGCCGCCATCTTGAATTTATTGAGGCCGCCATCTTGGATTTATTGAGGTAGCGCTCGCTAGCGTGCGCAGTAAGGACCGCGCCGTGCCGTGACCGTGTCAGTGCCGTGTTTCCTATCAAAACATTCGAAAATTCTGCCGTAACCGCGCCGCGACCGTGCCGCGGCCTTTTCACACTCATACGAAATCTGCACTAAGTTGGAAGCAGTACATATTTGTAACAGTATCAATGGTTTCGTCAGAAAAGAGTTAAAGGCCGAGTTACATAGTAATTGGCCCAGTTTGACTTCTACTGTTTTCGACTTATTTTCCTTCCAAACAATCTTTTTTCAGACTCTAAGATTTCTGAATCGTGCCGATTTCTTTTTCAATCGAACGAAGCTTATGAGAAATTGGTCGTAGCGTGCAACTCAGTCTTTAAAGGCTTGAAATTATTAATTGATTTATTTAATTCAGACTCTCCGATTTGCGGCGACAGGAACAAGTGAATTTCACATGAGCTAGAAATCTGTTAACACCTTTTCTAACTCCAAGATTGCCTATTGAACTTTACTTGAGTTACGCTTGTACGTTTGTATATGACCAACTGACGTCGGCTGATTAAAATTTCGATTCTTTTTAAGGAACGGATTGAATCCCAGTTACTTCACGTACTTTCCTTTCCTTTTAAATATATATATATATATGTGTGTAAAATAAAAGAAAAGTGAAAAGAAAAGTGAAAGTGAAATATATTGGATACTGATTTTAGTTATGTACTGATAACAAGTCGTGGATTTCTTCATCAGGTGCTTTGTACCCTAGCTAATTAGGGAGGGACCATTTTATTCTTCCCCTTAAGAAATTCAAAAAAATTATTGCGTCTTCAAAAATCGAACCTCCCAAACACTTTTCTAAGGTCCGTCGTCGGTTTATGTGAAAATTTAAGCCTGAGTGTATCCCCTCTTCCCCAGTCCCTTCCCCTTCCATTTCCCCTTTCCCCTCCCCCTCCCCTTTGAGAGCCTGTAGGCAGGCTAGCCTCTATGTAGTAGAGATAACTCTTTTGTTTTCTTTTCCCTGGGGGACACAAAACAAAAGAGTTATCCCTACTGCATAGGGGCATCCCCTCTCTGCGAACGGGCCCTAAGACAAAAGTTTGATGAGCTCTATGCATACACGTAGCTAGCCTCGTTGTGATTGCTTTGGATATGCCAGGTGACTCATCTCGAAACTAGACTATTCCGCCTTTTGTAATCAAATGGCCACATTTACTACTTAGTTTAGTTTCGTTTTTGTTTATTTGTGTTGTTGTTATTTTTCATTGCTGTTGCAGTTACATCATTTTTTCACCAATCTAACTGCTCCAGCCACGAGTATCTTCTGGACAATTTCCAGTCTCTACAGAGTCTTAATCTCCCGTTAAATCCATTTACCTCCGTTTAAATTATCAAATTCCTTGGCCTTTTGCCGTTTTATCCATTTGTTTGTTCATTCATTATTTATTCACATTTTTGTTACAGAATCAAAATGATCTGAAACTGGCTGGGAATTTACGACTGTCCTTGCTTGAGACACTTCAGTTAAAAGACACCGGACGCCTAGTACCATTACATCATGATTAAAAATAGCAGCGAAATCGAGAACTGCAGTTTTTGGGAAAAGTCGTATGACCCAGAACCGGTCAGACAGGTTTACTGGGGTTACGTATTCACTTGTGTGATTTCTAGTCTTCTCTCGATTCCAACATCGTCATTAAATTTATTGGTGATTATAGCAATCTCCTCAACCAAGAGCCTTCATACCCCATACAACATCTTTCTGTGCAGCTTAGCAACTTCAGACTTTATAATTGGCTTTGCAGCGGAGCCATTATACACCAGTCACGTGATCATGGAAATCAATGGAAACGTCACGGCGTATTGCGTGACGGGCGCTGTCACGGCGTTCATTTCATATACAACCGCCGGAGCGTCGTTATTTACTTTGGCAGCAATGAGCGTGGACCGATATCTCGCTATTGAAAGACCTCTGGAGTATCGCTCAGTGGTGACGTTCAAAACGTGTTGTCATGGTAACAATCGTGTTGTGGTGCTTGGGTGCCATAGGTTCATCTTTACGGCTCTTTCTTTCCGCGCAAAATTTTTTCTTTGCTTTGTCGCTAGTCATGCTTTGCTGTTTAGTAACAATTTTTGTAGCCAACATCAAAGCTTTTCGTTCTCTGAAAATCCAGCGACAACGCCTTTTAAAACGAATGCAGGTTCATCAAGGAAGTGATGAAGTGAAACTAATACGTTCACGGAAATTTCTCATTACAATGTTGTATGTTCTTGGTTTGGTGCTGTTGTGTTACGTTCCTTTTGGCACCGTCACGGTGTTTACGGCTGTTGGCAGTGACAAGTAACACAACGCGTGCGGCTTGGAACGTTGCTGATCCAATTGGTTACATGAATTCATCTCTGAACCCTATACTATACTGCCTTCGCATTCCCGATATCGCCAGCGCGGTCAAGACTACAATTCACAAGCTTTGCTGTTGCCCTATTCAACATCCCGTACAGGTAAAGCCCATAAAGGACAGCGGTTTTGAAAACATTGGGTCCAAAAGCCGTATCGAGCTGCCATCAAAAAACACAAGTGAAAACAGTTCTTCTGTCACTACGAAATTTTAGGGCATGAAGCTACCCTTGTTGAAGGGCATGGCACGTCATTTCTCTTGTCCCAGAATTCTTGGGGTGCATATGACGTCACGGCAGCCATCTTGGTTGACCTGACACTAGTGAAAAACGTCTGCGCATGCGTGCATATTACGATGTTTTCTTAAGAAATGTTTGAGTTTTAGCCTGAAATGAAATGCTCGTGTTCTCGGTGTATACATAAAATTACTCTTGTATACTTTTGTGAGACAAAGATATTGTATTTATGAAGACATTATGTTAATACTGGCCCTAAGTTTCAAGAATTGATCTTAAGTTTTGACATTTTGTGAAAACCGTTGTTGAAGGCAATTAAGCGTAAAAGCGAAATTTGCATAAGTTACAAAAGCACGAAGACGTGACTACGAGCATGCGCAGACGTTTTTCACTAGTGTCGGTTGACCTTCAACAAAAGATTTCTCATTAGCGTTTATTGTTTGGTCAACCAACATGGCTACCGCTTCATTGTCTTTGGATTCCCAAAGGTATGGATGCACCCAAGCAATTGGGCTTACAATGATAAACACAAGAATCGCGTCAGTTGAGGTGCGAGGATTAAGAGCTGAAAAAGATACCTTGAAATCTAGGGGAAATTTTATTTGTAAAGATATTTCTTGTAGTCGATGTATTGAGATGTCATTATTATTATTAAATACTAAAATATCAAGAAAGACTGATGAGGTACATCAAACATCCGAACATTTGTGCTGATGAAGAAACAAAAATGAACAAATGAACGAACATTCGTAGATATAAACCAAAAAACATATTGAAAGTCATTGTTTTAGCCAAAAAAAACCCATACATTTCTGTAATTATAAGAATATCATCAATAACCTCTAGCATGATGACGTTTTCGTCCCCTCTCTATACCAGAATCCTTTTCGAAGAGTTCGCCACCTTTCCAAATTAATCTTAATATTTACTGTCTTTTAGACTGGTTATCCAAAACCTATCTCATAGAAAGTTTAGAAAGTCAGTCGCCACAAGTTCTTTCATACATAGATAAACATTATCAGTTCAATATTATTTGTGTCCTCTATGGTATATATCTCAAAGCAGTATGAAATAATAATGATATTAAATATTTACATCACTATGACAGCACACAGTACATGCTATCAAAATATAGGAATTCAGAGATTTTCTAAATAAATAACTAAGAAAAAGCGGTCCACAAAAGATAGAATTGAAAACTCAAAGACCTAAAATCGTGCAGTTTATTTCTTTGTTCTTTTTTGCGCCTGTCAGTGTCTATGTTTTTGTTTATAAAATGTCAGCATGCCATCATTGACGGTAAGACTCAATTCGTAGACTTGTTAATTTTTGATAGAGATTCGAATTGAGCTTTCTTCTATAGGTGCTTCATTAATTAAGTACGTTAGTAGCTATAGTGTGGACTTAGCTCGTTGAGTTCTAGCATGATGCCGTGACATGTATCAATTTCTTCTAGTTTTGCTTTGGTCCTCTGGCCTCTACATCTATGTTAAAGGTAATTTTCATTCTTCTGATTTTTCATTCTTCATTATTTTTCATACATTTTGCTTCGCCAAAGATCTAAAGGTCTCTAATTACCAGATCTGGTGAGGGTTGGTGTAAATCACTGGAAATTTTCGTTCATTTCCTATGATAGGAAATATCTAGGAAACATCTAGGAACTTGCATTTTCCTATGACAGGAACTGGACAAAATGTAGGAAAATACAATTTCCTAGATATTTCCTATGAGATATTTCCTATGATAGAAAATTTCCAGGAAATATCTAGAAGATCGAATGTATTTTCCTACATTTTGTCCAGTTCCTATCAGAGAAGAAAATGCAATTTCCTGGATATTTCCTATCATGATCAGAGCAAATCTTTCCAGTAAACTAGCCACAAGTCGACCACTAGTTTATTCATATTTTTTTCATGTTGTTTCGTGAGTGAAATCTACGAAATACTTGTCGAACAAGCAATGAGTTTTCCGGCTTATGAACGGTATCATGCAGCAGGTGGACATGACAGTAACATGGAGCTTGGGCTACCTGTGCCTGAACTAAAAAAAGTTTCATTTCAATATTTTGATCTACAGCACACACAAATCCTGAGAGTGACGTTCAATACTAAACTTCTATAGTTTGTATTGTCATTCTGAAGAATTACTACAGTATTTTCGAAAATATACGATCGTAATTTCCTCCACCACTTTTCCGATTTACGTTTTGTAGAAGTTCGGAAGACCGTCCAGTAAATAATGTGCATATAACCAATAGAACGACAGCTTACAATGAAACTGAATCGCATTTTATACCATTTTCGACATCTACAAATCTCTCGATAAACTATAGGATAAACATACTTATAATTCTATATGTTAGCACAAGCAGCAAGCCACGCGCTCATTGAGCGACTATTTTTATTTGGGGCACGTCAAGCAACGAGGCGGCGATGTAACTTTTGGGCAGAATCTTCAAAACTACTCGGTAAAATCTGTTCTTAACTTTACAATGGTTTTATTTTTGGTTTTGCTCTTTTTTGTTTTGTTTTGTTTTAATTTGTTTTGTTTTGTTTTGTTTTGTTTAGTTTTTCATGGAAAAATTGGCACTACACAATTTCTTTATTTAATTTCGTTAAATCGATATTTTGCAATATTTTGGATTCTGTGGTAGAGAATTGTTTTGGTTCTTTGCCAAATGAAAGGTGAAGAATAGAACTTTTATAAAGATGAGTTTCACCATGGAAAATGAACGTGCGTTTTTATATTATTTCATTGGAAAAATGACCTTCGTTAAAGTTGTCATGGCGTTGCTATGGCAACCTTTAAGCAATTATTGTTTTCACATCAAACAGTTCTCTAAACCTTGTTTTATCATGTGGTTGGCCTTTGTTATTAGGGCCCTTGATATGGAGCTACCTTAAATGTATTGAGAACAAAGATATTTTATTGTACATTACACAGCTGAAGGGGGCTGCAAAGGTCTGCAATACCTTAACTGTATCAAGAACAAAGCTTTCATACAGAAAGATTTGGGACGCATTATCAAATCCCTCAGAGTCTTAGCTCCCGGATTAGAAGCCTGCCAGAACAAATGTTTCAAGGAACCAGATTGTGTTTCGTACAACTTGGGTCCAGTACAAGGACAACTCAGGACGTGTGAGCTGATTAATTTTGACCACGTGGCTCTACCCGAGAATGTCATTTCCAAGGATGGTTTTGAGTACTGTCCAATCAAGGTAGAAAATGTTAACTTTTTGAATAAAAGGAATTTAAAGAAATGGGTAGGAAGCTAGAAGAGACGGTCTCTTGTCTTTTCTCTTTGCACGATCTTAGTCAGCTCTCCTTTCAATAATCCCCTTCACAGTTCTCTGCGCCATCTTGAAAGATAGCCATGCCTTTGCATCGAAGCGAGACGAAACGTTAACGTGAGCTTTCAATGATAGAGACTTGTGTCCTAGGTGTTAAAAAAGGTCTCTATCATTGCACGCTCACCGTTGGTCTCGCTTCGATGCAAAAGCACGGCTACCTTTCAAGATGGCGCAGGGAACTGTGAAGGGGACAATTCAATAATAGCTATATGACCTATATATAGGAATACTTTGCATTGTATTGTGTCATGGCTTTCCAACAAGGGTGTAGCCTTTATGTGTAATATAATGAGTGTCTGTTGTTTGTTACTGGGAACATTAAAGTATCTAGTTCCATCACGATATTATCTGCACGAATTTTTTAAGACAAATATCCCATTATTTATCATTCAGGAATCAAAAATGGAATATTTGCGCGAGATTGTACTTTGCATCGTCATTTAATACTATTTAGTTGACAATCTTGATCATTATATTTTCAAAATATAAAAATGAAATTTTTTTGGACCCCCTCCCCCCTCCCAATCACTTTCTAATTGTCCGTCCCTTTACCTCATGTAAACATGGTTATTTATTTATTTATTCATTATTTATTTATTATTTATTCCTTTATTTGTTTGTTTATTTATTTATTCATTTATTGTCTATTCGTTTATTTATTTGTTTGTTTACCTGTTTGCTTATTCTCAGAATCCATGTTCATCCGATAACCCTTGTAAATCTCTTGGTGCTGATTGGTTGTGCAAACCAAATCAATTTTGGGAATCTCCTCTTTGCGGTGAGTCCATATGGATAACAACATTTACGGCTTGACAAGGTCTAAATGAATTGTAACGTGATCTCTGCGTGCAATCAGGAGCACTCCACCCTGACGAATGCAACCAGACAGCTCTATGCCTGCAGAACTTCTCCTTATAAATTGGCATACTACAGCTTGCTGGAACAGTTTGTAGATGAAGTAAATGATTCCAAAATCAAAGCTTCACTAAAACATAATTACCAACTTGAGTTCCATTTTGTTTCAGTGAATTGTTCTTTGGGGATGCAAGACGGTAGAATATCTGATGATCAAATATCTGCCTCCACGACATGGCCCGAACCTAGATGTCAACCTCACCGTGCTCGTCTTAAGGCAACAGCCAAAGACTATGCATGGTGTACTGATAGAGCTAGAGTGGGTGATTACTTACAGATTGACCTAGGAGCCGTCAAGACTATAACCATTGTAGCTACACAAAGCCGACATAGAGTAGATCAGTGGATTACAAAGTACGCATTGGCATACAGCAATGATACAACCTCATCCTGGACTCATTACACAGAAGGACAAAGTGCTCTTCCAAAGGTATTATTCATAAACGAAACACTCAGTAGATCAAAGCTGCCGGAATATAAGCAATCTAATTTCAGTTTTCTGCATCCCGTAATCTACGATCTTAGATACAATGCATTTTTCTGTTCAGTACTCATCCCCTATTTATTAAAGTTATCGGATGGAAAAGAATTTCAGTAGATCCTTCTTGGAAGGTCGGTGGGGTACAGTAATATCTTCAGGGCTGACAAACCTAATTACCTAATATTGTAGCTGCCTCTCAGGGGGAAGGGCAGGGAAACAAAAGATCTATCAACATTTGCTCCAGTATAACTTTGTCGATTACTACAAATTTTGTGACACAAACTTTGTATCACTAATTTCCGTTCCTTCTCGTTCATCAAGTCCTTCCCCTCTCCCCAGTCCCCCAAACCATCCCCTTGAATGCCAACTACGTAACTAGCAGCAACTTAACGGACGTACAGCCCAACCGTTTAGTGTCGTTTTAGCGCGTGAAATTTGTTTATTGGCGAGATATATGATATGAGCACGAAAAATTTGCGTTTCTTGCAAGAGACTGATTTAAACGACTACAGACCTTGTAAAGCGATTCAGAAAAAATTGTTTTCGATATTGAACAGTAGTTTTTATGTTCCTACTTTCATTAATGACATGTAAATTATTTATAAATTAAAGTATATATAGTCGGAACTATAGGCGGAGCTCTTGCATAACTATATTTAAGGAATATAAAACGCGCGCGCATGTCTCTGTACTGTGATATAAACACGATGGAAGATGTAGAGCAAGACAAAAGCAAGCTTAGGAACACGAGGCGTAGCCGAGTGTCAGTCTCTTGCTTTTCGAGTGCTCTACATCTTCCATAGTGCTTATATCACAGTACAGAGACATAAGCGATCGTTTTATATTGCTTTTATAAAATATTTTCGACGTTTTTTGAGCGAGCCATGTCTCTGTCCTCCGATATAAACATGGTAGCCAGCCAATCAGCGCGCGCGTTATATCTCAAATATTTCATATTGGAGAGAGAGAGACTATACTGATTAAGATTTTGACCGTACCGAAAGTCCTAACAGTACTTTAAATTCTAATTGCAATATCCTAATTAACTGTCGGTAAGAGTAAGGTACGTCCGTGACATGAGTTGATTAGGTGTGTGTTGGGAGGGGGGGGGGGGGTGGCGGGGAGGGGGGGGGGCTTTTTTAACATGTAGTACGAGCAATCCCAACTTTTTCGTTTTTCCCGTTTACTGATGTTCAAGCAAGGGACATAGCTACAAATCAAGTCAATCAAAGATTTCCTCGTTTTTTTTATTTGTTTTGTTTTTGTTTGTTGTTGATTTTTTTTTGGGGGGGATTGAAATTATATCATTATCAGCACATTTCCGCGTGAGAATCATTATGAAATCTATACGTGAATGAAAACAATAAGATGTTGAATATGGACAGTTATGTATGTATTGCTATAAGTGGTTATAACTTATAATGAGTTAAATTTACAATTTATTAGCCATGAACTCCTAAGTACTGTAAAGTATACGGAAGTTAATAAAAATCTTGTCTTGTCTTGTCTTATGTTACAACTTAACGATTTTCTTTCCAGGAATTCATTGGTAATAAGGACCGGGACACTGTTGTAATGAATGCTTTACCTGTTCCGATCAAGGCTCGGTACATAAGACTAATCGTAAAAGGTTATGATGGGTGGTCATCATTGAGAATGGAATTGTACGAATGTTAGTCGAGCTGGTGAGACGAATATAATACTCCTGGCTACATGGAGAAAGTGTGACAAGCTCGATAAAAAATATTCAAACATCCTCAAAGGATGAGAGACAGACAGACAGACAGACAGCTCAGACAAACAGACAGATCAGACAGACAGACAGACAGACAGACAGACAGACAGACAGAGAGCAGATAGACGAACACGGTTAAACGATGAGCTGCAGGCGAAACGTGTGACCAGTTACAGCAAACACTCTCGTGGAAGTTATTGCTTCTCTTGTGTAACGCAGGAAACTTTCACATCGTCCAATTTACTTTATTACAGACAATAAAGACCTAGAGTGTCAAGATTCACATTAGCTTAAGGTCTAATTACAAGGGAGTATTAAGTATTTAATTAAAAATACATTCCACTTGCAGTCTAGGCTACTGATAAATAGATCTTTCTTGAGAAATACCGATACATAACGAATAAAAATGATATATCTTAGATAGTACAAGTAATAACTGTAAATCTCACCCTAACGGCGGCCAGCTACTACCTAACAAAACGAAAAACAAGGTTTAAATACTTATTCCTAAAACACTTTTGGTAAATACGTGGTTTACAAAGATTAACTAGCATTGAGTATACAATAGTCAGATGGCGTGAACACAAGAGTCACTCAACTAAATCAGGGAAAATACTTACACAAAACAATACACAAAACTACAAAACTTGGGCAGATTACAGACGGAAACTTAGACAATGCATCTACCACAAGATTACAAAAGGCTGATCTTACCAGGATATTGATTGATTTCTTGAGAACAAATTAAACAGTGTAAATCTTCACGAAGCACAACTACTAGTGACTCGGTCCCAGTCCTCTGACGAGCGACACAGGGAATCCAAATCTCTACTGTCACATACTTCCCTGCTTGGGGTTGGAGTCCCCGACAACCGACATTCTAACTTACACTTTAAAAATTAATTAATTGATCAAATGGCTATAAGGTTTCTAAACGAACTGTAACAAACTAAATAATATACAATGTCTTTCTAAATATGATTGTTCTTGGTTAACAACTGCATGATCAGCAAGTTTGATTGGGCCACAGAATTCAGTATGGCATTATCCAACACAATCTCTGCTTGATTCTCTCTAACTGCAGGTCTTGGTAAATGGTAGGGATTGGAATGTTGTCCGGCACCAGCACGGGTAGAACGCCTTGGTTGTTGTTCCTCTTCGTCTGACGCTGTGTCTTGGGAACTTGAGTCTTGGGAAAGAACAGATTCGTAAGCTTCATGCTCGCCCGTTTCAGCAGCTGCTGTAGGAGGGGTACTGTTGTCGCTTTCAATTATCTGCGAACCCTGTGGAGTGAAAACATTTGGAGTCTCGGGAGAAACATTCTTTCTCCTCTGACTCCTCTGAATTAGAAGTTCAAAGTTGCTGTCAGCAGGGTCGTCTGCATCGGCCTCTGAATCAGCCTGCAAGGCTTCTGGCTCTTTTGAAGGTACAACCACTTCTTCCTTTCGCTCAGGGCCAATTGGAGCTTTGGAATCGGACAATCCAAGGTGACAGACAAGATTCTTCGCATGCAAGATATCTATTCTGTAGATTGTTCTCCTGCACCTTTCTTCATCAAGCGACTCAACCACATAGGTGTTACTATTGTTGATCCTCCTGACCACCTTGAATGGTGTAGGGTTCCAGGCATCTTGCATCTTGTTCCGGCCCTGGACACGGTTTCGTAGAAAGACCCTCGCCCCGATGGGTAAGTCTGTCCGGTCTGCTTTTACATTGTCAAGGTTCTGTCTACGAAGAGCCTCCTTCTCAGTACGTTCCGAAGCCAAGCGAAAAGCTTCTTCAAGCCTCTCATGATGCTCTGTGAGCCATTCTACGTTTGCTTCAGTGCTATCCTCTTGTAGCCCGAGTGCATAATCCACCGGTAGATTGGGCTCCCGCCCGAAGAACAAGTAGTAGGGGGAGTAGCCTGTTGTCGAATGAGGTGTGCAGTTGTATGCATGTACTAGCTCCGGAAGGAACTCTGGCCACTTCTTCTTCTTTGCAGCATCCAAGGTCCGCAATCTGTCATGCATAGTTCGGTTGTAGCGCTCGCACTGCCCATTCCCCTGTGGATGGTACGGTGCTGTGCGGCTTTTCACAATCCCGTAGATGTTACACAATGCTTCTATGACTTTACCTTCGAAATTTCGGCCTTGGTCACTGTGGATCCTCTTGGGTGCTCCAAACCTCACAAACCATTCTTTGACAAGTGCCTTTGCTACTGTGACTGCTTTCTGGTCTTTCGTTGTAACTGTCTGAGTGAACTTTGTAAAGACGTCAGTGAGTACCAAGACATTCTCCATACCACTGCTGCTCCGTTCCAATACAGTGAAGTCCATGGCCAGAACTTCGAGTGGTCTTTTAGCTGTCAAGGAGCCCATGGTGGGGTGAAGGTGCTTCCCTGCTTTGGCCAGAGTACATCGTTCACACCTTTGGCAATAGGCAGCTATGTCAGCTGACATACCTGGCCAAAAGCACCTGCTTCTCGCCAGTAGAGTTGTTTTCTCCACAGCCTGGTGACCAAGGTCATCATGGACTGATTTTAACACTTGGCCAACCAGTTGCCTCGGAAGTATCAACTGCTTCACCTGATGGCCGCCTTGCTGTACAGTGCGGTACAAGACACCATGCTCTTCCTCAATGTGCTTCCATTCTCTTAGCAACTTCCTTGCAGGTTTTGCCTCTTTCATCAGCTGGCGAAGGGTGGGTGGATGCTTCTCTCTCCAGTAGTTCAACAGTCTGGCAATCGTCTCATCCAGGGCTTGCATGGTACGTAGGTCTTCTTTACCAATGGAGGGAAGTGGGGAAACAGCACAAGGGATGGATGACGGCGTTCTCACCCGGCACTCTCGTAGGAGGACCTCCGTGGTTGTCTCTTCAATGCACACCTGGATGGATTCAGGCACAAAGGTACTACTTGTGTTTAGAGGAGCCACTGACGGTACAGTCACAACCTCTTCTAGTCTCAAATGTGACGGTTCCTCGCCATGAACCTCCTTTCTACTTAGAGCATCTGCATTCTTGTTGCTGCGTCCTGATCGATACTTTATGCTAAAGTTAAACTGAGCAAGTTCTGCAGCCCACCGCGTTTCAGTTGCGCCTAGCTTAGCTGTGGTTTGCAAGTAGCTAAGGGGGTTATTGTCAGTGTATACAATGAACTTTGATCCAATCAGTAGGTCACGATACTTCTGGGTAACAGACCAGTACAATGCCAGTAACTCCAACTTCATGCTGGAATAGTTGTTCATGTTGCGCTCTGTAGGCTTGAGACCCCTACTGGCATATCCTAACACCACTAGTCCTTTGTCTTGCTGTTGTGACAATACAGCGCCTAATCCATGAAAGCTCGCATCAGTCTCCAAAATGAATTCTCGAGTAAAATCTGGAAAACCAAGTACTGGGGCTTCAGTCAACTTCTCCTTGAGCTTAGTAAATGCACTCTCACATGCAGAATCCCAGCATTCCTTAATAGGTATGTTTCTACTTTGTGCTTTTCGGTTTTTCCCTTTACCCTTTGTTTCTTCGTGTCCCCTTAAAAGACCTTGAAGTGGGGCTGCCACGTCAGCATACCCTTGGATGAACCTTCTGTAATACCCGGCCAGTCCTAAGAACCCTCGAAGGTCACGCAGAGTCTCTGGCCTCGACCAATCACAGATGGCACGTACTTTCTCAGGGTTAGGGGACGTCCCTTTGTTCGAAATCACATGACCGAGATAATTTACCTTCTTTCTAAAAAGTTGGCACTTCTCAGGTTTTACTTTAAGGTTAAGTTTGTAGAGGCGAGAAAGCACAGTTTCGAGCCTTTGCAAAGTCTCCTCAAAAGTACTACCAAAAACTAAGATATCATCTATGTACACAAGCAAAGTTTGGAAATTGAGGTCTCCAAAAGCCTTATCCATCAAGCGCATGAATGTCCCAGGGGCATTGCAGAGACCGAAGGGCATTCGAACATACTCGTACAACCCCCCAGTCCCAGTCCTGAAAGCTGTCTTTTCTATGTCAGCCTCCCTCATTGGTACCTGGTTAAACCCATGGGCTAAGTCGAGACTACAGAAGTACTCCGCCCCCTTCAAAACATCAAGCGCCTCTTCGATGCGTGGCAAAGGGTATGCATCTTTGTGGGTCTTAGCATTTAGACAACGATAATCCACACACAGCCTAAGTTTCCCATCTTTTTTCCGTACCAGAACGATTGGGGAAGCATAAGGACTCGACGATTCTCTGATGATGCCACGATCAAGGGACTTCTGAATGTATTCCCTGACTTCATCCCATTGGTGTGGTGGTACTCGTCGGTGGGGAATCTTGATTGGCCGATCATCGGTCAGGTTTACCTTATGCTCTACCAGACTGCATAGCCCAATATCATCATCGTCCTTGCTGAAAGTAGTCTGGTACTTTCCAAGGGTTCGTTTCAACTGCTCGTGTTGTGATTGGCTAAGCTCTCCAATGTCCATTCTGCTAATAAGTTCTTCAATATCTTGCCTCTTCGGCTCTGACTTGGCTTCGTGTATACAAACATGGTTCTCGTCAATGGTTACAACCTCAATCTCTGGCTCCAGTATTGGACGAGAAATTACTGCCACCGGTGTCCTTGGGTAGAGGTAGGCATCTCTGTCGCTGAAGTTGGCCACCTGTATCGGGATCAGACCGCTCCGGTCAACTGTAACAAGGGAGGCCCCAACAGTCAGTCCATTTGGGAGCTCAGCGACATTTGCCTCAATGCGCTCTACCAAGGCGCTGTAGGGACCGCCAGATGATGGGTTGGTAGACCCTTCTAAGACCCTAATGGAGCGGGCAGGGATCAGGGTTGGACCAGCCCCTACCAACCGCACCCTCCCATAACCACTTGATGGTGCAGCCACAGTCTCTTCGCACATAACTGGCACTTTGTATATTTGCAACGCATGTAGGAGTGCATTCTCACATTGATTAAGGTTAGAGTTTGACATAATACTTGCAAAGTTCTCCCCATACTTTAAAACTAATTGTTTACGCATGTCTCTAAGCACATTAGAGCCAAGAATACCTGGTATTCTCTTTTTCCTTTCACTGACTTGGGAAGACACAGGGTCTTTTACTACAAGAAAACCCAAACCCTCAAAAGTGTTAGACAGCACTGTTAACTGAAGTTCGACATACCCAATGTAAGGGATCTCCAGCCCTTGTGAAGCGGATATCCTTATGTACGACGACACATTCAAAACTTCCCTCCCCTGGGACAGGAATTCCAAGAAGAAGCTTTCAGTTATGGTCGACACTTCGGCACCAGTGTCAATCAAGCATGCGACGTCTACATCCCCCACCTTCACAATTACCTCCGGGCACCTCCCCACAACATTGTCAAATATCGAAACCCCATTACTCAAGTGCTCGCCCACTGCATGATTTGATGCAGTGGGCTCTAACAGTTTAAATTTGGTGTACGGGTTTCTTGCTGGCTGGTTGCTGTTGTGGTTCGCTCGCTGTTCTTGGGGCAGTTTCTTTTCACATGTTCGGTGGAGTCGCATAACCAGCATTTCCGGGTTTTTCGCTGACTGTCTTTGGGGTCAAGGTTCTTCATTGCCACTAGTAAGGACTCAATCTGTTTTTGCTGAGCAGCTATTTGTGCAGTTTGTTGTTGTACGATCTTTTGAAGATCACTGTCTGCTGCAACTTCACGGACAGTGACTTCTTTTGCAGGGGGCTTGTTCTGGGGACTTGTCAATTTCATTACACGGTCTCGAGCATCAAAGAATGATAGCTCGGGATGTTCAGCATTTAGCCTTCGCAGTTCTGTTCGCAAACTGTCATCGAGTACTGCCTCTGCCAGGCGGTTCTTCAACTGGGTGTCTCGTCCAGGCAGAAATGATGAATCAAGTTGCACGATACGATCAAAAATTTTGACAAGAGCAAGAGAACAAGAAACAAGATCTTCCCCATCCTTCTGTTTATAGCTATAAAACTGCTGCTGTTGCTGGGGTAAACTATCCCCATCACCAAACACTCTCAGCAAAACAACAAAGATCTGCGACGGGTCGGTACTAACGGTTTCTCCCCTCCCAAGAACTTCACGCCTAGCATTGCCTCCCAGGTGTTCTATCACATATGCAGCTTGATCTTTAGTATTTAGCCCCTTGCTCTGACATGCAGCCTTCGCATCCTCTATCCAGTCTTCTACCCCTGGGTCTGAGGGTTTTTCAGGCCTGCCCCTGAACTTGTCAAGTTTCCTCGACTGAGCCACATAAACTACTCGGTCTGACACACCGCTTGCATCTTTATCACTCTTTTCTTCTTTCAACAACTTTTTTAACTCCTTTTCTATTGCTTCAGTATTTTCAATTGCTTTCTGAGCTTCTTTCTCTCGGTTAGCAATCACTGATTTCAGGGTTTCTAGCTCTTCTTTTAGCAGCTTCACTTGCTCTTCTGCACTCATGATTTCGGTAAAATATATAATACTGTACTCACGGTTTCCACATGCTACCGCCAGGGACTGTTAAGTGTCTGTAATCCTGCTCGCAACGCCATATGTAACGCAGGAAACTTTCACATCGTCCAATTTACTTTATTACAGACAATAAAGACCTAGTGTACCAATAATTAACATTAGCTAAAGGACTAATTTCCATGGAGTCTTAAGTATTCAATTCAAAATACATTCCACTGCAGTCTAGTCGACTAATAAATAGATCCTTCCAGAGAAATACCGATACACAATGAATACAATAATATATCTTAGAAAATACAAGTAAATCAACTGTAAATCTTGACCCCGAAGGCGGCCAGCTATTACCTAACAAAACCAAAAAAATGGTTTAAGTACTTATTATTCCTAAAACACTTCTGGTAAATACGTAGATAAACTAGCTTGAGTATACAATAGAGTCACATGGCGTGAACACAAGAGTCACTCAACTAAATCGAGGAAAATACTTATGAATAACAATACACAGAGCTACAAAACTTGAGCAGATAACAGAGGGAAACTTAGGCGATGCATCTACCACAAGATTACAAAAGGATGACTTACCAGGATATTGATTGATTTCTTGAGAACAAATTAAACAGTGTAAATCTTCACGAAGCACAACTACTAGTGACTCGGTCCCAGTCCTCTGACGAGCGACACAGGGAATCCAAATCTCTACTGTCACACTTGTATGAAACTGCTTTCTAAAACCAAAATTGCATGCAGCACACGACATTATTACTGTGACTAAGTTTTGTAGCAAAATCTAATGCATGGATCGATGCAAAATGTAATTTTCACATTATAACAATAAAGATACAATTCCAATATAGTTCTATATGAAAGGCAAATCTTCGATTCATGCACATTCCCCAAGGGTCAACTTTGCAGTGAAATCTATATATTTACTTTAAAATATAATTCCCATCGTTATTTGGTTTGCATTTATTTGTTAAGCTATTCAACTTAAAGTCATCAAAGTCATTAATTTGATTTTATGAGCGAGTTCTTGAAGCTATTTATACTTGACGAGTTTTTGTGAACATCGCTGAATTTAGTCCAAAGGACAGATGCTCTATAATGAATTGAATTTTTCATGTAAGATGAGTTAAATCGTTGAACTATGAGACTGTTTTCAGCTCTAGTCCTAAGCGATAGCCGCTCATGGTGCTTGATTAATATCAACATTTTGTGTCAATAAGAGGACAGACAACTCAAAACCATCTTCAATTTGTTAAATAGAAAGTTTGTTAAATAGAAAGTTTAGTTTCTGTTTTTTTTATAACTTTAGTGATTTCTTCCCATACTCCCTTTTGGGTGAGTCGCGTAGGCTTGATACCGACAATGTTTATTGAAATAGGTGTATATAGATAAACATTATCAGTTCAATATTATTTGTGTCCTCAATGGTATATATCTCGAAGCAGTATGAAATAATAATGGTATTAAATATTTATATCACTATGACAGCACACAGTTATAATGTACATTCCTTCAAAATATAGGAATTCAGAGATTTTCTAAATAAGTAACTAAAGGAGGGTCTAGATGGGATTAACTGACAACTGACAAATGGCCCAAAATGTAACCGACAATTAACCAACAAATGCCTTAAAAATTAAATGACAACTGACATTTGTGTAGCCTGTTTTTAACTGACAATTCAACCAAAATCTCAAAAAATAGTCGTTTTTCTCCATAACCCATCTCTCCCAGGGACAGTTGTCATGTGACAAAGTTCAAGTGGATGTCAAATTGCTGAATTTTGATCGTAAAACTGGCTTAGAAAGAAAAAAAACCATGAGAAATAGATAAAAGCCTTAAATCATTAATTTCCATTTAACTGACAACTGACAAAAAGGCCAAAATTAAACTGACAACTGACATTTGTACACCCCCATCCAGACCCTCGTAAAGGCCATTCTCAACCCAAAGACCTAAAAATGCAGCTTTTTTCTTTGTTTTGTTTTGCGCCTGTCAGTGTTTATGTTAATGTCCATAAAATGTCAGCATGCCATCATTTGTTGAATTCATATTAGAGACGGGAAACTCGTCTCAGACGTAATTTCGTTGCACAAAAATCTTTATAAACAGAAAAACCCGTCGCGATTTCCACGTCTTATGGGAATTTAGGACGGTTTTTATCATTAGACGAATTATCCGTCCAACTTTCTCGTCGTTTTGGCCGGGAAAGTAGGACGAGTTTTCTGTCAGACGAGTTTCCCGTCTCTAATATGAATTTAGCTATTGACGGTAAGATTCAATTTGTGAACTTGTTAATTTTTGATAGAGATTCCACTTGAGCTTTCTTCTTAGGTGCTTCATTAGTATGATAGTAGCTATAGTGTGGACTTAGCTCGTTGAGTTCTAGCATGATGTATCAGTTTCTTCTAGTTTTGCTTTGGTCCTCTGGCCTCTACGTCTGTGTCAAAGGTACGTTTGTACTTCTTAAGATTCTGTTAAGTTTTGAATTTTCATTCTTCTGATTTTTCATTACCATTATTATTTACACATTTTGCTTCGCCAAAGTTCTAGAGGTCTCTAATTACCAGATCTGTTAAGACATAAATTATCAACCGATCTGCAGTTATTTATCTGACTAAAGTGTTTACGCAATAGAAAATGAGGTGGACATTATTCATTAATTAGAATCTAAATCATTCTTTGATGCTTTTTTTCGATTTTTACTCTTTAACACGCTCGAACTCGAACAACTTGCCGCCTTTCTTGTACTTTACACAACTGGGAAGGCGGCTCCAAAAATCTCACACGCGCGCAAGGTCATGAGCATGCGCAATTGGAACTTGAAGAATGTTTATTTGAGGGACGTCAAGCAACGAGGCGGCGATCTATTTTGGGCAGAATCTTCAAAACTACTCCGTCGGTAAAATCTGTCCTTAACTAGACAATGGTTATATTTTTGGTTGTTTTTGTTGTTGTTGTTATTGTTGTTTGTTTTTTGTTTGTTTGTTTTTTGTTATTGTTTTTTGTTTGTTTGTTTTGTTTTGTTTTTCATGAAAAAATTGGCACTATACAATTTTTTTTAATTTCGTAAAATCGATATTTTGCAATAAACTTGTTTTATCATGTGGTTGGCCTTTGTGATTAGGGCCCTTGATATGGAGCTACCTTAAATGCATTGAGAACAAAGATTGTTTATTGTACATTACACAGCTGAAGAGGGCTGTAAAGGTCTGCAATACCTTAACTGTATCAAGAACAAAGCTTTCATACAGAAAGGTTTTGGACGCATTATCAAATCCTTCAGAGTCTTAGCTCCCGGATTAAAGAAGCGTGCCAGAACAAATGTTTCAAGGAACCAGATTGTGTGTCGTACAACTTGGGTCCAGTACAAGGACAACTCAGGACGTGTGAGCTGATTAATTTTGACCACGTGGCTCTACCCGAGAATGTCATTTCCAAGGATGGTTTTGAGTACTGTCCAATCAAGGTAGAAAATTTTAACCTTTTAAATGAAAGGAATTGAAAGAAATGGCTAGGAAGCTAAAAGATACGTTCCGTCTTGTCTTTTCTCTTTGCACGATCTCAGTCAGCTTTCCTTTCAATTCAATAATAGCTATAGGAACACTTTGCATCATGTATTGTGTGGCTTTCCAACAAGGGTGTAGCCTTTATGTGTAATATAATGAGTATCTGTTGTTTGTTACTGGGAACATTAAAGTATCTAGTGCCATCACCATATTATCTGCACGAATTTTTTAAGGCAAAAGTATCCCATTGTTTATCATTCAGAAAATTTGCGCGAGATTGTACTTTGCATCCTCATTAAATACTACTTAATTGCCCATCTTGATCATTATATTTTCGAAATATGAAAATGGTTAATATCAAATGCCATGTACTGTTTACTGATTGTTTACTTTTCACTGAACACTTTTGAACAGCAACTGATTTAAAACGTTAAATTGGGGTATTTATTTATTTATTTATTTATTTATTTATTTATTTATTTATTTATTTATTTATTTATTTATTTACTTATTTATTTATTTATTTATTTATTTATTTATTTATTTATTTATTTATTTATTTATTTATTTATTTATTTATTTATTTATTTATTTATTTATTTATTTATTTATTTGTATGTTGCTTATTCTCAGAATCCATGTTCATCCGACAACCCTTGTAAATCTCTTGGTGCTGATTGGTTGTGCAAACCAAATCAATTTTGGGAATCTCCTCTTTGCGGTGAGTCTGATAACAATATTTACGGCTTGACAAGGTCTAAATGAATTGTAACGTGATCTCTGCGTGCAATCAGGAGCACTCCACACTGATGAATGCAACCAGACAACTCTATGCCTGCAGAACGTCTCCTTATAAATTGGCATACTACAGCTTGCTGGAACATTTGTAGATGAAGTAAATGATTCCAAAATCAAAGCTTCACTAAACATAATTACCAACTTGAGTTCCATTTTGTTTCAGTGAATTGTTCTCTGGGGATGCAAGACGGTAGAATATCTGATGATCAAATATCTGCCTCTACGACATTCCCCGAACCTAGATGTCAACCTCACCGTGCTCGTCTTAAGGCAACAGTCGAAGCTTATGCATGGTGTAGTGTTTTTCGTAGAGTGGGTGATTACTTACAGATTGACCTAGGAGCCATCAAGACTATAACTATTGTAGCTACACAAAGCCGACATAGAGTAGCTCAATGGGTTACAAAGTACGCAATGGCATACAGCAATGATACAAGCTCATCCTGGACTCAATACACAGAAGGGCCAAGTGCTCTTCCAAAGATATTATTCATAAACGAAATACTCAGTAGATCAAAGCTGCATCCCATAATCTACGATCTTAGATACAATGCATTTTTTCTGTTCAGTACGCATCCCCTATCTATTAAAGTTATCGGATGGAAAAGAATTTCAGTAGATCCTTCCTGGAAGGTCGGCGGGATACAGTAATATCTTCAGGTCTGACAAACCTAATTACCTAACATTGTAGCTGCCTCTCAGGGGGAAGGGCAGGGAAACAAAAGACCTATCAACATCTGCTCCAGTTTAACTTTGTCGATCACTACAAAATTTTGTGACACAAACTTTGTATCACTAATTGCCGTTCCTTCTCGTTCATCAAGTCCTTCCCCTCTCCTCAGTCCCCCAAACCATCCCCTTGAATGCCAAGTACTTAACTAGCAGCAATTTAATGGACGTAGAATTCAAAAGCAATAGAATTCAAAAGCCGAAAGCAAACGGTCCCGTCCGAGAGCACGTCAAAAATCAAATTCTATTGTTTGAGAGCCTTGCGCGCGTGATGGCGAAGTTACTAATAATAGCCTTAGCCGCTACGAACATCGCACAGACATCAAAACTGAGTTTCGCTCTCTTAGTATTATGGTCTCTTGATGTATTGTTATAAGTGGTTATAACTTATAATTAGTTAAATTTAGAGTTTATTAGCCATGAACTCCTAAGTACTGTAAAGTATACAAAAGCTAAATCTTGTCTCGACTTGTCTTGTCTTGTCTTATTACAACTTGACGATTTTCTTTCCAGGAATTCATTGGTAACCAGGACAAGGACACTGTTGTAATGAATGCTTTACCTGTCCCGATCAAGGCTCGCTACATAAGACTAATCGTAAAAGGTTATTATGGTTGGTCATCATTGAGAATGGAATTGTACGAATGTTAGTCGAGCTGGTGAGACGAATACTCCTGGCTACATGGAGAAAATGTGACAAGCTCGATAAAAAATATTCAAACATCCTCAAAGGATGAGAGACAGACAGACAGACAGACAGACAGACAGACAGACAGATCGGACAGACAGATAGACAGACAGACAGACAGACAGACAGACAGAGAGACAAACAGACAGACAGATAGACGAACACGGTTAAACGATGAGCTGCAGGCGAAACGTGTGACCAGTTACAGCAAACACTCTCGTGGAAGTTATTACTTCTCTTGTATGAAATTGCTTTCTAAAACCAAAATTGCATGCAGCACACAACATCATTACTGTGACTAAGTTTTGTAACTAAATCTAATGTATGGATCGATGTAAAATGTCATTCTCACATTATAACAATAAAGATATAGTTCCAATTTGTATGAGAGACAACTGATCTTCGATTCATGCACGTTCAAGTAGGGTCCCCTATACCTTTGGCGTGAAACGTGAATGGCTGATTTATTTTGACGTGAAACGTGATTTAATGTTAAGGCTTGGCATTTTTCAATTTCTCAAAAATTTAGTTTTTCTAAATATCTTCGTGTGGTTTGAACGTCTGATGTTCAACTTAAGCATGAAGATAATACTAGAGATCCTTAGGATATGAAACACTAAATCAATGGTAAAGGATTGTCACGTGACCGAAAATTGATTAAATAAGAAATTTGCAAATGGGCTGGCGAAGTTTTTACTTTTCAAAAACATTTTCAATTAGAACTATTAAGCTAGTCAGGTTAAACAAGAATCAGTCCGGAATGGTCGAATTTTTCTTATTTCAAGGAAGATAATGAACAAAGTTTTGTTTAATACCTCGGTCACGTGACCTATTTTGTAAAATATTTTGCTAGGAAAATGAGAAAGTCATCTATTCCGGACAGAAACCTAATAAGTGGCTCCTAAGAAACACGTTTATAAGGAAATATATTTTATTGAAGTAAAACCCATCGGCCCATTTGAAGTTATCGATTTTTACATTTCTGAGGTCACGTGACCACTCAAAAATGTAATTATTATACTTGAAATACGGAGAGCCCTAAGATACACCTAGGTGCCAAATCTCACTTTTCTAGCTAGGTAAAAATTTAACAGAGTTAAAAGGTCACGTGACCACTCAAAAATGTAATTATCATACTTGAAATACGGAAAGCCCTAAGATACACCTAGGTGCCAAATCTTACATTTCTAGCTAGGTAAATTTTAACAGAGTTATGCCAGAAACTGCAATTATGTAAAAAGCCAAGCCTTAACACCCTTGAGCGCGTCCACGTAAAAGCATTTAACTTTTGATTTTTTTTTAACGTGAAAGAGATTTTTTAATTATCCGTGACGCGTGTAAAGACCAAATTTTTTACGTGATTTCATTTTGCAAAGGGCTATAGGGGATCCTGTTCTTAGCTTTAATAGTTAATTAATCTAAAACCGGATGAGAAAATAAAATTATATATGGGGTTCATGCGATTTAAAACGTTATTTGCTGAGAAACGCGCGAAATCTTATTAAAATTTGCCTAAATAACCATGAAATCCCCACCCCTCCCTAGAGAGCTGCAAGGAATACAATGCATTATGGGACATTTCCAAGATGGCGGCCAAACGGTATTCGTTTAAGAGCCATTTTTCATGCGCCTTTAATCATCTAGAATGAATTCAACTTTAGAATATGATTAACCATGTACTTTTCTTCTCAAAATCAGATTTTTCTTTCGCAAAAGTCGTAAAACTAGTGTGTTTTCACGATGGTTTTTGTGCGAACACGATCTTCGAAAAAATGTTTGTTATTCAAATTTGTGTGACGTCGCACGCGCGCTCGTTGAGTCAAATGCGCAGTGGAATTATGGGAAACCTTAAGATATTCCATAGACAGTTTAAATCAACTATGTTATAATTAGCACTGAAATATGCAAGCCATTCTGTCCCCAACACAAAAGCATTCGTTACTTGTCTCGTTTAGGAATCTACAATGTACTCTCCAAGTATAGGTGCATCATCAATTCAGCTAGCAGTTCTTTTCCATTCGATTTCATGTCCATCTTTTCTATATCTGCGGTTCACAATTCCTTCAAACCTTCTGAAGTTGTCTCCAATTCTAGGGTTTCCCCATCGACAAAAGTGCATCGTCACACCCAGAATTTGTTCATTCTGCCTCACTTTTGCCCTGAATTAATAAAGAAATAGAAAACGTGCGCGCGTGCTGTGTGCAGATTTAGATCGAGCACTTGGGAATTGATCAGAACACGAGAAAAGTGTTAAGAACTCAACACTTCTTGAGTGTTCTGATCAATCCCCAAGTACTCTGAATGCTCAATTAAAAGTGTTGAAAGGAGGGGTTGCATATTTTTTCCAACAATTCAAGGAAAGGCTACCTGTCGAAGGGGGAGGGGAGGTGGGAGGTAGTGCAACAAACTGTTTGAAACTAAGAAATCACCCACCCTTCCCCCGCCCTAACTAATTACCATTTCCTAATAGTCCAGTTTCCATCTGCTAGAGTCCCGTGAGCTTCTTGACAAAAGGCGCATTTATGCAGGGTTAGCCTCTTCTTCAAGAAAGAGCCATGGGATTAAAATAGATTTCTGTATTGTTCTTAGTCAAAAATGTTTTGCTTTTCTCGCTGGTATTTTCGAATAATTTATCTTGACTCGAGGACTAACCCTGCACCTGTGCGTCTGTTGTCTAGTTTTACAGCGCTATCAACAAACTCGAAAAAGGTCTATTATATCTTTTTAAAAGGATTAGTTGCAAGTCTAATCCACTGTACTACGAAAAGCTAGGATTGGTACATTTTTATTCGGATTGTAAAGCACTTTTGAGCTATCAGTAAAAAGAGATACACCTATTTCAAAAAGGTTGTCGTATGAGAGCTCTCAAGCCCAAGTGACTAGACCGAAAAGAGCAAACGTAGACCGAAACGAACATAGTATCTACAAATTCCAATAAAAAGTTCATAAGAAGGGTATTGAGGAAAGTTTCTAAAGTTTCTACTTACGAACGTTTTTCTTATGTAAATGCAAGAGTTTCCAATGAACGCCATCATGTCTTAATATTTTTGTCCCCTGACCTCGCTTGCGCGTGCAAATCGTAAAGAATTCTGGGTAACTCCTGGAAGTTGAATTCTCCTACGCCAGTTCTCGCTGAAAGCACTGATCGCAGCAAGCTAACGAGTACCCGTTGGGAATAAAATTCATTGCTCAAAATTTCAGTTGCGAGTAAAATGATCGCTGCGAGTGATTTCTGCGATGAGTGGAGACAAGAGAAAATGGCCCACAAAAGATAGAATTGAAAACCCAAAGACCTAAAATGCAGCTTATTTCTTTGTTCTGTTTTGCACTTGTCAGTGTACACGTTTATGTTAATGTCCATAATTATAAATGTCAGCATGCCATCATTAACGGTAAGATTCAATTGTGAACTTGTTAATTTTTGATAGAGATTTGAATGGTGCTTCATTAGTTAGTAGGTATAGTGTGGACTTAGCTCGTTGAGCTTCTAGCATGATGTATCAGTTTCTTCTAGTTTTGCTTTGTTCCTCTGGCCTCTACATCTATGTTCAAAGGTACGTTTGTACTTCTTACTATTCTATTTAGTTGTTAATTTTCATTCTTCTGATTTTTCATTCCCATTATTATTTACACATTTTGCTTCGCCAAAGATCTAGAGGTCTCTCATTACCAGATCTGGTGAGGGTTGGTGTAAATCACTGGAAATTTTCGTTCATTTCCTATGATAGGAGATATCTAGGAAACATCTAGGAACTTGCATTTTCCTATCTATGATACGAACTGGACAAAATGTAGGAAAATACAATTTCCTAGGTATTTCCTATGAGATAGTTCCTACCATTAGGAAATTACATTTTTCTAGATATTTCCTAGCTTCTGTCATTTTCCTATGATAGGAAACATCTAGGAAAATGCAATGTTCTATGATCAGTAGAAAATGTCTAGGAAATATGTAGGAAAATGTATTTTCCTACGTACATTTTGTCTAGTTCCTATCAGAGGAAAATGCAATTTCCTGGATATTTCCTATCATAGGGAAATCAGAGCAAAACCACTAGTTTATTCATTTTGTCGGATTTCTCCAGTGTTGTTTCGTGAGTAAAATCTACGAAATACTTGTCGAACAACAATTAATCAATAAGTTTTATGAACGGTATGCAGCAGGTGGAAATGACTAACATGGAGCTTGGGCTTCCTGTGCCTGAACTAAGAAAAGCTTCATTAGACCTTTTTGCCATAACACTATTTTCCAACTTCGTGCTTCTTGAAACAAAGAACTGCAACGTAGAATGTGCGGAATGTGTACTTCTTTTTGTTTTGAAATAAAACTTTCCTTTGTCTTCCAATCAAGAACGCATAAAAAAAAGACTCTGAGCGACAGAACTTGGAGCCATATTAATGTCTTCTGGAAGGTCTACTTTAACACGGTACGATATGTCAAGCCATGCGGGCGATCTATTTTGGGCAGAATCTTCAAAATTACTCGGTAAAATCTGTTCTTAACTTTACAATGGTTTTATTTTTGGTTTTGTTCTCTCTCTTTGTTGATGTTGTTGTTGTTGTTGTTGTTGTTGTTTTCTATGAAAAAATTGGCACTACAGAATTTTTTAATTTCGTAAAATCGATATTTTGCAATATTTTGGATTCTGAAGTAGAGAATTTTTTGGTTCCTTAAAAATGAAAGCGGTGAAGAATAGAACTTTTATAAAAATGAGTTTCACCATGGAAAATGAACGTGCGTTTTTATTTATTTCATCGGAAAAATGATGACCTTCGTTAAAGTTGTCATGGCGTTGCCATGGCAGCCTTTAAGCAATCGTTTTCACATCAAACAGTTCTCTAAGCCTTGTTCTGTCATATGGTTGCCCATTGGTATTAGGGACCTTAAAACGATATACAGCTACCTTAAATGTATTGAGAACAAAGATATTTTATTGTACATTACACAGCTGAAGGGGGCTGTAAAGGTCTGCAATACCTTAACTGTATCAAGAACAAAGCTTTCATACAGAAAGGTTTTGGACGCATTATCAAATCCTTCAGAGTCTTAGCTCCCGGATTAGAAGCCTGCCAGAACAAGTGTTTCAATTGCAAGGAACCAGATTGTGTGTCGTACAACTTGGGTCCAGTACAAGGACAACTCAGGACGTGCGAGCTGATTAATTTTGACCACGTGGCTCTACCCGAGAATGTCATTTCCAAGGATGGTTTTGAGTACTGTCCAATCAAGGTAGAAAATGTTAACCTTTTAAATGAAAGGAATTGAAAGAAATGGGTAGGAAGTTACAAGATACGTTCCGTCTTGTCTTTTCTCTTTGCGATGATCTCGATCAGTCAGCTTTCCTTTCAAATTAATAATAGCTATAGGAATACTTTGCATTGTATTGTTTGGCTTTCCAACAAGGGTGTAGCCTTAATGTGTAATATAATGAGTATCTGTTGTTTGTTACTGAGAACATTAAAGTATCTAGTGCCATCACGATATTATCTGCACGAATTTTTTAAGGCAAATATCCCATTGTTTATCATGCAGAAATCAAAAATGGCATATTTGCGCGAGATTGTACTTTGCATCCTTATTTAAGGTGACTCGAAGTAGTTGTTTTAAGACCGCACCGCACATTTTCATTTGGCGCAATGGACAACTTTAATGCGCACCAATGGACTTGGTTTCTACACCAAATATGAGCATAAGATTGAAGTTTTAAATGATGTTATAATTAAATTGATCAACGTTTTCAAAATAGCGAAAATTGAACATCGTCAAAAATGGTTTTCCTCTAATATCTCACAAAATTGATGAGGTTCAGACAAGCGGTAAACTGCATAGAAAACTTCAGACAAATGCACAACATTTCAAAGTGATTTTAAGAGATTTAATCTGTTTGATTTTCTTTAAATCACCAAAGTTTCCACAGATGCTGTATTTCTATTCTTGGATATAACGACAGCTGTAAACAATACTCGAAGTACGCAAAACACCACGAGAACACTTTAGAAATATTGCTAAAATATACACTTACCTTACGTGAAAAAGCCGACTTTCATCGATGTCTAGATATATTTTTTCTTTCCAAGTCTCTTGTGAGACATTTTCTCCGCAACTTTAATTTGTACATCAGAAGTTGTTTTTGAAAATCTCAAAACCGCAGGATTGTTTTTGCTTGGCGTTTAAGTAGGGCATTACTTGTTCTATACACAGCAATATTGCAACAGTTCATTGAAATACAAGCACTAAAACGACCCGAAACTTAAACCTGATGTTGACCCAAACGCCAGCTCAAAACCTTGCATTGAGACAACCATTCGACTCGCTAATTAGCATATTACACTCGCAAATTGTTCACAGCATGTGCACGTGCATAGCATAGAGTTCCACGCTGTTCCACGCTACATGCATCAGGAACCGGAAATATAGAATTCGCTTTAGAATAACTTTCACTTCTAATATTTGTATGTTTTTAGGTTGGGAAGACATGATTTTAAAAAAAAAGAGCAAGCATAATATTTGGGAAATGATATCAACTAATTAGCAGTAAACATCACCAAATAAACAAAAGAATAGAATTTAATCTTATTTCCGGTTCCTGATGCATGTAGCGTGGAACTCTATGCTATGCACATGCACATGCACATGCTGTGAACAATTTGCGAGTGTAATATGCTAATTAGCGAGTCGAATGGTTGTCTCAATGCAAGTTTTGAGCTGGCGTTTGGGTCAACATCAGGTTTAAGTTTCGGGTCGTTTTAGTGCTTGTATTTGAATGAGCTGTTGCAATATTGCTGTGTATAGGAACAAGTAATGCCCTACTTAAACGCCAAGCAAAAATAATCCTGCGTTTTTGAGATTTTCAAAAACAACTTCTGATGTACAAAGTTGCGGAGAAAATGTCTCACAAGAGACTCGGAAAGAAAAAATATATCTAGACATCGATGAAAGTCGGCTTTTTCACGTAAGGTAAGTGTATATTTTAGCAATATTTTCAAAGTGTTCTCGTGGTGTTTTGCGTACTTCGAGTATTGTTTACGCTGTCGTTATATCCAAGAATAGAAATACAGCATCTGTGGAAACTTTGGTGATTTAAAGAAAATCAAACAGATTAAATCTCTTAAAATCACTTTGAAATGTTGTGCATTTGTCTGAATTTTTCTATGCAGTTTACCGCTTGTCTGAAGCCTCATCAATTTTGCGAGATATTAGAGGAAAACCATTTTTGACGATGTTCGATTTTCGCTATTTTGAAAACGTTGATCAATTTAATTATAACATCATTTAAAACTTCAATCTTATGCTCATATTTGGCGTAGAAACCAAGTCCATTGGTGCGCATTAAGTTGTCCATTGCGCCAAATGAAAATGTGCGGTGCGGTCTGAAAACAACTACTTCGAGTCACCTTGATCATTATATTTTCAAAATATAAGAATGGTTAAAATTAAATGCCATGTACTATTTACTGATTGTTTACTTTTCCCTGAACACTTTTGAACAGAGACTAATTTATTTATTTATTTATTTATTTATTTATTTATTTATTTATTTATTTATTTATTTATTTATTTATTTATTTATTTATTTATTTATTTATTTATTTATTTATTTATTTATTTATTTATTTATTTATTTATTTATTTATTTATTTATATTTTATTTGTTTGTTTGTCGTCTATTCGTTTATTTATTTATTTGTTTGTTTGTTTGTTTGTTTGTTGTCTATTCGTTTCTTTCTTTGTTTGTTTACCTGTTTGCTTATTCTCAGAATCCATGTTCATCCGATAACCCTTGTAAATCTCTTGGTGCTGATTGGTTGTGCAAACCAAATCAATTTTGGGAATCTCCTCTTTGCGGTGAGTCTGATAACAACATTTACGGCTTGACAAGGTCTAAATGAATTGTGCAATGAAGAGCACTCCGCCAGGCCCTGATGAATGCAACCAGAGAGCTTTATCCCTGCAGAACTTCTCCTTATAAATTGGCATACTACAGCTTGCTCGAACTTTTGTAGATGAAGTAAATGATTCCAAAATCAAAGCTTCACTAAAACATAATTACCAACTTGAGTTCCATTTTGTTTCAGTGAATTGTTCTCTGGGGATGCAAGACGGCAGAATATCTGATGATCAAATATCTGCCTCCACGGCATTCCCCTACCCTTCATGTCAACCTCACCGTGCTCGTCTTAACGCAACAGGAGTTGATGGATGGTGTTCTGATAAACCTAGAGTGGGTGATTACTTACAGATTGACCTAGAAGCCATCAAGACTATAACCAATGTAGCTACACAAGGCCGAGTAAATCAATGGGTTACAAAGTACGCATTGGCATACACAAATGATACAACCTCATCCTGGACTCAATACACAGAAGGACAAAATGCTCTTCCAAAGGTATCACAAACTTTGTATCACTAATTGCCGTCCTTCTCGTTCATCAACTCCTTTCCCTTTCCTCAGTCCCCCAAACCATCCCCTTGAATGGCAACTACGTAACTAGTAGCAACTTCACGGACGTACGGCCAAACCGTATAGTGGAAACTCATAGTCGGAGCTCTTACGTAACTATTAGAACCTACTGAACCTATATCATTTATATTGGAGAGAGAGAGAGAGAGAGAGAGAGAGAGAGAGAGAGAGAGAGAGAGAGAGAGAGAGAGAGAGAGAGAGAGAGAGAGAGAGAGAGAGACTATATACTGATTAAGATTTTGGCCGTACCGAAAGTCCTAACAGTACTTTAACTTCGATTCAGTTTGCATGGCTGTACGTTCGTGACATGAGTTGATTAGGTTTGTGTTGGTGGGGGGGGGGGGGGGGGGAGGAGGAGGGGGGAATGTCTTTTTAACATATAGTACGAGCAATCCGGCCCAATATTTTTTTCCTTTTTCCCCCTTACTGCCGGTTCAAGCAAGGGTCATAGCTACAAATCAAGTCAATCAAAGATTTCCTCGAGGTTTTTTTTATTTGTTTTGTTTTTGTTTTCATTCGGGTTTATTTTCAATTTTGGGGGGAGGAGGGGGAAGGGAGTGATTGAGATTAAATTATTACAACAACGATTTTCTTTCCAGGAATTCATTGGTAATCATGACCAGGACACTGTTGTAATGAATACTTTACCTGTCCCGATCAAGGCTCGCTACATAAGACTAATCGTAAAAGGTTATGATGGTTGGTCAGTATTGAGAATGGAATTGTACGAATGTTAGTCGAGCTGGTGAGACGAATACTCCTGGCTTGGAACAAAAATGTGACAAGCTCGATAAACAATTCTCAAACACCCTCAAAGGATGAGAGACAGACAGATCAAACAGACAGAGAGACAGACAGACAGACAGATAGACGAACACGGTTAAATGATGAGCTGGCGAAACGTGTGACCAGTAACAACAAACACTGTCGTGGAAGTTATTGCTTCTCTTGTATGAAACTGCTTTCTAGAACCAAAAATGCATGCAGCACACATCATTATTACTTTGACTAAGTTTTGTATCTAAATCTAATGCATGGATCGATGCAAAATGTAATTTTCACATTATAACCATAAAGATATAGCTCCAATTTGTATGAGAGACAAATCTTCGATTCATGCACGTTCAAGCAGGGTCCCCTATACCTTTGGCTGATTTATTTTGACGTGAAACGTGATTTAAGGTCGAAAATCTCTTTGCTTCTACGTGAAAGCAATTTACATTTGATTTTGTGTGTATGTGTGTGTGTGTAAACGTGAAAGAGAGTCTTTAATTATCCGTGATTTCATTTTGCAAAGGGCTATAGGCGACCCTCTTCTTAGCTTAGTTAATCTAAAACCGAATCAGAAAATAGAATTATGGGGTATCCATGCGATTTAACAAGTTATTTGCTGAGAAACGCGCGAAATCTTATTAAAATTTGCCTAAATGACCATGAAATCCCCACCCCTTCCTAGACAGCTGCAAGGAATACAATGCATTGTGGGACATTTCCAAGATCAGTCCATCATTTGCATGCTTGCCGCAAATTTTAACGGCCATTTTATGGCGGAGTTATAAAACTTTCTTCTGGCTGCTAGACTTGATGGGACATTGTGTGCATCATAGACTTGGAAATTTATCCGTCCGTTGCCCTGCAGAGTTAGAAAGTGATTGGAAGCGATTTAATGGCAAAAATTGTGCTCCGATCGTGAGTAGGTCGAGTCGATCTAGTGGCTGAAGACTCCGTCCTTGTCCTCTCCTTTAGTTGGGAAAGGGAGATTTTATAAAAATCGCTTAAATGGCTTAATGCGCCTTTAATCATCTAGAATAAATTCAACTGTAAAATATGAGAAACCATGTATTTTTCTTCTCAAAATCAGATTTTTCTTTAGCAAAAGCTGTAAAACTAGTGTGTTTTCACGATGGTTTTTGTGCGAACACGATCTTCGAAAAAATGTTATTCAAATTTGTGTGACGTCGCGCGCGCTCATTGAGTCAAATGCGC
This sequence comes from Telmatactis stephensoni, assembly GCA_029948255.1. Taxonomy (NCBI): domain Eukaryota; kingdom Metazoa; phylum Cnidaria; class Anthozoa; order Actiniaria; family Isophelliidae; genus Telmatactis; species Telmatactis stephensoni. The sequence continues at coordinate 144,735 of JALIZF010001786.1, forward strand.
AGAACACAATGCGCGCTGGAATTATGGGAAACCTTAAGATATTCCATAGACAGTTTAAATCAACTATGTTATAATGAGCACTGAAATATGCAAGCCTCGGAAGGTCTTGCCATTCTGTCCTCGACACTTCCCTATACGTTGTAAGATAGTTATGATGGACTGAAACAAAAGCATTCGTTACTTGTCTCGTTTAGGAATGCGCGCTTTTATGTACTCTCCAAGTATACGTGCATCATCAATTTTCCATTCGATTTCATGTCCATCTTTTCTATATCTGCGGTTCACAATTCTCTCAAACCATCTGAAGTTGTCTCCAATTCTAGGGTTTCCCATCGACAAAAGTGCATCGTCACACCCAGAATTTGTTCATTCTGCCTCACTTTTGCCCTGAATCAATAAAGAAATAGAAAACGTGCGCGCATGCTGTGTGCAGATTTAGAGCACTTGGGACTGAATTGATCAGAACACGAGAGAAGTGTTAAGAAAAGGTTCAACGCTTCTTGATTGTTCTGATCAATCCCAAAGTGCTCTAAATGCTCAATTAAAAGTGTTGAAAGGAGGGGTTGCATATTTTTCCAATCATTCAAGGAAAGGCTACCTGTCGAAGGGGGAGGGGAGGGGGGAGGTAGTGCAACAAACTGTTTGAAACTAAGAAATCACCCACCCTTCCCCCGCCCTAGCTAATTACCATTTCCTAATTATATCTTTTTATAAAGGGTTAGTTGCAAGTCTAATAGACTGTACTAAGAAAAGCTAGGTTGGTACATAATTAGCACTTTTGAGCTATCAGTAAAAAGTGATACACCTATTTCAAAAAGTGTTGTCGTATGATAACTCTTTAGCCCATGCGACTAGACCGAAAAGGAGTATGGGTAGTAGCAAAACTTTTCTTTCGTTTCCGCTTTAGTAGTGACTTTAGCATCGATCAGTAAGTCAAGTTCTTTAGCGTATAAGGTCAGAGCAAGCTGAATTTTAGTAATCATGTGGGATTTCTGTGGTTTTATAACTTTAGTGATTTCTTCCCATACTCTCTTTCGGGTGAGTCGCGTAGGCTTGATACCGACAATGTTAACTGATATTGGTGCATATAGATAAACATTATCAGTTCAATATTATTTGTGTCCTCAATGGTATATATCTTGAAGCAATATGAAATAATAGTGGCATTAAATATTTACATCACTATGACAGCACACAGTACATTCTTTCAAAATATAGGAATTCAGAGATTTTCTAAATAAGTAACTAAAGACCATTCACCTTCCTGGAGTTTCCCAGAATTCATTACGATCCAGCGCGCGCAAGCGAGGTCAGGGGACAAAATTATTAAAGCAAGCCTTAGATATACTGATAAATTGACCAAAAAACGAGCAAAGTATCTACAAATTCCAATAAAAAGTTCATAAGAAGGGTATTGAGGAAAGTTTCTAAAGTTTCTACTTACGAACGTTTTTCTTATGTAAATGCAAGAGTTTCCAATGAACGCCATCATGTCTTAATATTTTTGTCCCCTGACCTCGCTTGCGCGTGCAAATCGTAAAGAATTCTGGGTAACTCCGGGAAGTTGAATCTCGCTGAAAGCACTGATCGCAGCAAGCTTAACGAGTACCCGTTTGGAATAAAATTTATTGCTCAAAATTTCGTTGCGAGTAAAATGATCGCTGCGAGTGATTTCTGCGATAAGTGGCTTAAGAAAAGAGGCTTAAGAAACTAAAAGCGGTCCATAAAAGATAGAATAGACCTTTTGTCGAGTTTGTTCATATCGCTGTAAAATTAGACAACAGACGCATTGGCGCAGGTTTAGCCTCGAAGCAAGGTAAATTATTCAAAAATACCAGCTATCCTGAAAAGCAAACCATTTTGACTAAAAACAATACAGAAATCGATTTGAATCCCATGCATGGGTCAGTCTTTCTTGAAAAGGAGGCCTAACCCTGCATGAATGCGCCTTTTGTTAAGTAGCTCAGCGGACTTTAGCAACTGGAAACTGGACTAGACCCAATTAATGACCTACAATGCAGCTTATTTCTTTGTTCTTTTTGCGCCTGTCAGTGTTTATGTTTACGTTTATAAAAAAGGTCAGCACTGCCATCATTAACGGTAAAATTCAATTTGTGAACTTGTTAATTTTTGATAGATTCGAATTGAGCTTTCTTCTTAGGTGCTTCATTAGTATTTTAGTAGCTATAGTGTGGACTTAGCTCGTTGAGCTCTAGCATGATGTATCAGTTTCTTCTAGTTTTGCTTTGGTCCTCTGGCCTCTACATCTGTGTCAAAGGTACGTTTGTACTTCTTGCGATTCTGTTAAGTTAAATTTTAAATTTTCATTCTTCTGATTTTTCATTATTATTATTTTTTATACTTTTTGCTTCGCCAAAGATCTAGAGGTCTCTAATTAATTCCCAGATCTGGAGAGAGTTGGTGTAAATTAATTACTGGAAATTTTCGTTCATTTCCTATGATAGGAAATATCTAAGAAACATCTAGGAACTTGCATTTTCCTATGATACGAACTGGACAAAATGTAGGAAAATACAATTTCCTAGGTATTTCCTATGAGATATTTCCTACTATAGGAAATTGCATTTTTCTAGATATTGCCTACCTTCTTTCATTTTCCTATGATAGGAAACATCTAGGAAATATCTAGAAAAATGTATTTTCCTACATTTTGTCCAGTTCCTATCAGAGGAAAGTGCAATTTCCTGGATATTTCCTATCATAGGATATCAGAGCAAAACTTTCCAGTAAACTAGCCACAAGTCGACCACTAGTTTATTCATATTTTTTCGGATTTCTCCAGTGTTGTTTCGTGAGTAAAATCTACGAAATACTTGTCGAACAACAATGAGTTTTCCGGCTTTATGAACGGTATGCAGCAGGTGGACATGACTAACATGGAGCTTGGGCTACCTGTGCCTAAACTAAGAAAAGTTTCATTAGACCTTTTTGCCGTAACACTATTTTCCAACTTCGTGCATCTTGAAACAAAGAGCTACATCGTAGCTAGAAAACTAGATCACGTCCTGGTAGCTTTCGTTACCAGGACGACGACATTGAACCGAAGAACTAGACTAATTATGCATAACTTGAACAATACAAAATTTGCATATAGAACTTTGGCTCGCAACGGGAAAAATACCCTGTGCATTCGCCGTTCTTTTACAAGTTCAGAGGCTTTCAGTTCATACAAAATCCAGGAAAAAGTTTGCATGACTACTGAATATTGTATCAAAGAAGTTGAATTAAAAAAAAACATCGACTAGTTTTCAAGTAATCCCTTTGCAAAGACATGTACTTGCATTGCAACACTTTTTAGAATTCATCGTGTATAACAAATTGTGAAGCCAAAAAAAAAAGAATAAAGGGATTTGCCTAAAAACTTGCAAGGATGTAGCTTTAGGCTGTATGCATGAGATAACATAAAAAGATTTTGGAAATTCGACTTTTTTCATAATGCTTATGGTGGCCGAAGCAATGAAAACACCAATCTAATTTTTTTGAGATGAAAAAATTTAGGCGCTATATTTATTCAAAAACGTTCTCATAGATTTCCTTCAACCTCCGCCTGACTATAGGTCTACCCTCAAACATTAGTGATCTGTAGTTTGTTTCTAATGTTCAAGTCTAGATTTTTGCTAAATACGCAATTAGCATTTTTCATGACATCACCGGGGCGTGGCTAAAAGAGCCCTGGTCCACCCAAAAATTGCATTTTATCACAATTCAATATTTTAGTAGTCGTTCACAAAACGTTGAACCCAAACAGAGGTCTATAACGGGAGTTATGGCCGTTCAAATTTGGTGAGGTGAGGTTGCACGAAACCCAGGTCAGCCTCCTTAATATGGCTCCAAGTTCTGTCGCTCAGAGTCTTATTTTGATGCGTTCTTGATTGGAAGACAAAGGGAAGTTTTATTTCAAACAAAAGAAGTTCACATTCCGCCCATTCTACGATGCAGTTCTTTGTTTCAAGAAGCACGAAGTTGGAAAATAGTGTTATGGCAAAAAGGTCTACTTTAAAGCCCGATTTACACGGTACAATATGTCGGCCAGATTTGAGTTTTATTGTTTTCTGCACTCCTTTTTCATTCAAAAAATCGGCCCGACACGAGAAAAATCTGTTGCACTGTAACAAATTTTTGCAAATCGGGCCGATTTCTCTTTTTTCCCCGAACGAAGCTTATCAAAAATCGGGCCGACACATAATACTTTGAACGCGGTTTTTTGAGAACTTCTCTTATCTGCTAAGACATTAATTATCAACCGATCTGCAGTTTAGACAAGGCGCAAAAACTGAAAAAGTCGATCGCAAAAAGTGCAGAAGGCATTTTAGGGTAGAAGCTGGTAACATAACTATTCTAAACTAATTTTTCATGCTGAATCCGAATATGACTGTTACCAATCTTAGACGTGTAAATGACGTATTTTGCGAATTGTTACACTCAGTCATTTCTACTAACGGCTTTTTCATGTAATTCCAAAAGTTCCCAAACTTAAAAACGGTTATCATAGCTGGAAAGAGGACATCAAAATCAGTAAAACTGTGAAGTTTGAAGGATACAAGTTGAAAAATCAAGGAGATACGAATTTTCAAAAAACGAAATTTTGTATGAAAACACTTACAGTTATGCAAGAGATACCAACAAATTTCGATTTTTGAACATTCGTATTTCCTTGATTTTTCAACTTATATCCTTCAAACTCCACAGTTTTACTGATTTTGATATGCTCTTTCCAGCTATGGTCATTGTTTTTAAGTTTGGGAACTTTAAGAGTTACATGAAAAAGCCGTTATTATGAAATGACCATAGCAATTCACAAAATACGTCATTAACACGCGTATAAGATTGCAGAATACATTTTGGTAACAGTCATATTCGCATTCAGCATGAAAAATCAGTTAAGAATAGTTATGTTACCAGCCTCTACCCCAAAATGTCTCCAGGTGTCTGATTTTTCGAAAATGCGCCTTGTCTAGTTATTTATCTGATTAAAGTGTTTAGAAAAATGAGGCAGGACATTCAGAAAGGAATTACATTTCTTCATCAGAATCTAAATCACTCTTTGATGCTTTTTTTCCGTTTTTTACTCTTTAACGCGCTCGAGCTCGAGCAACTTGCCGCCTTTCTTGTACTTTACACAACTGGGAAGGCGACTCCAAAAATCTGCAGCAAGGTCATGAGCATGCACAATTGGAACTTGAAGAATGTTTATTTGGGGGGCGTCAACTGAGCTATGCGGGCGATTTATTTTGGGCAGAATCTTCAAAACTACTCGGTAAAATCTGTTCTTAACTTTACAATGGTTTTATTTTTGATTTTGTTCTTTTTTTGTTTTTTGTTTGTTTGTTTGTTTGTTTTCCATGAAAAAATTGGCACTACAGAATTTTTTAATTTCGTAAACTCGATATTTTGCAATATTTTGGATTCTGAAGTAGAGAATTTTTTGGTTCCTTAAAAATGAAAGGTGAAGAATAGAACTTTTATAAAAATGAGTTTCACCATGGAAAATGAACGTGCGTTTTTATTTATTTCATCGGAAAACTGATGACCTTCGTTAAAGTTGCCATGGCGTTGCCATGGCAACCTTTAAGCAATCGTTTTCACATCAAACAGTTTTCTGAACCTTGATCTGTCATATGGTTGGCCATTGGTATTAGGGACCTTAAAATGATATGGAGCTACCTTAAATGTATTGAGAACAAAGATATTTTATTGTATATATTACACAGCTGAAGGGAGCTGTAAAGGTCTGCAATACCTTAACTGTATCAAGAACAAAGCTTTCATACAGAAAGGTTTTGGACGCGTTATCAAATCCTTCAGAGTCTTAGCTCCTGGATTAGAAGCGTGCCAGAACAAATGTTTCAATTGCAAGGAACCAGATTGTGTGTCGTACAACTTGGGTCCAGTACAAGGACAACTCAGGACGTGTGAGCTGAATAATTTTGACCACGTGGCTCTACCCCAGAATGTCATTTCCAAGGATGGTTTTGAGTACTGTCCAATCAAGGTAGAAAATTTTAATCTTTTAAATAAAAGAAATTTAAAGAAATGGGTAGGAAGTTAGAAGAGACGGGCTTGTCTTTAATTTTCTCTTTGCACGATCTCAGTCAGCTTTCCCTTCAATATAATTCCCTTCACAGTTCTCTGCGCCATCTTGAAAGGTAGCCATGCCTTTTCATTGAAGCGAGACGAACGGTGAGCTTGCAATAATGGAGACCTGTGAATAATAGTCCTAGGTGTTAAAAAAGGCCTCTATCATTGTACGCTCACCGTTGGTCTCGCTTCGATGCAAAGGCACGGCTACCTTTCAAGATGGCGCAGGGAACTGTGAAGGGGACTATTCAATAATAGCTATATATAGGAATACTTTGCATTGTATTGTTTGGCTTTCCAACAAGGGTGTAGCCTTTATGTGTAATATAATGAGTATCTGTTGTTTGTTACTGGGAATATTAAAGTATCTAGTGCCATCACGATATTATCTGCACGAATTTTTTAAGGCAAAAGTATCCCATTGTTTATCATTCAGAAATCAAAATTGGAATATTTGCGCGAGATTGTACTTTGCATTGCTTTACTTTGCAAGATAACCATCTTGATCATTATATTTTCAAAACATAAAAATGATTAAAATCAAATGTCATGTACTGTTTACTGTACTGTGTACTGTACTTTTCACTGAACACTTTTGAACAGCAATTAATTTAAAACGTTTGAGAACTGGGGTATTTACTTGTTTATTTATTTATTTATTCATTTATATTTTATTTGTCTGTTTGTTTGTTTATTGTCTATTCGTTTATTTATTTGTTTGCTTATTCTCAGAATCCATGTTCATCGGATAACCCTTGTAAATCTCATGGTGCTGATTGGATGTGCAAACCAAATCAATTTTGGGAATCTCCTCTTTGCGGTGAGTCTAAACGAATTGTAACGTGATCTCTGCGTGCAATCAGGAGCACATATCCGCAAAATATCACTATAAAAAGTTATCGTTCGCACGGCCATGAAATCTATTCCATATATGGCCAGGCATTACCTTATTTGGAAGTCACGTAGATTTGTTTTTGTTGATTTTCCTGCAATTTTGAGCTTCAAACTGTCAAAATTCCATCAAAACTTGCAGATATTGTAGCGATGAAGCTCATCACATTGTCCACCATCTTGAAATTGGCTTAGAAACCTAGCTTTTCGGTAAACAGGAAACCCAATAGTAGAAACACAGGAAGTCCGCACGAACGACAACATCTGTTTAATATGTCCACCCTGATGAATGCAACCAGACAGCTCTATGCCTGCAGAACTTCTCCTTATAAATTGGCATACTACAGCTTGCTCGAACATTTGTAGATGAAGTAAATGATTCCAAAATCAAAGCTTCACTACTAAAACATAATTACCAACTTGAGTTCCATTTTGTTTCAGTGAATTGTTCTCTGGGGATGCAAGACGGTAGAATATCTGATGATCAAATATCTGCCTCCACGACATACCCCCACCCTTCATGTCAACCTTACCGTGCTCGTCTTAAGGCAACAGGAGCTGATTCATGGTGTAGTGTTTTACCTAGAGTGGGCGATTACTTACAGATTGACCTAGGAGCCATCAAGACTATAACCAATGTAGCTACACAAAGCCGAGCAGGTCAAAGTTGGGTTACAAAGTACGCATTGGCATACACAAATGATACAACCTCCTGGACTCAATACACAGAAGGACAAAATGCTCTTCCAAAGGTATCACAAACTTTGTATCACTAATTGCCGTTCCTTCTCCGGTTCATCATCTCCTTCCCCTTTCCCAGTCCCCCTGACCATCCCCTTGAATGACAACGACGTAACTAGTAGCAATTTAACGGACGTACGGCCCAACCGTATAGTGTCATTTTAGCGCGTGAAATTTGTTTGTAGGCAATGTAAGCACGACAAATTTGCGTTTCTTTTAGACGGCTGATTTAAACGACTATAGACTTTGTAAAGCGATTCAGAAAAAAATGTTTTCGATATTGAACAGTAGTTTTTAGGTTCCTACTTTAATTAATGACATGTACATTATAAAGTATATATAGTGGAAACTATAGGCGGAACTCTTACGTAACTACTAGAACCTATATCATTCATATTGGAAAGAGAGAGTAGAGATCATACTGATTAAGATTTTGACCGTACCGAAAGTCCTAACAGTACTTTAACTTCAGTTCAGTTGCATGGCCACTTTCCACCTATCCTAACATATAGGGGACCTGTCATTATTTATCGCCTGGAGGGGGTGTGAGGATTTTGGGGGGGATCACTTGATTTTAGTCGAAGCAAAAGGGGGGGATCACACAGTTTTGATCATACTGGAAGGGGGGATCACAAATGATTAACAATAATTCTTGTACCGAGCAAGCCGTTATTTCTTATCTTTAAAATATAGACTAAAAACGTATATGTGCGCTGAGCGGCTCGCGCTTCGCGCTCGCAAGCATTATTTCGTATCAACTACATAGTTGAGTAGTACTTTTTTACAGAAAAATCTAAAAACGGTTTATATATTGCTATTAAAAACCGACCGAGCTCTTGACTGCTCATTACATCACATATTTCATTTCCCATAAGGTCAAACAAATTGAATTTGATAAAAAGTATGGCCATTTTTTGCCAAGCGGCTCACGCTTAAAAGATCTAGCTATATATATAACTCTGGAAAGAAACATCCCCAAACAACGTAGAAACGGTGGTTACGAACCCTCTTTTCTTCTTCAAAATTCGTGCCGAGCGGCTCGCGCTTCGCGCTCGCAATAGCAAAACATTATATTCCCCCACATACAACAGCTACAAAACACGGTTGGGAAGAGCTAGCTCCTTTTGTTACGTGGTTTCTTTGTTGGCAAATTTGATACATTTCTGAACTTCTTTGCAGCACGTGTTAGGCTTGAAAATAAATTCGAGTATACTCATAGCTAGCCCCCATTCTATTGAGAATTAAATAAATGGTCCTAATGAGATTTTATGAGCTATAAACCTTGGAATTTTTAAGCCATACACTTTTAAGCTTCGGTAATTGCTCTGTGGTCCTTGGAAAGAGGAAAGTGAATGAATGGACCTGCAGCGACTTTAGGTACAGTGGGAAGATCAGGTTGTGAGTATGACTCGACTGATTTAAAAAAAACATGCCAGATTTGACTACTGTCGAAATGAAGGCTACGTATTAACACTATAACCACCTTTTTTGGGGTGGGGTGGGGTGGGGGGGGGATCATCAAAATAACAACCCTCAACAAGGGGGAATCATTAAAATGCTGCAGTGAATTATGGGGGGATCAGATGAATTTTACTCTGTTGTAACAAAAATCCTCAACCCCCCTCCCCCCCAGGCGATAAATAATGACAGGTCCCTAGTACGAGCAATCCCAACTTTTTCCTTTTTCCCGTTTACTGATGTTCAAGCAAGGGACATAGCTACAAATCAAGTCAATCAAAGATTTCCTCGGTTTTTATATTTGTTTTGTTTTTGTTTTTATTCGGGTTTTTTATTTTATATTTTTTATTTGTTTTTTGGGGGGAGGGGGAGGGAGGGAGGGGTTCGACTGAGATTATATTATTACAACTTAACGATTTTCTTTCCAGGAATTCATTGGTAATCAGGAGAAGCACACTGTTGTAACGAATACTTTACCTGTCCCGATCAAGGCTCGCTACATTAGACTAATCGTAAAAGGTTATCGTCGTTGGTCATCACTGAGAATGGAATTGTACGAATGTTAGTCGAGCTGATGAGACGAATACCCCTGGCTTGCAAAAATGTGACAAGCTCAATAAACAGTACTCAAACACCCTCAGAGGGTGAAAGACATATACCTACAGTAAAGAATAGGTCTTGTTCGTGGTTAACTCAAGATATTAAAAAGCTAATGCACCGAAGAGACTATTTAAAAAAGAGATTTATCGTGGGATCAATATAAAAAAGCTAGAAACGAATTTAACACTGCCATAGGAAAATCTAAGAAAAATTATGAAAATCAAAAGTAACGGGAGTTTCAGAGTTGAAAACTGACAGTGTGTCGTACACGGAATCAAATCTTATTAGTGAGGCCTTCAATAACTACTTCCTGTCAGTTTCCTCCAAAATTGTGGATACCATACAACCAACACACGTATACTACCTACGTCTTTCGTTGTGCAATCCAGTACACGTTTTGCTTTTACTGGTGTCGTATGTTGCTAAGCTGTTATCGAAATTGGGACGTCTCAATTAGCTACTGGACTGGATAAAATTCCTGCCAGATTATTACAGTCAAACCACGTCAAGCGTGCCCCCCCGGCTAGAGTCCATTCTTCAATTTGAACTTTCATTTTTAAAACGAAGATTTGAACATTTAAAATAAGAATAATTTGAAAACTCGATTGCTGATTGGATTAATAAATCAAGAGATTGTGGAATTATATAATACTATCGAGTGTTTTTACAGAAAAAGCTAAATAAAGTATACAAGACGATCTCACCTTTCGCGCCATAGTGGCCGCCATCTTGAATCTGACGGGTTGCCTGTGCTATCCATATTAGGACAGTCTCTTGTTTTATTAATCCAATCAGCAATCGAGTTTTCAAATTATTCTTGTTTTGAATGTTCAAATCTTCGTTTTAAAAATGAAAGTTCAAATTGAAGAATGGAATCAAATTTTCATAAATAAACCCAATAATGGACTCTAGCGGGGCACGCTTGACGTGGTTTGACTGTAAAAGGTACAGCTAGTATTATCGCAAATCCTCTCTATGCCATCTTTAATAAATGTTTGGCAACTGGTGTTTTTATTTTAAAAAAGAAACTTTGAAAACTGGTGTTTTTCCAGATAAATGGAAAATTGCCAGAGTCTCACCTGTGCATAAGGGCAATGAGAAAAACTGATGACCCTAATAATTATACATCTATTTCAGTTCTACCAGTTGTAGCTAAAGTTTTTCAAAAGGTGATTTTTGACCAGCTCTATTGCAATCTATCAACGAATAATCTTTTGAGTGAATTTCAATCAGGCTTCAGGCCTTTTCATTCAACCTTAACCTTAGCCTTATTCAGGCGACTGAACATTGGTTTCAAAATATGGATGCTAGGTCTTTTAAATGGAGTTTTGCTGGTTGACCTTAGCAAAGCATTTGATAAGGTCGATCACCAAATTCTCCTAGAAAAGCTTAAACTGTATGGCATTCAGCATAAATCTCTGGAACTTTTTACTTCATACTTAAGCAACAGATCGCAATGTTGCGCGGTGATGCCTTTTCTCGGCTCAAGTCTATTACGTCTGGTGTCCCACAACGTTCTATTCTGGGCCCTTTACTATTTCTGGTATATATAAATGATCTCCCCAACTGTCTAGGACATACTACTCCAGGTATGTATGCTGATGAGACGCACATCACGGCTACAGCAAACAATGTAGTCGAGCTAGAGACCCTTTTGAATAGGAATGTAGAGAGTTTAAACATTTGGCTGAGGGCCAATAAACTCTCCGCAAATTCAAGCAAAATCGAATTTATGTTAATGGCTTCTAATTATAGGTACTAAGACATCCTAATATCAAAATTGGTCAGAAAAATATTAAGCGTGTCACGAAAGCAAAATTACTTGGAGTATTAATAGACGAAAATTTAAGGATCATATAAGTGATGTTATTATTCCAAAGGTCCTATGTGGCTTGCGAATGTTACGTACATTTAGAACAGTTTTATCACAGTTTTATAACAGTTTCTTTAATCTTGCCACATTTTGACTATTGTTCTACCTTGTGGGGTAACTGCGGACTAGTTATAAGAAGCAAACTTCAGAAACTCCAAAACGTACAGGGCTGCGCGTATAATTACACATGCAATACAATACAATGATTTTATTTGTACCCATATTATGATTTACACAAAAAATTTATATATAAAATATTTAAAATCTAAAGAAAGGATGCGGGCCATCTGAATAGGTTAACTAATCGAGCAGAATTCTCCAGTTCTCGCTGAAAGCACTGGATCGCAGCAAGCTAACGAGTACCCGTTGGGAATAAAATTTATTGTTCAAAATTTTGCTGCAAGTAAAATGATCGCTGCGAGTGATTTCTGCGATGAGTGAAGAGGCTTACGAAAATTAACAGCGGTCCACAAAAGATAGAATTGAAAACTCAAAGACCTAAAATGCAGCTGATTTCTTTGTTCTTTTTTTGCGCCTGTCAGTGTTTATGTTTATGTTTATGTTTATAAAAATGTCAGCATGCCATCATTGACGGTAAGATTCAATTTGTGAACTTGTTAATTTTTGATAGAGATTCCACTTGAGCTTTCTTCTTAGGTGCTTCATTAGTATGATAGTAGCTATAGTGTGGACTTAGCTCGTTGAGTTCTAGCATGATGTATCAATTTCTTCTAGTTTTGCTTTGGTCCTCTGGCCTCTACATCTGTGTTAAAGGTACGTTTGTACTTCTTACGATTCTGTTAAGTTTTTAATTTTCATTCTTCTGATTTTTCATTATTATTACTTTTTATACATTTTGCTTCGCCAAAGATCTAGAGGTCTCTAATTACCAGATCTGGTGAGGGTTGGTGTAAATCACTGGAAATTTTCGTTCATTTCCTATGATAGGAAAGTTTTAGGAAACATCTAGGAACTTGCATTTTCCTATGATACGAACTGGACAAAATGTAGGAAAATACAATTTCCTAGGTATTTCCTATGAGATATTTCCTACCATAGGAAATTGCATTTTTCTAGATATTTCCTACCTTCTTTCATTTTCCTATCATAGGAAATATCTAGGAAGTATCTAGAAAAATGTATTTTCCTACATTTTGTCCAATTCCTATCATAGGAAAATGCAATTTTCTGGATATTTCCTATCATGGGAAATCAGAGCAAACTTTCCATTAAACTAGCCACAAGTCGACCACTTGTTTATTCATATTTTTTTCGGATTTTTCTATTGTTTTTTCGTGAGTAAAATCTACGAAATACTTGTCGAACAACAATGAGTTTTCCGGCTTTATCATATCAAACAATTGCCTTAAAAAACCTGTCGTTCGTATTCACATCCATATATGGTAATCTTACCTTATTTGGAAGTACGTTTGAACTCTTTTTTGGTGTTTTTCTTGGTTTTTAAAGCCCAAAATCGCCCAAAACTTACAGAAGTGATAGCGAAAAGACTGCTTAACACCGCCATCTTGTAAATACCCCGTTTGTAGATAAAGGGAGCCCGATTCTCAAAAACACAGGAATCCCACACGAACGACATACAATTGTTTGATATGGAACGGTATGCAGCAGGTGGACATGACTAACATGGAGCTTGGGCTACCTGTGCCTAAACTAAGAAAAGTTTCATTAGACCTTTTTGCCGTAACACTATTTTCCAACTTCGTGCATCTTGAAACAAAGAGCTACATCGTAGCTAGAAAACTAGATCACGTCCTGGTAGCTTTCGTTACCAGGACGACGACATTATACCGAAGAACTAGACTAATTATGCATAACTTGAACAATACAAAATTTGCATATAGAACTTTGGCTCGCAACGGGAAAAATACCCTGTGCATTCGCCGTTCTTTTACAAGTTCAGAGGCTTTCAGTTCATACAAAATCCAGGAAAAAGTTTGCATGACTACTGAATATTGTATCAAAGAAGTTGAATTTAAAAAAAACATCGACTAGTTTTCAAGTAATCCCTTTGCAAAGACATGTACTTGCATTGCAACACTTTTTAGAATTCATCGTGTATAACAAATTGTGAAGCCAAAAAAAAAAAAGAATAAAGGGATTTGCCTAAAAACTTGCAAGGATGTAGCTTTAGGCTGTATGCATGAGATAACATAAAAAGATTTTGGAAATTCGACTTTTTTCATAATGCTTATGGTGGCCGAAGCAGTGAAAACACCAATCTAATTTTTTTGAGATGAAAAAATTTAGGCGCTATATTTATTCAAAAACGTTCTCATAGATTTCCTTCAACCTCCGCCTGACTATAGGTCTACCCTCAAACATTAGTGATCTGTAGTTTGTTTCTAATGTTCAAGTCTAGATTTTTGCTAAATACGCAATTAGCATTTTTCATGACGTCATAGGGGCGTGGCTAAAAGAGCTCTGATCCACCCAAAAATTGCATTTTATCACAATTCAATATTTTAGTAGTCGTTCACAAAACGTTCAACCCAAACAGAGGTCTATAACGGGAGTTATGGCCGTTCAAAGTCGGTGAGGTGAGCTTGCTCGAAACCCAGGTCAGCCTCCTTAATATGGCTCCAAGTTCTGTCGCTCAGAGTCTTATTTTTATGCGTTCTTGATTGGAAGACAAAGGGAAGTTTTATTTCAAACAACAGAAGTTCACATTCCGCACATTCTACGATGCAGTTCTTTGTTTCAAGAAGCACGAAGTTGGAAAATAGTGTTATGGCAAAAAGGTCTACTTTAAAGCCCGATTTACACGGTACAATATGTCGGCCAGATTTGAGTTTTATTGTTTTCTGCACTCCTTTTTCATTCAAAAAATCGGCCCGACACGAGAAAAATCTGTTGCACTGTAACAAATTTTTGCAAATCGGGCCGATTTCTCTTTTTTCCCCGAACGAAGCTTATCAAAAATCGGGCCGACACATAATACTTTGAACGCGGTTTTTTGAGAACTTCTCTTATCTGCTAAGACATTAATTATCAACCGATCTGCAGTTTAGACAAGGCGCAAAAACTGAAAAAGTCGATCGCAAAAAGTGCAGAAGGCATTTTAGGGTAGAAGCTGGTAACATAACTATTCTAAACTAATTTTTCATGCTGAATCCGAATATGACTGTTACCAATCTTAGACGTGTAAATGACGTATTTTGCGAATTGTTACGGCAGTCATTTCTACTAACGGCTTTTTCATGTAATTCCAAAAGTTCCCAAACTTAAAAACGGTTATCATAGCTGGAAAGAGGACATCAAAATCAGTAAAACTGTGAAGTTTGAAGGATACAAGTTGAAAAATCAAGGAGATACGAATTTTCAAAAAACGAAATTTTGTATGAAAACACTTACAGTTATGCAAGAGATACCAACAAATTTCGATTTTTGAAAATTCGTATTTCCTTGATTTTTCAACTTATATCCTTCAAACTCCACAGTTTTACTGATTTTGATATGCTCTTTCCAGCTATGGTCATTGTTTTTAAGTTTGGGAACTTTAAGAGTTACATGAAAAAGCCGTTATTATGAAATGACCATAGCAATTCACAAAATACGTCATTAACACGTATAAGATTGCAGAATACATTTTGGTAACAGTCATATTCGCATTCAGCATGAAAAATCAGTTAAGAATAGTTATGTTACCAGCCTCTACCCAAAAATGTCTCCAGGTGTCTGATTTTTCGAAAATGCGCCTTGTCTAGTTATTTATCTGATTAAAATGTTTAGAAAAATGAGGCAGGACATTCAGAAAGGAATTACATTTCTTCATCAGAATCTAAATCACTCTTTGATGCTTTTTTTCCGTTTTTTTTACTCTTTAACGCGCTCGAGCTCGAGCAACTTGCCGCCTTTCTTGTACTTTACACAACTGGGAAGGCGACTCCAAAAATCTGCAGCAAGGTCATGAGCATGCGCAATTGGAACTTGAAGAATGTTTATTTGGGGGGCGTCAAGCTATGCGGGCGATTTATTTTGGGCAGAATCTTCAAAACTACTCGGTAAAATCTGTTCTTAACTTTACAATGGTTTTATTTTTGATTTTGTTCTTTTTTTGTTTTTTGTTTGTTTGTTTGTTTGTTTTCCATGAAAAAATTGGCACTACAGAATTTTTTAATTTCGTAAAATCGATATTTTGCAATATTTTGGATTCTGAAGTAGAGAATTTTTTGGTTCCTTAAAAATGAAAGGTGAAGAATAGAACTTTTATAAAAATGAGTTTCACCATGGAAAATGAACGTGCGTTTTTATTTATTTCATCGGAAAACTGATGACCTTCGTTAAAGCTGTCATGGCGTTGCCAAGGCAACCTTTAAGCAATCGTTTTCACATCAAACAGTTTTCTGAACCTTACTGTCATATGGTTGGCCATTGATATTAGGGCCCTGAAAACGATATGGAGCTACCTTAAATGTATTGAGAACAAAGAATTTTTTATTGTACATTACACAGCTGAAGGGGGCTGTAAAGGTCTGCAATACCTTAACTGTATCAAGAACAAAGCTTTCATACAGAAAGGTTTTGGACGCGTTATCAAATCCTTCAGAGTCTTAGCTCCTGGATTAGAAGCGTGCCAGAACAAATGTTTCAATTGCAAGGAACCAGATTGTGTGTCGTACAACTTGGGTCCAGTACAAGGACAACTCAGGACGTGTGAGCTGAATAATTTTGACCACGTGGCTCTACCCCAGAATGTCATTTCCAAGGATGGTTTTGAGTACTGTCCAATCAAGGTAGAAAATTTTAATCTTTTAAATAAAAGAAATTTAAAGAAATGGGTAGGAAGTTAGAAGAGACGGGCTTGTCTTTAATTTTCTCTTTGCACGATCTCAGTCAGCTTTCCCTTCAATATAATTCCCTTCACAGTTCTCTGCGCCATCTTGAAAGGTAGCCATGCCTTTTCATTGAAGCGAGACGAACGGTGAGCTTGCAATAATGGAGACCTGTGAATAATAGTCCTAGGTGTTAAAAAAGGCCTCTATCATTGTACGCTCACCGTTGGTCTCGCTTCGATGCAAAGGCACGGCTACCTTTCAAGATGGCGCAGGGAACTGTGAAGGGGACTATTCAATAATAGCTATATATAGGAATACTTTGCATTGTATTGTTTGGCTTACCAACAAGGGTGTAGCCTTTATGTGTAATATAATGAGTATCCGTTGTTTGTTACTGGGAATATTAAAGTATCTAGTGCCATCACGATATTATCTGCACGAATTTTTTAAGGCAAAAGTATCCCATTGTTTATCATTCAGAAATCAAAATTGGAATATTTGCGCGAGATTGTACTTTGCATTGCTTTACTTTGCAAGATAACCATCTTGATCATTATATTTTCAAAACATAAAAATGATTAAAATCAAATGTCATGTACTGTTTACTGTACTGTGTACTGTACTTTTCACTGAACACTTTTGAACAGCAATTAATTTAAAACGTTTGAGAACTGGGGAATTTACTTGTTTATTTATTTATTTATTTATTTATTTATTTATTCATTTATATTTTATTTGTTTGTTTGTTTGTTTATTGTCTATTCGTTTATTTATTAGTTTGCTTATTCTCAGAATCCATGTTCATCGGATAACCCTTGTAAATCTCGTGGTGCTGATTGGATGTGCAAACCAAATCAATTTTGGGAATCTCCTCTTTGCGGTGAGTCTGATAACAACATTTACGGCTTGACAAGGTCTAAATGAATTGTAACGTGATCTCTGCGCGTGCAATCAGGTGACATATCCGAAAAATATCACTATAAAAAGTGATCGTTCGCACGGCCATGAAATCTATTCCATATATGGCCGGGTATTACCTTATTTGGAAGTCACGTAGATTTGTTTTTGTTGATTTTCCTGCAATTTTGAGCTTCAAACTGTCAAAATTCCATCAAAACTTGCAGATATTGTAGCGATGAAGCTCATCACATTGTCCACCATCTTGAAATTGGCTTAGAAACCTAGCTTTTCGGTAAACAGGAAACCCAATAGTAGAAACACAGGAAGTCCACCCTGATGAATGCAACCAGACAGCTCTATGCCTGCAGAACTTCTCCTTATAAATTGGCATACTACAGCTTGCTCGAACATTTGTAGATGAAGTAAATGATTCCAAAATCAAAGCTTCACTACTAAAACATAATTACCAACTTGAGTTCCATTTTGTTTCAGTGAATTGTTCTCTGGGGATGCAAGACGGTAGAATATCTGATGATCAAATATCTGCCTCCACGACATACCCCCACCCTTCATGTCAACCTCACCGTGCTCGTCTTAAGGCAACAGGAGCTGATTCATGGTGTACTGATTTACCTAGAGTGGGCGATTACTTACAGATTGACCTAGAAGCCATCAAGACTATAACCAATGTAGCTACACAAAGCCGAGCAGGTCAAAGTTGGGTTACAAAGTACGCATTGGCATACACAAATGATACAACCTCCTGGACTCAATACACAGAAGGACAAAATGCTCTTCCAAAGGT
This sequence comes from Telmatactis stephensoni, assembly GCA_029948255.1. Lineage (NCBI taxonomy): Eukaryota > Metazoa > Cnidaria > Anthozoa > Actiniaria > Isophelliidae > Telmatactis > Telmatactis stephensoni. The sequence continues at coordinate 162,898 of JALIZF010001786.1, forward strand.
ATCACAAACTTTGTATCACTAATTGCCGTTCCTTCTCCGGTTCATCATCTCCTTCCCCTTTCCCCAGTCCCCCTGACCATCCCCTTGAATGACAACGACGTAACTAGTAGCAATTTAACGAACGCACGGCCCAGCCGTATAGTGTCATTTTAGCGCGTGAAATTTGTTTGTAGGCAATGTAAGCACGACAAATTTGCGTTTCTTTTAGACGGCTGATTTAAACGACTATGGACTTTGTAAAGCGATTCAGAAAAAATTGTTTTCGATATTGAACAGTAGTTTTTAGGTTCCTACTTTTATTAATGACATGTACATTATAAAGTATATATAGTGGAAACTATAGGCGGAACTCTTACGTAACTACTAGAACCTATATCATTCATATTGGAAAGAGAGAGTAGAGATCATACTGATTAAGATTTTGACCGTACCGAAAGTCCTAACAGTACTTTAACTTCAGTTCAGTTGCATGGCCACTTTCCACCTATCCTAACATATAGGGGACCTGTCATTATTTATCGCCTGGAGGGGGTGTGAGGATTTTGGGGGGGGGATCACTTGATTTTAGTCGAAGCAAAAGGGGTGATCACACAGTTTTGATCATACTGGAAGGGGGGATCACAAATGATTAACAATAATTCTTGTACCGAGCAAGCCGTTATTTCTTATCTTTAAAATATAGACTAAAAACGTATATGTGCGCTGAGCGGCTCGCGCTTCGCGCTCGCAAGCATTATTTCGTATCAACTACATAGTTGAGTAGTACTTTTTTGCAGAAAAATCTAAAAACGGTTTATATATTGCTATTAAAAACCGACCGAGCTCTTGACTGCTCATTACATCACATATTTCATTTCCCAAAAGGTCAAACAAATTGAATTTGATAAAAAGTATGGCCACTTTTTGCCAAGCGGCTCACGCTTAAAAGATCTAGCTATATATATAACTCTGGAAAGAAACATACCCAAACAACGTAGAAATGGTGGTTACGAACCCTCTTTTCTTCTTCAAAATTCGTGCCGAGCGGCTCGCGCTTCGCGCTCGCAATAGCAAAACATTATATTCCCCCACATACAACAGCTACAAAACACGGTTGGGAAGAGCTAGCTCCTTTTGTTACGTGGTTTCTTTGTTGGCAAATTTGATACATTTCTGAACTTCTTTGCAGCACGTGTTAGGCTTGAAAATAAATTCGAGTATACTCATAGCTAGCCCCCATTCTATTGAGAATTAAATAAATGGTCCTAATGAGATTTTATGAGCTATAAACCTTGGAATTTTTAAGCCATGCACTTTTAAGCTTGTAATTGCTCTGTGGTCCTTGGAAAGAGGAAAGTGAATGAATGGACCTGCAGCGACTTTAGGTACAGTGGGAAGATCAGGTTGTGAGTATGACTCGACTGATTTTAAAAAAACATGCAGATTTGACTACCGTCGAAATGAAGGCTACGTATTAACACTATAACCACCTTTTTTGGGGTGGGGTGGGGGGGGGGGTGGGGATCATCAAAATAACAACCCTCAACAAGGGGGAATCATTAAAATGCTGCAGTGAATTATGGGGGGATCAGATGAATTTTACTGTTGTAACAAAAATCCTCAAACCCCCCCCCCCCCCTCCCCCCAGGCGATAAATAATGTCCCTAGTACGAGCAATCCCAACTTTTTCCTTTTTCCCGTTTACTGATGTTCAAGCAAGGGACATAGCTACAAATCAAGTCAATCAAAGATGTCCTCGGTTTTTATATTTGTTTTGTTTTTGTTTTTATTCGGGTTTTTTATTTTATATTTTTTATTTGTTTTTGGGGGGGAGGGGGAGGGAGGGAGGAGTTCGACTGAGATTATATTATTACAACTTAACGATTTTCTTTCCAGGAATTCATTGGTAATCAGGAGAAGCACACTGTTGTAATGAATACTTTACCTGTCCCGATCAAGGCTCGCTACATTAGACTAATCGTAAAAGGTTATCGTCGTTGGTCATCATTGAGAATGGAATTGTACGAATGTTAGTCGAGCTGATGAGACGAATACCCCTGGCTTGCAAAAATGTGACAAGCTCAATAAACAGTACTCAAACACCCTCAGAGGGTGAAAGACATACCTACAGTAAAGAATAGGTCTTGTTCGTGGTTAACTCAAGATATTAAAAAGCTAATGCACCGAAGAGACTATTCAGTAAAAAAGAGATTTATCGTGGGATCAATATAAAAAAGCTAGAAACGAATTTAACACTGCCATAGGAAAATCTAAGAAAAATTATGAAAATCAAAAGTAACTGGAGTTTCAGAGTTGAAAACTGACAGTGTGTCGTACACGGAATCAAATCTTATTAGTGAGGCCTTCAATAACTACTTCCTGTCAGTTTCCTCCAAAATTGTGGATACCATACAACCAACACACGTATACTACCTACGTCTTTCGTTGTGCAATCCAGTACACGTTTTGCTTTTACTGGTGTCGTATGTTGCTAAGCTGTTATCGAAATTGGACGTCTCAATTAGCTACTGGACTGGATAAAATTCCTGCCAGATTATTACAGTCAAACCACGTCAAGCGTGCCCCCCCCCTAGAGTCCATTCTTCAATTTGAACTTTCTGATTTTTAAAACGAAGATTTGAACATTTAAAATAAGAATAATTTGAAAACTCGATTGCTGATTGGATTAATAAATCAAGAGATTGTGGAATTATATAATACTATCGAGTGTTTTTACAGAAAAAGCTAAATAAAGACGATCTCACCTTTCTCGCCATAGTGGCCACCATCTTGAATCTGACGGGTTGCCTGTGCTATCCATATTAGGACAGTCTCTTGTTTTATTAATCCAATCAGCAATCGAGTTTTCAAATTATTCTTGTTTTGAATGTTCAAATCTTCGTTTTAAAAATGAAAGTTCAAATTGAAGAATGGAATCAAATTTTCAAAAATAAACCCAATAATGGACTCTAGCGGGGCACGCTTGACGTGGTTTGACTGTAAAAGGTACAGCTAGTATTATCGCAAATCCTCTCTATGCCATCTTTAATAAATGTTTGGCAACTGGTGTTTTTATTTTAAAAAAGAAACTTTGAAAACTGGTGTTTTTCCAGATAAATGGAAAATTGCCAGAGTCTCACCTGTGCATAAGGGCAATGAGAAAAACTGATGACCCTAATAATTATACATCTATTTCAGTTCTACCAGTTGTAGCTTAAGTTTTTCAAAAGGTGATTTTTGACCAGCTCTATTGCAATCTATCAACGAATAATCTTTTGAGTGAATTTCAATCAGGCTTCAGGCCTTTTCATTCAACCTTAACCTTAGCCTTATTCAGGCGACTGAACATTGGTTTCAAAATATGGATGCTGGTCTTTTAAATGGAGTTTTGCTGGTTGACCTTAGCAAAGCATTTGATAAGGTCGATCACCAAATTCTCCCAGAAAAGCTTATGATATGAACTGTATGGCATCCAGCATAAATCTCTGGAACTTTTTACTTCATTCTTAAGCAACAGATCGCAATGTTGCGTGGTGATGCCTTTTCTCGGCTCAAGTCTATTACGTCTGGTGTCCCACAACGTTCTATTCTGGGCCCTTTACTATTTCTGGTATATATATATAAATGATCTCCCCAACTGTCTAGGACATACTACTCCAGGTATGTATGCTGATGAGACGCACATCACGGCTACAGCAAACAATGTAGTCGAGCTAGAGACCCTTTTGAATAGGAATGTAGAGAGTTTAAACATTTAGCTGAGGGCCAATAAACTCTCCGCAAATTCAAGCAAAACCGAATTTATGTTAATGGCTTCTAATTATAGGTACTAAGACATCCTAATATCAAAATTGGTCAGAAAAATATCAAGCGTGTCACAAAAGCAAAATTACTTGGAGTATTGATAGACGAAAATTTAAGGATCATATAAGTGATGTTATTATTCCAAAGGTCCTATGTGGCTTGCGAATGTTACGTACATTTAGAACAGTTTTATCACAGTTTTATAACAGTTTCTTTAATCTTGCCACATTATGACTATTGTTCTACCTTGTGGGGTAACTGCGGACTAGTTATAAGAAGTAAACTTCAGAAACTCCAAAACGTACAGGGCTGCGCGTATAATTACACATGCAATACAATACAATGATTTTATTTGTACCCATATTATGATTTACACACAAAATTTATATATAAAATATTTAAAATCTAAAGAAAGGATACGGGTCATCTGAATAGGTTTACTAATCGAGCAGAATTCTCCAGTTCTCGCTGAAAGCACTGATCGCAGCAAGCTAAAGAGTACCCGTTGGGAATAAAATTTATTGTTCAAAATTTTGCTGCAAGTAAAATGATCGCCGCGAGTGATTTCTGCGATGAGTGAAGAGGCTTACGAAAATTAAAAGCGGTCCACAAAAGATAGAATTGAAAACTCAAAGACCTAAAATGCAGCTTTAAAATGCAGACCTAAAATGCAGACCATATTCACCATTGGTACGAATGGTACGAATGGTAAAGGGCAATTACAATTGGAACGAATGGTGTTGAATGGTGAAATGGGTTTCCTGTGTATTGGATATTACATAAGCTAACAGCCCAAGGGAGTCAGACCATATTCACCATTGGTACGAATGGTACGAATGGTAAAGGGCAATTACAATTGGAACGAATGGTGTTGAATGGTGAAATGGGTTTCCTGTGTAATGGATATTACATAAGCTAACAGCCCAAGGGAGTCAGACCATATTCACCATTGGTACGAATGGTACGAATGGTAAAGGGCAATTACAATTGGAACGAATGGTGTTGAATCCAACTAAAAAGTCGTCCAACTTTGAAAATGTTCTCTGTGTCCTTCGTCTTGCGAGCGGCAGTTTTTGAAACGACACCGGGCCCGAAAGAATATTCAAACGTAAGTTTTTTTTCCCTTTAACCCGTCAAGATTGGCACAGATTAATGATCATGAAATTCGCTAAATTTGTACGAGGTTTTGAGAACAATATTTCTAAGTTTAGCAAGTTAAAACTGCAAGGAAACTTGTAAATTTTAAGTTTTCAAAGTGTCAGCGCAATCATGACATCCGTTAGTTGGATTTAACGATCGAAGCTAAAGCATTCTTAATTTGTTTAGATTTTCGCGAATTAAGTTATATTGTTTTGATTTTTTTAAGACCGTGAGTGCCTTCGTTCCTCAACGTTTGGAAACGGCGAATCATTATATATTGTTTTAATTTATTGTTTTTGAAATTGATTTCGAAGTTATTCAAAATATTTGATCCGAAGTTCGTCTTCATAACAATTAAATGAGCTTTTGAAAACGGCCATGATTATATCCATTCGAGGATTTAACGAAGCATTCTTAAATTGTTGAATTGTCTAGATTTTCGCGAATTAAGTTATATTGTTTTGATTTTTTAAGACCGTGTGAGTGCCTTCGTTCCTCAACGTTTGGAAACGGCGAATCATTTAATTTATTGAGTTTTGATTTCGACTTATTCAAAACATATGGGTTTTTGAAAACGGCGATAATACAAATAACGATTACACATCACAATCTTAATGGCTAAACTTGCCGTCAATATTGTATATTTTACCAAAATATGTTAATTGGCAGTTTAGAATCACCAATCGCACCATTCGTAACCATTGGTAAGCATCTCGAGCACACCGGAGGCTGTTACCACAGGGTTCCCAAGTTACTATCTAATCAATAAGATATGGGCGCGATTGATGCCACAGGCATCCCAAACGACCTTATGGAATGATAATGTTGGGAGCCCTGTTTACTGGTTTAGATTTCATGAACAGACGTGTATAGGAATAGTGATGGGAGCCCTGTGTAGTATTTCACCAATAGACACCATTCGTTACCATTGTAATGGAATGGGTATGTTGGACATTCTTGCAAAACTAAGGAATCACCTTAAAGATCTCGCGAGTCTTAATTTTTGCCGATCAAAGAAATAATGCAACCCTAGCACGAGGCTAACGCTTTTGTTTTTAGTATCTTCCCACTTCATGCATCTAAGCGGACGATCGGAAAGAAGTAAAAATAGCTTACTTATTAAAACACTTATTTTTCACCCGAAACAAATCATCATCATCATCATCATCATCATCATCATCATCATCATGACTTTATGATCATTTTTTCTCAGGAATTCACTGGTAATCACGACCAGAACACTGTTGTCGCTAATGATTTACCAGTCCCGATCAAGACTCGCTATATAAGACTAATCATTAAAAGCTTTCACGGTTATCCTTCATTGAGAATGGAATTGTATGAATGTTAGAGTGGTAATGAAGGTCTCTGGTGTGTATACAAAAAGGGACGTATCGCACACAGGAACATGTACCGGGACGCACGTTCAAGTCACAAGATCCACTATACAGTATATTGAAATAATATACATTAACTTTATCTGAAGCTAAATATGCCACATAAACTAGTTTTTCCGATCTATGAATGGGTAGCAAGCGTAGGGAGGGGAGGGGGAGGGGAGGGGAAGGGTGGCACGGTCATGGTACGGCACGGTTACGACGAAATTTTGAATATTCTAAAAGACATTACAGCACTTGAACAACCGGTCACGGCACCACGAGTTTCCACTCATACTAAATTTGCTCCTCTCTGGTCGTAGATTGACCAATCGTTTTTGTTTCAATTACGGGGAGCCAGAATGTTCTAGGAACCGAGACTCAGTTGTTCGAGGGTGGGTTAGCGCTAGTTAATCTAAAGAAAGCCATTCATTTTAAGTCTGGCTTAGCGCTAACCCGCCTCCGAAGACCCGGATCCTGCAGGGGCATTTTTTAGGTCAGTTTAATATATTGTGGTCTCATTTTGTAGCAAAATTCGTTGCACCAACAACATATATATATGCAGAGTGTCTCAAAAGTTCATGACCCCTTTTTAAACTATAATAGCTATATATTTTGTAAGGCGATAGATTAGTTTCTAATGATAAACAAATGGCTAATGAGTAAAAAAAAAACACACAAAAAAATGAAGAGTCGTCACCAGTTCAAATTTGCGATTTTCACCGATCGAGTCACTCTGCCAAAGCTAATATTAAGACCACAGGAAACCCAAACAGAATTTATCAGATGTATCAAAAAGAAAAACAAAAGCTTTAGATCAAGGTTTAAGGTACCTATATGTTTGCTTATTCTGATTTGAACTACACAATGAAATAAAAACTCCTGAATAGTAATAACACGAAAAAATGTTTAAAAAATATATTTCGTGGGTTTCCTGTGGTCAAGACGCGGCCGTGCAAAAGCCCGCGAAATCTGGCGCATGCGCAGATATTTGACTGCAGTGTTCATTTGTACACCTTCCCTGATGATGGGTTAACGACCCGATATCTGAGCTCGGACCAAATAAAAAAAGATACATAGACGAATTGAAGCCGGATAAAATCGATTAATGTCGGTCGTTGTGAAACTGCAATGAAAGCCATGCTATGCATGCAGCAGTACGAAATTTGACTAATTTCTGTGAGCTTTGTAACTACAATTAGTAATAGTGTGGATCGATGCAAATGATAAAACCACATTCATAATCAATAAGTATTTAGTAATAAAGTGTCCAAGCTAGGGAAATCCTCGATTTTACGTGTATTTCGATCCGAAGGAATTCAGGGGTATTTAGTAAAGTTCGGCAAAAGAGCGCCCGGGCGTGGTCTTGAGACTCCCATATAAAATCATCGGGATCAATGCTTTATCACCGTTATCTTTAGCTTAAAACGTAGACGATTTCGTATCTTTTAGAGTCCTGGGCAGCCATGAATCTGGAATCAGTTGATCGATTGTTCATAATTGTTTGTCGTTTATAATCTTTTAAGGGTTAAAATTTTTTAAGCAAAACTAGGCTTACGGGTATTTTTAAGGTCATATTTGAAAATTTCCGATGAGGCATCCCCGGCCAGTGTTTTTATGGAGGAGTCCACCCCGGCAAGGAGAGAGAGTGGCGTACGTCGGAATTGTTTCGCCGTATAACGAAATTTTGCATAGTGATTCGACAACTTTACTCATAAGTTGGACAAGGTCTGTCGCATTGTAACTGATACAGGAGTAGTACAATAGCATTTAAAGGGTATCAATGGGGGTGATGGCGTTTACAGTTAACGTATGAGGCTTAATAATTTGGCTTTCTTACGGTAATGGTTAATTTCTTCCGGTTCAGTACGTTTATCAGGTATATTTTGGCAAAAGGCCCGACAGTGGTTTAAAATGAAAAAAAAATCGCTGAAAAAAGTTTTACGACTAACTTTTTTTACAGCGAATCGGTTAAAAATATTCCATCTTTAAACCTAACGGCTCAGTAAATGGTGAATGTTTGGCCGTTTTATGGCTAACGGTTAGCCCCACTGAAACCCTTCATTTAATATAAATTAAAGTACGCCATCTGACCCATCGTCCCAAAATAGGGGGTTTTGGAATCAAGCTAGACTGAGAGTTTACTTTGAGTCTTGATTTTATTGAATTATCGATACACTATGCATCAATTTCAAAAGTGTTGCTGAGTAAGAGATTTGTGAATATCAGAATAAGTCTCATTGTTTTTCATTCTGTACTGATAATTATTTTATATTTCTTTTTCTGGAGGAATTCTTTACATAACAGGATGAAAATTGAAAACATCAATCTTTTTCAATGAAACTATGTCACCAGTACAGAAATTTCTGATCGATCGATGAAGTGAATTCACCTTCCCAGAGTTTCCCAGAATTCGGCATTACGATTCAGCACGCGCGAGCGAGGTCAGGGGACAAAATTATTAAAGTCTTAGATACACTGGAAAAATTCGCCAAAAAACGAGTATAGTACCTATAAACTCCGATAACAGTTCATAAGAATGGTTTTGAAGAAATTCTCTGAAGTTTGTACTACTTCTGTTATGACAGAATCAACGTTTTTCTCATATATAAATGCAAGAGTTTCCGATAAATGCCATCATTTCTTAACATTTTCAAAACGTCATACTTTACCATTTTTTATAAAACATAAATAAACTACAAATCAACGTAATTGGATTCTAAAAAGCCAGCTGTAAATTATTTTAACAGTGTGTTCGGACAGGTTTCAGTGGTAAAAAACAGCAGTGATAAAAAACAGCAAACATATTTTATTTTTAGTTTAGCCGCATGCTTAGCGGCTCTCTTTGATTAAAGGAGAAAGAGGAGGAGCCGGGGAAAGTTAAATTACAGCCTTCGAGTTTTAACAATAAGGTGCTTTAATTAGCTAGTCGACCCCTTTCCAAATTCAAAGTTTAATAGTTTTTGAAAGCATTTCGCCAAAAGGTGTTGCTTTAAACAATTCTCTCAAGATTGGAGAAAAAGTTACCAACATTTGATATATATGCTTAGTAAATACACTAAACCGGTATCAGCATTAATTTATTTTCTGATGACTTAACATTGTTTTTGACTTGGTTATTGACTATAAATAATTTACCGTCAATTACTGTCAATTCATGAATCAAGCGAGTTTCTCAAACAGATTACGCTGTAGTCAGTAGAACACTGTAACAAGTGGCTTGAAATCTGCCATGATTCAACAAGTTCTCACAGTTTTGCTTTGGAACGTTCTCTCCCAAGTCTACGTTGTGAGAGGTGAGTTTTTGCTTTTGATCATTATTCTTTTCGCTTTTTCCTAACCAAAGAAGTTTCTAACTAACACTTCTCATCTTGGAGATGTAGTTTTGAAAATACCAATCCGTATAAATTTGAAAGCCCATCTTTTGGCTCTAACACATTTTTAGTTATCTCTTAGAGTTATTTGTTAGAGCTGCTACCTTCTATTTTTTTTAAAAATTCTTCCATTTTTTGTATGATACTTAAGTAAAAATTGTAAAGTACAATAAAGAATTGTTATTGTTGTTTTTCTCCGTTTTCGCTCCCCATACTAAACCGACGCTTTCTTGGGGAAAATCGACGTGTTTGTGTGGACGAGACGCCTTCCTCTCACGTAACAAAAAAGAATGCATTTTCATTCGTCTGAAGTTAAGTTCAGGAGCAAGACCGTTTTCCGGTCCCTCAAATCGGCCATTAGAAAATTATCAGCAATGGTAACGGTGCTACCCTAACCAATAAAGTTGTTATTATAAAGTTGTTATTAGATTCACTTAAACGGGAAACGGTGGACCGCAGAGAAGATCCACATGACCTGCTTTCTTCTCGTCTGGCGTTGCCGATTTAACGCGAGGGTAAGTCATTTCGTGTTTGCCGTAAAAGTCAAACATCACTCTCTCATTTGAGTGCCAAACACACAACGCCTGGTAAAAAAAGTAGGCCGCGTGATCCTCTCGATCTGCCGTTTGCCGTTTCTCGTTTACGTGAATCTTATACGATGCATCTTGTATAAACTCGGAAAAAATTATTTTTGACTCAGAATCTTTTCTATTCGTACTTGTTTTTCAAGCATCCGATAATTTTTGTGGTAAATTTGAATTTAACAAAATACTCGGAAGAGAAAAACACTAACCTGAGTTATTGCATGGTTAATGATCGATTAGCGCAAATCCAGAATAAGTCACTTCACGCTTTCGTCCGCCATCTTGAATTGGGGCAAACGCGCCAAAATTTATAGAAATCTGGATCACTTTGGATTACCATAACTCGGCTCATTTTTATCGTATTTTTAAGAAATTATTTTTTTTTTTGAAACGGTATTGGCTTGTTTTTTATGCCTGTTTGCATGATAAATATTGGAAGACTACAAGGTGAGAAAAAGAGGATTTTTGTTTTCAAAATAAAACGTTCGGCACGTAAATGTTAGGAACATTCGCGAAAAAAGATTGATTTGAAAAAAGTAGTTAAAATACTTGTACGAGTCTTATTTTCATTTCGATACATGGTATGCATGTCTGCAAATCATTGAAGTTTAAATTTTGAAAATCCGACAAAATCGAGCCAAGTTATGATTAGTCAAAGTGATCCAGATTTCTATAAATTTTCCCGCGTTTGCCCCAATTCAAAATGGCGGACGAAAGCGTGAAGTGGCTTATTAACTCTTAAGAAAACGATTTATTTTACTCGTAGACGCGCTGATCGCACTTTCGGATCCGGCCCCTTAACGTTACACACAAGTAAATGTATTGACATCGAAACTGTAATTGTCTCAATATCAGTACAAAAGGTCGTCCTAATTCAATTAGTATATTCTGTCTTGTTGATTAAAGCGTTTCAAGAATATAACATTCCTCAAAAAGATTGCCAATTAACCAACAACGAAGCAAGATAAAAATGCATATTTGAAAATATTTTGTGACTTTATATGACCAATTCCAAGTTTTGTTTTTCAGTATTGGATCGTTACAGTTATTACATATTACTTAGTGCCGAAAGGCCTATGTAATTACCAATAGTAAACATACTACTCCTCCTGCAGCGGCGTTGTCACTTGTGCCTTCAAAACACCACTGTGGGGATGGATAAAGGCGCTGTTAAACGCTGAAATCGCCGTTGCGAAGACAAGTTTCACAACACATTGCACCATGTAACATGGTCATTAGCTGAAACTTTCCCCGGGTCGGTTTCACGAGACGGTTTCACGAAAAGTAGGACTGTTTTCTACTCCTGCAACGGAAACTTAAACAAGTTTCAGGACGAAATTTTAGCGTGTAACACCCCTTATGAAATTCTTCTCGCATTGGCGATCGACACAAGTACGGATAATTAAAAGTTTCAGCGTGTAACAGCGCCTTAAGGTGACTCGAACCAGTTGTTTTCAGACCGCACCGCACATTTTCATTTGGCGCAATGGACAACTTAATGCGCACCAATGGACTTGGTTTCTACACCAAATGTGAGGATAAGATTGAAGTTTTAAATGGTGTTGTAATTAAATCGATCAACGTTTTCAAAATAGCGAAAATCGAACATCGTCAAAAATGGTTTTCCTCTAATATCTCGCAAAATTGATGAGCTTCAGACAAGCGGTAAACTGCATAGAAAAATTCAGACAAATGCACAACATTTCAAAGTGATTTTAAGAGATTTAATCTGTTTGATTTTCTTTAAATTACAAAAGTTTCCATAGATGCTGTATTTCTATACTTGGACATAACGACAGCGTAAGGAATACTCGAAGTACGCAAAACACCACAAGAACACTGCGGAAATATTGCTAAAATATACACTTACCTTACGTGAAAAAGCCGACTTCCAACTCTGCATCGATGTCTAGATATATTTTTTTCTTTCCGTGTCACTTGTGAGACATTTTCTCCACAGCTTGTACATCAAAAGTTGTCCTTGAAAATCTCAAAAACGCAGCATTATTTTTGCTTGGCGTTTTAGTAGGGCATTACTTGTTCTATACACAGCAATACTGCAACAGCTCATTCAAATACAAGCACTAAAACGACCCGAAAATTAAACCTGATGTTGACCCAAACGTCAGCTCAAAACTTTGCGTTGAGACAACCATTCGACTCGCTAATTAGCATATTGCACTCGCAAATTGTTCACAGCATGTGCACGTGCATAGCATAGAGTTCCACGCTTCGTGCATCAGGAACCGGAAATATAGAATTCGCTTTAGAATAACTTTCACTTCTAATATTTGTATGCTTTTAGGTTGGGAAGACATGATATTTTTTAAAAAGAGCAAACATAATATTTGGGAAATAATATCGACTAATTAGCAGTAAACATCACCAAATAAACAAAAGAAAAGAATTTAATCTTATTTCCGGTTCCTGATGCATGTAGCGTGGAACTCTATGCTATGCACGTGCACATGCTGTGAACAATTTGCGAGTGCAATATGCTAATTAGCGAGTCGAATGGTTGTCTCAATGCAAGTTTTGAGCTGGCGTTTGGGTCAACGTCAGGTTTAAGTTTCGGGTCGTTTTAGTGCTTGTATTTGAATGAGCTGTTGTAATATTGCTGTGTATAGAACAAGTAATGCCCTACTAAAACGCCAAGCAAAAATAATGCTGCGTTTTTGAGATTTTCAAGGACAACTTTTGATGTACAAGCTGTGGAGAAAATGTCTCACAAGTGACACGGAAAGAAAAAAATATATCTAGACATCGATGCAGAGTTGGAAGTCGGCTTTTCACGTAAGGTAAGTGTATATTTTAGCAATATTTCCGCAGTGTTCTTGTGGTGTTTTGCGTACTTCGAGTATTCCTTACGCTGTCGTTATGTCCAAGTATAGAAATACAGCATCTATGGAAACTTTTGTAATTTAAAGAAAATCAAACAGATTAAATCTCTTAAAATCACTTTGAAATGTTGTGCATTTGTCTGAATTTTTCTATGCAGTTTACCGCTTGTCTGAAGCTCATCAATTTTGCGAGATATTAGAGGAAAACCATTTTTGACGATGTTCGATTTTCGCTATTTTGAAAACGTTGATCGATTTAATTACAACACCATTTAAAACTTCAATCTTATCCTCACATTTGGTGTAGAAACCAAGTCCATTGGTGCGCATTAAGGTATCCATTGCGCCAAATGAAAATGTGCGGTGCGGTCTGAAAACAACTGGTTCGAGTCACCTTAAATTTCATTTGCGTGTTACCTCAGTTATTATAGGAATAAAATAATAAGGTGACCATAATAATAATAATAATAATAATAATAATAATAATAATAATAATAATAATAATAATAATAATGATAATAATAATAATAATAATAATAAATAAATGAATGAATAAAAAATTAAAATCTAAAAACCTATCAATTTAACATATTAAAAAATCTATTTAAAATTATTAAAAATCCATTTAAAATATAATAATGAATCTATTTAAATTTATTATAATAAGCTTTCTTAAATGTTTTCTCATTATTGGAAGATCTCAGTTCAGCAGGCAATTCATTCCAGTCCTTCAGGGCACTATTTAGCGATCTTTGTAATCCCCAGTTAGTATGAGATTTAATTAAACGCACAGAACTCTTTGCGCGAGTATTATAGTTATGAATGTCTGAACCACACACAACTCCATTAGTATCATCCTTCATCAACTTGAACATATAAATACAATGTTGCATCCGTCTTCTACTCGACAAATCCAACCAATTCAAGTCCGATAGAGCTACACTCGAGGAAGATCGTGTTGGTCTGTCCAAAATCAGCTTGGCTGCTTTGTTTTGCAGGACTTGTATTGTGTTCATTAAAACTTTATTGTTCTTATCACCCCAGACGATATTGGCATATTCGAGTATGGGAATAATCATTGTTGTAACATAAATTTTTCTGGCATGGATAGGAAGCAGATGTTTTAGCCTCTTTAGAACCCCAAGTCTTTGCGCAACTTAATTGTATAGCAAACTGCTAAATCACGCGCTGATTGGTCGAGAAGGATGGTGATATTTTGTGGAATCGAGGGGCTTCCATTTACGTCCGCATATAAATGATTATCAATTTCTCTCTAGTCAAAATTTGGCTAATCCTTTCTATAGAAAAGTGTTTTACTCTTTCATTACACTTTTAGAATAAATTTAAAATATTTTCATCTCCAATCATATAATCTTTCGAAAAATATTAAAACAAATACAAACAAAAACCAAAAGGAGAACGATCATAAACAGCTGCACCGTCGACAGACATGTTCAGCCCGGTTTTCAACTTACTTTCAAAAATGTTCTTGCCCTAAAAGATTTGCTTACACATCCAAAGAAGAAAAGGTAAACATGAGTGAATACTTCAGTCTTTCTAGAGTACTGTATAAGCCTATTTATTATATTTCTGATGAGCAGGAGATGCAAAATCACACTTCTCAAGCTGGGCCAGTGCCCGACAACATGCCGAAAATCAGTTCAAAGACAAGACAACAATTGATTTTTAGAAAATCTCAACAAAATTAATTGTTCAAAACAGTATTTTCCTTAATGAAAGTTCATTTTTGAGTTTGTTTTAAGCCAAAATCTATAGCGAAGTCCCGTGGCCTAGCGACTTCAACTCAGGCAACTCTCCGTGTCTCTTCATCGAACCTGTGGCCTAAAAACTCCGACAAAGTGCTCAAACTAGTTTTTCAAAACATCAAAAGATAAAAAAACTTGATATGAGAGCTATTAAAATTAGATAAATGCTTACCGTTTTTCTGTTCAACGGTGTCAGTGACTACCAGAGTCAGTCAGATCCAAACGAAACTTTCCCGGTTCTAGCTAGAACGTCTTGTTTTGCCGCTCATGAGACAACTCAGACAACTGTTCCTCCAGGATAATGCCCACCGGTGATTCTTCATTTCGATTGCAGTAAAAGAAAGTTTGTTTCGACGTAATTTGATCAGAAATTTGCTCCTCACGACGAGGCCCGGTTTGCAAAGGTGGTTTTCATTCATGCTTACAGCTTCAACCTGATTCGTCAGTTAGTTTTGTTTGTTGGCTATGAAATGGCTTCCCGTGCGCTCGCAGCAAAATTGTCAAAAACTGGTATTATTTAACTTTTTTTCTTGTCTGCTATACGATTCAAGTAAAGTGGATTGGCTTGACTCGGGAATTCACCGTTGAATTCCCTCGAAAAGCACATATCCGCACTCGCTTCGCGTGTGATATCTGCTTTTCTCGTGAATTCAACGTGGAATTCCCTCGTCAGCCAATGAATTTACCTATAGACTACTCTGAATCTGATCAATATGATTATGCCAGGTAAGATGTTGATTTATAGTCACGCCAAGGTACTTGAATTCTGATACATTCTCCAGTGTGTTGCCACCGACCACAAGTTGTATATCATGGAAGTCCTTTAACTTAGTACTGCTACCAATAACCATAAACTTTGATTTCTCGACGTTCAAAGTGAGTTTATTGTCGTGCAACCAAGTTGTAATAAATTTGAGGTCTAAGTTCAGGTTTGATTGCAATTGAGTAGCAGAACTTCCAGAGCAATAAAATGCCATATCATCCGCAAACATAATCATCTTAGAATATTGAAGAACAGATTGAATACCATTTATGTAAACAAGGAAGAACAAAGGACCCAAAATACTTCCTTGAGGGACTCCAACGCTGATGTTTGCACGAGGTGAGATCGCATCACCACAGATCGTTTGTTGATATTGTTGGGTTTCCTGTGTTACTGTTCTACGTTGTAATACGATACATATAGGGCTAGAGAATAAAGACACGCACGTAGGAACATCTCCGTGTCTCCGTGTACTTATTATAAACTTCACATGGCGTCAGAAGTGGGATACTAATCGAGAAACAAGAAGCAGATAGCCTCAAGATGTCAAGCCAAATTCCCTTACCGGAGAAACTAGAGTCTAAGAAACCGGAGGCTTGGAAAGCATGGATCGAACGCTTCGAGTTCTACCGCATTGCGTCTGAGTTACACGAAAAGGACGACAAAGTCCAAGCCAGTACCTTAATTTATGCTATGGGAGGCAACGCTCACGAAATCTCTAAGAGTTTTACTCCTGGCCGTTAAGACATGACGTACGAAACGATGGTGAAATGCTTTAATGAGCATTTTATCGGGAAGATTAACGTCATCTATGAAAGAGCTAAATTCAATCGCCGGTGTCAACTAGAAAACGAGTCAGCGATCGACTTCATCGAAGATCTTCACAAGTTAGCAGAATCATGCAACTATGGCGACTTAAAAGATGAACTTATAAGAGACAGGATTGTTGTTGGGATTCGTAACGCTACCCTGTCTGAGAAGCTGATGAGTGATGAATCCCTCACGCTCGATCAAGCAATTAAAAAGGTCAAAGCATCAGAATTAATTAAGGAGCAACAACAATCGCTTAAAAGTGACGGCGAAGACGCGAAAGTAGCTGCTGTTCACAGGAAAAAAAAACAACTCGTACCGACGATTAGACTTGGAAAACTCAGATAAACAACATCGAGAATTCCAGACATCCCAATCGAGACCCAAGAACCTTGCCGATAATGTCTGTCATCGCTGTGGTAGGTCACCGCCACATCGACGCCAAGAGTGTCCTGCTACATCAAACAAATGTTTCCACTGCCAGAAGATCGGACATTATGCTTCTGTTTGCAGGGGAAAAAGTGTCAGTGCCGTGGAACAAGACAGCGATAGTGATAGCGAAAACGGGGCATTTCTGGGAGAGGTACGATCAAAGAATAAAACCGACTCAAAATGGCACGTGAAACTATTCATCGGAGAGACGAGCGTGACGTTTAAACTCGACACCGGAGCTGACGTCACTGTTATACCCGAGAGCATTTACAACAATGCACAGTTGAAACCTCTGAGGAACTCTCGCCGGAAATTGTTCGGCCCAGGACATTCACCGCTCTCTGTCAAAGGAGTGGTAGAAACACAAGTCAAAACGATGAGCGGAAATACAACAACGACTGAAGTTTACGTCATCGAAAACCTCAAAGAACCCCTACTGGGTCGCCCTGCAATTGATGCACTACACTTGGTTGAAAGAGTAAATGAGGTGGAAATCGAAAGTGTCAAAGAGGAAATTCAAACGCAGTATCCAAAGCTATTTGAGGGCCTGGGCGAGCTCAAAGGAGAATTCCACATCGAATTAGATGAAAATGCCAAACCTTTTGCTTTAACCACCCCACGACGTGTAGCCCTTCCACTGATGGACAAAGTAAAAAAGGAACTTGAAAGAATGGAAAACCTCGGTGTAATCTCAAAAGTCGAACAGCCTACAGATTGGTGTGCCGGGATGGTTGTCGTCCCCAAGAAAGATGGCAACGTCCGTATCTGCGTCGACCTGACGAAGCTCAACGAAAGTGTCAAAAGAGAGACACACCCCCTCCCAAGGATAGACCACCTTCTATCAGCAGTGAATGGATCTACAGTTTTCTCCAAGGTAGATGCCAACTCAGGCTTCTGTCAAGAAAAGTTGGCTGAAGATTCACGACTGCTCACTACATTCATTACTCCATTCGGGAGATATTGCTTCAACCGTATGCCGTTCGGTGTGAAATCTGCACCAGAACATTATCAAAAGAAAATCAGCCAAGAGCTAGAAGGAACCTCTGGAGCGATATCATTATTGGATGACATTCTGATACATGGAAAGGATCAAGCCGAACATGATCGCAGACTACACGCAGTTCTACGAAAACTCAACGAAGCTCAAATCACTCTCAACAAAGACAAATGTGAATTTTCCAAGAGCGAAATAAAGTTTGCTGGGTACATTATCAATGCCGCAGGAGTAAAGTCTGACCCTGACAAAACAGAAGCAGTGCGAGAAATGGACATCCCTCAAACTGTAGGAGAAGTGCGTCGCTTCCTAGGCATGGTGAACCAGCTGGGCAAATTCATCCCCCACCTTGCTGACAAGACAAAGCCTCTACGAGACCTACTCAGCCAGAAGAACGAGTTTGTTTGGGGAGCTGCCCAACAAAAAACATTCAATGAACTGAAAGAAGAACTCAGTTGTACCCCGATACTAACACACTATGATCCCTCCAAGCATACTATTCTATCTGCAGATGCATCTTCTTATGGTCTCGGTGCTGTACTTCTACAAGAGGAGGAAGATGGCACAAGAAAGCCAATCGCATACGCTTCAAGATCAATGACAAGCACAGAACAGCGCTATGCACAGATTGAGAAAGAAGCCCTTGCAACTACGTGGGCTTGTGAGAAATTTAGTGACTACATCCTTGGGAAAGACATCACAATAGAGACCGACCACAAGCCTCTAGTTCCCCTACTGGGCACAAAGAACCTCGACGAGCTACCGCCGAGAATACAGCGCTTCAGGATGCGTCTCATGAAGTACTCCTATCGCATAGTTCACATTCCTGGTAAAGAACTATACGCAGCAGATACGCTTTCGAGAGCGCCACTCACCAAGCCCCTTACCAAAGAAGATCAACAGCTGAACAAAGACCTCAGCCTATACGTGCTATCGATCCTAGATAACTTACCAGCAACGGAGAGACAACTGGAAAATATTCGACTCCACCAAAACGAGGACGAAATATGCCGCAAGTTGAAAGAATATTGTGCTGCGGGTTGGCCAGAGAAACATCAAGTCGTCTCACCTATCGCTCCATACTGGCAAGAGAGAGCCCACATTACAGTCCAACAGGGCCTACTCATGAAAGACTCGAGATTGATAATTCCTTCATCCATGAGACTAGAAATCCTTGACAAGCTACATACAGGTCATCTTGGAATCAGGAAATGTAGAGAACGAGCTCGTGAATCTGTCTGGTGGCCAGGCCTTAACAAACAGATTGAGGACATGGTGACAACATGTGCAACCTGCTGTAGAGAGAGAACACAAAACCCAGAACCAATGATGTTACCACCTCTTCCTGATCGTCCCTGGCAAAAAGTTGCTACTGATTTATTTCACTTGAATGGAAAGGAATATGTTCTCCTGGTAGACTACTTTTCTAGATATCCTGAAATAGCACTACTAAGGAACTCAACCAGCGAAGAGGTTATTAATCACCTCAAATCATTCTTTGCCCGCCACGGAATACCAGAACTTGTCTTCTCTGATAATGGACCACAGTACTCCGCCGCTGAGTTTGCTAAGTTTGCTGACGAATGGGGTTTTACACACTTAACCAGCAGTCCAAGATACCCCCAAAGCAACGGAGAAGCAGAGAGGACAGTTCAAACGGTGAAAAGTATGCTGAAGAAATGTAAAGATCCTTACCTTGCATTGCTGACATACCGCTCGACACCCATTCACAATGGGTACAGCCCTGCTGAACTACTCTTTGGACGAAGAGTGAGGTCTAATCTGCCATTGAACCCTGGCAAACTCAACCCAAAATGGCCTGCACTCTCGGACATCCTACAGAAGGAATCCAGCTACAAAGTTAGGCAAGCAGAAAACTACAACAACACTCACAAAGCGAAGGAACTACCAAAGCTTCACCCAGGTGAGAAGGTGTGGGTCTCCGACATGAAAACTGATGCAACCGTCACAAGGGAAGCAGAAGAACCTCGCTCATATATTGTGCAGACTGACAAGTCCTTACTGAGGAGGAACCGACGTCAGCTTGTATCAAGCCCTAATGAGGGAACAGAAGAACAACCTCTGCAACTGACCACACCTACCACCTACTCCAACTATAACCCGATCTGGACGAGAAGTCAAACCACCAGAAAGACTCAATCTATGAACATTTTATTTTAATCCCAGTTTTACACATAATATATATATATAATAGCCATAAGACAATTACAGACAAAGAAAGTGATTAATGAATTAGTAACCAGTAATTATTTAAATGATATATATACATTATATCCTAGAAAGGGAGGTGTTGGGTTTCCTGTGTTACTGTTCTACGTTGTAATACGATACATATAGGGCTAGAGAATAAAGACACGCACGTAGGAACATCTCCGTGTCTCCGTGTACTTATTATAAACTTCACAGATATCGGCCGGTAAGATAGGAGTTAAACCACGCCAGACTTTTACCAGTAACCCCTAGGCTTTTTAACTTACGAATCAGAATAGAATGGTCGACTGTGTCGAAAGCCTTTCGAAGATCTAGGTAAACAGCTCCAGTCACACGACCATCGTCCATATGTTCTCCAATATTTTATCCGTGAATTTGACTAATGCCTGAGATGTTGAACGCCCTCGGCGAAATCCAAACTGTGAATGCGACAGAAGCTTGTTCTCTTCCAAGTATGTACAGAGTTGTGTATGCGCCGCTCTTTCAACAATCTTACTAACAGTTGGTAAGATTGATATTTTTTTTTGGACGGTAATTATCTTTCTGGGATCTGTCTCCACCTTTAAACAACGCCTTGACTTTAGCTGATTTCCATATTTTAGGGAAAAAAACATCAGAAAATGATTTGTTAATTAGCCCATAGTTAATAGAGGGAGATGGTTAGGAAACCTATTGTTGTAGGTCTTTGTTCACTTTTTTCAACCGTGACCCTGCACAATCTTTTGTTTTACCATTGTTTTACCATCATTGGCTACGGCTGAACGAATGAACCTAAACGTTTCTTTTGGATGCTTGTTCGAAATACTTCAATATATATTATAAATATTAGTATATTTCAAAACAATAATCCAACAGAGAATGTTTGATTTTCAGTCGTTTAGCCGTTTCTGATGATGGTACTACAAAAATTGTGCAGGGTCATGACCAGCCCAACATCAAAAGTAAACAAAGAAATATAACAATAGGTTTCCTAATCTTCTCCCTCTATTAACTATGATTAGCCCAGCTAGGACAGGTGAGATGACATCAGATGAATCTTTCAAGAGACGGGCACTTATTTTATCTAGGCCGACCGCTTTGTTCGTCTTTAAGGATCGCAGAGCATCAGAAACAAAATTGTCAGAAACACTTTTGAGATGGAATCCAAAAGGTAAAGTTCCTGTATCGTCGTTGACAGAGACACTTCGCTTGAACGCCTTTGATAAGGTTTTACCAATAGCGTTGCGCAGCGATACTAAAAATAGCCCGCTTAATAGATGCATGACTCAGACAAACATTATGAATCTGAAATCGTACTGAATAGAACATGGAGAAACTTACATTTTATTATGAAAACGTTGCTTATGTTTTAAAAAATGAGCATTAAAATCCAAAGTACCGAAATCGGGCTCAAGGAGATGAAAAATTTGGTTTGTTTGTCTGAGTTGTGACGTCACGGTTGCGCTTCGCTATTGACACAAAGTAGTCGTTCATGATCTTTGCCAGTGATTTATTATCGGTATACACTGTTCCTTTTTCAAATATAGAAAAAATATCTGATTCTTTTTTCTTATTTGGAAGTACTTCTTTTATGGACCTCCACATTTTGCTACCATCATCCTTTGCATTTTCGATCATCTGACAGAAGTATTCAGATTTCAAATTTTTTTCTTCACGATTGGTGTAGTTTCGTAATTTTCTGTACATACTCCAATGATAAGCACTATTTGAAGTATGTGCTTTCCTCAGGTGATAATCTCTATCACGCTTCATCTCCAAAAGCTTTGAAGTCACCCATGGGGTCTTGGTACCTTTGACAGGTTTAGTTTTCAAAGGGGCGTGCTGATCAGCTATTTCTGATCTAGAAATAAACGCTCCCAGAGGATGACGGCATCATCAATGCTATCAACACTGCTTAGAACTGACCGTGGGACTTTTTTGAGATCGTCAACAAAGGATTCTTTGTTGTAGTTCTTGAATGAGCGATACTCAGTATTTCTAGGTGGAAGCTTTGGAACACCTCCCTTAATGACACAAAAAATTAAACTATGATCACTCAGCGATGTATGAATAACACCAGATTGAACAATCCTGTGTTCATTATTCACAAAAATCAAATCAATAAGAGTCTTTGAGTGTTCCATCAATCTTGTTGGCTCACAGATGATCTGATTCATATCGTTTTCGATGGAAAATGACTTGAGCAATCTCTTAACGTTAGTATTCTTCCCCAGCTGGTCGATATTGAAATCGCCCAGTAGCACAAGATTGTTTTTCTCAGGGACGATGTTTGACAAGCTATTTTTCAAAGAATCAATAAAAATGCTTGAATCTAAATCCGGTGGTTTATAAGTTGAAGCAACCAAGATTGGTTTACATTTTGAACGCTTTATTTCAATCCACAACAATTCTTCATTATCCTGCGCTAAGTCCTCTCTGACGGCGAAAGGAATACCTTGACGAACATAGAACATCACTCCACCTCCACACGATTTAGAAGATGCGTTGCGGTCTTTTCGAATAATTGTATAACCATCTATGTAACCTTACGGTGCGCTCATTCTACTCCCCTCTCTCCATCAGCGCTCCGTTTTACGGGTATTTAAAGCTACTTAAAGCTACACGGAAAGGAAAGAAGTCGAAACAAAGATGTGAGGTCACTGAGGATCGAACTGGGGACCTCAGTCTCGCACCGAAAGCCGCCCACTAACCAACTTTGCCATCCTTGTCCCTTTATACAGACAGACAGATAGATACAGACAGACAGACAGACAGGTTTACTTAACGCTTATAGAGAAGTATACGATTACACCTAAAATATCTTGTCGCAAACAAATGACTAAATGACTTTTTGTCATATTACACAGCTGAAGGAGGCTGTAAAAGCCTGAAATACCTTAACTGTATCAAGAACAAAGCTTTCATACAAAATGCTTCTGGTCATATTATCAAATCCTTCAGAGTCTTAGCTCCCGGATTAGAAGCCTGCCAGAACAAATGTTTCAATTGCAAGGAACCAGATTGTGTGTCGTACAACTTGGGTCCAGTAGAAGGACATGTCAGGACGTGTGAGCTGAATAATTTAGACCACGTGGCTCTACCTGAGAATGTCATTTCCAAAGATGGTTTTGAGTACTGTCCAATTAAGGTAGAGATTAACGTATGGGAGGGGAGAGGAGAGGGGAGAGGAGAGGGGAAAGGAGGGGAGGGGGGTATGGTATGGGGAGTCGAGGTGAAGGAAAATGAAAGAGTGGTTCTCCTTGTCCCTAGAGTCATAAACACCTAACATGTTGTCATTTGGTCACGTTGTTGCTGCTTGAATGTGTTTCCAAAAAAAGAAAAACATGTCAAACATCCAATTAAACATTTGGTTATCATGTATTTGCTGGGCTGGGCTAGGTAAATAACAGATATTCTTTTTTAGGCTTACTAGGTGGTACAGTTTGTTTTGTTGGCACGCTCGTACTACCTTATTCAAATATATTCATTAGTGTGTTCCATGTTGCGTTTATCCTTCTTACAACACGTTGAATCATGCATTCGAATTCTCCGCGCCGTGATGATTCCCATCTGCAGTGCTATTTTAGTAACCGGATGCAGTTTAATTTTCGTCTTATTCGGCATTCTACAGTTGAACCGCACGCGCTTCGAACGCAATACATTTAGAATTTTAAGTTACGGGATATTCGGCATTCTAAAACGTTGGAAGGAATACAAAAAGGCAGAATTACAGCAAATTCTGGTAATTTATAAATATTGTCTGTTTAACTTGAATAAATTTTCAAAAGAGCTCAGATGGTTATTATCCTATTGCCCGTGATTATACTCATTTTATTTTTCTCAGAATCCATGTTCGTCCAATAACCCTTGTAAATCTGTCGGCGCTGACATCGTTTGCAGACCAAATCAACGTTGGGAATCTCCCCTTTGTGTCGGTGAGTCAGAATTCCATATACGCTTATCTCAAAAAAGGTTGTTTGAGGATCCTCCTGAATCTACGCGATTGAATATTTGCAACATAAAGGCCGGGCCTGGTCTCGGGCTCGTTTCTCCATACCCAATAATTTAACGGGCCCCGGTTAACTCGCCCAATAATGTTTACGGATGTTTTTCAAAGCGCATATTATTTTCAATTTTTATGATTTTACAGGGAATTTTACGGATGCTGGCGCACTCCCACAATTTGCGGATCTTTCGAGAAAGGTCTCCTGGCTTTATCCATAGTGTAGAGAGACACTCGTTCAAAATCGTCCAAAACTTAGCTTTACAAAGTATCAGTATAAAACACCCATTTGTTGCTGCAATAAGCACGCAGGAGACTGGCCTGAAAAGGCTGAAAACATTACGCTACCGCAGGGGAGCATACGGCAGTGGCGGGCCCAGGATTTTTCCAAGGGGGTTCCATTTCTTAAATCCAGCTGTGTATAATACTCTATTGTTTGGTCGATGTTTGACAAAAAATGGCTTAAAACCTTCAAGGGGTGTTCCGTAGAACCCATGGAATCCCCCTGGATCCGCCACTGTACGGAGACTGAGATACCGGGCTTGCTTTACAAAACTGTTCTGCAGCGACTATGTGACGTTTTGCCCCGCATTATTTAGGCTAATTCAAGAGACCACAATGCTAAGAGAACGAAACTCGGTATTGATGTTAATGCGATGTTCGTGGCGACTAAGGCTATTTTTAGTAATTTTGCCATCGCGCGCACTAGGCTTTAGACAATAGAATTCAAATGCCGAAAGCAAACGGCCCGTCCACGCGCACGTCAAAAATCAAATTCTTTGTTCGAGAGCCTTGCGCGCGGGATGGCGAAGTTTCTAAAATTTATTAATTAGACAACAGAAAACCGCGCGCCCATGGCGCTATAGACGCACGAGAGAAAATATAAAGAATGATTAGTGTAGGAAATCGCACGATCTTGATTACAATTTGGAATTAATGGGTACGAGTAATGTTTTGAAAGTTCTCAAAATTGGACGAGCCTTTAGAAAGCCGACCTAAGTATGACCTATATGCGTTTTACTGTCATACCATAACATATTAACTAATGACTATGATAAATACCAAGATACATTTTATACCATTTTCGACATCTACAAATCTCTCGATGTTCTTTTCTAGGATAAACATATTTACAATTCTATATGTTAGCACTAGCAGTAAGCCACATGTACATGCGCTCATTGAGCGACTATTTTTCTCTCCAATGTTCTTGTTTTCCGTTTAACATTGTCATTGTTTTGACAAATCAACTGATTACTTTTTTCTTTCTTCTATGATAATCATTAAAAACGTAACTAGCAAAACTGCAAGTTTTCATCGAAAAAACAAGTAGCCATGGCTTGTCAAGGAAAATGAAAAACGATGCCGTTTATCGTGCAGCCCATGGGGAAATAAGTTCATGGGTTTTTCTTTAAGCAATAGAAAATAGTTTTCTATGACTCTACCGGTGAAATAGAGCACGCGTGATGTTGGGAGAAACACGAAAAAAGTTTGAAAATCACGAGCCGTAGGAGAATCACACTCTATTCTTTATAAAATCTCTCTAAAATATTCTCTCTAAAATATTTTTAAGTAATCCCGTTCAACCTTGGTTGAAGCGTTTCGATTTCAATTGTTTTAGTGCCATGTACGTTGGGGATGCAGGATGGAAGAATAACCGATGGTCAAATATCTGCGTCGTCATTCTATGACCCCAATCCGTGCGGGCCTCACAATGGTCGGCTTAAACGGACATCACCCCGTTTTGCTGCATGGTGTGCTGGTGTCCCTAGGGCAGATGAATACCTTCAGGTTGACCTGGGCTCCATCAAGACCATAACTAAAGTAGCAACACAAGGACGAAACATTACACCTCAGTGGGTAACAAGATATGCCTTGGCTTACAGTAATGACGCTTCCTCCTGGATTCAATACACAGGCGGGGAAAGTATTTTTCGAAAGGTATGACGTCATCTAAGATCGAGAAGGAATCCGGCCATAGTGTTGCTGGTTGCCAGTGACGTCACGGCAGCCATTTTGGATTTTTGAAATCCAGTAATTAGGTTTTGTCATTACTGCGCACGATCTGAGGAGGCTGTATTCGCAGGTCGCTATTTAACAAATTGAAGATGGTTTTGAATGGTCTGTCCTCTTATTGACACACTCTTGATGTCATAAAATCTTCAAAACTTACGTGGAATCACGAGGCCAGCGAGTGATTTCACTGCAAAGTTTTGAACACCTTATGATGTCAATAATGTGTCAATAAGGGGACAGACAACTGAAAACCACCTTCGATTTGTCATTTTTCACAACAATTATTTGTGATAAAAGTTGAAAAATTATCCTCGAACGAGGCAACTGAACGAGCGCGCGCGATGAAAGACGCCAGCACAGTGTGTCTGTCCTCTTATTGACAACTGAAAATCAACCAATGAGATTGCGATATTAGACTCAAGTGTTGTAAAATATTTTGTTATATACCAACTGTCAAAGTCAATTTTTTCCGTGCTCTGATTGGGCGAGAGCGCATCACGTGAACGTCAACAAATTTTGCTGTTTCCCCAGTTACAACTCTCAGCGGGCAACAAACGTTTGTATAGAGTGATCGCACTTAAGTACAAAATCTAAATAGTACTAAATAGTACAAAATCATTTGTTTTCCATTGTAATATTACTCCAACAAAGTAGCACTAATCAAACAATAGAAAACAAAGGATTTGGGACTTTTTAGTACAAATTTTGCACGGGTTGACCACTCTAAGTGCAAACACTCTTACTAAGAAGGCGTTTACTATACATGGCACTAGGATCATACTAGCACTAGGATCATCCTAGTAGGCGAATCATCCTACCAGCTATACATTTACTGCATTCTGTTTACATGGAAATTTGTGTCTTCACTTCGGGTACTAGAATACGATCATTCTATTAAACAGAATGCAGTAAATGTATAGCAGGTAGGATGATCCTAGTGCTAGGATGACCCTAGTGTCATGTAAACACCCCCTAAGTTGTTTCATGGTTTTAGTGTTTGACGCATGCGGTCTATCTCTTCACCTTCGATGTACATGGTTGTATGACTGCCGAATTTCAAAAGAAGTACGAAATTTGTCACCCTAAACAAAGTTTATCATCAACATCATCATCATGACTTTATGATCATTTTTTCCCCAGGAGTTCACTGCCAATCAGGACCAGGACACTGTTGTAACGAATACTTTACCTGTCCCGATCAAGGCTCGCTACATAAGACTAATCGTAAAAGGTTATTATGGTTGGTCAGCATTGAGAATGGAATTGTACGAATGTTAGAGTCGTAATGAAGGTCTATAGTCTGTATACAACAAGAGACGTATTGCACACAGGAAAATGTACTGGGACGCCCATCTCGGTTGACACTTCCACTATACAGTATTAAAATACATGAAGCTTAAATATACATGCATAAAATTCACGGCACGGCATGGTAACGACAAAATTTTGAATATTTTCTAGAACGTTACGGCACTAAAACGGCACCGCGCGCTGGACTTCGTTAACTGAAATAGTATTAGATTGACCAGTCGTTTTCATTTTAATTGTGGGGAGCCAAGACGTCTCGCTTCCTGGAATTTCAAAGTTCTAGCAACCAGTGACCAGCAGTTCCGATATGGGTTATCGCTAACCCAGAGTTAAATCTAGAGAAAACTACTGATTTTAACCCTGGTTTTGCGATAACCTGCCTTCAGTTAGAACAAACGCGGACGTCCCAGGGTCGTTTTAGGTCTTCAATAGATTGCGCGTGCCACTAACATATACAGGGTGTCTTGAAAGTTCGTGCTGCCGTTTTTAACGAGAATAGCTATAATAAGCTCTGAATTACCCCAATTCTTAGGATTTCTTTCATGTTGTATCCATGTATTTATGTGAGGAATTTCACTAGGCTACGTGGCCTCCTCAATTTTTATTACACTCTTTATTTTAACAACCACGGTGTCAAGTTCGATAACTTTTAGAGTGCTGAAAACTGGTAGCACATTTTACATGCTTGCTTGATAAACCATTCGCATTTTTTGAAGAATTTTTTAGTTTTCTTTGACAAAGAAAAGCATTTAGACAAATTCCAGGTCTAACTGTCTGTAAATCTTTGAGCTGTAACAGGGGCGTACCCAGGAGTTTTAATTGCATGTAAGGGGGTTCTACAGGTGGTTTAATTTAGGATAAAGGGCAAGGCGATGGCAATTTGAATCAAAATCAGTTTTACTGTGGGTACAATTGGCATTTTGTTTCATAGAGACACGGAAAATTACATTATCCATGAATGTATTTATTTATTTATTTATTTATTTATTTATTTATTTATTTATTTATTTATTTATTTATTTATTTATTTATTTATTTATTTATTTATTTATTTATTTATTTATTCAGCGATCAAAAACTCTTTTGCAAAAAGGTTTGGTTGCAAAGCGGGGGATCCGAAACCCCATGGAATCCTCCCCTGGGTACGCCCCTGTGTTATAACTGTTGTAGTTAAGGTTATTAAAAATAAGAACAGACAAGATATAATGAAATATCCTGGAAATGTTTTGCCATTAGCCAAAATATGGTAATGAAAAATCAGGGGCACGAACTTTCACAGCTGAGATACTTTGAACACGGGATCTGGTATAGGCCTAGAGTATGCATCAGAGACCTTAGCCTGTGTACAGCCGCTTCCCACCCCTCCCCCTTACGGGCAAAAATGGGGAGGGAGGGGGAGGGGTGGGAAACGGCTGTACACAGGCTAGGGATCTGGGGGTTTGGAGGAACCGGTTTGTTCCATTTGTTGGAAGGAGGGGCACAAGGTGTGACGGTTAGTCGTCTGGTGTGCACTGCTCATTAAGGACACTAAGGAGATGTGTTTCAGAATGAGGTCGCTAGTTTCCTATATAAACGATTAGCTTCACTTTTTCAATGATCTTTTTTATTTGATGGTTTTTATTTTGTAGCAGGGGCTCACCTTCTCGGAGTTTCCCAGAATTCATTGCGATTTCAGCGCAGGCAACCGAGGTTAGGGACAAAAAATATCAAAAAAACTCTTGCATTTATATGAGATGTGAAAACGATGATTGCCATTTCAGAAGTACTAGAAACTTATCTGAGTTTGAAAGTATCGTTTTCTACTGATTTTTTTTCAGTTTACTAAGGTTTCCTTTCAAATATTTTTAGTTCCCTTGACCTCGCTTGCGCGCGCTAAATCGTAATGAATTCTGTTCTGGAAAATTCTGGGGAGATATATGAACAGAGCATGTGATAACTACAAAATGAAGAATCCATGGACTTGACGGTTAAAGATTCTTATTAGAGGCGAGCAAGGAAAAATCCTCACCGCAAAGATCACCCAATAAAAGCAATTTCTATCGACTTGCGAAAATATGGGAACATTTTATTGATCTTATTTATCAACGCATATATTACGAGTTCACTATACATACTACTGAAATTCAGTTGTCTAAGAACCCTGCTATGAAACTAGAATTTGAAATGTTCTTTCAACAGAAGTTAGTCTTCTTCGCAGCCGTTTTTTGTATTGGGATCCCTGTCCCTCCTCCTTGAAGTCAGTATCCCAGCATGCATTTCGTCCCAGCACGCATTTCGTCATTTCAAGATGTCTGCTCTCAAAATAGCAACAGCGTAATGACTGAAGTTCTCAAAACAAGGGATTTCTCCAGTACAAACTGTGGTGTATTTCGTAGTAAGAGGGTGAGTATTTACAGTAAGAACGCTGCATTTGAGAAATAATCAAGAGTCATTACTATTGCCGGTAATAATTAAGATTTCTCGAACATTTCATCATTAACGTAAGTTTATACAATATTGTACTCTCCACTGACGTGTGTAAAGTTTATCAACCTTTATCACTACGACTACGATGCTGATCAATAATGATTGTTTATGATTTGAAGCTACATGATTTTTAAATAAGTTTTTTAGCTTATAGTTATATAGCTTATAGTAAGCTTAACATACATGTAGTTATATTGAAAAATTAATAATTTAAGGCAATAAGCTTATAATTATAAGCTTAGAGTACTAAATACTTGAGTAAATATTTTTCAGACTGCAAATCAATAATTAAAAGAATGATGAGCACTCTGTCCATAAGGCAAGTTAATCAATGTTGTTCCTTTTTACTTTTTTAGGTCTCTGCCCAAAATTCTGTATCTTGTCAACTTTAACTATACATTCTATACAAATGTTAAAACAAACAGAGCATTTTCCTGTTTGACTAAATACCACTTACTGTTTCAAGTAAACAGGAACTATTGTATGTACAATCATTGTCTCATCATGGAAATCAAAATAGGATGTCCAATCACAGAAGAGCTTTTAAGTCTTGCTCGTGAAATTGGGAAAAAGTGGAAATGTCTTGGTCGTGCTTTAGAAATTCCAGAATGTGAATTGGAAATGTTAGATGAAGATAATAAAAAACTTTTTGACAAAAGCTATAATATGTTGCTACACTGGAGACAAGGACTTGGGATGAATGCAACTTATAGAAGATTGTCCAATGGGCTGGAACATGCCATAGTGAGACGTAAGGATTTGTCAGAAAAGTTTTGTTTTGGAAGAGAACAAGTTTCTTCTTCAGGATTTTGAGAAAAGCTAAAAATAGATTGAAGAGATGTAGCATCATATAACAAAGATTGGTCAGAGAAACATGTTTTTCATGAACCAAGTTGTTTCTTTATTAGGAGTTTAAGGACAGTAAAATTTGAGAAGAACTTATGACTGTGAGAGTAAAAAGCCTTTGTGAAGATAACACAATATTGGAAAGATCCTGGAAGTATTGTTCATCGTGTTGTTCAAGCTGCATACTCAGCAACTTTATAGTCAACTTTGACAGTTGCTGCAGAGACAGCAGTGCATTCTTTACATCCTTTTCCACCAGTGGCGTATTTTATGGATGTTTTGAAGGTAATGAAATTAGAGCTATTCCTGGATTATCTAGAGAGATGTCTAAACAAGTGTATGAGGTCACTATGTCATACTTGCTCGGCCTCTACCACAGCAATATTTCTTTTCAACATCTCAGTCTGCAATCTAATGAATAATTTAACAGACTAGGCTTCTAGACTCCTCTTCATATATTTCTCTCTAGGTTTGATTTTGACTGTCATTCAATATCATGATAGCCTGTGCATTACACCACGAAAAAACTCTCATTTAGTGTCATGGACACAAATGAAGCTATTTATATATGCGCACATTGGAATTTAAATTATGCAAATTAGAGAGAGTCAAGCGAAACAAGATGGACTTGTGAAGTGAGGAGTGTTGTTTTATTGAGAGTTTATTTTACTTTTAATATTATTTTTACTTTTAAAATTATTTTACTTTTAAAAGTTGTCAGGATATGTAAGAAGTGTCTAGTTAACAAGTATTCAGAATAAACCTGTCATGCTGTATCTTGACATTTAGTCTGTCTGCAAAACAGCCCCATGAATCATGTTTTATTTTTCTGATTTCAAAAAGAACTTGTAATTGGCTAAAATAATGCTCCTTGCCATTGGGTATTTCCATAGAAACAGTCACTCATGTTGTAATGTTGTCATAATAGGACATCCAATAAGAAACAGCCTCAGAATGACCTTTATAATTTAGCGAATCACAAGAGTCTTTTCAAAACCACCAAGACTGTTGGTACCTTGTAGTCCTGAACATAATTTGTGTCACTGTCATGCAGATGGACTAAATGAAAGTTTGGATGTGTTGCAGGCTAGCAATTATATAATTGTTTCCAACAAAAAGTGAAAATATAAGAGAACTTTCATTTAGGTTATATGGACACATCCATATTATATTCCATGGTCATCAAGTACCTCTATAATATGGGCACATCCATACAATGTGTATAATAGATGAAGTGAAGTCTCAAAAACTACAGTCATACTTCTAAACAATAGCCCCCTTGATTACAAATTAAGTGGCCATTTTGGAGTAGCCTGGTAGTGCCTCTCAGGGAAGGGTTAATGGAGAATGGGGGATGAGGAAATGTGTTCCCTACTCTTACTTTCTCCTGCTCTCCCAATAGGGCCACTGTTGTAGGCTATTTTGGAGATGTGATTGTACAGAGGTTTCAATATATTTGAGTAATTTGTGGATCGATGGCAGGGGTGAAAATGCTGGCCATTGTAGTGAGGTATATTCAAATGTAGGACACTATAAATCATACAAGAAATAAATACTTGGCAAGGAGGGGAAAGATGCTCATTTTAGTCAAGGAGCTTGTTCAAAAACATTTCTCATATAGATGGTTATTCTATGTTCAGTCAGGGGGGGAACTTAGTCAGAATATGGTTGGACATACATTGCTGCTTGAACCAGAGACCAGAAATACTGCAAAAATTCCACTCCAACCTGGAAAAACAACCATTCTTAGGGACTGGTCATTATTTACAGGGAGGGGGGTGCTGGTGGAAATGAAAAAGGTAGTGCTCAATTTTTGATGGCCCCTCCCCCCTTTCTACATACATACACACATAACATTCTTACAGAGTAA
This sequence comes from Telmatactis stephensoni, assembly GCA_029948255.1. Lineage (NCBI taxonomy): Eukaryota > Metazoa > Cnidaria > Anthozoa > Actiniaria > Isophelliidae > Telmatactis > Telmatactis stephensoni. Next base: position 195,480 of record JALIZF010001786.1, read on the forward strand.
GCGTAAAAATCTGTGGCTCCCCTTATTTCCACCAGTCCCCCTTCCCTGTAAATAATGACCAGTCCCTTACGAATTCTAGATTGAACAAAGAAAAAAGTGTATTTGAAGGCTTTTTGGTTTACTTCTACTGGAAAATTCATGAATTTTACCCAAACACCAGTTTTACCAATTTTAAGAATCTAAAAAATGGATCTTGATTTGCCATACATCCATATTAGTAAAAATATTAGGAGTCCTCCCCTTCAAGGTTTACAGGCACCAAGAGTTTGTAGCCTTGTAGTTGCTCCCTAGCTTTTGATATTTATTTTAATAAATGCCTTGTCTTAAAATTATTAGTAGTATTTGCCTATATCTTAATTTTCAAAAGTTGTGTAATATTTTTGAAATACCTTATACAGTAATTGACAATGATATACGACATGCATCCTATCCAACGTTTTCTTTTCACTACAGTGGTTCACTTCCTTAACAAACTCGTTTAGTCTGTCAGTCTGAGGACTTTAGGTTTAGGGCCTTTTCTTGTTGCGTACGTTGCGTAGCATCCTGATTTTCATAGATGAGGTTCCCGTTCTCGCTAAAACGTCAGTTGAGGCTTGATTTCATCTATGACGGCGCGCGCACGATCAAAAACGCACACGTGACGTCTGCGCTGACAAAAACGTCTTGTGCCTAAGCTCCCTAATGCTACACTTTCACTCTCCGTTTTAGCGCGTTTGTGATCGACTCACTTATCTGCATGCATAATTTTCATGATTTTCATGAGACCCTTGAAAGTACTTCTACTTGAATGAGTTTGTTTGTGTTGTTGTTACTTTGTTCAGCGTTGTAGTTGTTGTTGATGTCTCTGTTAAACCGAGTAACTGACTACAGAGCTTTTAGGTTGTGACGTCATTGTGCATTTCCAAGTAGAGAAAGTGCTTACATGAAGACATATCGTCCCTTTCAAATATTTGTATTGCGTACTTGCAACAAACAAATACTGCTTTGATGCTGGCTTTCTCGTGAGTCGTATTTTTCACATAAGTGCGGGAAAAGTTACCCTGGATGCCAGCTTGGTTTACGTTACGTTTTGATAATTATTGAGCGTGTCTCCAGGTTAACGCGCAAAGCTTTGACATCAACACCCACATAGAAATTGCGTTATACACTTGATACATATTAAAACTTAGGAAAGCTTTCATGAAAAGGGAATCAGATATTAAATAAAATAGAAACAAATGCGCTAACTGTTGAAGTTATGGAAGATTTTCATGTTTTAACCAATCAGATGGACGGTTAAAACAATATCATATCACCACCTTTCCGCATTCCTCGCCGTTTGCTTGACTAGAATAGTTTTTGTACATGTGTTTGGGCCTTCGCCCAGTCATTCATAAAACGTTCGCTTTCACGTACATGCGACTGCACTCTTTTGCTAAAAATCTCATTCGAATAAAAGAAGGGAAAATGTTTTGATAGTTTTCACTGAAGGTTCAAGGTTCAAGGTTTTTTATTTACCACGAAAACAGTTACAAGTTAGACAAAAGAAGAAAAAAGGGTGGAAGGTTGCAGGATTACAACCCAGGGGGTTAATATAAAGAAGTTCCTGCAACCTTAAAAATAGATATAGCAATAAAAATGTGAAATAGCGGTTAAAGTGGAAGTGAAGGAAATATAAGCTCAAGTGAAATAATAATTACAAAATTTGTATATAAAATGATGGAAGTAACAATAAATAAAAGCATTTTTGACTTTACTGAGTAAGAAGAAATCGCTTGAACTGTTTTTTGAAACTTTTTTGTGATTCGCTGTTTTTTATTTGAATCGGTACTTCGTTCCAGCATGTGGCAGCAGCATATTTCACCCCAAATTTACCGTATACGTAATTTAAATTTTGACGAGGTATGAACAGATTTCTATTTGATTTTGAACGTGTATTATAATGGTGCTGTAGTTCTATTTCTTTAAAGTAGTTTTGAAAAATATCTGGTAAATTGTGGTTCATGTGTTTATATGAAGCTTCACAAAGTTGGAACTTAACTATCTCGAAAATATTAAGTATATCTAGTTTTTGAAAAAGTGGTCTACTTGGAGTTCTTGGTGCCGAAAAGGTAATTATGCGAAGGGCTCGTTTTTGTAAGATATGGATTGGTAAAACTTTTGACTTATAATTACTTCCCCATATCAACGCACCATACGAGATGTACGAGTATATAAAGCTGTAATAGAGATTTTTTAAAAGATCAAGAGAAAGGAATATTATTTTGCTGCGAAGTATAAATAGCGAAACGTTTCACACGTTCTTTTTGCAGATAAAACATAATAGGCACGCGCGTGTACGTGCATAACTCCTTGCACGATTTTCCCGCCTAACAATTTTGTTATTGACCAATCAGAAAGCGCTCTAAAAACACGCCTACAAAATTTTGGCTTTTGATTGGTCGAAAATCATTTGACTGACCACGTGATATCAAGTGCATATTTCAGTGAAGAAGAAATTTGAATTCAATCTGCAGCGATACCAAAGGTAAGTAGAACTCAAATGTTTTTGCTCAAGATTCTTTGAGGATTTTTCAATTTTGGAAACTAGACAGTAGTGTAATTGCTATTACTAGCCAATATTTGTGTTTTTGCAAAGACAAAACTGTTATAAAAGCGAGATAAATTGTATTTAAAATTCAACTGACCTCAGTGCCATGTGCTTTGAGCCGCTACCGAAGAATTCGATACTCTTTTTGAAACGATGTTGAAACGTTCGAGCTGTGAGAGTTTAGACGCGTGTTTTGCTTTGCTACTTGCAAGATTTTATTAGGCCGAGACTGCTTTAGAATACAATTCAAGACTTCAAAAAGTCCCTGGCCTAGCAGAATCTTATACAGCGGAAATAGTTGAAGAGCTATTCAGTTACTTCCCTGAAACTTGCCGTTTTACTATAGTCAAGTGATTAAAGAAGGAAGACTAACGTTACGGAAACATGTTTTAGAGACGGAAGAAGTTTCAGCCTCATGTTTTATATTAAATAGCTGAGGGTCAAAATTACTGTCTAAACCACCGAGACTGAGCTGAAATCCTTTGTGCTCGCTGCAATGTTTGCAAATTAACAAATTTTATCAACTATTAATTAATCAATTGTTTTCCACATTTTTTCTAGCTGCAATGACAAACGAAGACACCAGGGTTAGTATGCGCAACAGACCTCGGGTAAACCAAATTCTAGGATAATTTTTCTAATCAGTCGTATATTTGGCTGTATTTGTTGACTTCCTCGAGATTCTAGTTGTGTTGTGTGAGTGTGGAGAGGTGTTAACTAGTAAAAGCAACTCACAACAAAAATTCATATTTTAAATGATTTAAAATATGAATTAGAAATGGATTATTTTTACTTGTGATGAATTAAATTGTCCTTATCGCTTTATTTCGTTCAGTGTTGTTATATGTTCATATTTGTTTCAACGTTGTTTTGTGCCTGCGAAATCAGACGCCCCTCATGGCCTGCACTCGTCTGTTTGCTTGCAAATATGGCGTGTCATGTCGTGCGCCTGTTGGCTGCAGGCTGTGTTGGAGGTGTTTTGTAAACCTGTCCGTGTGTGTTGCTGCTGATGCATTGTTTACATTCTCGTTTTGGCTTGTAGTCACAAGTGAAAGGGTCCATTTCATCTAGTAGTCTAATTAAACTAAAAGTATGAAAATTTCCATTAGAATTAGCTAGGGCTAGGAGGATCCATGATTAATACATGGAACCAGCGAGTTGCATTAGAGCAAGCTACCACTTTTAAAATAGCTCGAATTTATTAGCTTTTTAACCGGCCATTTCGGCGGCCGGGGTCAATTGGCCTGCATGCTTAGGTTAGTTTTCAATAAATACTTAGGCCTACGAGAGGAACACGTTGGATCAACGATCGATGGAATGCACCTGACCGATCTTACTCTCAACTTGAGAGACCTCCTTTGTAGTCTGAGTCTGTGTCGTGATCTTTAGATGTAGAGTTCGACCATTATAGTTGTTAACTGATCGGTCTACATACAACGCATACAACTAAACTACAGCGCGTAGGGCGCTTAGATTTCTGGCGTCTTAGGTCTTAGGTTAGCGCTGGTCAGGCTGCAACGTCGGTCGGTACGCACAACTACTTTTACGTTTTTATTCCCGACTATCCCCACCCCTCCCCCCACGTCCCAGTCCACTGTTGTGCGTGCCGACGGTAATGGTCGTACTCTACATTAGCTCCACCCAAATTTAGTGTTAATCAGATTTGTTTTGGCCCGGCCTAACCCAACGTAAATGACATGGTTTGTCACAAATAGTGATACCATGGCATTTGCACCTTGTGTTTCAGCCAAGTCTACCAAGAACAACCAAACTGGGTTGCGACGACGAGTATTCAAGTACCATAGCTTTTTTATTTAAAGTGGTAGCTTTAGATAAGGAATTTAGGATTGAAATTTTGGCTGATTGGCAGTAGTTGCATCATTATCATCAATTTAAATATACGACAAAAGACGAGTTTTTGCACTTGACTTTTGTTGTTGTTTTCTTTATTTTGGAGTGGATGGCAGAACTTGCGCTGTGATCCTGGCTCCTTCCGTTTAGCTTAAAATCCTTTTCTTGTTTTTTGGTTTTTATTTTTGGTTTTTATTTTTGGGTTTTTTTTTTTGGTTTTGGTTTTTGTTTTTTTCTGATCTTTTCTCGTAGGTTTTTTTTTTCTAGGATAGGTCTAGGATTAGGTATGTGTTTCCGGCCCGGTCCACGCACTCGGGACCATGCAGCTTCCCCGTTCTGAATTTCTTTAAAAACATTCAAGACGAGTTGGACTCGTTAAAGACCAGTTGGACTTCTTCAGAATTGTAGGGTTTCTTCAGACAAATTGGTTTACAGATTTTCCAGAATTCATAGGCGTATCTTATCAACTGGCTTCATGCATGAGACTTCATTACAAACTTTGGATTGATTTTGGGAACTATAATATAACTTTAATGTAAACATTCACTGTGTTTCCGGCAATGTGTGTGAGTGAGTGTGAACCATAGATATTGCACGTTATGATTATCTGTTGATCTAGGTAGGGGAATAAAATTGGGGAAATATCAGGCTGTATGTGTAATGTAGATATTGACTGCATGTGTTTCCGGCAGTGTGTATGAGTGGGCGTGCACCATAGATTGACTGTGTTTTCGGCAATGTGTGTGAATGAGTGTGAACCATAGCTGTGACTTATGGGGAAATATCGGCCTGCATGGGGCAATATAATGGCTTGAATGTACACAACATTGACGCATTAGGTTGGTTTACTTCTGATAACGATTTTACTTTGCCTTTTTTATTCAATTTTTCAACCATGTAATGTATTGTAACCGAACCACAATCACACAATCACACGCAAAATTAAAGCGTAAATAAAGTTTTTCTTTTTGCTGTTCTTGGTGTTATCTACTTAATTATTTCTATTTGTGATTTAACAATTTCATTTGCAGCATTGGTATTATGTCTTATACGACGCTTTTACTGACATTGATTATTTATTTTGTGTACATACATTTCATTGATATATTTTTTACTTGTATCGACTAACAATATATAGAGTTCAAAAAGTGAACCCATTGAAACACAAAACTGAGGCGAAATCAATATTTCGTCTTCCACCCCAGCTTGTTCATCTGCTTTTATTTCTGATTTATCAAGTAGTGTTTCATGGATTTAGTATTTGAACTCTACATCTTTTTCAGCTTTACTAACGCATTTTCCTTTTAATTAGTACTCTTTCAGTTGTTTTCAACGTTTTTACTAACGCGTTTTCCTTGTTCAGGTTTTACTTATATTTTCCCTTTTCTTTTTCAGCTATTTGCAACGTTTCTCTATTCTTCATTTTCCATTTAGATTTTTTCCTGTCTTGTATTTCTCAGTTGAGTTACTAACACGCCATAGAGTCCAAGAACTCTATCTATGAACCATAACAGTGACTAAATTTCCAACTTTTTTCTAACATTACGCATATGAGTTTTTTTTTCTTGTTTGGCTATAAATAAACGATTTCTGCATTATTAAGTGATGTTTCATGGATTTAGTATTTGGACTCTACATCTCTTTCAGCTTTTACTAACACATTTTCCTTTAATACATCTTTCAGTTGTTTTCAACATTTTGTTAACTTGTTTTCCTTTTTAGATTCTACTTATCCTTTCCCTTTTCTATTTCAGGTGTTTGCAACGTTGCTCATCATTTCCTTTAGATTTAGATTCTTATCTCGTTTTTCGTATTTGATCTAACACACCATAGAGACCAAAACTCAATCCATGAAACACGAGTGACTTAATCTACGACTTTTTTCTAACGCAACCGTACTATATAGCTATCAGTAAAACGGTAGATTCTTTTGCCACAATGTATTCCACAGTTACATGTTTCGTGGATTTAGTATCTGAACTCTATTCTCTTTCAGGGTTTACTAACATTTTTTCTTGCCGAGTATTTTTTCAGTTGTGTTCAACGTTTGTTTGATGACTACTGGGTGTTCGTGTTTCCACGTGCTACACGAGACGATTTGCAACGACAATTTTCCTCGCAATGCCAGTACGAGAAAATGTGGTGCCAAAACACGAAAATTTTGTCATATTGTTTAGAAACTTCTGTTATAATTTATCATTCCGGCCAGATGTTTGCAACTGAACAAGGAGTTCCTAATATGAGAATGGAAGCATTTGGTGATGTGACGGCTCTTCGACCAAAGACAAGATATAATTTCACTTTACTTCCGTTTCTTTCTTTTCTTTTTTATTTCTTCTTCAATCATTTTCATTTGAACTAATTTTGATAAAGTTTTGAGAAGTAAATCAATTAATAAATTAAGCTAAACTTTAAACTAAATCAAATAAAAACTAAAATACAATACTGAAGTAAAAAAATGCTGATGAACTTTTGATAAAAAATAAATCACTTTAACATGGACGTCAGAGACCATACCGTCACGTACAACTTTGTCTGTCATCATCAATTCATTCCATCTTGATTCTTTCCATTTCTTAACCACTTTACCGTAAGTGATTTCGGCTTTATCGTTTCAGATGTTTGCAACTTGAGAAGTTCCAGCACGTATTCTTCGATCTCTGTTGGGCAACCTACAAGATCATTGGTTTTGATCGATCATCTGCTGTTGATTTTTGTCCAGGATTCCAAGGTACTTTTAATTAATTAAAATTGATTTATGTATTCATTTACGATTCTTAAAAGCCGGGCTCCCTGTGGTCGCATGTCTAATTATGTATTTCTTTCGTTTCGATTCAGGTGGTGATTATCGAACAATGTCATTTCCAGCCCTAACATCCTGCGTATTGTGCGTAAAAGATCGTCCTAGTCACCATGGTCAAGTGTCCAAAATCTCGAGAACTGGAATACCTCGAGGAGATCCAAGTGGAGCCGACATCATTGAAGGACGACGCCTTTTGAAATTTTTTGAATAAAGTTGAAAACTCGTCTGTGTTCTTTGTTTTCGGGGTTACTACTTCATGTATGAAATGGAACTATTCAAGCAACACTCGACTCGGTAACTCGGTGAAATCTTTAGTTTGCGTAACTTGAATGGTGTCATTTCATGGGGTCATACATGAAGTACTAACCTTTTTCGCGCCTTAGAAACGGAGACGGAAGTCTGCACCATAGCAAAAAAGGATGCGATTCCAAATTCATCTTGAGTGTTGATCAGAGACTAAGAGTATGTTTACACTAAGGTAGGACTACCCAAATACTAAGGTGTTGGCCCTTTTGTTGTCTTTTCTGATGGTAGATATATTCCTTCGGCCGTAGAGTCACCCTTTCCTAGTGTAAGCATGTTCCATGTTACTGGCATTTTCAACTTAGATAAGATTTTTGTACAATGGCGGTGGTCTTACAGAACATTAAACTGTAGTTATTTTACCATTAACAATGGCTGCTGACAAGTTAATCATTGTTAATTAAGGGTGTGCTACCTATAGTTAATTGTTCTGTGACTGTAGCCAATGTTTACAACCAAGAATTAAGAGTGAGATAATTACAGTTAAATGTTCTGTGACATTGGAACATTTTAACTGCAGTTATCTTGCTCTTATAATTAACATTGGTTGTCAACATAGTAACCATGCATGGTCAAAGGTGAGTGTGGTATAGTTTTTATGTTCGGACGAGACCGCAGGCACTGGTTACCAATTGTTGACAACTGACCCATGTTGAGGGTGAACTCTAGTGAAGTGCTCTGATAAGACCGCGACAACCTTGGAACATTTAACTGTAGTTATCTCTCCCTTAGTAACAGTTGTCACCATGGTAGCCATTGTTAAAGGTGGGTTAACGATAGTCCGATTTACATGACAACCGGCGTGCCATAAAACGTTTGTCATAAAAATTGGACTCTTAGTTAAATGTTCTGATGTGACCGCGGCCATTAGAACATTTAACTATACTTGACACGTACACTTTTAACAATGTTTACCATAACTGTTGATAAGGGAAATATAACCACAGTTAAATGTTTTGATGAGACGGCGCAGCGATTGGGACGCCACTTGACTATAGTTCTCTCGCTTTTTTCCAATGGTCACAATGTATTTGAAAAACGTTTGACTATACGTTTTGCTTTTTGATTCATGCCGAGTATTCGTACGCATAATTAACTGTCCATATTCAAGGCAATGACGGACTGTTATTACTTGCGCTAGCTATTTGTACATGGAATAATAAAACGAAAATGCTAAATTAAAAAATATCTATAAAAATAAATATAAATTGAATTGATAAAATTAAATATATCCTATAACATCATTCCATGTACAAATAGCTCGCGCAAGTAACGTTATTCCATCGCTATCCTGGAGATGGACAATTGTCCTAAAGCTTGGCATGAATTTCAATGGAAAACTTTTAGTCGAACTAGTTTCAATTATGTCCTTATGTACACATTGATATAATTCTATATTATAAACCAAGGCATTGCGTTAATTTCAAAACGTTGGGTCTTTATTATGCTCTTATATTTATCCATACCTAGTCTATGGCATGAGGTGGCCGGGGGAAACATCTATAAAGGTGCACTGGAAAAAGTAGTCCAGAAACAAAGGCAATGTTTAAGATTTTTTTTCCTGAGCAAGAAAGATAAATTAGATCATTAGTATGGCAATCTAGAACCAAATGATCTAAAATCCTGATAATAAACTTTAAGGAAAAATTAAAAACATTCCTTGTTAACTATCAAAATTAGCGATTCACACAGACTACAAAACTGTAAATGTGTGACTGTAACTGTAAGAGGACATCGGGTCGGTTAAAATAAAGACGAATATTGATAAGTGTATTGTAAATCGTAAGTGGAGGAGGTCGGTCTCCATTATTACTGATTTTTAATATATATACCTCTAAAAATGTGAAAAAAGGAAAATAGTGCAAAATAAAGGAGAGTAGAGTCAAGGTCGAGTTGATTTGGTTAGAGACTGCAATAATTATCAGGAAGGGGTGCATAAGGTAAAATTTGATGCTAAGATAGGGGGGCTCAAGGTAAATAAATCGTTTGACAGAGGGGGGGGGGGGGCACGTTTTATTTAAAATGCACATGGTCAAGTGAAAATTCCCTTGAAGCAAAGAATCTGAACAAAAACATAATCAGTGCAACAAATATTACAATATATTTGATAAATATATCAAAAGTCATCCGCAATAAACGTCAATTTTGAGTCAATTATCAAGCTAATTTAATTGATCTTTAATGCAACTGAAGTCCCAAACTAGTTCTTTGGCTTCCCCAATGAAATAATGGGAATGAAATAAATCACGTAAACAAGCCTTGTCCGATTTTGATGTAAACAAAAATAAAGTTTCCTTGTCGATTGATTGGGTATTCCATAAATCGATGGTTCATAGTCATTGTTTATAGGCGTCTCTTCACAGGGACCTAAAGATAATAGAAGCTCTTTTCCTTCTTTTCTGCATGTGAAGCTGTGACCCTTCTCTTCTTATTTGCCTTTTTTCTCTGCTCCTTTATCTTTCTGGCTTCTGATGCTTTAAGGCCGGTACACACGAGGGAGCACGCTCCCGGCGCACGCTCCCGGAGCAAAGCTCCATCGTGTGTACCAAAGATTTCATGGCCGGGTAAACTTGCTCCTTGGGAGCAGAATTTTCACCCCGCAAAATGCTCCATGATATCAAACTTGTTGAATATTTGGGGGCGTGCGCCGGGGGCAAATTGAACATGCTCCATCGTGTGTACTAGTTGTGGGCAACGCTCCGGGAGCGTGCTCCCTCGTGTGTACCGGCCTTTAGATTTTGAGTCAATGTAATAAGCACTTCGGTACTTAGCAAATGCAGAGTCTAATTCTTCAATGAGGCGGTCAACATCTTTCTCAATACCAGACGATATATATAGCATTTGTCAACGTCGAAGCTGTGATGGCAGCTCAATTCGGCTTAAATGGAGTTGACCAGTGTTTTTAGTATAATGGGGGGAAGGGGTCTGACGTTATCTCTAACATATCTGGAGGGGGGAGGGGGGGTTAGAACTAAATGTTTTGTTTTAGAAGGGGGTATTGCCTAATTTTTGGCTTGATAAGTCTCATTTTTCAGCCCCCCCCCCCCCCCCCTGATAATTATTGCACAGTCCCTTAGTGCTTTTATTTTAACCGAAAAAATTTATAGGGATTTCCCACCTGGTAGACGCCTCGCTGATGGGAATACACTCTTTCTCTAATAAGCCTAGTTTACACGAGCGACGGAAATACAAACGCAATAAAATGAAAAATACTATGGATTGTATTTGCACAAACGCTATCCACACGATAAAACTCGAGCGCGCTCGCATAAACGCGAGCGCAAGAAAGAAAGTAAAAGTCTTTCCATCCCTTACGTTTGCATTTCAGTTTCCGTCACTCGAGTGAACCAGGATTTTATCGACAACAAATTAAGAGCAGTTATGGGGGTTGTGCTTGAGTAAAAACAATAATAGATTCATTTTGGTAAAATAGTTGTTTATTTTTATTTCTCATTGAAAAAACATAAAATATTGAAAAAACATTTTATCTTATTAAAATATATATCATGTATGTGACTATTTGATCGAAAATCGATGAGACTAAATCATCTGTAGCTTAATTCCATGTGGTTCAAATATGCCGCGACCCATATGGTGTTTTAAAACTCTCGTAAGCGACCACGTTAACTTGACATTTTGGTTGGTCGCTTACAGGAGGTTTGACTGTATTATACTTACGCTTGTCATAATAAAGTATATATGGTGTGAACTCTCTAAGGTGACCACCTCCCTTAAGTGACCACCTTAACTTGACATTTTGGGTGGTCGCTTACAGGAGGTTTGACTGTATTATACTTACGCTTGTCATAATAAAGTATATATGGTGTGAACTCTCTAAGGTGACCACCTCCCTTAAGCGACCACCTCAGTAAACTTGACTTTTAGGGTGGTCGGTTACGGAAGGTTCGACTGTAGACCATTTGCATAAAGCTATTTATCACATACAAACACATCTTTCGCCTCCGTCCGGCTTAGTAAAACAAAAGAATCACTAAGTCAAAATGGGGCGAAGGATGTATCTGCAGAGCATTTACAAAGACTACAAAATCCGTCTCAGTTTGATATTTTTAGTGACATTTTTATGCCGGTTTTTATAAAATTAGTGACTTTATTTTCACTGATGTCGACCCCTTTTTAAGGTAGAAATAAAACTAGAAATGGAATTCTCATAAAACTTCACACAGTGATGATTTTTGAGTTGCTTATCCCAAAAATGAAATAAAAAATAGGGGTCACTGTCGCCGTTTTTGCTCTAGATTGCTTTAAAGTACACCCTCTTTGTGTCTTAAGGGCTCAAGATTCGAAGATCAAAATCGTGTCAAAAATAATTAATTTCTTAAATCTGAGCAGTGCTAGCTGACTAATATGTGTTCATTTTCTCTCTTTGCGCAATAGCCTAGTATTATGATGCAATAAATTGTTGTAAAAATGCGTTTGCTACAAGAACGAAGGTAAAATTGGTTGATAATACGTGCCCTTGAAGCAGCGTGAAAGCACCTTCCGACCGCACGTTTTATAAAATATCTAAAAAACTGGAAATGGAATCTTGACTATAATTATACATATGATAGAGAGCCTTATTTCCGTGGATTTGCAAAAATAAAAAGAATAGGTGCCCGTGCTCGTTTCCGCGCTACGACGCGCTAAAGTGCGAAACAAGACGTCGTAAACAGCCTGTGACCGAAGAGGACTGAGGCGAGTAACCACTAAAGCGCCTCTTAGAGCGTGTCTACTGTTCAAAACTTCATAAGACTAAAGCTTGCATCATTTTAAGTCAAATATATATATTTTACAATCAAACAAATTAAAATAGGCTGAACTATGCTATGCGCAGTAGAGATGCGCACTGCAAAACTACGGAATTACCTTAAGAGCATAGTTTTTGACATCGTAAAAAGAATTCCACACCGGAAGTCAATGTCGAGTTAGAATACGTGAAGAGATTTTCAATTACGTGGAAATAACGCAACACGTCACGTACAGGATGCACGTCGAAACCAACTACAAAATCCGCCTCATTTCTGTCGTATAAACTCAGAAAGGCTACATTGTCAACTTGCAGGGAATGGAAAACTCGGACAATATATCCTCAAATGATGATCCAAGCTCTCATCCCGTAATAATATCGCATGAAGAGAATGTATATAGTGAAAGTGAAAGGCAAAATGTTGCCGTTCAACTGCAACCTACAACAGAAACTGTCGAAACTGTACAATTCAATAATGGAATTAGTAACGCAAGTGACTATAAACCCGACAATCATGATGGTTTTCAAACTGGCTGTTCGTCTCAATGTGTATTGAATTCTTCTAATGTCTTGGATACTATGGACTCCGCAATAGAATCAACAAATGATCAACAGATCCTGGATGACGTACCTTCACGTTATGAAACCATTAGAACAGTGGACAATAGTCGTAACACTGACAAATATGTAAGTAGTCTTTTGTAAAATGTAACAATTTTAAAGGCTTCATGAAGTGCACTGTCTACACTTGTACTTTTTTGAGAATACGACAATCAAATCGCATAGAAAAGAGTCGGAGAAACAGAAAAGAAAATTAGAGGATCTGGCCATGGAAATTGAAAAATGGCCTCCGGCGATCCGGAAATGAGTCACTCGGAAACCAGATTGTTCAAGCAGGTTTTGGCTGGATATAGTTTTAATTGACGTTTTTCACTTCACGAATAATTAAGCAACTTACTCTTTAGCCTCCTATGCAGCCGCTCCTTTGTGTCGTCACGCAAGGCTTACGTGACGACACAAAGGAGCGGCTGCATAGGAGGCTACTTACTCTTGAGCAATTACAGCCAAGACCAGCAAATTACAAATTTTGTTTTGATTTTGGATTTTTCTGAGCCGTCAATCAGTTTTGGGGCGGAGCTTCCTTCAAATCAACCAATCACTGAACGAGTCCGTGAAAGCTCCGCCCCAAAGAATGATGGACGGATCAGAAAAGACAAAAATCTTACCGACGTTACCTTGCGAGCAGAGTCCCCCTTTACCTTCTAATCGAGCGAACGAAGAAGGGAGACTCTGTCTCCCTTCCTTCCTTCGTTCGCTCGATTAGAAGGTAAAGGGGGACTCTGCTCGCAGGGTAACCGACGTTGGAGGTCGCGATGCAACGATTTTCGCTGTAAAACGGTTTTTACACCAAATATTGTACTTGAATCAAAGTTTCGATTTTTGTCTATTTCGGTCTATTTCATTTCGATTTGCGTTACCATAGCAACGGTAAACAAAGATTGCTGAAATCAATTTTTCTAAAATATCTCTCGAACTCGAGCAGCTCTAGACAAAGGACTACATAGGCAATAAACTGCACACTAAGGCAAAGAAAGTAAGGGATAATTCAAAAATGTTTACCAAGTCGTTTTTGAATAAATTACAAACAATTCATAAAATGAAATTTATTGATTAGCCAAAGTGAGGAGAACTTGATTTCAGCCATCTTTGCTTATCTTTGCTATGGTAACACAAATCGAAGTGAAGTACACAAAATTCAAAACTTTGATTTAAGTCCAACAACTAGTGTAAAAACCGTTTTGGTTGGTCAAGAGTAAGTTGCTGAATTCGTGAAATGAAAAACGGAACTTATTGTCAATAAAAAAACTATATCGAGCCACCTTAATTCAATACGCAGGGGCTTATTTTGGTTAAGTAAAATGTGATCGTTCTTCTTTTCAGAAAGTTGATTACAGTCATTCAGTTGACGATGATTGCTGTACTGATATCAATTGGAATGGTGTGTGTGGCATCATAGAGGGCTGCTGTTCTTGTATGGTTTGCATCCTTCAAATTTGTATTGGGATTTGCGAATGCACTAATAACGATTAATGTAACAACTCGACATGGACAGACTTTGTCGCTCTTCGGGCCTGATTGTGTAAATATCTATCTGTCAAATTAAACGTTTTCTTTTCACTACAGTGCTTCACGTCCTTAACAAACTCGTTTAGTCTGTCAGCGTAACAGCGACACGAATCGTGTTCTAACTCATGAGTTTTCCTGATTTTGAAAAAAAGCCTGACTTTGAAAAACAGTTTAGGGCCTTTTCTTGTTGCGTTGCGTAATGTCCCGATTTTCAAAGATGACGTTAATTCCCGTTCTCGCTAGAACGTCAGTTGAGGCTTTCTCACGTTCTAGATTTCAGCTATGACGGCGCGCGCACGAACAAAACGTACACGTGACGTCTATGTTGACAAAATCGTAAGCTCCCTAATGCAACACTTTCACTATCCGTTTTAGCGCGTTTGTGATCGACTCACTTCTTGTCTGCATGCATAATTTTCATGATTTTCATGACACCCTTGACAGTACTTCTACTTGAATGAGTTTGTTTGTGTTGTTGTTACTTTGTTGTAGTTGTTGTTGTTGTTGTCTCTGTTAAACCGAGTAACCGACTACAAAGCTTTTAGGTTGTGACGTCATTAATTCCGCATTTCCAAGTAGAGATAGCGCTTACATGAAGACATCGTCCTTTTCAGTCAATTATTTGACTGCGCACTTGCAACATTGCAACAAATAAATACTGCTTCACATAGGTGCGAGAAAAGATGCCCTAGACCCCAGATTGGTTTGCGTTACGTTTTATAAATAATTGAGCGTGTCTCCAGGTCCTCCAGGTTAACTGGAAGTCAAAGCTTTGGCACCAAGTATAGAAAAAATACAAAATGTGCAGTTCATTCCTGAGTTTCCGCATGCTGCTTCTGATTCCGTCGCTCATGAAACCAGGTCAAAGTCTAGAATAAGCAAAGAGAAAGTTACACAACAGAAGCATGTATGGATGTACGTCAGTCTATTTTAAACCTTTCAATTTCTATTTCCTGACCCGGAACTGATAAGAACATGCAGGTACATGCAGTACATCAGCGAATATATACTCAGGCTAGTCAATCAGCAAAAATCACCCTCAAACAATCAACCAGCAGGCTGATGGAAGAACCAGACAAAAGTACACCAAATAACGATACCGTAAAAATATTGAGTGAAGATCATATATGTAATGAGAGTGAAGGACAAAGTGTTCAAATCCTTGCTTCAACCCAAAGCGAAACTCACGCCAATGACTACATGGCTGATGAACATGATGATTCTATCTGTCGATCTCAACCTGAGTCGGAATCTTTGTCCCAGACCTCAGAGACTATAGAGGGCCCTACACTAACAGTGAGTAATATTCCCAGTGCTGAACAACATCTAATGTCACTGTACATGGTAGGGACAAGCTTTGCTTACATAAGCCCAAGTGAAACGAAATCTCCAGGGGAGAGGGTCATGATTTGTTGTTCTTGGATTACCGCTGGTTTATGTAAGTATTTAGCGACCACGCGGTTATCAAACACCTAACCCATTGTAGCTCCCTCTACCTCGGGTTGCTAGGCAACCCTACCTACCCAGGGAACCTCTATCATGTGAACGGGCCGTAAAACCGGCGCGCGGAAATAAATTGTACATAGTATACGTACGTATCCAATGTCAAACTGTATAAATAGCGCATCATCACAAGCAAATGGCTGATCCCAATCCTTCTCCATCGGGCAGGTCAGGACAGGCTCTCCAGGGGGAGAGGGAGGGGGAGAGGGGAGGGGAGAGGAGAGTAGTCAAGCATAATCAAAACAATAGCGTTCGTGCAGGCTCTCCCTTCCTTTCCTCTCCCCTCCCCTCTTCCCCTTTCTCTTTGAGAGCCTGTAGGCAGGCTAGGCGTGATGTGAAATCCACCATTTTTACCAAACTATAATCAGATAATCTATTTTTTGTGTTTCCAGGTAGTTGACTATTATCGCGGGCCACCTCGCGAAGAAAATTCATCATCAGATTGCTTTTTATGTAAAGACATAAGAGACTGTATTCAAGCCTGTCGTGGATGTTGCTGTTGTTGCGTGAGTTTGCTTTTGCCAAAGCTTTTGTAGCAGCGAAGAGTCTAATGTGTCAAAATCACTCTAAAAGCATGCAAAACTGCACTATTTAGTACTAATTAAACAATAGAAATAGCATAACCTATGCAGGGCCGTAACCAGAGGGGGGGAACACAGGGTGCACGTGCACCCCCCCATAAAAGCAAAAGGTCCGCTCATACGTACATCACCATTTGCTTATTGCATGAAAAACAATTTTTTTTGTTTAAGCAAGAGAACAAAACTATTACTTTTGCCGAATTTAATTAAATGGTTCAGTATGACCTGTTTTTATTCAACGTGTTGGATTACCTGTGGAGCGCCAAAAGTCTTGCCCTATGTTTGATATAAGGCAATGCAATTTACAACCAAATCATGTGCATATAAGGAACATTTTCAATTGAACATACAGGGACTGGAAAAATTGTTAAAATGCATGCAATAATTCTTTGTACCACACAGAGTTGGAATAAAATCGTGTAACAGATTTATGTATAGGGAAGTCTACTATGAGCTCATGTAGAAAAAATGTGGACATTTCTCGAGATGGAACCACTTGTAAAAGTGTCAATAGTCGCTGGTACTGCTCTATACTATTCATCAGGAACAAAGCTAAGATATGGAGCAGCAGATGAAAACCCACGCAGTTTCGTAACTTTTAGCGCCAAAAGTCTTGCCCTACGCATGACCATCCGTTTTACCCTCACTAGACCTACAGACCTTCCAAGTAAGTCACAAGTTGTCCAGCTCCATTGACCATTAAACTACGTTCCCTTTTTCATGCCTATTATCCTGTTTGACCCACCCACCATCCCCTGTGGCATTTCTTGTCAGTCGTTTGGTCACGCGTAGGGCAAGACTTTTGGTGCTAAAAGTTACGAAACGCGTGGTTTTCATCTGCTGCTCCATATCTTGCTCCTGATGAATAGTATAAAGCAGTACCATCGACTACTGACACTTTTACAAGTGGTTCCATCACGAGAAATGTCCACATTTTTTTCTACATGAGCTCATAGTAGACTTCCCTATACATACATCTGTTACACGATTTTATTCCAACTCTGTGTGGTACAAAGAATTATTGCATGCATTTTAACAATTTTTCCAGTCCCTGTATGTTCAATTGAAAATGTTCCTTATATGCACGTGATTTGGTTGTAAATTGCATTGCCTTATACCAAACGAGCCAGCTTATGCGGCATATTGGCACAAAGGGCATGGTTTGAATATACACTATGAATATCTTACAATGGCTTATTATATGATTTAGAAGGTTTTCGTAAATGCACTGAATCCCAAGAGACATAAATAATCATTGTTACTGACTTCCCAGAACTAATCACGAAACAATTTCATTTCAATTCATCTTTTTGAGTGAGTTAAATTTCACTACCGTGCTCTTGTGTTTCTACTTGTTTGTTGTTTCTACTTATTGTTTACACAATAAATATAGCATGCCGCAAATATGATCACTTGATATAAATAAGTTAAGATATTCAATAATAAGATCAGTGCATGCGAAAACATGACAGTTGCTTATAAAAACGGCTACTAAAAACCGACCATAGGTCCGTTTTTATTTGATGTGCACCCTCCCGGTAAATTTCCTGGTTACGGCCCTGCTATGGCTATAGCACTACCAGCCCCTCTCCTCCACTGTCTCTGTGTAGGGGCCTATTTAAGTTAACTTAAAATGTGGTCGTTTTTCTTTTTCAGAACAATGATTACAGTTATTCAGTTAATGATGACTGCTGTAATACTTGTGATGTCGATCAGGATGACTTGGATGACTTCATTGAGTGCTGCTGTATATGCATTCTTGGAATTTGTACTGGGATTTGTGAATGCATTTTTGACGATTAATGTAACAACTCAACCTGGGCAGACTTTGTCCCTCTTTGTCATCTAAACAAAGTTGACAGAGGAAGATCTAAATCTGATACCTGAGACCAAGCAACTAGCTGCACATTCTTATACTGCAGAAGCCAAAAAATTACATTCCATCTTAAATTCAGAATGACTATAACGTCAACGTTTTTTGAACTAGTATTAGCACTTGTCTTTCTGTATCACACTTGATACACAGTTTGTAATTTATTTATTGATATATTTTTTAAGAAAAAAATGTGTATAGCAAATTAGTCAGTTTGGTTTACTATCAGAATGACAATGTGAAAAGATTTAACTACAAAATTAATACAATAAAACATTAAAATCATATCTAGCCTAGCTTGATTATCAGATGGTTGGGGGAGGGAGGAAGGGATGTAGTAGGGAAAGAGCAAATAACGCTTTGTCGAGCCCTCAGCAATTTGTTTTGTGTTACTCACTTTTGGTTCAAATAACCCATGCCTATGCAATATATTTACATTATGCCAGACCATAATACTACCGTCCCCCACTCAATTTCGAAAAAACTTGACAATAAATACGTTCATTTCTAAAATCTGCCATAGACACAGTCATATTATAACAGATGTATCCTCCTCAGCAGGCAACTCCATTTTAACTCCTTGGCTTCCTTTGTAAAGATTAATGTGCTTCCTTTGTAACGGTTGTATTGACTGAGGGGACTGACAAGAACAAAGGGAACCCACTGTAGACCCACAGTGATGCCTGTGGAGGACACTAATACAGATAAAAAGGATAAGTCTTTCTACTTTGAGCAACCTCTATTTGATGTTAAGTTGCCATGACATCAAAGTTTTCATAGTGGCAATACAGTTACTATGGTTTCCAGAGCTTTAGTTGACCATCTTCACTGTATGTAGCCATTAAGTTCTGGTGGGGATGGTGGACCATTCCAATAACATCTTTTTCGTGAATCTAAAGACGGACAACAAATATTATTGTTGATGAACTCTGGCTATACACATGTAAAGTGTGCAGTTTTATTCCATCAAGAAGACAAATAGAACTTCAAATCTCTCTACACTATCATTGCCTGGTGAAAGATTAACTAGCCAATAGGAGAACATTTAGTGGACTGAGATATGGTATACATGTCATGTGATGTTATTTAAGGCCGAGTTCCATGCTACACTTTGTTGGCCCGATTTGAGTTCTACTGATTTTGGTACCCCAGTTTATTTGATTGTCCTTTCAAAAATTCAGGCAGACACGAAGAAATCTGTTGCAGAGAATCAGGCCAATTTCTTTCTTTTCCTGAATGAATCTTATCAAAAATTGGGCTAACATACTCCAGTGTGTAACTTGGCCTTTAGGCTCTTTCTAAACCACAAGTCACTTGCACATGTTGAAAAATTAAATATTTCCAGTGCATTTGCTACCAAAATGAACTGAATTCAAGTTATAAAAATAGCCTGAATACATGACAGCATGTTAAATTTAGCAAAGTTTTTCAGGATGCATACGTCATTTCAGTATCTTGGTCATGCTCTCCTGCCAATACAGATTAAATGTATGGATCAGAGAGATGGTGGGAGTTAGGAAAATGCTGGCCATTGTGCAGAGATATGGCCTTTACTGAAGGTTCAATAGTATTTCAAAAGTAATTTTAAAAACAACATACCTGTAGTGACTGTTCAAGCTTACCAGTGGTTGTACTAAAGCAATACAAGACCATGTCCTCCCCTACACAGTACATCCATTCACCACGTGGAGACATGATGCAGCAAGTAAAATCACCACCCTCACGCTTACCACTAGTAAAACTACGAACAATCTAAGCAAAGAATATTATTGTTTGGATTGATCATCTCAGTGAAAGTCCAAGACATTTTAAGACTTCTAAAGAGGCACGAGGGATGGAGGGAAGCAAAGGGAAGGGAAGGGAAAGAAAGTGAAGGGAAGGGAGAGAGGGTATGGAGGGAGGATAGGGAGGGATTAGGAAGTAAGAGAGGAAAAAAGGAAAGAAAGAAGGAAGGAGGGAGGGAGGGAAGGAAGGAATGAAAGAACGAAAGATGGGCGGGAGGGAAGAGGGAGGAAGGGATAGAGAGAGGGAAGGAAGAGAGAATGGAGGGAAGATAAAGAGGAGAAAAAGAAGAGTGAAGGGAAGAAATAAAATAAAAATGAAGAGTAAATTCCTACCTGGCCTTGCATGTTCATGATAACAACTGTATTTGATCGGTTGCAAACAACAAACTGCTCTAAGTTCTTAGGGAAAAGGTGTACAGAGTTCACAGTAATATCTGTAGTTATATTACCAACTGATGGTTTGAAGGTGTGTAAGCATTCAGTAGATTTGATGTTCCAAATCTGAAACAAAGTTTTTTATCAGCATTGCAATCAAGATTGTGATCATAGTCTTTATTGCTATCCTGCCATCTTGAATTGAGCACATTGCATTTTAGAACTGTTAATTCAGTTAAACAATTCCAAATAAAAGAACAAACATTTACAAGCTGTAAAAGCTGGTCACAAAGGAGCATACCTCAGAGGTAATGTTCTGCACCTATGCATGTGACCAGCAATCACAATTAAGTACATGAATGGGTGCATCACTTCACTTCACTTCACTTCATGTTTATTTGTGTAACTTTAGAATTAACTCCATGTACATGTAATATATTTACACAGCAGCGATCAAGTGTGTTACCTTAACAGTTCCATCACTGCTTGCACTAATAATACTATGAGCATCAGATGTAAAAATAACATCATTGACAAAAGATGTGTGACCTCTAAACTCCTTGAGTGTCTTGCCAGATTTTAGTCCATGCATTCTAAGGAAAAATATAGAAAATAGTTAAACAGACTTGAAGTACATGCTCCTGCCTTACAGACAGGAGCATGTATCATCATCATCATCATCATTGTCGTCATCATCATCATTGTCGTCATCATCATCAATATTTAATGGTTATTTTAATTACCATTGTGTATTCTAACCTGATTGTCATGTCAAATGAGCCACTCAAAAGTTGGCTGGCATCCCGTGAGAATGTTACACATGTCACTCCTTTGGCATGAGCTCTCTCAAACCTTCTCAAACACTGACCAGTTTGTAGCTTCCACACCTGTGAAAATCAACAATTTATAGATTATAATTGATGTCCTTATACAGATATTAACATCATAAGCATCATCTACTTTTGTTGGACAAGTTACACTATTCAATAATGAGTTCATTCCCTTTAGCTGTTATTTTAGTGCTGTCTACTTAAAATTTGGCCATTGACTGTGATGAAGCGACATCAAATAGAACTCTAGTATTGATCTTTCTCAGTGTCTTTACTCAAATTTTAAACCACAAGTTGACATTCATATACTGTGCTGTGACTGTGACACAGTTGCTTTCACAGTTATATACTCAATTCAAGATCCTTACTTTAATTTTTCCATCCTGACCACCAGATACCAGCATTTCACTGTCTCTGCTGAATTCTAAACACAGGACACTCTGGTCCATCATCATGAAATTATCCTGTGCTTGGTACTTGAGATCCTTTCGAACCTTTCCTGTAGTGAAATTCCACACTTCTATAAACCCATCTACACTGCCAGTTACTAAGTACTGGCCATCAGGAGAGAATTTAGCACACTCTGGGTGAGATTTGCTGCCAAACTTGAAAATAAAAATAAACATTTTTAACTGTTTGTTGGATAATCAGTTAATGTTAATGTTCAAAAAATGTTGTCATGGTTCAGAGCAACAAGTGTCAAGCCAATTAAGACCGAAATGAATGCTGGTTTTGTTTATAATGTATTCAAATCAGACTCGTTTCTATCAAACTAATTTATTACAAAATGTGAGCATTTTCAAGTTCTTGTTAGTATACCGCACTCAATTCTTTTGATAAAAAGTCTGATTTGAATACATTATCAATTATTAGCAGCACAAAACCAGCATTCATTTTGCGCTTGCCTTGATGCTTGATGCTTTGAGCCATGACAACGTTTTTTGAAATAAGTATGTATACCAGCTGAGTTGAATGCATTCCCTGAAAGGGATTATGGGTCAGCTATTTTGGTTAGCATTTCCTAATCTGATTGAAATCTGATTTGAGAAAGTGAAATAGTTCGTGGTTTTCATAAAAAGACATTTTGTGATATTACCAGTTGAAAACCTATTTTTGTATATCAATATCAACTAATGGTACATCATGCCCCGTTGCAGCATAAGCAAAAGTCCTAAACACAAGCAAATTTATCCATTTTGAACTTAACTCAGTTCGCTGAAATTAATTGAACTACGGTAAGATCAGCTTCCATACAAATAGCTTTGAAAAAATAAACGATTTATAAATCATCTCTTTAGAAATAACACCGCCAAAAATAAGAACTTATTTCTACATAATGAGTTTTCTTTTCGTTACCTTCATGAGGAGCCGGAACAAATTTTGAGCTGTAAGTACTTACTATTGCACTAAAAATAACATCTCTACGTTCTACCTCCAGCGTACTCCGGTGATACACCTGGACACTGGACTAGCTATTGCACTAAATATAACATCTCTACGTTCTACCTCCAGCGTACTCTGGTGATACACCTGGACGCTGTTCTTACTAATGCCCTAAATATCTCTACGTTCTACATTTAGTAAATATCTCTGTATTTCTCAATGTGATTGCGCCGATCATGATCTAAGCAAGGAACATTCGTTTCTGCGCCATCGACTAGAGAACTTTGATTTAAAGTCAAACTAAAAGATCTCAGGGCAAGGAGCCTTTAACCTGGCCTTAAAGACTTTTCGACCATAAACTCATAACCCTCAAGAAAATTATCTAGTTCCCGCCAGTTTTGTTTGTTCTAAAAATCCCTTGAAAACTTATATTTTACTAAACTGAACGTGTTTTGTTTACTTATCTGAACTCCTTCGCGTCTCTGTCGTTTCCTGTGCAAACGATTTTCCAAATATATTGATGTCGAAAGACCAAATATCTTCAAGCAAAGAGCAGCAACAAAGTTTTAAGTACGGCGGCATGAATCAAATTTGTTGTTCTCGTTGGGTCAGGTCACCGAATGACTGAATGACCACAACCTAATTGGCTTACAGTTCGTATTACAAAGGTCCAAACAAGAACTGCCGAGAAATCCTAAAATATCAAAATAGATCGCGAAGAGCAAATATAATATCATTTGGTGCAGTACTATAATAATAAAAGCAAAACTAAACCCTAATGCCATACTGTAGTTGAGTTCCTTGCCATTCTAAAAATAGCGAGGTGCTGGCAAACTCTTGGTTTCGAAAGAGCGTTGACAGAGGAATTCCTGATCACACCGGTAAAAGGTTCTCAGATACCTAATTTACATAGCAAATATTCGGCGAATGTGTCCAATTTGGACACAATCTGATTGGTTGTCAAGGGCTCCGGCTCCTCATGAAACGATGACTAGATTTTCTCTTTTTCTCAAAAACGGTCTGCTTGATGCATGCTCTGACTCTCGTAAAAACGCAGGAATCAGCCAAGAGAAAACGTCGCTTACATCCTTGGAAACGCTTAGAGTTTCTCAACATGATGATCAGTAGTTTCGATAGCCATTTCTTTGTTTGAAATTGTGGACTTCAAGTGCCTCGGTTTCACATTTAAAGTAAAATTCTGCTCGAGACTGTACCTCCTCGGCTCGCCAACCAAACATCCACAGTCACAAACTCAGTGTTGTTTACTCCTCCAAACTTGCTTTTCCATTCAAAGAGAACATCATATTAGCAAAGAGATCGGCAAATTCTAAGCAATGGTGTAATTTTCTGTCGTATTTCTTTACGTTTAGTTGGAAACAAACTCACAAGTTGAAGGACTTTGGCTGAGCGTTTTTCAAAATAAATGCTTTTTCCCGCCACTAGCTTGGCAGCGCGTCCGCTAACAGAAAAGGCGCGAATTTCTCGTATTTTTTTATTTGACTGGGAAATATTTTAGTGAAACTCTCTATTATGTCTTCTATAATAGCAAAATGGTTATACAACATTCTAGAAAATGAGGCATTCATATTTTATCCATTATCTTGGTAGGTATAAAGCTAAGTATTACAAATAAATGCTAATCAAAATAGCATTTCAAATCCTCGATTCTGATTGGTTGACCTTGGGATTGTTGCGAAGGTCAACTCAGCTGGTAATCTGTACCTTAATTGTCTTGTTCAGCAGTGAAGGATACTTTTCTTCTTCTTCGTCTCTGACGGCAGCTTTACCTCGAAACAAATCAATGGTTGTCCCTGGTGGTAACAGACCTTGATATTGTTGCCACTTTAGTGCCTGACCCAGCAGAGCCATGAGACGTGATGGTGGAACTACTGATACTTCACCTGACAAGGCTAACAATTGACAGGTGTTTGCATTTTAATATTTAAAATTATTGTTCAATTTGCTAAAATACATTTAGAAAATTTTGCATCTGATGATAATTTTGTAATCAAGTGATTATAGTAAGACTGTGAAAAAGGCATGGTAATACTGTAGCCTGGCAGGGTTATAGTAGGAATCTCGAATGTATACATTATAGACAACATGGCACTGACATACAGTCATAACACAGTGCAGTTCTTTTCACAATAGATAGATAGATAAAATTTATTGTCTACTATAAAGGAAATTCAACTCTCTGTCTGTACATGATGAAACACATCTAATAATCTGGTAAGGGGTCTAGGAATATTTTGCTTTGCAATAGGAGGATTTAGTAGTAGTAATTCCCCTTCTAACTACAACATACATTGTACATGTAGGTATAATATAATACATGTCGTACAAAATAACAAAAACTATATACTTGTAAGTAAGTATACTATCTAGCATATATAATGTTTAATGTACCTTGAGCGATAGCTGCTCTTTTTCTTTCCTTGCTTCCTCCTTCAGGATAGGCCTGCAAAGGATAGTCAACAGTCATTCCTTACACTTGCTTGTTAACGATACTACTATACACTGCACATAATCACTGCAGATATTCCTTACAATCCTCACTTTCAGTGAACTTTCCTACATGTAGTACTAGCTAGCTGTACAGACAAAGTGTTGGATCCAGGATTTTGTTGCAGCATTATAGAAATCAGAAACACCAGAGGATCCAGAGGTTATTTAGGAAAACTATCAGGAAGAAAATTCTATTGTTGCTACATGTATTAGTTTTGCAGCTGTTTGAACCTGAGATGATTAGAAGTGGACCCTGCATGTTGAAGAACACATAAGTACATGTATATACAGTTAACTCTCTTTAAATGACCACTCTCATAATCGACCATCTCCCATTAGCAACTATCCTTTCAATTTCCCATTTTGTTTCCCATATAAACTCTATATTAAATCTCTCTTGTAAGTGACCGCATTTTTGGAATTTTTCATTGTTTTCCTCTCTCATAAGCAACCACCCCCCAGTCAGTAATGATAATAGATCCTTTTTAATCAACACAACTGTTGAATGTTTTTTTGCGAAGAAAACTACTATAATTTATGTTCATTACTTCTGAGACATCTTAATCAAGTTCTTTTAATTATTTCTGAAGCCAAGGTATTAATGTTTTCTTGTTTCCAGAAAACAACATGTTCCCCAGGGACAATGTTCTCTTGGTCCCAAGGCTGGTCACTTATGAGAGAGTCAACTGTATGCATGTACATGCACAAACAGTAATTATAACCAGACTGACCTCTCTAGTATCAAAGTATGACTTGGCCAACATGTTTTCTAAATGTAAATATCTGTCTGCTTGCTGTTGCTTTAACATTATCATTGGATCTGTCTGACGCAAGAGTGAACGGGCAGCACCAAGCTCTCGTAACTCTATTAATTCAAGTACTATCTGTGAAAGTAAAAATATGTGGCATAGATGTTAATGAGCCCATGGCAAATACATGTACAGCTTTATAATACATGTACCAGGCCTATAGCCAGAGGACAATGTCTACTGAGGCAGAAATTACACCAGCCTGTAGTGCAATGCCTGGAAATGTCATTACCATGTGTGTGATCCACCAGCGTCATCACACAGGGATGTCAGAGGTATTGACCCAGCAGATAGTGAACTCATCCAAAAAAATGTGATGATAGCTCATGAGGCTTGGTTGGGGGGGACTGAATATAAAAGTGAAGGGCAGGCAAGTGCGCTCAAAAGGGGGGAAATTGAGAGAGAGAGAGAGTCAACTGCTTTGGTTGCTTCTATGCACACTATACATGTAGCAAGGAGCCTAAATTAGAGACCTGTAAACCATTGCTAGTATAATTATACTATAGTGTACACGTAGTCAATATGAAATATAACCACAGTACATTATAATATCTACCTGTTCATAGAGGTCAATAAGTGTTTTATCTGGTAGTTTTAAGGATTGTATAGCTGTCAGTACAGTATCCCAGTGTCCACAGTTTATTTCTGTAACAAAGCTCTCTACACTGTCAACAGTATTTAGAGTTATGCTTGTTTCCTCCTGAAAACAATCAAGATTTTCATTCAAATTCCATTCCTCTTACATTTTACTTAACAAAGGACTGAAAAGATAATAGGTACATGATACATGTATGCTCTCAATAAGCAACATATTGGTGACCCTTTCTTACTGCCCATTACGACTTTAACAAGACTTTAACAATAGTTATTGCATGGTGCAAATTGCATTCAGTGGATGTCAATCATCATTCCACCTTAAAAGAATGCAAACTTTACAAGGAAATCTAATTTTCATAGGATGCAAAAATGAAACAAAATTTCTTTAGATATTTGGGTCCATTTTGGGTTTGAGCTGATTTGAAACTATTAAGAGTGATTGACAACCAGTAATCCTAGGTGGAAAACATGATGTGAGTTACATGTAGTACTAGTATAGGTGCACTTAATGGAAATTGGTGTACATGTAAAGTGATTTTACGCTCATGGGCCCAGTTGTTTGAAGGACGATTAGCATTAACCCAGGATTAACTCTAAAGAAAACCATTCATTTTAACCCAGGATTAGCGTTAATCAACCTTCGAACAACTGGGTCCAGGCTATGCATTTTAGTGCAGTGCATTGTTGTGCAGCAGGTTTCAGGTTTTTGAACGACCTTCAAAAATCAAAACATAATTGCCATCAAATTTTTGCAAACATCACTAAATTTTAACACGATGATGTTGCACTAAAAGCCAGTGTACCATCACCTTTTTAGATAGCAAGCTGTTTTATATGTGTTCTGATACATGTGTTTTGACACCAATCACATGCAGTCATTTGGTGTACCAGAAATTATTGTTTGATTGATTGATTGAGATCAAGCCGTATAGAATAGAGACTTCTAGATTTCGTGGATGATCCCAAACATGTATATTCACTAACCCAGTTTAAAACAAATGCAGAATTACCTGTAATGTGGCTAGTGTTCTGTGTAAATTGTTTTCTTTGAGGAATTGTTGAATCAACCTAATGACACTTTAAAAGAATGCACATCTAGATTACCACTATTCAACAAAAATACAGCAACAGAATGAACTCGCACAGGTGTAGTACTATATAACGAAGAATTTAAAAGAACAGAACAGTTTATTGCTTTCTAAATTAAAAGAAATCTTTAGTTTGACTTACTCTGCGGACTCCACTTCGAGCGCCATCTTGGATTTCAGCACGATTGCAGTGGCGCATGGGAGAAGCTTTGACAAAAAAAATCTGTGCCGGGGAGAGTAAGAGTTTTGACTTGTAGTTTGCTAATTTTGTTATCAAAACCAGAAGAGCTTTAGAAAATTTATAAGTTCAGAGTATATATTAAATGAATGAGTAACAAAATTGTCGCTCCTAATATTTTTCATTCTAATCATTGAAAAAGTATCAATTCAATTTTTTGCAAGTTGAGCCTCCCCTCCCTAAAAGTTAATTTTGCCCGCACGTGTTGTTCAACAATCAAAATGGCGGGTCGAGGTCGTGGAAGAGGTAGAGGAGCATCTTTACCTGAAAATCGCCCTGGAATGGCCCCAAACGGTACAACCAGTCCAAAAATACAAACTGAAGCTAGTGTTGACAGTAAACAACCAATTGCACAAGCACCAAAGATCGATCCATTTGAGGATTTTTGTGGCGAAGTCAGAAATTTGAAATTGATTTCGAGCAGTGATTTGATTGCTGATCTTGCCAAGAAAGCTAAAACTTTGTCAATCTCAGACGACCAGTACTTTCAGGTCATCGATATTTTATATAAAAAGGGTTTTCAAGATAATGAGTTTGCTAGCAAAGCTGCAGAACTTGGGAACGAACTGAGTTTACTTGAAGGAGTTGGAACTCGGTTTCGCTCATGCCTGCTCAAGAGAGCTCAAGAGCATTACAAGAACAGAGAAAAGTTGAAGAAAACCTCCACTTCGGAATGGACCGGACTTTTGTGTTTGATTTGTGAGATATTCAAAGTTTTAAGGATAGGCGGGTCACCTCTAAAGCCTTTGACAGGGCCAATCTATGAAATGTTTGGGGAGCTGTTGCAGAATAATTTGGACGACGGTGAACAGATTGAATGTTTTCATCGTCAATTTAGAAATGTTGGGAAAATGTTGCAAGAACTAGACAAGGTATAGTGAGATTAGGGAATTAGTAAATCATCTATAACCAATGCAAAAAGACTTATGAGTGAAGGTGGACATTGGAGGTGTACCCCAGGGTGTGGTTTTGGGGTCCCCATGCCCCATGTCACCTCTTTCACCAATTGCTGAGTTTCATCCATTCCTTTGGGAATCAAAAGACAATGAAGCAGTAGCGATGTTGGATGAACAAACAATAGACGCTAATGAGAAATCTTTTGTTGAAGTTCATCCAAGATGGCTGCCTTGACGTCACATGCAACCCAAGAATGGGAAATCTATGTTGTGTATGGTCACCAGTGATCTAAGCTACAGCAGATTTGCTGATCATATAGAAAGTACTGTAACATGTAACCAGACCATTAATATTGATATAATGTGCAGTTCCAGAAAATATTGATACCCGCACCACAGAGGGAATTGGAAATTCTGGAGGGGAGGGGGTCAGATTAAGAATATAATTACAGAGTAATTGTATGGAAGAAAATGGAAGTTCCAGAGGATAGGGGGGCCCATTTACAAATTCCCTCCCTTGTGAGGGTATAGATATTTTCTAGAACTACACAATGGCAGATTGTTATGCAGGGGTTAGGATAGACCAATACCCCCAAAGTTCTTATTTGTAACATGAAAATACTTTTAAATTCACCTCAAAAATCATTGACCCTTTTTATTCAAAGAGAAAATAAGATACTAGAAAGCTGGGCATATACCTTTTCTATGCACCATCTATAAGTTTGTAGCCACAATGACATAAGACACATGTCTATCCTAATCCCTGGTTGCTGACTTTTCTGATTCACAGCATCAGGAATTGTGTTCTGTCTTTCTGATTTTGGAAAGACACTTGTGATTGGCTAATACAATGCTGTTTGCCATTGAATATTTACTTGGCACCAGTCTTGTTAATGTTGGCATGAACATCCGGTAAATGGCATTAGAGTAACTTTCACAATTTAGCCAGTCACAAGACCCTTAGGGCTCAGGAACATGAATTGTGTCTGCAGACAATCTAAACAAATGTTTTGTTTGGATTTGATACAGATTAATTTTTACAAACGTAAGAAATGTAACAGTTCAAGTCATATGTTGCAGACCATTTGAACCTCAGTAAGCTATAACAATGGGTTTAACTGTTTATGAAAATGTGAATTAGGATTATAGTCTATTGAAATATTGTATTCCAGGCAAAGATGGAAGAACTGATTTGTAAAGTAAGAGATTCTATATTAAGTGTGAAGTCTACCTCTGAAACAAGATGTCTACTTACTGAGCTGCTTGAGCTACAAGCATCTAGTTGGTCACTGAATCCTGAAGTGGAACGTTTCTACAGTGATGCTATGGCTGATATTTTAGCCTCACAGGAATAGAACAAAATGGTATGTTGATTTTTGCTCACTGTTCAAATAATGTGTATGTGGGAATGGTGCAGTATTATTGTACTGTGATATATCAAATTTTTCACCATTTACATGCTGTGCTAGAGAAAAGTTTCAGCTGGAAATATGGTGATGGACAACTGAATCCAACTCAAGAACTTGAGACAGCACAAGTTGTCAGAGTTTTCACCATATCGCATATTGATGTTAAAAAATGTGGCCTATTGATGTGACTGCCAGAAGCATTGAGGGGACTTACGGAAGGCTGTCACCATATTCCCAGTAGAGACTTTTGTCAAGCACAGTGCATAATTATGGAAATGGGAGTAGTTATGCAATGATGGTAATACTGATTAAAATACTAAAGAACATGTTACATGTTAGTTGGGATAGCTTATTGGTGACTCTCAAGTATTTAAATAACATGCATAAGACCATTGTCACCACAGGAAGCCCAGAAGCTGAGTTGGTATCAGAGCACATGTTTTCATTACACACAAAGCCACAGCAGCCATTTGAGCAAAAACTGAAAGAATGTTACATGCATGATTGTGAAGAAAATTGCATGAAAAATGCTATCATACATATACATCTGAGCTGTACTATACCACCCCTGTATATCCAAGTAAAGATATCAGGAATGGTGTCTTGTTGAAAATATTAAAACAAAAAACGTTTGTAGTTTTCCTAGTGTATATCTCCTAGTTGTTTAGGAGACAAGTGTTAGCACTTGGAAAGTCTCTCTGCACTAAACTTGCTCACAATGTGCAAGTACAAATCCTGAAGAGGTGAACCTTGTGAATACTAAATAAATGCCACTGTAACCGCTGTAAGTGGGTTTAAACTAAGCAATCTTTTTCTCTCTTTGTCTCAGGTTAACTGTCTAATGTTTACCTTAAATTGAACTGCTATCTGAATCAACATTCAGAATGAAAAGTCCGAGGCTTTTTAATCCACTTGATGAATTCTTCCTAGTCCTTACAGTAATGTGGGGTAAAACTAGAGACTATTATTTAATACTGTGTATTTTAAAATTTAAATCTGCAATATTGTATTTGTTTTTACATATATAGTTTTCTTAATTGATGATGTATCTTTTAATCTTATGTTTGTACAGCTAATTACATTGCTAAAACATTCTTTTTAACAGGCTATAATAAACAACAGAAGCAAAACCTTTTAAAGACCAATAACTTTTAGACAGTGCGTTTATTAAATGTTTCATCTCCAAAATCATGGAATATACAAGAATGTTAATTGTACAGTAATTTTTATTATTTTGGACAATTTTTTACTCTTCCCTCCCCTCCCATACATTTTCCTCCCAAATCCCTCTCTCTTGATTCTTTTGTGATTCAAAGCAATACAGCTATTAATGAGCCTTGTTTTTTTTTTTCAATGAGTCTCTGCACAAAACTCTATTTAGCATACCTTCTATTTTCAGATGATTATCAGTGCCAGCTCAGAGGATTTTTAGTAAAAAACAGCAAATATTTAACAGGCGATGCATCTAATTATGAAGATTTTTAAGCTGTTTTTAACCCATCCCTCCCCCCTCCGTGCATGCCACACCCTTGCTATGGGTGTATTATTCTTTCACTTTCTAACAGACAATGTGTGGAACATTTTTAGCCACACCTCTTGCACAGCACCCCTTAAAGTAACATACTTTTCTCTCCCTCCCCACCCTGCTAAGATAATTTCATACAATTAAGTGCTAACACTATTTGTAACAAATCCTGGTAGGAAATAGGGATAAGGGAGAAATCCATCCCGTACTCGCTGGTCATTCTCTTCAATGATAGATTTACTCAAATCGTCCAAATTATCATAGAACTTTTGTGTCATACTTTTGGCCTTTGGGTCTTCAAGTTTGCTAAAGTAATCAAATAGCTGATCCAAGTGAATAGAGGCAATATTGGAGCACAACTCTGCTATTTCCTGCAATAGAAAATATCAGTGAAGTTTTGCTAATTTGTTTATTTTGTTACTATTACAAGAGAGAGAGAGAGAGAGAGAGAGAGAGTGGCTTTCTCTGATGTTATTAGTCTCTCTTGTGCCATTAAATCCCTTGGTATTACATTAACCAAGAAATCAGTTCGGAGGTTTTATCAGTGAGACTTTGGGTTTTCAGCTGTCAAAACCGGCTAAGATGACAAGGTACATGAAATAAAGGGGACAAAAAAAAAAACAAAAACAAAAAAAAAGGGGAAAAAAAGAAAGAAAGAAAGAAAGGGGAACATTGTAAAGACTTCAAACTGCAAAGGGAACATTTCCTCACCAGTGCAATTGCTTTGTTTCCAAACATACTGTTACTAAAGTTAGTTTTGCCCCTGGGCATCAGCAAACAACCTGTGTGGAGAATTGGGTACAAAGCCACCGTACTCTAGTAGTGGGAATGTTACAGCGGCATGTTGTCCTGTCAGAGCCCAGATAAATGTAGTGAGAAGTTCATTCAATTCCTCTCTTTTCTCGATTTTTGCTGGAAATCCTTTTACCTGAAAATGATTTTAAAAGTTTTCATAAGTTTCTTCATCAATCCACTACAAAATGTAAATCACGAATAAGGACGAATTATTTAAGAACACACTAACAAAATGCATATTTTACATCTGATTACCATGCAATAGCATTAATGGTGCTCAGAAACATATCACATCAAAATTTCTGAATAAAGGGTTGATGCAGAAATTTGCTCCCACAATTTCAGTTGCTTTTGTAGCCAAGATGGGTGGTGGTTAGCCATGCATACAATTGTTCCACTTTTCCACGCCACCCCAGCACATACAAATGTGCTCAAACGCTCAAAAGTTACCAGAAACGTACTTTTGATAACGCGCAGTTTTATTGGCACGTGGAGCAATTGAAGTGTGCCACACGCGTGTAAAACGACTGCGCATGCGTACAATTTCCAAACGAAAATTGCACAGAAAATCAAACCTATAACAGCATTGTGAGTTAAAATTGTTGCTGTACTTACTACTTTTACAAACTTATATCATACATGAAACTCTATATCAGTGATAAATCAGGTATATATTTCAAATACAAATTAACAAATAGATTCCTCTTTTCCGTGCGTCTGTACTCTAATCGATGCACAGATGACGTCAAAATGTGGTGAGAACAAAAAAGTACGCCACGAGACGAAGTCGAGTGGCGTGACTGTTGTTCTCACCACATTTTGACGTCATCTGTGCATCGATTAGAGTACAGACGCACGGAAAAATGGAATCTATCTGTTTTTTTCTGTTTTATATAATATTTATCGAAACATTCCAACCAATCAGAGCGCGCGTAAGATTCGATGACGCCATCTATGTGTGTGTACTCTAATCACACATGGTTGTTTGACCAATCAGAGCGCGCGTAATATGCCAATTATTATATAAAATTGTACAGCTAATGGGCTATCGTTGTTTACCGAGTGAATCTATGGAAATGTTCCTCGGCTTTCACGCTGTTTTTTTGGATTGTAAGAAAAACTGTGAGAGTGTTAACTAAAGGCAGTTGAAGCATGCAAAGTGCTGCAAGTTCACCAAAGATGAACGGTATAGACACTCGGACAATTTCTTATGCTTTCGGTTTGAACACTGACGTCTTGCACGCGTATGGGAGTGTGCAACATTGCGTTGTTTTGCTCAGTTAATACTTTCTGCCACAGAACAAGATTCAAAATCCGCAATTCACGAAAGTATATGAAGGGCTTCAACTATTTCCATTCTTGACTTACCATTCCTAGGCCACCTTCTTCGCCTTTACCATCAATAGACATTTCATTAGCAAAGTCTTGCAGTTCGTAATCTTTAACGATGTCTTCATCGTTGTTGTAGTATCTGTGCATTTAACCATTTATTAGTATCAAGGACGCGAGTTACTGTGCTGGGGCCGGTTGTACGAAGGGTGAATAGCGCTATCCAGCGGATAAATCCATAAGGATAAAATCTATACAAAATCTATATAGTGGATAACTCTTATCCGGTGGATAACTTTATCCAACCTTCCGGTACAACCGGCTCTGAAATGAAGAGAAGGGAAGGGACATTGTGAAAGTCGTGTGACCTCACCCCAAAACTCCTCACAGCTTTTCTTTGCTGTCACACTGTTAGAAAGATCTCTTGAGAGGGAGTTGAAACTGTTGTGTGCGGATTAGAGAATAAGCATGCTACATGTTGTGACTGGAGAGGCGAAGAGGTGGTTGGATATTCTACAGCGGGAGAAATTAACTAGGTGCCTGGACTGGGTTTACATAATTCATCGATTGGCCCCTAGCAGTCACGTGAAGTACGGCTGGATTCGGTACGGTCGTTTATTGTTGAAAGTACTACTTCAACGTAAGCTAGGTTAGAACTTTATTTTTATAAAAACGAACGAAACAGCTGTAAATCAAGGTATTTCAAGTCGAAAAATTATAGAAACGTTTGTACATTTATACGACAATTTAGTGACAACGTCCAAACAATTTTGTGACCATAACATGAAATACTCCACGTGACGACAGGGCGGAAAAACGTTTTACAGCCTCCATTTATAAGGACACCATAGGTTTTTAAGGTTCAATATTTTGCATACAAACCGTTTTAGACACAAAGAACAAAATATCTAATAATATCAAAATTTGGTACATGCGTTTCTGAGATACAATGCCCTGTACTTTGAGAGAGGTGACATTTTGATCAGCAGAAAAATCATTGTTTTAATTAATATCCCCACGAAACTTTACTGTAATGTCACAAGGTTTTGTAAAAAGCTTTTAGTAAAGCCAGTAAAAGTGTAGCAGTTACTGTTTTTCATACTTCATCATCAATTTATGACAAAAACTATGAAAACGGCCGCTTAGCTGTTATTCCGCTATGTCCCACGTGACGGCTAGGGGCCAATCGGTGAATTACATATTAGTAAATGTCCTTACAGTTTTAAGTAATCTTTGACGTATTTATTGATATTGTTGTAGAGTTTGACGCCATCATCTCTGTAAGGATAGTATGGTAGCGTCTTGTTGCTATAAACTCCGCGTTTCTGAAAAAAAAAAACCATCCGTTTTTGAGCTCATCCACATTAAGTAGTTGGTCATGGATATGATAGGTGAAAGAATGACTAAATTTATGGATTAGTACAGACTGCTGAATGTTAGAAGAGGACAAGTATATGGACGGACGTAAATGAGAATGAAGTGTGGATGATTGAGTAAAAAATACTGGATAAAAGGAGCAAGGATGGCAAAGTTGGTTAGTGCGCGGCCTTCGGTACAAGAGGTCCGAAATGGATCCCCAGTGACCTGGCATGCTTGTTTCGACTTCTTTCCTTTCCGTGTAGCCTTAATTAGCCTTAAGTACCCTTAAAACGGGGTACTGATGGAGAGAGGGTGTGAAGGGCGTACACTTCGAACGCTTTATACATGAGCCATTGGCTGGGGAGAATTGGGCAACCACTCCCCGCGCTTCGAAGTAAAATATATTGCCTTTGCCTTTATTAGTTCGGTTAATATAAAAACAATGGAGAGTGAATTACTTTAAGGAAAGGAAAGAGAGGAAGAGGTCGTACCTTCATTTCTTTAATCAAGTCGATGTCGTCATAAGTTATATTAGCATATTCTTTATTTACAAGGGTTAAAGCTGATGAAAAGTCCAGACTCAGTGCTTTGTAGATTGGAGCTTTGGGTCCTGGAAATATTAGCAAACTTAGAACAGAGCAAAAAACACCCTCTCCCCTCCCCTCCCATACAAAACGAACCATATTAAGGGGGTAAATTACTGAAAACTTATTTGTCCAAATAAACTTACAGAACAGCTGACTCAATGGCTTATTAAGTTGGTAGAGTATTAGTGGACATATATCCCAGGGGTTGTAGGTTCGAGTCCATTGAAGTCCGAGATTTTTTTCTCTGACTCTCGTAGGGCGTGGCACTTCACACGACTTTCATTAATTTGATCTGGATACACAATTGCCTTTTGGTAATACACAGTTATATTATTCAAACGTGAGTAGTTGTTTGAGCTGCAAGATCTTTCTAAAAACCTTACCATACAGTTTGAGTTCAAAAAGCTTATTCGTCTCCAAGTTAGCTCTGCAATGATGACGCAACAGCTGGTGCAGGGGGTGGTACTCAGAGAAGTACTTCTCCACTAACGTGCAAGGTGCGTCCATGTATAGATGGGTCTTTAATCTCTTCTTCACCAGATGCAACACATTGACATCTGCTCTCTGTACGACTGATTTAGCAAAGAACCAGGCTTTCTGGTCGTCAGGGGAGCTGACGGGTGATTCTTTGTTCATGTGCAGTTGGATAGCCACTGGACTTAGTCTTCTTACCCCAGGCTCGTATTCTTTTAAAACGAAGAAAGCGATAGGGGCGGTCAGCGGTAGTACGGTGTGGTTGAATTTGTAATCTTTGAGTTGTGGGGCTTTGATGCCCTGGAGTTCTGGGTAGTAAGTGACAAACACTTGTCCTTTATCGATTGCCTGTGAATACGAGATTGTAATCATGGGTTAAAAGCCGGTTTACACGGTACGATTGTCGGCCCGTTTTGAGTTTTATTGTTTTTTGCACTCCTTTTTGTATAGGTAATCATACATCATCGTTTTACATCATCATCATCGTTTTATTTTTTTTGCACTGGTATTACATTTGAACTACACTGCTCTCAGCCAATCAGCATCGAGAATTCTTTTCATGTATATTATTCCATTCAAAAATCGTCCCGACACGCGAAAAATTGTTGCACTGCACTGCAACAAATTTTTGCGAATCGGGTCGATTTCTCTCTTTTCCCATCTGCCCAAATATTCCGTTCTATATAAGGAGTATAGGTACAGACTTACCAAAAAGAAAT
Source organism: Telmatactis stephensoni (assembly GCA_029948255.1). Classification (NCBI taxonomy): domain Eukaryota; kingdom Metazoa; phylum Cnidaria; class Anthozoa; order Actiniaria; family Isophelliidae; genus Telmatactis; species Telmatactis stephensoni. The sequence continues at coordinate 232,542 of JALIZF010001786.1, forward strand.
ACATGACTTAATGCTTACCTTATCCAGAGCGTCATTGTCATCAGTTCCCATAACTTTGCGAAAAGCTTTATGCCAGTCGAAGTTTTTGTTGAGTTTCGTCTCGTAAAACGATTCCCAGGTTACTCCTTCCTTCTCTATAAGACAAACATGACCGAAACGATCTTAGCTAGAACATCGTTGGCACGGAATGCATCACAAGACATATCGAAGCTCATGATTATTGACTTTGCGTTAAAATATGAGAACCGCGTATATCTAGATCCAGTAGTAAAGCATGGTTGGTCTTCCTGTGGCTTACCGTCTTTTCTGGTTACTTTCCATATTTGGTAAGGGTTTGATCCAGCCAATCGTTGATCAGCAAAGCATCGATCTTTAAAAAAGTTGTCTTCGATGGACGGTACACGTTTCAGAGCGCTCATAGCGCTGCGTTTCTAGAACAAAAGATAATTGAAAATCAGCTAAAGAAGTTTCAAACGTGCTGAAGACTTTTTGATGTTCAAGGAAGTTGTTGATTGAAATGATGGAAACGTCCAGGATGATTTTCAGTTCTTCAAAGCGGGCGATGGGTGTGATGATATTTTTGCGAATGCCCGCCCAAAACTACTGATCATCACATGAGACGCTATTCTGGATAGCTACAATAGCACAAGCTATGGGAAAATTTGTCCACATTCTTCTTCTGGGCCCGGTTCGAAAGACGATTAGCATTAACCGAGGATTAAATCCAAAGAAAACCATTCATTTTAACCCAGGATTAGCGTTAATCGCCCTTCGAACAACCGGGCCCTGGTTGGCTAGTGCGTGGCCTTCTATGAGTGAGAGCGTCACGGTTTAAGATATCTCTGCAAAGGTTTCAGTGTACCTTGTGATGTTTATAAAACGCCTCGTAGACGATGGCAAAGTCGAGTAAGGTTGGTGTCGTGTGAAATCGTGGGTCTTTGAGTGTGAAGTGCGACTCGATGTCTTTATTGAGGTCAGCGTTGTCAGTCATCTTCATGTACCACTCGATGGTGAAGGGATCCGTTGACGCACTTTGGACAAAACTTGCTGCTCCCTTCTTTAGCAGTAGTGGTACATGTACCGCTAATTCTCTTTAGAAATAAATAAATAAAAACATTGGTAAATTGCTGCTTACAGACTCCCAAAAGAACATTGTATCAGTTTATTTATACAACTGTAAACTACTAATCCAAAATGTTGATCTAACAGACAGCACGAATGAGTCAAAACAACATTATAAAGTATACTGATGACGGGCGAAAAAGGATGGGAAAAGTGGAGGATGTTGGGAGATGAGAAATTTAAATGGGTTTCGATCGTGAAAAGTGGTGGATCTCATAAGCAATCCTTCATTTGTGGGGGTTTCATGATATATAAGGGGAGAGTATACTCTTGAGTTAAAGCCCATACATTCCCATGATCAGCAGAATAGTTTTCCTTACTGTGAAAAATCTTCTTTTTTTGCTGATGTTAGTTTGATTAACATCCTCTTTGTTTTACGTCCGATTTCTCTTCTGACCAGACAAATCTTTGATGCGTAGGCTGCCAGGCTTATACGACACTTGAGCTCTGAAAAACAGCATAAACACAGGGCTAAATCATGTGTTAAAACCCAGAAACACAGAGCAGATATCGCGGAATGCTGCGCACGATGAATCTGACTTCTGCACATTGGGTTGGGCTATTTCATAAGCTGACACCAGTCCGACATTACATTAATCGACTTGTTTATTATTGTGTTCGGCACATGATAAATCTGAACTTTGACCTACCAAAGTCCGACATTGTAATCATTGTAACTACCTAATTGTTACAATTGCTTTCAGTGTCAAGTCTGACCTTTGAACTTTGATTTTATGAAATTCTTACCGTCACAATTGATTCCACCAAAGTCTGACAGACATTCACATCGATATCCATCAATTCTGTTATAATCATTCACACACTTGCCGCCATTTTTACACGGACTCTTTCCACAGTTATCAGGTCCGTCTGACTCGGTATCTGCTGAGCCTTCTGTACCACTACCTTCTTGACCAGCGGTGTTATCGATGGTTGTGGTGGCTTTGCTTTCATCAGATTCCTTGGGTTCATGGTTTGTTTCTGTTGGTACTAGATAATGTATAATGAATGCATGGTTGATTTAATGGCCATATTTAATCGACATTTAAGAAATAAATGAATGAAAAGTTATAGTCTAGAATTAAATGTCTAAAAATTGACGTGAGCGAGCATTACGTTAGCTAGGGGGCTTATTTTTATGCAGTACATTTTGTCTACTGAGATGCGCCAGTGCTTAATTATTTGGTATGCTGCATTTAGTCGGCGTGGAGAAATTTTCGACAACACTAAATTCAAATATATATTCTACTTCACTGCAAACATTTCGTGGGACGAGATTTTCACCGACAGTCATACGAAATCTGCTCTGTTTGCAGTAAAATCACGGAATAAGTTCTTTCCATGGAGATTATTCGTTCTAAGAAACGTACGTTTTCCAATAGGCATTTGAGGCGAATAGTCCACATTTTGCAGTAACCAAAAAAGTAACAGAGCAAAATGATAAGCCGGAAGATAAAACTCTCGTTGAAGACCCCTCATCTAGCTACAGTGATCAGCGTTGTTGTTTCAAAACACATTCATTTCGTTGGTTTTGGCCCTGCGTCCACACGAAAACGAAGAATTCAACTTGCGTTTTGGTCTTGCGTCCACACGAAAACGGAGAATTCAACATGCGTTTTGGATCGATCATTGCAGCTATAAATGCTAGTTGAGGCAAGATAAAAATTCCTTGACTATCGCCTCGTGCAGTATTTGAATTTCTCTTCAGCGCTTGGGTGTATTTCTTCCAGGCAACCCAAACACATCTCAAACGCTTATTTGATTACAAGCTTTTACAATGTAAAATTTAACGTTCAAATCTCAGGACAAAAATGTCAATAGTCCCAACTTGGGGTTTGCCAGGGTCTAACCTGGGAATCTGTTCTATTTTACTTGAGAAATCTGTAATACCCAAACTTGTAAAAATAGAATTGATTCCCAGTTAGACCCAGGGAAGCCCCATATTTGACCCAAGTTGGGAATTTTTTCCCCTATGAATATAGGGTATTTAGAATGTTTAGAGAAAGTAAGTGAGCAGTACTGTTCTCACCTGCCAGCGAACATCCCAAAACTACAGCAGCGATGATAAGTATTAGATGGCCCTTCATATTACTCGGCTACAAACTAGAGTGAAGATATATGATATGAAACGGCGTCACTTTATAAAATACTAGAACTTCTAGTATATGATAACAGAACTATTCTAGGAGCCAATGTGAGACAACAGGCAACCCTTGTATGTTCTTGTGCCACCTGTATCATCTGTCTAAATTTGAAGCGTTTATTGAACTGTTTCTCAATAAGTATTCGATTAGAAAATCTAGAACAAATGGGTTTTGATCTAAGATAACACAGGAATGAAGTGTCCAGTCATGAATAACTACAGGGGCAAATTGATAGACTAACACGCGTAATCTCAAAGAATCGTCGGGTTATTTAAAAAATAAATATTTCCATTACCTTGTGTTAAGCCACCAACAGTAATAACTTTTAAGCTCCTCAAAATTCGAAAGTCTTCCAAAATTTCTCCCAGTGATCTATTAGAATGTTTTCCTTGATAAATTTCTTAAATTAACACTACCGACAAAAGTCGACATCAGAGACTTGCGGTGATTATATCTTTAAACTGTGTCTTTTCAAGCGTTGAACCGGGTACGCTGTGTGATTGATTACAATACGGTCACCAGTGAGGGTCGTTCACGCTTTGTTCGTTTTGTGATGGCATGGTAGTCACTCGCGTATTGCATGGGATCATGGGAAGTCAAAACCCATGAGACTGACAATATCGTCCCAGAGCTGTTCTTTCTTACTGCGCATGCTCTACGAAATAAACTGAAAAGCACTTGCGCATGCGCTTTAAAGCCTATAACTCGAAATACTCCATCTTTTCTGTTTTAGGAATGCTACGTTGTAATTCTTCCAACCAAGATCAATACTATCTAACACGGAGACATTTATATCTTTGTTCTACAAAAGAATACAATCGGAAATCTTTTTTTCTTTTTTTCTTTCTTTCTTTTTTATAGGCGAACCCTCTCATATTGCATGGAAGTATTCGCGATATAAAGCTTATTGCACAAACATTGACCCTTTCAAAATAATTGAGCCCAGACCGAGATGAACATCGGGGAATCTATTGATTAGCTGATTTTAAAAGAAGTGTTTTGGGGGTATTCCACAGACATGATTATGCAACGTATTCATAGATAAAGCATATGTAAATCCAATTATTGCAAGTGCATGTATCCAGGAGCCATATCGATCTACGTTTCTATGTTCGATGATTTTTTATATGCAAGTATGTATCGCATTATTCACTGCTAATCCAACACCTTGGACAACTTGCCCCACGAATCTCGCATCACGTGGACTCGATATACCAGGACTTTCGCATTCGCGGTCTATTTAAACGGGCGCAAAACGTGAGAAGCTAAGGAAGAGTTTAGTTCGGTTTGCATGTATAAACCTAAAGTTTTGCGACACACCCCTAAAGATTTGATTTGAATCTTGGATACTCTACAACTTAACTTTGTTTTGTTTTGTCTTGTTACGTTGTTGTTATTGTTGTTGTTATTATTATTGTTGTTGTTGTTGTTATTGTTGTTGTTATTGTTGTTGTTGTTGTTGTTATTATTATTATTGTTGTTGTTGTTGTTGTTGTTTTGTACGTGGTCTAGGTGATCTGCGCGCGATTTTGTCGCTGGCTACATAATGACATCTGAGCTAGATAAACCGCAAAAAACAGGGATAAGATTAAAATCAGTGTTAGGAAGCTTTCTTATTAGACTGAGATATCGAACTTTACCAGGTCGTTTGGTTTGAAATTCAGTATTTTGACTGGTCAGTTTTATGAGGCAATAAATCTGGAATTCATTAGTCAGCTAGGAGTTATATGCTTGTCAGAAATTGTGATGTAAAACCCAATGAGATCATTTATTTCCTAGTTCGATTTTTTTTGTTAATAACTAGCGTGAGTCCTGGTCAAAAATATTTGGTGTCTTAGACGAACGTCCAAATAATTATTTCGCAGCTACATCGCCTGAAACAAGAAATACGAGGCTGTTCTATCTGCAAGAAAGAAAGACGGTGGAATTTGCGGTTGTAATGGTATTACCAAAATGTGGAAACTAAGATGCACCTGCAGGAATTGGGGTTCAATTGAGTTATGAAGGTGTGAAAGTAAATAAACACTAAATCTTTCAACTTCCTTTTTCCTTCAGAGTCAAATGCAACTAGAACGTGGTTGTCACGAGCCACGGAAGCAGAAGCAGAAGCGGAAGCAGCAGGCAACAACCACAACAACAATTTTTTATTTTACTCATCATAAAATATATTACAACTGAAAAACATATGATAAAGAGTAACATTTCTAAAGAAAGTAGGAGTACTGAACGCTTAGATTAATTAGAAAGCTAACCGAGATAAGCGGCGGGTAAAATATATTATAGTGAATATGATATAAGTTACGGGAGCAACGTACTCAGTGTTGCACTTCGTGATAGAAGACAATAACCACTGCACTACTGAGTCTGCACATGTTGCTTCTATTGCTGCTTACCGTCGTTGTGAGAACCGAAGGTCAAGTGATATTACAATTGAAATCACAGCTCCTTATTCTAAAACTCCAACGACTGTAGACCAAAGGTTTGAAGTCGAAGCTGTTCTCAAGTTTCGGTACATTTCATGTACTTTTAGCTTGACAACTTCGACTTGAAAGCTTCTTCATAGTCACTGGAGTGTAGTGTGATATCTGCTTTGAGCCTAGGCTTTTTAAGGAAAACATATATAACATTTTGTATTTTCGAAGTATGTGAGAAAATTGTGTCTTGGTGCAATGAACCACGATAATTTCAAATCACAACTATAAGCAAATAAAAACTAAAATTCATCAAAAAAGAAACTGATAAGAGTTTAGGCCAATTAAAGCGAAGATAAAAAAGGCCCGACAAGAGTTGTGTTGTTAAGTGGTTGTGGTTCTCCATATCCATTATCTAACCGCCCTGTGCAAGGTTCGCTTGGTTGCCCATTGTACTGCACGGTGATAAAAGCGTATTTACCGTTACTGGTGATAACTCGCTAAAAACATTTGCTCATCCAAGAAGAAAACAATATAAACAGCCGTGTTTGTTGACACTATTAAGTGACACTCAAACCATCACAATTTCAATGAATCCCAGCAGGAAATCAAAGTAGTTTTCACCGCGAGAAATCTAAAAATTGTGTTCCCGAGTTCTATAGAGTCGTTCAATTGTGTACAAAGAGACAATGTCTTGAGTTAAGGACTAATAATAGCTTAATTAATCCCTCCTTCGGTTTTCACGAGGCGATCTTCAAATTATGACAACATAAAGACCACCAGTTGCCCGCGGGTGGTCATGAACATACTGGTACCAGCGTGATCTCGAGTTGGAGCGCTTGGACATTTCACCTTTGCTCTTTTAACCCTGAAATTACAAATTGTGGTTTTTGAATTTGAATTTGGTCATCTCAGGAAAATCCGATCCCTACAAATGGATAACAGTTTTATTGCAAGAACTTAGAAAATGCGATAACATTTTGAAAACGTTTTTTCTGTATACGCAACTTGTTAGACATTCAACAATGCAACACAATTCCACCGGAGCTGTGCTAGAAATGCAATCAAGCGCGCGCCCTTGCACCTTATATGGTCATCGGCTCCACAAACCTCTGTAATTGGCTAAGCCAGCTTTTCTGTCAATGAAGTCATTTCCAAGCGAATAGTTTGTTTATAAAAAACGTCTCAAAACTAAGACAGGTGGCAAAACATAACAAAGTTTTAGCGGAATTTAACATTCTGATGTAGCCCCAAAACTGGTGTTTGGCTGAATTTGATCCCTTCCAGGATTTTAAGCGGCTTTTGATCTCTACGTTCTCATGTGAGATATGCAAGTGAGGCTTTTTCCTTCTTCTTTGGCTTGTATGCCTGTCACAGGCATCGCCATTAACAAGTAAGTGGCCTTATTCCATCATATTTTTATTCTATCAAAAATCAAAATACCGCGTTACAAGTGGAACGTATGAATATTGTCCAGTTGTGACCCCAATCTGGTCTTCTCTTTAGAATAAAAAGAGAAGTACTCGTATCTATACTACGTATAATCATAGCTTTAATTGCTCTCCTAAAGACTTGATAACTTAGATATACAAATATTAAATAGAAACATCAAATTGATAATAGACAACGATCATCGGGTAATAAAATATTCAACCCTATCCCTCTGCGATAAATGTCTCCCATAATTATGGTATAATGGTATAGGACATCAACTTTAATTAAAGCTCTAAGATCGCACTGTGATTGTACTAGTCCAAATCTAAACTGCATGGATAATGTAAGTAAGATCTGGAAATTGCCAAAGAGAATAGTGGACAGCTTCTGTTTCCGACGACAGTGGAGTTGTTACGCGCAGAGGAATTGTGTTGTTAACGTGTGTGCAGAGGAATTTCTATCAAACGAGCTACTCCTATGTTGTTATATCATGGTGTGGAATCTTCTGATTTATGGAAAATGTTGGTAATTTCATTGGAAGCATGTAACGTCTACAAGGGCGAATGTCGGTCTTGCTGAGCACTCCAGTATAATTTCCTTGTTTATGGAAAAGAAACGCAAAGGTGTGATAAAGGCCATTACATGTAACGTTTGACGTTCAGAGGATTTTATATTTACGAGCTCCAGCAATCAAATTGGAAATGGTAGAAAGTTATAACAACTGGAAGAAAATTGGAATGATATCTGGATCGGACTCAAATTGGAGATGAGTAAATACAAAAGCTGGACCTGCTGAAAAAAGACATGATCCGTTTGATGAAGTTCACGACTAGAATCTAAAGTTGATCTGTGGTCTCACAAATTTATGAACTGAAGTATACATAGTTCCAAGAAGTCTTTAATCAATCGCAAAAATACCCAAATATACATATAAGTATGTCCTGTCACGTGGTGTACAAAGTGTACGAAATTTAGTATCTTGTCATTTTTGGGGAGCCTGCGAAAGTTTGAAGTGGAATAGGTATGCTCGAGAACGTTGTTGGAGTTAAACTTAATCACGCGACAATCATACTTCTTTGTATCAGTTGAATATTTTTAATTCCCACAACCTATTGGAGACTATAGACTTTAGACTTTAGATTTCAATCATTAATTGTCTCAAGCTTTTAAAATTTATTTCAGCTTATACATAGAGTTGTAAAGGTTTAGACAGTGGTACCTTGAATGTCATTGTCTTGATTTAACGGAATCGTTGGTGCATACCCTGCCAACACCTGAACTCAGCTCTAGCGTGCGAATTTCTAAAGCATTACTCCTGGTACTCATGCTTAACATCGGGCGTATTGAATATCCCTTCAAAAATTTCTTAAGCAGGCTTAATTATATTTTCAGGAAAACGAACGAAGCGAAATGCTGAGCTTGAGGCAGATAAAGAAGGTGAGATTTCAGTGGAAGTAACCGAGGGATTATGAGTATTTCTTGCATTTTGACAACGTTTTTTGTTATAGTTAGAACAATCATATCTGCTATCGTAGATGCCATTCTGGATGGAGACAAAACTCGTCGATCCGAAATACCAGGTAATACATTAAAAACTCATGCTTTGATGGTAAGGCGGATGGTAATCACTCTAGAGAATCAAGTTGATAACGTGTTGTCGGTAGAAGGACTTGTTGAATTTTGTTATTTGATAAATAGAAGCCCTGCAACAAACAAACAAACAAACAAAATAACATGGCATTTGTCCAAAATCGTCCAAAAATTTCATTTGTATTCATGTGCACGATGAACCGTTGGTGACACGACATGTCGAGGTCGTTTGGGTGGCTTGCGCATGGCTCATTCAACACGTTTATTGGGCAGGTTATGGGGGGAGTTTCCCTTAGCACTACCTGGTATTAACGAAAGCAAGTTGTCATCAACTACACATACAATAATGATGATGTGATAGTGATTTCAAGCTGGACAAGTGAATAGCTAGTTTGAGGGACTTCGCCCAACGCCATCCAACGCCCAACAATGTTGGATTTGTATGGCGGATGAGTGATCCAGTATTGTTTTTTCCTGTTTTTCTAGATCTATTGTACGTGAGAGCAACTTTCAAATTTCATGAATTTAATTGCAGATGATGATGATGATCAAGATAAAGCCTCAGCAACAGGAGAGCAGCAAACAGAAGACAAGCAAGAGAATAAGGTAGAAAGTGAAGATACTCGCAAAAACGTCGAACAACAAAAGAAAGAAAATGAGGTACCAGAGAGCAAGGACAGCAATGAGACCTCGTCTCAACCCAAAGCGGAAGAAAAATTAGAACAAGATTCGACAAAGGAGCAAACCAAAGAAGGTATGATCATGTAACTGATTTCAGGACCTGATTGTACAGCAGCTATTCCTATATCTGTTTCATATTAACAAGACCATACACAAACTACAGAACTAATTTTAAGGTTATAGTAATAGCAGGCTGGGACGGCTAAGAGGATAAGCATACAACAGCCCATCCTTTCCAAATCCACGCTAAAAATATAAAATAATGACTTTACTATGGCTTCATTTATTAATTGAAATCAAAACCTCCACATCACCAGTTTTAAAGGTGTTTAACTCCGCAGTCCCCGGTAGGCATTCCAGTTGTTAGTATGTATACATCCATGCATTGGTTATCCATTATGCATTCCATTTGATAGCGTTTTCTGTAGCTACTGGGATTCTTCCATTTCTAAAGTGGTGCTCAAATGCTTTTATACAATTGAGGTTGTTTAATCAGAAGAGCATATCGATAATACGATCAAACTAAGGTTGATATGTTTGGTAATGCCATTTCTTTAAATTTCAGAACCACCCAAAATAGTTGTTCCAGATTCCAGTGGAAGTGGTAGTTCTCAAGAAGCCACTAAAGCTGTCGAAACAGAAGATGGCAAGAAAGAAAAAGCCTCGGGTGAGTCAAAAGGAGAAATCTCCAGAAGAAACCTCATTCCTACTGAAGTATTCGAGGAAGGTAAGCAACGACATCTGAGCATGTCACAAAGAACCATTCACAAGTATCTACCCTAGGGTATCCTGGGGACTTATCTGAAGCTGAAACAATAAGAGATGATCAATGACAACATGTATCTTATGCTCATTTAACTTGCGTTGTAGAGGATTCAGGGGCTTCTCGTAAAGAAGACGACAGCATGGATGGCTCTGGTTCAACTTCAGATGCCGGTGAATCGGAACAATCTGGTGAATCTGGAGAAGGAGAACCTGAGGAAGGCTCCACGAGTGATGGAAACACCAAAAGTACTGACGCACCAATCAGCAAATCAGAAGAAAAACAAGAAGACAAACAGACTTCTGTCAAACAAGATGCTGTTCCTGTTGAGCAGGTTAAGCAGGAAGACAAAACTACAACTCCAGCAAGTGGAACATCTGCAGAGAGCGGAGCTGAAAGTGGGGATTCAGTAAGAAGTGAAATTTCTTCAGAATCAAAACCAAAGACAATCGAAGAATCTGCGAAAGATGTAAAAGCGAACGTCAGCGGAGAATCCGGAGAGAGTGGAGAATCTGGAGAAAGTGGAGATGAAGAAGAAAGTGGTGAATCAGGCGAAAGTGCCGATGAAGAAGAGAGTGGAGAAAGTGGCGACGAAGAAGAGAGTGGAGAAAGTGGCGACGAAGAGGAAAGCGGAGAAAGTGGCGACGAAGAAGAAAGCGGAGAATCTGGAGAAAGTGGTGAGTCTGGCGATGCAGCTGTAAGCAAGAGAGATGAGATTCCCGATGAAAAGAAAGGTAAGCAGAAATTGATTAGAAATGTTGAATTTGTAATTTTATTAGCTTGAGATTTTGCTGTGCAATAGGTAAATAATGTAGTTATTTCTAAACTAATTAACAATAATCTGTTTTCAGTAAAACAAATCATGTTTGTTTCGATTTAGACCAAGAGTCAAAACCTAACGTACAACAAGCAAAGAGCGCTTCTTCAGAGGAAAAGTACAGTAAAACATTAAAAGAAAAATCGGAAGACGTTTCAGGTGATGCGTCCGGTGAATCAGGAGAATCTGAAGAAAGTGGTGAATCGGGCGATTCTGGTGAATCTGGGGACAGTGAAGAGTCTGGCGATAGCGGAGAATCCTCTGATCGATCAGTATCTAAACGAAGCAAAATCCCAGCAGAAGAAGAATCAAAAAATTCAAAAGGAGAGGAGCTGAAAAGCTCCGATGAAACCAAAACAGTAGCTCCTCAGACAACTACAGTTAAGGACTCCTCTAAAACAGTAACTAGTGCATCGGGTGAAGCAAGTGGAGAGTCTGGAGAAAGTGGAGAAAGCGGGGATGAAGAAGAAAGCGGAGAAAGTGGAGATGAGGAGGAGAGTGGCGAATCTGCAGTCGGATCAATTGCAAAACGGAGTGAAATACCAACAGAAAAAATAGGTAAGGCAACATGGGATTGTCTTTTTATTTTTCGAACAATTACCCAAAATGCTTGTGTATTTTTTAATCTCATTATAGAGTTAACAAAGAAAATTGAGAAATCTAAAGATAGCGATGAAGCAGAAAGCGGAGAATCCGGTGATAGCGGTGATGAAGAAGAGAGCGGAGAATCTGGAGAAAGTGGGGACGATGAGGAAAGTGGTGAATCTGGAGAGAGTGGAGATGAAGACGAAAGCGGTGAATCTGGAGAAAGCGGCGAGGAAGAAGAGAGTGGTGAGTCTGGAGAGAGTGGTGAAAGTGGAGAAGGAGAAGAGGGCGGTGAAACTGAAGATGGATCCATTACAAAGCGAAATGAGATACCAGCAGAGAAAACCGGTAGGTTGATTAGCAAATAAGAGATTTTTACTTTGGAAATCCTGAACCATTTATACATACTCTTCATTAACTGCCTTAGTTGCCACAAAATCTGAAGAAAGTGGAGACGAATCTGGTGAAAGCGGTGATGAAGAAGAAAGCGGAGAAAGTGGTGAATCTGGAGAGAGTGGCGACGAAGAAGAAAGCGGAGAGTCGGGAGAAAGTGGTGACGAGGAGGAGAGCGGTGAATCTGGTGAGAGTGGTGAATCTGCAGTTGGATCAATAGCTAAGCGAAGCGCAATTCCAAGAGAAAAAGTCGGTAAGGAAAGCAACCAACAATCAATGATTTGCCGAATATTAAAATCCAATTGTACGGAATAGCAATGGAGAGGTTTCTTCGTAATTTAGTGACATAGACGTATGTCGGTGAAAGTACTGCCTCTCTGATTAGTTTTTTATTATAAGCTCCGACCACGAACACATATCGTCTGTTGATTTTATCATAATCAGTTAACATTCTCTTGTTGAGCTCACTTGAATTTTGTGGATAATAAAGAGGTCGACCAAATTTAAATATGCCATCTTTAACCCTGCAAATGATTTTTAATATAGCAACAAAAAAATCTGATAAAACTCCTGCTGAATCTGGAGAAAGTGGCGATGAAGAAGAGAGTGGCGAGTCTGGAGAAAGCGGTGACGAGGAAGAAAGCGGTGAAAGTGGCGAGTCGGGAGAAAGTGGTGATAGTGGTGATGAAGAAGAAAGCGGTGAATCTGGAGAAAATGGAGAAAGCGGAGAATCTGCTGATGGATCTATTACCAAACGAAGTGAAATACCAAGTGAAAAAACTGGTACACTTTCAGGTAGATCGATGGCACTAGATATGCTCCTATAAGTATAAATCTCTGTTATGTGTGAATGATTCCTATACAATTAGATGCATTTAGGTTGATACCCTTACGTTTCAGACTGGGAACACAAATGAATGAATGAAGCCTTTCTGTAACCCCATCAGTCACTCAGTATACAGCAACTGCTATCAACAGGAACACAACTAATGATCGTTATCAAAAATGATCTCTCCCCTCCCCCTATTCAGTATTGTTTTGTCAACTATCGGGGCGTCCTTGTCCAAAAAACATTGAATTGGAGAGGGGAGGGAGGGAAGTCACAAGAAATGAAGATTAAATACTCGAAAAAAAGGGTCACTCAGTTAAATACGAAAATCATGCTCATGCACATTAGGGAGTCTCGTTTTGGAACAACAGTTCTATGAGTTGCTCCCGCCCTAGGGCGAAGCTTATAAATAAAATAAATAAATTTATGCCAGGAAGTGTCAAACTTTTTGAACCTTATTGTAGCTTCACCGATCATTGATTTGCAGTGACAATTAAATCTGGAGAAAGTGACGACAAAGAAGAAAGCGGAAAATCTGGTGAAAGCGGTGAAGAAGAAGAAAGTGGCGATTCTGGAGAAAGTGGCGACGAGGAAGAAAGTGGAGAATCTGGTGAAAGCGGTGAAGAAGAAGAAAGTGGTGAGTCTGGAGAAAGTGGAGATGAAGAGGAAAGCGGAGAAAGTGGCGACGAAGAAGAGAGTGGGGAATCTGGAGAAAGTGGTGAATCGGCAGAAAGCGGCGAATCTGCAGATGGATCAGTAGCAAAACGAAGCGAGATACCCACAGAAAATACTGGTAAGTCGATAAGCTTTAAAGTCACGATTGCATCTCATCTATGTGAAAAAAGGGTTACATCAATTTACCTTTTGTTTTTACTTACGCAGTATCTGAAAAAAATGGAAAAGAAAAAGAAAGTGAAGAATCCGGTGAAAGTGGGGACGAAGAGGAAAGCGGAGAATCGGGAGAGAGTGGAGATGAAGAGGAAAGCGGAGAAAGTGGCGACGAAGAGGAGAGTGGAGAATCCGGCGAAAGTGGTGATGAAGAAGAAAGCGGTGAATCTGGAGAAAGCGCCGAAGAAGAAGAGAGTGGAGAATCTGGGGAAAGTGAGTCTGCAGCTGTTGCCAAAAGGAATGAAATTCCATCTGAGAAAAAAGGTAAGTTCTATTGTGTAATAAGGAGTTACATTTCAACGATAGAAAAGGACATTTCATTAGGGTATACTCAATTCATTACAGGGACCGAGAAAGTAGGAAGCGGCTCTAGTGATTCCAAAGCATCTAGTTCTGATAACCCTAAGTCGACAGAAACCACTACACAAGACGCATCAGGTGAGCGTGTGGGTAGCGGTTCCAGTGACTCTAAACCAACTAGTTCTGGGGAATCAGAGTCAGAGGAAACGACAACACAAGACAAACCAAACGTCGAAGAAAAAGGACGCATCACCAGACGAAGTTACATCCCAAGGGCCGAACTGCAGTCAGATTTAGAAGCCTTGAACGAAGATCTGACAGACTCTGCTCTCGGTCTTGACACAGATGATGACGATGAAGAAGAAACGTCTAGCGGAGCTGAGGGAAGTTCACAAGTCCAAAACCAAAAGACAACTGGATCTCAGCGTGTGCAACTAATCAGCGACGCTCTTGGTGACATTGGACAGGCAGCACATGCTGTGAACGTAGAAAGAAAGTCAGATATCATCCACGGCCTAGAAAAACCAGCTGCTGAGACTGTAAGCGCTGATTCAAGCGGCTCTGGAGAACCAGTAAATTCAAATCTCGAAGAAACACCAAGTGCAAACAGAGCAGCTACCATCAAGAACTTGTTTAACGCTATTGGAGACAATGTAGAGTCTGAGACGGCAAAAGAAAAGGTTCATCCAGCTAAGGAAACAAACCAAGATGCAAACAAAAGGTCACAGACGGTAACTATCTCCATCATTTGTTCAACATATTCTTTCCACTGGCAACCATAGCCTACATAGCAGGGGTTCCTGTGTGGGAATTTGGAGGGGAGGGACTAGGAACACCTGCATGGTACGCAGGCTACTGGCACCATACACAACAATGCGTTGAAGAATCATAATTCTGTTCTTGTCCTTTTTTTAAGTCTGCAAAACAAATTGATCTCAAGATGAATACCATGTTGGACAAAGTCTGGACAGGAGGTAACTTGAACTAAATCAAAATCTATAATATTCTATATTATATACTGTGTGTGAGGGTATCACCTATTTGTTTTAGATGAGAGTGTCGCAGACGAAACTTCTCCAGCATCACTAGCGCAGGCTGAACAAAAAGAAAAGAATGAGGTATTGGAACGATGACCACATTTTCACTAAAGAGACGATGTCATCATACTAACATCTTACGTTACATTAGCTTGCAGATGAGCTACAAAAATCTACAGGCAAGAGTCAGGCATCAGTCCAACAAGGTCTGTATATGGTTGGGCGCATGCGTAATATACAGGGCAAAATGAGAAGCGAGAATAAAATATTTTCGTTCTTGATATTCTGCCTTCTCGAAACACGTCCTCTCTGACTAATAAGTATCAGGGTCCGGTTACTTGAAGGCGTGTTAGCGATAAACCAGCTAGGGTCCCGTTTCTCAAAATACCCGATAACTTTACGGACCCGTTAACTTATTCGATTTATTTAGGTTAACGGGTCCGTAAAGGTATCGGGTCTTTTGAGAAACGGGCCCCTGGATTTTCTATAAACTTCACCCTGAGTTAGCGCCAACCCTGGTTGATGTCGCTGTCTTCAATTTATCAATTCTGTATTACTGTAACTATAATTGTAGCTTTATCCATGCAATTATTTCTTCTCTCAGACGTACAAACTCTCGAAGGATATGCAGGTGCACTGACAGAAGTAGGAGGTTTGACGTCAAACCACCATAAAGCTATTGCCACCAAACTTGCTGTCGATATCATGGACGATTTGAAAGTCCCTGATGAAAAACGAGCGGAACTTCTCAAAAAGGAAACAAAGTTCATTAAAGATGCTGAATTGAGCTTTGTTAGAAGTGAGTATGACGTCATATATATATGAAGTTTAAATACCTTTTTATATAAAGCTATTTCAAAAAAGGTTGACGGGACGAATGGCGAATGGCGATTGGGGATTGATGATTGCACGACCGAAAGGAAACTTGGGGTAACAAGAATTGCTTCATTTTCATTGATTAAATACCCAAGCAATGGCGGTATCATGCAGTAAAGACCTTATTGGACACAATGGTCGATAGGCGATTCATATCTCCGCGACGGATAGCGGTCTAATAGCTTGACCACAGTTCCTTTCGGTCGTGCAATCACCAATCGCCGATCGCCATTCACCCCGTCAACCTTTTTTGAAATAGCTATATATTGCGTATATTAATTATTTACGTACTAATTTTGCAGATAAAATTGCCCGTGTTCGGGAAGAGATGGTGAAGTTTGCCGAAGAAAATCCCGGCGATAAAGAAAGAATTAGAGCGGAGACGATACGAAGGTTGGACGACATTGTTGACCGACTTCCACTTTCAAAATCAGTGATTGAAAAAGAGTTTACAGAAATAAAATCGTCGTCTCTGCTGCAGAAAATTATTCAATCTGCTTCACAAAAGCACGAGCTGAAACAACGTCTAAAGAGAGCGATCGCTGATCTGATTACAGATGAAGTATTACAGTGAGAAATACTCGCAATCTAGGGGTCAAAGGTCAAGGTCACATTATGATCTTAACCTGAATAATAATAATACAGCGCGAACATTAAAAGCACGAAACTAGCTCTAACTAAATAGTTCAAAATAGCACTAATTAAACAATGGAAAGCAAAGGATTTTGTACTACTTAGTTACTAAGTTGTTTCATGGTTTTAATGTTTGCGCACTAACTGAACCTAAATAAGCCCAAGTTTTTATGGGACAACTTGGGCTGCATAGTGTACAGACATTAAGGGAATGATTTTCTGTAAAGGCTCTGTTGCATGAGGCAATTTTTCTTGCACCTTTTAATGCAACGCCATAGCGTTGCAAGTTGCAGAAGAGATTGCGCGTGAAACACCGGTACCCCCTCTCTTCAACTTGCAATGCAACATTGCAAGTCGCAGAAAATATTGAACGAGCTAGCTTCTACTTTTAACGTTGCAAAACAAGTTGCAGCGTATGACATCTATCCTGCAACCTGCAATGTAATCAACGTCGCAAATGGCAAATCACAGCGCAGTGATCGCTGACCGATTGCGTTGCGAGTTGCGTAGAGTTACGCATGTCTGCCATGTCACCAGCAACTTGCAAGCTTTGCTTTCGTCAGCATTGCAAGTTGCAAGAAATAATTGCCTCGTGAGAACCGGGTCTTCATATTAGATGGAGAGCTGAGAGTCGAGGTCGTCATATCAATATTCTTAAATTGTACATTGTTCCCTTGCTAATGGACTGAAAGATACCACCATTTTAAGTTAAAGCAAATCATGTATCCAGGGAAGTTATTGTCATATATAAAAAAACACAATACCATCTGTATATACGGGTTTTGACATCCATAGTACTCTTCCATTCCATTTAGAGTTATTCTAAAAGTCGCTGAAATTGGATTCCTGTGTTATTCACCACAGGAAGCCCAGTTATCTAGGGAGGCGGCGGCTTTGTTTCATTCTGATTGTACGTGATTGATTATTCAATTGAACAGCTGATTATGGCTTAATATTCTTATAATTATTTATGCTGATTACTACATCATATGTGGATGATCCTGATGATCAAGTTAATTGGTCCATTTTAGGACCCTTGTAGTTCAGAAATACATTGGGGCGACTGCTTTTTTTATAGTTGCCATAGAGACAGGAGCTACATCAAGCTCTATAATTATGTAATTTGTCTTAGGAAATGGAATTAAAATGAAAACAAGCTATTTGTCTCAATTATTATTATTAATATTTTTATCATCATCATCATCATCATCATCCTGTCATCATAGTCATTATCATCATCACTGCCACTTTCATAAATGCAACAGACATAAGAAAGGTTTTACTTTATTACAATGAACAATTTAATTCCAAATATAAATACTCGAAAGTTACAAAATTTATCTTGTATTTAAGCGGCAAAGTTAACAATGAGATGTTTATTTTTACTCACTTTTTCTGACTATGATGGTGCAAAAGATCAACATACATCAGACTGTCAATCAGTGAAAACGCTTGGGTAAAGTCAGTCAAGCAAAATGAAGGTATTGTTCATGGTTCATATTCAACATCCATGTATGCTCCTTTAATTTGTCAGTTCCTTTGATGTTTACCAAGTTTCATAACCTCTCTATTAACTTTGATTTCAACAATGCAGTAACTATTGCTTAGAATCGGTTTCTCTTTCTTTTACTTTCCATTTAGTTTTCCATTTCGTTTTTGTATGTTTATTTAAAGTAAATTTCAACTAAAAATCTACAATTTTCATTAATACCAACTATGTTGATTTGTTAGGCTGGACTAGCTGCTCTTAGTATGTGACAAAATTAAATAACTCACAAGATGTATTTGCATTGTTGTTTAAGCTTAATATGTCATTCATATAGAACAGGCCTTAAAAGTCGAGAACTAAATTCCCGGCCTAATTATTTCATTATTAATATCTTTTAATTTAATCTATTACCTTAAACGTTCAATGATATAAATTTACCCCGTCTCCCATCTGAACAAATGTTTACCACAATGTTTCTTGATTATTCAGCATTTGAAAAGTGGCAGCCAATCAAAATCCTTTTTAAATTGACTTCAAGCTAGATATAAAAACCCACTGGTCAAAATCATTCAGCATTGTGGCTAGTCTATCAAAATCTTTCTTAGAAAGGCTTCATGATGTGCCAATCAAGTTTTGATCGGAACATTTGACCAGATAAAAACCTGGCTATAAACCAACCATTTTACATTTTCGTCAAAATCTGAGAAAAACTCACATTGGGGCTGATATTAACTTGACTGATTGAACAATGAAGGAGGAAAGACTCCCTGATCTACGTAATCTTGTACTACCTGAAAAATTCAAAAGTACGAAAGGAAAATCAGTGTACGAACTGATGCAAGTTTCACTTTCGCACGATAACCGTTTTCATCGTTATATACGAGTGAAAAAACAACCGTTTCTAACGTAAAATATAGGGGTGAACGGTGTCTACAAAAAGCAGATTCGTATCACTTAATTTGGAAACCTAACGTTTCGTAGAACGCCAGCAGTGAGTAAGGTCAGCCATAACGGCGCTGTTACAAGGTGGAACGTTTTTCTGAAATTTATTTTGCAATGTCGTTGCAATGAGTTTCAAAACAAGTTGCATATATAAGCCATTGCAGAGGTGCCACGGCGCAACGCAGAAAAACGTTGCTGCAATCGTTTTCTCGCAATGATTTTGCATGGTGCAGGTTTTGCTACATGCTGCAATGGTTCTTGCAACTTGTTTCGTAACGCCATTGCGAGACGATTTGAAGAATAAACGTCCACGCGGCCTAGCTCAGACTACGGCCGGATTTAAGGTTTTAGAACTTGAGGAAATCCTACAGAGCCATAGAGTAACCTTGAAGATGACTATGCACGCATGCATGAGCGAAGAACGTCCTCCGAAAACGTGCAACTTATTGCGCAATGTTGTTGGGTTGCAGTTGCAAAATTGCAGAACAAATGTTCGTATTACAACTCCACACAATAAATTTTCTTCAGTAGTTGTACGAAGTCGAAGCTTTATATCTACTCTTTGCAACAAAGAAAATTGCTCTGGAGCTTGCAACGCAACAAAACCATGACAAGTTGCACAACATTTTTGCCCACATTACCACACCTTATAGTCTCTAGACCAATTTCGTATTGTTTCTATGCCGTCGGTAGCGTGTGCGTGTTTTTTCTTAGACTTCTTAATGAAATACGAAATCTGGTCGACTACTGAAGTCACGTACCTGTCTTAGAGCTTCCACTGTTGGTTCTGGGTACTGATATGTAAATCCTGTCTTTTCTATTTTTGTTCCATCAACATAAAGATGCTTATCGTACAATAGTTCCTGTTAAATTAAAAAAAAAACAAATGGTGTATGCAGGAGGGCTGTACCGGTAATAGGGATAGAGAATGATCAGTCCGCGATTTTGCAAGACAAGCGTTTTTATTGCGAACCCGTCTTCCTTGATTCAACTAATCGAACGGTTTGGTAATCGAACTCAATCGAATTTCAATCATTCGATTAAGTTGGGTTGGGTTCGGCAATCGAACATAAAACGTGGTGGTAATCGAGCACGATATCGAACGCTCAATAATCGATCAATATTCTTCAATCGAACATAATCGAACAAAATCCAACCCTATCGAGCTTCATCCTCAATTGTCTGGCGCTTGAAAACCCCGAGTGTGTTCGTGTTGTTTCCCGTTTTTTACTATGAAAAAAGCCTATTTTTATCAGCTGAATCTGAGTCATTAAGCAGGTTTATCGAAATAAATTCATAATCAATGTAGGCGATTTTGTTCGATTGAGTTCGAAAATAAATAATCGAACGATTGAAATTCAACTGAGTACGACTGAGATTTTCAGTTCGGTTTCGTTCGATTAGTTACGCCGTGTTCAATATAATTCAAGACTCCGAGACTGGCTTTTTGCAAACAAAAATAAATAAAAATAAACAACAACAACAAATAAACAAACAAACAAAAACCCGATACTTCGAGATCCGTGAAATTTGACTGAAATTTGGGGACCCTGGTTGATGAAACATAATTGCTGTAAATTTGGAAAGGAAGGAAGTTAGGAAGAAGTGAGCACGAAAAATAAGGGAAAATAGAAAGGAGATGCGACAAAACAAAAACGAAAAGGAAAAAACATCTTTACGTTTCAGCAGAACCGTACCTGATCGAGATATGGACTCAAGGGCGTGGCATGTATACCGTCTTTTTCACAGGCTTGTGACCAAGGTTCCAAGTGTTTGTCATTTGACTCTTCTACTGTACTCTCCATGTTTACCTGTCGAGAAAGGCATTATTTTTGGTAAGGCACTGTTTAAACGAAAGTATAGTCCACCAACCCGTAACATGGCCACCGAAGTTAAATCAAGCAAATTTAATCCAAGTTGATCTTTACGGTAGCTGCGCACTGCTTACTTACAAAGGTTATTTTAGCCCTTGCGGACCATGAAAGGTTTCCGCGGTATCCGCTTACGGGAAGTGTTTTTGGCTTATACGACGCCAAACTGAAAAATATAATGAAGCGCTAAAGCAAGCGCAGGGACCACGGGTTTTGTCTACGTCCGTAAGGTGTATTTACGAAGTGTCTATTGGTGGAGATTTGACTTTAAACACAAGTTTCGTTTTGCGTTGCAAAACCTAGATGAAGCCGAGCGCAGTGATGAAATAACTCAGGGTCTATACTACTTACCCGTGCTAAGTTTGACATCACAGTCCCAAAGTATGTGTGCTCGATACCAAATATGTCACACACCATCGTAGTAATACTCCCTTGCGCTACAAATAAACGCAGCAACACTTAATGTACGTCCTCTCTATACACTAGTCCAGATATGATGAACCCTACTTCGCCGCTCCTCTTTTTATTTGGGCTTCCTGTGTCGCAGGAAGCTCGAATAAAACAGAAGAGCGAGCTTGTCGCAACAAATTACTTTTTGTTGCTCGTTTTTCATCACTCGTCCAACTTGTCACGCAACATTTTACCGAAACCCGCATGTTGTACTGCACCTAGCCAATCACAGAGCAGAATTCACCGTGAAAGTTCCAACTGGCAACAAATGTTTTTGTTGTGCGACAAGTTTGGGAACTGAGCTGCAAAACGAGCAACATCGTCTTATAACTTGCTCCACAGCAATGTTACTCGTATTTACCCGCCTTAGCGCCTCATCCATGCTCAATCACATTCTCGTTTATAAACGACCTTTTCTGTTCACGCTACAGTAATCGTTTCCGAAAACACTAATTGAGGCATTTCTCAAAAGAAGTGATAATTTATCAGGGACGATAACTAACTCGCTAAACTCCCGATAAAGTTCCCAGATGCGCGCTTCTTTTCGATCATGTGAAATAAATTGACATTTGCACTTTTTAAAATAACAGCTGTCTAAGTTATTTTTGGAATACCCAATACGAAATTGTAAATGCATGTAATATATTAAAGTGTGAATAAAGAACTTGACTTGACTTGACTTCCATGAAATAACTTGTCAAATGGGGCCAGTATCACGTGCACGCCCAAAAACAGGCCACAGTGAAAGACACCGTAATTTATCGGCCAATCCCTATGATTTCAGTCTGTGCTTGGGAACCCCTGTAATTAAACTTATCTGTCATATAACTGACGCGAGAAGTATTGGATGCGTCAATATATAGGACCGCTGGCGCTTTATCGTCCACATATACCCACTTTTGGAGGGCGTTTTCGGTGACAAAAGTGCCATCTTAGTTTAATAGAATGTGTAAGTTGCAAAAGAAGCCTGAGAATAGTTAAATTAATTATACTCCTAGCTAGCATAGTGGATGTTGAAAATATGTTGTTTATAGCAGTTTATAAAATATCCATCATATAACGCGCGCTCTCATTGGCCGAAGGACGCGTGTACTGCGAGCTCTAAATATGCACACAGCACGCGCGCGCGCACTTTTCGAATTTTTTGTCAGTGTAAATAAACACTACTGAATTTGCTTGAAAACGTTGTATTTTATAAAGAAATAGAAAACTTACCCGCTGTGCTGTGTGCAGATTTAGAGCACTTGGGGATTGATCAGAACACTCGAGAAGCACTGACACTTTGCTGAGTGCTTCTCTTAACACTTCTCTCGTGTTCTGATCAATCCCCGCGTGCTCTAAATCTGCACACAGCACGCCCGCGCGTTTTCTATTTCTTCAGTAACATACAGGAATCAGCCTTGTCACACAGGTTATAAATTTCTGCACTTTCGCCATTGCTTGTAAGATGCCATAAAGCTTGGCAGACGTCTAGTACATGGACAGTATTCATCTTGAGGTCTTTGGTCCACAGTAACTACAATGAAACAAGAAGGATATTTTAGCTACAGTTGCGCTAATTGCATCTGTCACTTTTCTTCCCTTCCCTTCTCGCGAAAAGTAACTACAGAATGGATGACTAATTTAGTGAGAAGTTCTCATATGCATGTACTCTTCTAACAATGGAGTGGGGAACTGTAGAAAAACTGATGTCTAAATTTGAACTTTTAGAGAAAATAACAGCTTCAGTAAAGTTTTCATTTAGAGAAGATGAAAGTTTTCATATCGAGAGTACTTGCACTTTAAATATATATGTAATAGACAAGGAATGCAGAGAGGGTGGGTTCCAGGGGCTGTAGTCAATCTCCCCCACACCTCCCTTGCCACCAATATTTCTGAAGTGTAAAACATAATTTAGAAAAATAAACTGCAAGAAAAGCTACCCTCCATGGCCCCTTCGAAGATTTGTAGTATACATTTATATTTTTTCTTAATCAAATGAATCTAAATTTTGAGTGAAAGGTTGACATCGTACCTTCATTTTTTCACCCAGCTGCTTATAAACAGCTCCAACAATGAGTCTTGGTGCTAAAAATATAAAACATCAATTTTGAATAACCATTCAATATCAGCTGTTAATCAGTATCTGATGGAAGAAATTATCACAGTGATGATTAATAGGAGCCTGTGATGAAATCATAGTGATTAATGATGCCATAATGGAAACAGCATGATGATGATGATGACAACTATTTTTTGTGATTTTGACAGCTTCAAAAGAAAACAATGATCACAATTATCAAATGCAATACACTTGATATATACAAAAAATTGTTTTTTTTCTAAACATGTTTCAGCACAACCCATGCCATCTTCCTCATCCAGTTGCAAGAAAATTTTTTCTAATGACTGCTTTGAGATATTAGACTCTGCTAAAATTCTCTTTTTCTTAAAAATCAAAGAAGCCTTTTATATTAATAAACTTAAACCAGATTTAAATAAACATTTAAAACATTAGAAAACCGCTATGTGGTTAGTTATCTTTTGTAGTTGTTTTGTTTACCTATCATTAGCTGTCAGTTATTGATATTGTATTTCAGGTTACTTCACATATGTATATATAGAAGTTTGTTGATAGTCTTTGTAATCTTGATCTGCTGAAGATGGCATGGGTTGTGCCAAAACATGTTTAGAATAGAATGAATTTTCATTTATATCTTCAAGTGTATTGCACCTTTAGTGCCTTTATGTCCATTTGCAATTCTCAAATTGACAAATATTGGTTTGAGATATTATGTTCTGACAGAGAGCAGCATGGTGACTCATCACAGCACTAACAATTCACATACTTATCCCTTGTCTTGCTCCAATTCCATACATTATGGCAGGTCTAACAATAATGTAATTAAGGCTGAGGACAAACAACAGTGTAACATTAATGGTCTTGCATTTTGATGTTTACAGCCATGGTGGTGCAGCATATTATAGAAACTGCAGAGAAACTGTCCAAACAATCAAGAGCTTATTTAGGAAAAGTAATGAGAAGAAAAGGGTCCAAAGTCATCTCAGGAGGGGGTGTGCACCCCCTGTACCCCTCCCCTAATTCCATCCCAGGCAGTGCTTTTTTCATGAGTGTGAAATCAACACCCTGTGATGTGTGATGACTGTGATGTCTAAAAACATTTGAAATTCTGGCTGTGCATGCACTGGGCATGAATGACCCTGCTGTTTTCATAGTCATACAAAAACTACTTATCAGAATATAAGTTCTCCCATTAACTCATTCAGTTTGAGGAGAATTCAGATTTTGATCAGAGATTAGAGACCTTAAGATTAATGTTTATGGCAAACGGCAACCGCCAAATGGCAAACTTTAGCTGTCTGTCCTCAGCCATTTGTACACTTAAGTGAAGATATTTGTATTTTCTGTCATTAATTTATAAGAGGTTTGTTCTTTATTTGCTTGTTGGATTGCTTTAAGGATTAGAGTAAAATATAAAATAAAAATTAAAGTCAATTTTTGCCATTTGTCGTAATTGCATGAGCGGTTCATCAATCTTAAGGTCTCTATTATTTTGTTCTTAACTTGCAGATACATACTTCAGACACAATAGCTAGTAACAATTAATTGTTTTAACTGTTACTGAATTTCTAATTAATGGACACAACTTAAATTTGTACAAAACATATTTCTTGTACTAACCCTTCAATGTTGGCTAACTCTTTCTCAACCATCAGTTTATATTTGGCAAACTCTGTCCATGGCTGGAGCTTTGCATCTTCTTCTTTTTCTTTCTGTCAACAAAAAGAGGACTTATTAATTCAAACAAGCAGTCTCAATGGACCTTACAAGGCATCTTGCTCTTCACCTATATTGAATTGTTTGCCAAGCTACATGTACCTCATCTTAGAGTAAGAGGCATTATACATTTAGTAATATTCTCTATTTTCACAGTAACCATTTTTTTGGAGGGGGGGGGGGGAGTTTAAAGCTATAATTTTAATTCAAATGGAATAGATTTAAATTACAATTTGATAAATTTGAATTACAAATAGCTACCCCCCCCCCCCCCAAAAAAAAAAAAAAAAAAACAGAAGGCAAACAGCACTGCAGACCTACATGTATAGTCATGCCACAGACTGCTCTAGATAATGGTGATCAATATTATTTTAATATTTCTTTTAATTTCAGGAGTTCTAAGACTAATAGATCTTTTATGCCATATTAGTTTGAGTTGTTAAAAACTTACCTTATCAGACGAATACACTTGCGCTGTTGATAATTCTATAAATCTTTTAATGTTGTGCTTAACGGCTTCCTTGGCACAATTAACGCTTAACTTAAGAACACCATCTTCATAAACCTGGTGTGACAAGAAGACAGTCCAAAATCCTGACATTATGTATGGATTGTATGGAATTATATATGTTCTTGATACATAATTTCATTATGAAAATTCAAGAAAAAAAGTATGTCCAGTTTATTACCTCCTTTGACTGGCCAAATTTGGTCTCTCCAGCCAAATTAATACAGAAATCAAATCCATCCGTGGCCTGAAAAGCTTTCTCTACACTTGCTGGAAGTAATTTAAGAATAACATTAAAGACGTTATATAGCTATAGAAATATAATAATAAAACTATATTCCAAAAAGATATCCATGTCACATGTTTCATATGGTGCACCTACCTGGATTTGTCAAGTTAGCACTTTTGAACTCTACACAACTACTTTTGAAGGCTTCCTGGAATTGAGTAATTGTATTGAAAATAAAATATTTTTTCATGATTTTTTCTAATAAATGAAATAATTGATGTAACAAATATACAAATGCTCACCTTGTGCTTGTCATCAAGCCAAGCTGTTGCAGGAGGAACTTTGTCCACTGCCCTTATCTTGAATTAATAATTAATTATAATTATTACAAGAGAACAATCAAATAACATTTTCATTACACTGTAATTTTGCTACTCCAAACTTGCAGTCATTAATCATATAAGGCCAATGAGTTTTGTTATGTACCTTTGAGCATAGTTCTTTTTCAACAAGATAATTCACAAGATTACGTCCTACAAACCCTAGACCTGCAGAAAAAAATGCCATTTATTCAATTCGGTCTGTAGATATAAGAATCATACTGAGGGGATCAGAACACATAATTTGACTTTTATCAGAGATCAGTTATCAAATCTTTATAAGCCAAGTGCAAATGAACCAACAACATCCAACACTGCTGGCCTTGTAGGGGCAGATTTTGGGGAGGGGCACAATGGGGTGTGCACCCCCCCCTCCCCCCTCCTGAAATTAAACCTGGGTGAGCATTTTTATGGGCCCTATTTTTTTAATACTATAATTTATCATAGTGTAACCCTTTAGGATTAGTTTTTCATATCAACAAAAAGTAAGATTATACTACATATATTATTTGTTGTTGTTACAAATTGTTCGTCTATCGTCACGGCCCGCCCCCTTTGGACCACCTTGTCTCTCGTCGATACGAAACTATGTTGAAAATCAAGCTTTCATAGCAAAATATATCACCAACGCGAAGCGGGTGATTATAAAACTATTCAGAGCTAAAGGCAACAAAAAAAGATTGTGTCTTATCATTTGATAAGGATCATTAGCATGACTAACAATTTGATGATAAAATTTTAAGAACAACTGATAGATTTCTCAATTATCGCTTGAAGAATAAGTCAAGAATCGAATTAGGACTTCTCAATTTACTGAGAGACAAATTAATGCAGTATGTTTTTAGTAGGAATCTCCGGTAAGCTTAAGCTTATATTATTAGTGATCATAAGCTCTGAATGATGCATGGGGGCGGTTGTACTAGTAAAATCGAAAATAATTTTCGAATTCCTAGTTCAACGTAGATTTGTTATTAATGTTCATACGGAAGCTTACCTCCTAGAATTATAACTCTGGGTTTTTCGGCCATTGGCACTGAGATAAACCTTCAAGATGATAAATTAAACCAGCTTACGTTTCAGATGCAAACGAACGAAACTGTTGAGATGATCTCCAAAATATTGTGTATCGGAATCGCGAGTGAACAGTGGTTCGAAACTCAACTTTGACGAAATTATGAAAAAAATATCTGTCAGAAAAAAAGGGATGAAAACGTAGACTTAGTATCGTTGCAATTCCCTAGCTTCAGATATCTGTGTGTCGTTTCAGTATTGAATCTTTCACGTTCACATCCTTTCAGACACATGCAGACACATGGTTGCAAATGTACAACTACCAATGCTTTCCCCCCTTAGGAGGATATTTGTTGATTCATATCGAGGCTAAAATGGGACGGGGCGGTATGTAGGATGTAGTTATTTATTTATTCATTCATTCATTCATGACTCATTCATTGACTCATTCATTGACTCATTCATTGACTCATTCATTCATTTAATATCTCCTGCTTGCATTTATTTATTTATTTTTATTCATTCATTCATTCATTCACTATTTATTTATTTATTTATTTATTTATTTATTTATTAATATATTTATTTATATATTTATTGCATTTATTCATCCATTCATCCATCCTCTATTCATCCATCCATTCATTCATTCACATATATCTATTGATAATTGTTTTGCTCTTTTTCAAAGTGAACATTTTTTCCTATACTTGTTATCAGTGAATGATGACACAATATCAGGTGTTTTTGCTAAAATTATATTGTTATAATATTCAATTATTGTATGACAAATGTAACGGTCAATAGTTTTATTATATAGTGTATATTTTTATTTTAGATTCAATTTTTATTTGTATTCCTTATATACCTTACTGGTGTTTTGTTTGGAATAAAGTTTATTATTTTCATTCACATATTAATTTCCCCTTCTGTGCATACTTCGGTTTTTGTGCATATATTCTATCTTGCTCTTCAAGAGAGAGCCCCGTCTCAAATTTACTTTGCCAGAAGTTTTCTTTCTTTCTTTCTTTCTTTCTTTCTTTCTTTCTTTCTTTCTTTCTTTCTTTCTTTCTTTCTTTCTTTCTTTCTTTCTTTCTTTCTCTCTCTCTTTCTCTCTCTTTCTTTCTTTCTTTCTTTCTTTCTTTCTTTCTTTCTTTCTTTCTTTCTTTCTTTCTTTCTTTCTTTCTTTCTTTCTTTCTTTCTTTCTTTCTTTCTTTTCTGTTGTTATTTTCAGGAGAACTGTAGCCAATGTAGTATTTTACTATCATCTCACCGGAAATGTTTTCCTTGCATCTGTGTAGGTTCGATTTAGAAAATTGAATAAAAACGGGAAATGTCAATTTGTGTAAGAATTTTTTTTTTTCGGAAACAAATGGCGGGAATCGTTTCGATTGCGTATTTATTGGTTACATACGGGAAACGGAAAAACCCTGGTCTGAACTATTGACAACGTTAGAGGAATTACAAATATATGAAAAAACAATTTCCTATTTCTTTCCACATTTTCAAGACTATCTTCGTTAAAAGAGCCAAGAAGTTAAAGTAAAAGTAATTTGTGTCTGAGAAAATGCTATTTTGATTTTTCTTAAAAAACCAGCATTATATTTAATTTAATTTACTTGCTTTACTTGCTTGCTTTCTATTGTGATCGAATATCAGTTTCTCTTTACCTTCTAAGTCACGTGATACTTTGCCACGGCGTCTGTAGAATTCGAAGGCAGGAAGTGTCTTCTTCTTCGAGAGTTTTGCCATGTGCTTCCGTTGGGAATTTCCGGCCTGATTTTTGCCTAAAATTCTGCAAAACGACCACTGCTGTTCAAGTGAAAGGTTTTCCTAGAGATAGACACACAACTAAGGAGTATTCTGTGCGGTTTTCCGCTTAAGGTGAGTCGAAATCGTCGCAAATTTGAGGCCGAAAGTTGCTGATCTTCGATCACTCGTCTTCCTTGTTGTTCGAATTTTTCCTTGCTCGCAGCGTTTTCAATGCGATCGGTATTTTACTCGTTAGTCGCTGACAATTCTAGACCTAGTATGACTTTTAATACGACTTAGCTGCTGCCTTTATCATTCAAAGTTCGCATCGAATGCACAGACTTAGCAGGATAATCAATCAACTACCGGTTTACGAGAAGTTGACCCGCGAAAAAAGAAGGGGGCTGCATAAATTACTAACTGCAGCCGGATATAAAATTTGAAGCTGTGTTTTAGTTATTTGCAGCTCAAAAACCATGTCGTTAACGAGCAAAAGGCAGAATATCTGAAACGAAATCCTCAAGCTTTGATAATCTAGCGTTTAAGATTGATTTTAAGTCGTTTTGTTCGATGTTTTTTGCTCAAGACGATATCGTAATTTCTCTTTTCCGTGAATGTTTTGTAACCGGATCGTTGAAGTCTGCGAACCGTTGCGAAGGAAGTCTAAACAACGAGCCGTATCCTCTGAGATCCCTGTTAGATAGATATTCCAAATGAATTATATGTCTAAATGAGATGCCTGTCGTATAAAAATCGAGTACAGATACCTTTTTATCGCCAAAAGTTGGCTCGGGTAGTTGCGTCTCGTCTTTTACTAGCATTCAATATGGCGGCTAGGACTTCCGGAGTAGATATCTTTGTGTACATTGGACGAATTTTTACCATTTTTACTCCAAAACACTACGATTTCTTATTCCAAAGGCCTAGTTGTTGGTGTATTTTTATTTCCAAGGAGTATTATCAATCAAGGATTTTTTATGTTGGTTTTGGTGACCCCTGGTTGTTGTTTTTGCCGTGAATGGGCTGTACGTATGGTACACACGATTCACCTGTATTGTACGCATAAGTTTGCTTTGTGTTGCTCGGAGGCCAGTATCGTACTGTGATATTCCTTTTCTCGAAAAATTCTCATACAACAATTTTAGATGTTCAATTTAATTATACTCAAACAAATCATGCTAAAAAACACAAAGAAATAAGCTTAATTCCTATATTCTTTTAGCAAATAACCCTTCTTCAATTTCTTATTTCTCGTTTCTTCTTTTTTTTATTTTATTTTATTTTATTTTTTTCTTGGGCTGCTCCTTTTATTCCAAATATCTTTTATCTGATATCTATGTACAAAATTAATTTGTATAAACCCCTTAAAGTTATGATGTTTGCCTGACATACATTTAGTTCATACAGGATAGGGTATTATTGTTAGCAATAATAGTTTTTATGTTATCCCTCATTTTTAGGCTAAATCATGTCAGGATTCATGTGATACTTTCATTGATACAACTATGAGGGATGGCATAAATACTATTAAAGGCATGGTTGATGTCAATGTTTCTAAGTGACATCAAAATTAATAACACTTATTTTTTCCTTGCATTGTTATGGCAGCTAAAGACTTCGAAATGCAAATTGCTTTTATGACTGTTATGGTATAATATTGTAAGCAGTTAACCAGATGTGCAGCATTTACTCGACGGTCTAAGTTCCAGATTAACCACCCTCAAACCCAATTACCATACCTTATTTATAAACCCATTTAACCATCTTGAAAATCTTCTCTTGCTTCAATTGGTATGGTCTCTTCCAAGTCGCAATTTATTGCCTTAATTAGTTAATCCTTATATCAACTCATATAACATTCAAAAGGAATATGCTTGTCTTTTCATATGGATGAAATTAAACTTTCCAACCATAGACTACGGTGCTTATATATTTTGAGTTTAAATTTTGATTACATTAACCATTTCATGTGTTAAAGTATAAACATTATCAAAAGTAGCATTAAAGTGTATATTGACGGAAACACTTTGCAGAGACTAAATTTTAAAAACAA
Organism: Telmatactis stephensoni; assembly: GCA_029948255.1. Classification (NCBI taxonomy): domain Eukaryota; kingdom Metazoa; phylum Cnidaria; class Anthozoa; order Actiniaria; family Isophelliidae; genus Telmatactis; species Telmatactis stephensoni. Next base: position 263,508 of record JALIZF010001786.1, read on the forward strand.
TAGAAATATCAAAGTGTAAAAAAAGATATTATGAATTAAAAGTGAAAAGTCTATATCAATTTGTACAATTACAATTTCTGGCATGCAACACAAATTTGCCTATGTCCTTGCCTTACAAATAGGTGACTGAGGACATACATTTATAGGAGCCCAAAGTTAGAATTCATAGCCAGATGAGCAGCTGCAGTCATCTTCTCTACTGCAGAGATTTTAGAATACATATAGGCTATTTAAAATAGTCAGCACCTGGTAATAAAGCACCTTCATAGCTGCAGGGTAGTCAAAAAGATTTTAAGTGCACTGTCAGTGGAACCATAATAAAACGATCCTCAATTTAACAATGTATAATGGTCAACATTTTTCAGCCCATCCAATGTTACAGTACAGTAAATAATTATATAGAATAGAACCCCGATTTAGCAAGATCTAAGTTTTTACGTAGTCTCTAGGTGCATATTTGATATATATTCAGGGTTCCACTGTATAACAGAATGAACTCTAGCTTCTGGCACACACTTCCATGGTTGTCACAGGTCAGGGAAAGTCAGGAAAAAAATATTTTTTTCAAGGTCAGGGAAAAGTCAGGGAATTCTACTTTCGGTCAGGAAAAAAATAGATTTTTAGAAAAAGTCAGGGAATTTATTGTTCACACAGTATCTGAAAATGTATGGTCCCTCCAAGCTGTTACGGTACGTTTTACAATTATCACTGTCATCTGCTCAATTTGCAAGCCATCAAGAAGAATCGTTTGAATTGAAAACATACTAGACCATCTGAATTAGTGGGTCAGGGAAAAGTATACTTTAGTCAGGGAAAAGTCAAGGAATTTTGTCATTGGATTGTTGTGACAACCATGACTTCATGATAAAAGCTTTTACAGTGTATTTCAGGTTTTTGTTTTTTAATCAGCTGATTGTTATCTGATTTTCCCATTGACTACCTCAAAGTAGCCAGTGATATCACTGGTTGGTGTTTAACAGTCCCTAATTACAGGATGGTGTAATGTGCTCTTAAACAAAAGTACTGTATAAATGATTTTCATAGTGGCTGCTGCTGCTAATTAGCATAAATGTGTGGTTCCAGAAAATATCCATACCCCTACCATGGAGGGAATTTGTAAATGGATCCCCCCTACCCCCTGGAACTTCCAATTTTCTTCCATACAAGCTCTGTAATTTTTTCATTTTCTGCCCCCCCCCCCCCCCCCCTGAGTGATGAAAAGGGGTGAATACTGTACAAGAAATCGTAGTGTATATTGTTCTAAACAAGATGTTCACTTAAGCATTTACTCGAGAACTATGATTCTGCAAATGACATAGAAAGCACCTTGGGTGTTTGCTGTGCTTAAAAAAAACAGAAAAACAATAATATTTTCTTCCTGACCTATTTCAGACTCAAAAGGTGAAAGCTATTACTGACAGTATTTCTTGGTCTTACACACAGCTGTAGAATTTAAAAGTCAGTGTATTATTTGTTTACCATTTGAGACAAAGAAATAGCTCAGATCAACATTGTCCAAAGTATTGTGTTTTACATTGATTTATACGCTTAATTGCAATAATTCTAAAAATTGACAGCTACACCAGCCAGCTGCCATTATGTGGAAGTCTGAGCCAATTTTATGATGCCATGTGTTTCTATTGTGCATTTTGCTACACAGGAAGGAATGTCTGAAATTCTACTTCTTTTAAAACTTGATATACTTTGGGTATCTCAAGTAACAAAATTGGCTATTTATGTAACTATATAGTCAATTGAAGAAACGTTGTCGGGTCTAAGAACATAGAAGCTGATACTGAAATGGTGCATAGGATGTCAATAATTATATTCTGATTATTGTAGTCATTTAAGCTGCAACCAATAAAAAAATCTAAGCCAAATGGCCCACCAACCCAGGTCCTGAACACGCTTTTGGCATTTTGTATCGAAGGCAAAGCATAAATGAATAATTAAAATCAGAATATTATTATTGACATCCCAAGCACCATTTCGGTCTCAGCTTCTATGTTCTATGTTTTTAGACCCGACAACATTTCTTCAATTGACTAAGTATATACAGCTGTATATACTCTGGTCTCCTTAACACAACCATGTAAAATACTCCCGAATATACACGGCTGCTGTTACTGGCCAAACATACCATTCCCATTGCAAAATACAAACAGCAGTGAATATTGCATTATAATGTATCCTATCTAAAAAGAAACCAAAATATATTTTCAGTAAATTCTGCCAACAAGTTTTCATGCTATTCTTGATCTTTGGAGGCTTCCAGTTTGCCTAACATGAAATTTAAGAGCAAAAATGTACAACAATCATGGTGCATGTCCTGTGATGTTGTCAAAAGTTTCATTGTCAAAGCTGAATCTAAGCAATATAAGGACTGAGGTTGACATTTAACAAAATTAATATTTATTTTCTTTTTGAATTTTAGTACAAAATCATCCTTGCTTTTGATCTCCGAAAAGCATTCAATTTGAGAATTCAGTCTAAGCAATCATTGCAAATACTTGTTGTTGCCTCACATAAACTTTGGCACAAAACTGTTTTTGATTCTGGTAACATCTGCCGTGTGTGTTTGGGAGCATTGCATGACCAGAACTACATGTAAACACAACTGTGTAGAAGACTAAATATACATTGTAGCAATTTTCCTTCTCACCTGCAGGTTTGCAGGAACAATAATCATTCTACACTCTACCTCTTGTTTTACACACATCAATAATATTATTTTGTTGGTTCATTTTATGTAAAGAAACTCAAACATACCTGAAATAAACCATGAAAGAGAATGAAAAGTTATCACTTGTTGACCTGGGCAAAAGGCTGCTTGAAGCATCTCGTAATGGTCAAGCAGAAGTTGTCAAAGAGTTAATGCAGAATGGTGCACCTTTTACCACTGATTGGGTAAGCAGTTAACTGGTATCTTACTTAACTCGGCATGTTTCAAATGCATTTTTTTGGTCTCTATGATCTTCTGAGTAGTACTGTAAGTTCACTGGAACCTTTTAGAGGAATTCTCTAACATACAACCTTCTGAAAGGTGGTTTTCTTTGTTCCCATTTTAACCATCCTTGCTAGCTTTTTCTTTTAAATTAGTTTCAACTGTGCCTTAGTCTTAAACTGCTCTTAGCTTAGTTGTGGGTTAAGCATCAGCCTTTGTGTGGGAGGTGGGGGAGGAAGTCTTGTGTGGCTGGACCAACAGGACTTAAGATAACTTAGGAGACCTGTTGTGTATTTGCATAAAAAGAGTAAATAGACTTATTGTGCCATCTTGGATGAAGATGCTAAAATACAGAACTCTGCATCAGGTTTACATGTATACTGTTTTTAATTAGTTACTATTGTTAAGTTTGTCAGTTCATTTATAAATGATCAACAATAAATTGCACATTGATGATTGCATTTTTGAAATTGTTGATCTTTGCTGTAGCTTGGTACATCTCCACTTCATCTAGCGGCTCAACATGGCCATACACAAACTGCAGAACAGCTACTAAGGTCAGGAGTCAGCAGAGATGCAAGAACAAAGGTACTGATTCCAGGAAACATACAGACAAGAGCAATAATTATTGCAGTATTAATTACATGTACCTTTTATTGTTATTATTATGCAGCCTCACTCAAATATCATAAATCATTTAAAGGGCCACTCTGATGAAAATCTATGAAAATCAGAAATAAGTTGAAACTTGGTTGAACTGACTATAGGGGCCAAATGATCACTAAGAAAATATTGTCTTTATATTTAGAATAGGAAGGTGAAAATTATTAGAGATTTTGGCATCTATATAGGAGTACTAAATAGTCCACTTTTGATATTCTGGCTGAGTGATCATGCACAAAGCAATTCAAGACGAGGCTCTGGGGAAACAAAAGATTACTCCATTGTTTCTCCAGATCCTCGTCTTGAATTGCTTTGTGTGCGATATCGATCACTCAACCAGAATATTGAAGGTGGGGTATTGAAAGTGGATGATGTCATCTACTAAACCCTATTGTTTCGCTTACCAAAATCTCTGAACAATTTGCTTAAAATACAGAATGCAGTTCTGTATTCAATGTTAAAATAGTTTCCACCTTGAATATTTAGTTTCCAATTTTCAATGATATAGATATCATCAGAGTGGCTCTCTTTACTCTAATATCTCTTCTATATCTTGTTGCTCAAACACATGATATGGCAAGCTGTCATTATTTTATTAGTAATATTGATAATTACACTTTCTTGACCCTGTTTAGGTTGACAGAACTCCTCTACACATGGCTGCTCAAAATGGTCATCTTTCCATTGTGGAACTGCTGATTAGCTATGGTGCTTGTGTCAATAACAAAGATATGGTAAGGCATTTATGGACAACATTCAAAATCTCAAACATTCTGCTTGATGACCAGGGCTTCCAGGATTAAACAACAACAACAACAAAATGTCTTCCTCTTTTGTTGAAAAATGATATCATTTATGCCATTTATTTTAAGCTCTGGTATCAAGGAGAATATTAAATTGCAAAGTTAACATGGTCTGTTGACACATGTTTATGTAAGAGAGCATAAGATTCACATGCATCAGAAATGGCAGCTGCTTTTTTCACACCTGACTTTTGTGTTTATCCCAAATGTGAAATGACTCACTTCCACATTGAAACCAAAATGCACATGTAAGAAGGTAGACCATGTGATTCATTTTGTTTCCCATGTACTAAGTGAAGCTTAAACTTTCTATTAATTAAAATCTGCCTTCTGTATCATCAATCATACATGTATATTATTTTGATTCCATTTCAGTTGAACATGACGCCACTCCACTGGGCATGTGAATACAACCACTCTGAGATCATCAAGGCCTTACTGCAAGCTGGTGCACAAACAGACATCATAAATAAGGTTAGAAAGCCATTGGGAAAACATAAAAATAGTTATCTTTGAGATTTGGGTTATAGTCATGCTGCTACCTCTAATATATAATATATGTAGCTGCAATACCTTGTGTGATGGGGATATCCATGCATTTAACAGAGATGAAAGGACAGAGACATGCCTTGCACTAAAATGTTGAAAAATATTTATAAATTTATGATCATTCATGTCTACGTGCTATGATATAAATGTTCTGGAAGATGTAAAGCACTTGGAAAGAAAGAAAAAACACTCCACTATGCCATGTGTCCCTAAGCTTGCTTTCTTGTGCTCTGCATTTCCCAGCATGTTTATACAGCTCAAGTGCACAAGTTATATATTTAATTTGTAAATAATGTTTTTTTGGTACAGTTGTTTGATAGAGCGGTTTTCGTATGAGTGGGAAACTGACCGTACCAGTTACGGTCAATGTACGGTACGGTTACGGTGTAAATTTCGAATGTTTTTATATACATTACAGTACTGACACAGTCACAGTACGGTATGGTCAGTTTCCCACTCATACGAAAACCGCTCTAGTGTTATAGTACGTACATTGCTAATGATACATTGTGTTCTTTAGTTTGGTAAATCACCCCTGGACATTGCAGGAAAGAAATGTGGAGAAGAAAATGTTGCCCTTCTCAGTGCTGGACAGGTGAGTCATTCACTGCACTCCACAGCTGTAAATTAACATTTTATGTCTCATTCAAATGTTCACTTCTATTTTTTTAGGAAAATTCAGCTAGGGAAACTAAATCTCCTGACACAAATAAAAGGCCAGGTAAGTGTAATTTGTTGTCTTTAGCACACTGAGGTGACTATAATTGTATATCTAAGCTGAAGAATATTTTTTCATAGCTTTGGAACTAGAGCAGGTTTTTTATGAGACAGTGTAAAATGGACTGTGCTGTGTTGTGACCGTGTCAATGCCATATTGTCCATAAAACTTTTGACATTCCTGCCATAACTGTGCCATTTGATGACCTTTCCATTTTCACAGTCATACAAACACTGCTATAATGATTGATAAAACTACCACTGATTTTGTACATGTACATATATGACTTCAAAAGCATCTGGTAAATAATTGTAGTTCTTCACAAATCATTCCACTTGGGGCATCCAAAAGTGTTCATTCCAAGTGATCTGAGTACAAATACAGCACATGTACAACCTTGCTCATCCCAGGAGTGCCAGCAGCTCCTTGGTTTGAGCCTCTTACTGGCACCCAGAAGGTTGCAAGCTCAAACGCTGTCCTTCACTTGGATTTGTCTGAAGCTTTACACATGTTACCAACATCTTTATTTACTTGATTGCTTTTTCATATGTAGTTGAGAGAGCAAGTATTAGTGTCAATAGTGTAAAAAAGAGACAAAGAACAAAGAAGTTTCCAATGACTGCAGGATCATGGACAGGCAGCGACGCCACTCCAGGTTAGTTCATGTATCATCAGATTTTTGGCAGTGAAGTTAAGAAGGGCTATACACAGTACAAGGGCAGAGGGGGCAGTTGCCTCCCTAACAAACTAAGAAAACAGATACCAAGCTCTATACCTAAATGTATTCTACAAAGGACATATAACTGCCCAGGACTAGGCCACAAAAGTGGTGGATGATTGAAAATCAAAGAGGTTTTATGACACTTGGTCAGCAAGTTAGGCTCATTTGGACACCAACAATAATTCATTATTATGTTTCCTCTGTCTCTAGGTAGCACAACAAAGGGTCGCAAAAGAAGTGCTGGGGCACTATCTGCACTTGAAGTATCTGGTAATGCTGCAATATCTAATGGTCGAAGATTGTCTGCTCCTGCACAGTACCAAAACTCAGGTAATGTAGCCTTACAGTATTTACAAAGTTGACAGCAAATGTGTACATACAGATATTATTATGTAGGCATTCAATATATATACGGCAAACTCTCTCTGAGGCAAACACTTTCAGGACCAGTGCTTAGTATCTGCCTTAAAGAGGTGTCCACCTTAGAGGGAGTTTCATTACAGACAATTTGGGAGCAATTTAAAAGGATGGGACCAGCCAAAGGTGTTTGCCTTATAGAGATGTCGGCATTGAGGAAGCTTGCTGTACTTGTACATGTATTTATGTTAGTCTTTGCTCATACATTACGTGTAAATGATTCTTTACAGGTTCTCCATCATTGAGAAGTCCAACAGAAAATTCCATAGCCTCACTGGTATCTGCTGCTGAACTTGTGAAGTCTAAAGCTGAAGCCCAAGGCTCAGATGGTAAAATGAAAATATTTAACTTGACTTCATTCTTGTATTGAGCATACCTGCAAAATGAACGTTTGTTGCAGTTAGGACCCCCAATAGGTTATATTTGTGTCTTGAATAAAGTTATTGTATTGTAATTTTTGTGTTGTGTTGATATGGAACACTGTTACAGTGCTACGCTTCAAACAATTGCCACTACCACAAAGTTTTTGATTACTTTTTGACATCTTTTTGAAAACTTTGAATACCGCTAACCAATTAGATATTGGCGCTTCACTTTGATGTCTGGATAGGCGGAGTTTGTACATCATACATTATAACATCGATGTACAAACTCCACCTACTGAGACATCAAAGTGAAGCGCCGATATCTAATTGGTTAGTAGTATTCAAAGTTGTCAAAAAGATGTCAAAAAGTAATCAAAAACTTTGTAGTAGTGGCAACGGTTCAAAGCGTAGCACTGTAAGAAAGCCATATGCAGGTCAAAAATAACTGGCTGTTAAAAAGGTAGTGGCCATTGTAGCATCACATGGTATTTTTATGAGAGGTTATGTGTGATGCTGGGCTGAAGTGAGATGGCTGTATTGTTAGTAATAGTTTCCATAATGGCCAGAAGGCAAAATTCCACCATATAGAGATGTACATGTATCATATGAAATGTTCACTTTCTTTTTGTTTGGATTTTTAGCAGCTGCAACTACGGCTCAAGACTCAAGTGTCTTAGACACTCTAGCAACATTGGCTACAGCAACCTTGAGCCACAACACTGGCCCAACCCCTTCCTCAACCATACAGCATGTAACAGCAATATCGACAGGAAGGGGAATCAACGTCGCCCCCTTGTCAATCCCTGCCAGCAATGTAACACATGTATCCAGTGCTCTGACAACACCCCTGACACCATCAAACTTGTTCCCATTACCGTCTCCCCTTGCTGCTTTATCAGCACTGACATCCTTGTCCACCCCATCACAGACCAGCCCACTTCCAAACATCGCTATGTCGCCACTTACATTCCAGATGCCTGTGAGTCTAACACCACAGCAACTGTTAATGTCGGGTACTCAATTAGTGTCATCTCTTGCTCAACAAGGAAGTGTTCCCTCTGCTTCTGTCATAAGCTCTGCTGATACCTCTAACCCTACAACATCTACTGAAAGTACCAACTTACTTACAAGTATTGCCCCAGGTCACACGATACTACCACAGCAGTTTCTAGCATATGCAGGCAATGCTAGTCAGGGACACTTCTTGACACAGATACCACAAGGTATGGAATGAATTTCTTGAAATTGAATACTAGTGATCATTTATGTGATAATTTGGTAATATTAATTATTGATAGATTATTGGAATTATATAATTAATGCACATAACATTTTTTTGAAGGGCATGCTAAGGTGGAACACGATAACACAAAGACACAGGTACAACATTCACCTTACCAACGTTATGTACCCACCTAGAATATTTTGCAAGTGACTTAGTCAAAGGAGAAAACAGTGATATCAAATGCAGAATAGTCAGTAATTTTTTAAATAGAAGTTCAGACCATCAAACTACAGTGACAGTTGTAAAATCCTTAGCTCTCTGAGAAATACTGAGTATTCTTATTCAGTGAAAATAAATACATTTTGTGATACCTAATTGTGCTCACGTTCTTGCAAGATGGTGCAATTTGTCCATCTGTCACTTGACAGTCGTCTGACGTTTTTAACAGTTCTAGGAAATCATTCTACTGGTGGTTCTTTTGTATTTATCATTGGAATATTTATCATTTTAGGAATCTACTGAAACAAAACCAGAAGAATCTTCCAGCCAGCCAGGACAAGAGATGTATGTCACAGTTCAAGTTCCTTCCAATATTCACAATCTTTCTTCTCAGCAAGGGATTGGTGATCATGGCTTTACTTTACAACCTGTACTTGTACAATCAGGGGCAGCCTCTCAGGAACAAACACTGATCACACCACAGGTTAGTCCTGATTCTATGGTTCCCTTGTCAGCAAGAGACTCTGTGCATACCTGTATAAAAACAGGCAGCCAAATTTAAAATGTTGCTTTGCATTTGAGCTATTGGGAATGAATTCACCTCATGCTGCCAGCAAATGCATAAATAAAAATAAAAATAGATAACTGTTTATTTAAGTGTCCAGTGCATTTTAGCACTTGCACACTATTTAGAGGACTCTCACACGTCACATTCTAATATTCTGTGCACAAAACTCTCAGCTCACCAGTTCAGTTTATGCTGAGGGAGAAAAACCAGAGGACCCGCAGAAAAACCGTCAAAGCAAGGGAGAGAGTGAACTATAACAAATTCAGTCAGTGGTGACACACTGGCACTCTCACTGCTCAACCCCCCTTGCTTCCCCACCACCCATGCTTCTCCATGCATATTAAATATTTAAAAATTTTCAATGTACATAAGTTGGTGGTAGTCTAAAAACAGCCCAATATAATGTGAGACAACTTGTCATAATCACGTAACTTTTGTGTCATTCTCCTGGTTAGTTTGCTGTCCGTGTTTAGGACTAATATGTGAAAAGTAGAACAAGTTAAAGTGCAACTATATATTACCATTTCGGACCACTGCTTTTAAATTGGCAGTTACCAATTGCCTCCGTTTATAAAAAAAAGTTTTCTTCAACAGACAACAGCAGCAGCACAAGCTGAGAAAACCCAAGAACAGGCAACACCAGGGACAACATCGCAAGTTGTGCAACTTCAAATCCCAGCAGGACTTGTCTCCCAGACACCAGGACAACTCGTACAGATTCCAGGCGTGGCTGAACCATTGACCATTGCACAGCTACAACAAATCATGAGTGGACCAGTCCCTCAGGTTATCATAAGTCCACAGAAAATACAACTTACTCCAAGTGAGTCTTTGGTTAATTGATACAGTGTTGCTGTGTGACTTGCCTGTTTTTCAGATTGTTAGGGGCTGCTTGCTTTTATCTGCCATTTGAAAGTCAGGCTACTAGGTGGCTACACTCTGATAGCGACAAAACTGTGGCAATACTGAGAAATTGAAAAATACTGAGAAAAAGTTCTAGGCCCATCACCACAATCACCATCATCGTCGTCATCATCATCATCATCATCATCATCAACAACAACAACAACAACAATAGTGACAGTGATGCAAATACTGTTGGCATATTTTAACTTTGTCTTGATTTTGTTTGTAGATTCTCCCCTCCCACAAGTCGCTACTCAAGCTACCCAACCCAGTCAAACCCAAGCAACCCCAACCATCATACCACAGCAACCCCAACAGCAACAAATTTCCCAACAATTGATGCAGCAGTCAATACCACAAGGAATTATACAACAGAATATAGTTACCCAAGGTGTTGATGTACCGCAGCAGCAGCAGCAGCCACTTCCACCGTCAATACCTTCACAGGTATAAAATCAGTTTATACTGACGGTCAGTACTGAGATGGATCGTAAAATAATTGTATTGTGTGTAGGAACCTTCCGTATCCACAAACATACGTTTTCATTTTATAGAGCAAACTTTTTTGGCGTTTTCATGGCTTTTTGCGATTTTGCCATTTGATGTCGTTTTGCCATTCTTTTTTGGTACTCTTTAAATTGCTTCTGGAAACGCAATCATTATTTAGATACCTTAACCTACGTTTTTAAAAATGCATGTGAAAGAATAGTGGTTAAAATCTAAGGCGGACAATCTCAGGACAAATTTACCAAAATTATAAAGAGTTAGGTACAAACCCTGGGTGCAGTTCGAAAGGGAGTAGATAGGGCTATCAGCCTTCCAGAGGTGCACGCCTTGAGTTGGACCGCCTATCCGATTCTCATGGTAAAGAACATTTGAAATAACATTTTAGTCTGAAACATTTTTGTTTGATCGGTTTTAGGTTTTCCTACAAGTTCAAGAGGATTTCAGAAAACTTATCGAGCAGCAAAAAGTAGAAGAAGAGCGACAAAGGAAAGAATTGGAAGAAAAGTTAATCGCACTGGAGCAACACAGCAAGAAGTATCGTTCAGAGCTCGAGATTGCGCAGAAGGCTGCAGAAACGTACCGAGACCAGCTTCAGGCAGAGTCAAGAGAACGAGCTCGGCTGTTAGAGCTTTACGAATCGCCTAAAAAGGCTACTGAAAACCCGACAACTACCGTTGTTGACTCCACTCCAAAGTGATAAGTCATATAACTAAGGTTTTAGGTATTTTAAACTCAGCTGTGACAGTTATAACCAATTACGATGTAAGATATTACTGTATAAACTCTAGCAACGCTTCTACATGCATTTGCTTTTGCAAGCTAGCACGTACAATAGAACCCCACTATCTTGAACACGGTCGAACCCTCACTATCTCGACCAAATGCAAACTTGCATGCAATTCTGGTCGATAGATCTAATGATCTTTTATCAGGTATTTTTAAATTCGTAAAACAGAAAAAGAAATACCAAAGCTGGAAAAAGTATGTTAAATTGAGCAAGACAGTGAAGTTTGAAGGAATTAAATCCAAAACATCGCGAGAATATGAATTTTTGAAAAGTGTTAAATTTGTAAGAAAACCTTTGCTGGTAGGCATCTCTTGCCTACCAGCGAATGTTTTCATACAAAATTTCGATTTCGGAAAATTCATATCTTCGTGAGTTTGAAAGTTACTTCATTCAAACTTCACAGTTTTACTAAAGTTCCAGCTATGATAATTATATTTCTGTACGGTGACTTTTGGAATTACATGATGAAAGCTCATTACAGTGTCCCTTTTTCGAAATAGTGAGGCTCTACTATATTGCAGACTTGATCAAGTAAACTTGTCGACATCAAATGAACGTCACAAGTTCAGCCGATTTGCTCTTTTTCCCTTGAGCATGCGTAGTGACTGATGTATATTCATATAGTCCTTAAACTAATATTATTGGATAAACACTTAGTTTATGAACAATAATCAACGTATTTATCTGATCATTATAGGAAAATATAATTTTTAGACGTTGATGCTAATCAAATCTTCCTCCGCCTTCTTGGACTGCGTGTCAGTCTCCTTGCCACGCCCCTTCCAGACGGAGCGCAGAAGGGAGTCTGGGGCTCAACTACTAATCACTGATTGAAAGATTTACATGATATTAAAGAAAAGGAGTGATTTTGTTCAGGCTCTCGCCGTCATAAGGAACCGTGTTTTTGATGACAAGCCGGGTACTGAACCTAGAGATTGATTGGTTTATTTGTATGTATGTAAATAGAACTAAGGTTTTAAACAACTTATACCCCTAAGTTATTAAGTAGAGTTACTATAGAGTGTAGTGTAATCGCATTTATTACACGGGTTTGAATGAATTTCTGACTACTAATTTAGTAACACTAAAAGCTATGTCGATTTGACTGATGTCTTTATCACCTTCTTGAGTCTCATCTTTGGGGAGATAGATAACCTCTTTCTTGTTTCGCCATTTTTTTTTTTAATTCTGTCCGGTTGGACTAAAGATAAAGAAGACATAGCCCCCGTTTCACAAGCATGCGTGACTGATCAGTGCGTGACAAAAAAGTGATCTGTTCCTTTTTTCCGAGGGTTGACAATTTTTCATTTTATCAAATTTCGATTCTCTTTAGTTTGCAAATAAAAAATTGTTTTTTTTTCATTCAACTTTACGAATGCTCGTTTTTTACGTATGCTTTATGAAATGGGAACCTCACTTAAAACAGAGAATCTTATTTTTCAAGAGAATGAAATCGGCAAACGAGAATGGAAAATATCGGTAACACAAATGATAACACTGTAATATTATTGCCAACCTAAATCAAATGATATTACAATATTTTCAATGGCTGATTGGAGTCTAAACATCCCTCTTAAAATCTCTTGTTCCACCATAACATACTCATCAAAGTGCAGTAGGCCATTTTAAAAATAATTTTGCTTGAATTTTAATAAAATATTCAAACCGGTGTGTTCGAAGAATAGCGCCTTGTAGTATTTCTTTTTAATTCCTTTTACTTGTAATTGTTTTCTTTTGTTTTTCTTCACATTTTAGGGATTATTTTTGAATTTGCATGATATATTGCACGTATGTATATATTGTACGTATATTTGAGAACATTTCAAGGCCGTAAGTTGAATTCAAAAACGTTCCTGATGCCGCAAATAATGCATAGCCTGGTCTGGTAGTTCGGGACCACGTAATCACGCATTCTGGCTCCCAGAGCACCTCTCTGGTAACGACCACTTTGGGCTGCCTGTCCAGGTTATTGAACGCGACAGCACATCTTGAACTATATACACCTATATCAAAAAAGGTTGTCGTACGAGAGCCGTCCAGCCCACGCGACTATAGACCGTAATGGAATATGGGTAGTAGCAAAACTCTTTTCGGCTTTGGTCTTGATTTCAGCATCAACAAGTGAAGTTATTTTGTGTACAAGGTCAAGGCAAGCTGGATTTTAATTGTGCGGATATTCATATGGTTTTATAGCTTTAATAATCTCTACCCATGCTCCCTTTCGGAGTCGCGTAGGCTTTTGCCGACAACATTAATTGAAATAGGTGTATATAGCCCTCTCTTAAGTGGACACTTGTCAACTCGCCTTAAAGTGCCCCTAACACCTTATTTAAAATTTTGGTAATCTTTTTCAAATTCACATTCAAATTAGGGGTTAGAGCCACTTTAATACAGATTCAACTGTATGGTGTCAGTACATGGTCTTAAAATGTAATCTCTAAGGTCCTGCATGTCCACACTAATTTGGTTTCATTTGAAAACGCATATTTTTCGATGTGTTTTGGCCTTCCGTCCACACTAAAACTGTTTTTCTTTTGCTAAGGTGCGTTTTCGAATGTTTCGGGATTAGTGTGCACATTACCTATAACTAACTATACAAAGATACAACCAGGTTCACTTAGTTTGACGTCTTTATTGCCATCAATCGGCATAACATACTATAGTTAAGAAACAGACTAATGATTTTGGCGATTAAAAATGATCCGTTCAATAGACATCAATGGATTAGTAAGAATCAGGAGAAATGAACAGTACAAACTAAAGTCTCTCCGATTATCAAGCTGGTTATATCCTCTATATACAAGTATTTGTCCATAAAGCATGTTCGTCAGGCTTTGAACTTCATGAATGTTTAGAGTCTATGAGTTGTCTCTTACAAACTGATTTACGTGTTTTGGCTTCTGTTTTTGCTCGTTTTCTCGGGACAGCACAAGAAGGGGTCGATTTTTCAGCCTGACCACTCCTCTTCAGCTTAAGGTGCCTGTATGGTGGAGAGGGGGTTTTATAACTGCTGTAGCCTTGGAGGATTTCCTGCGACTCGTGGGTAGAAGGAGTTGTTTGGGGATCAGAGACGGCGTCAGTACTCTTTTTACTCTCCGCTGAGCTTTTCCTCCTCGCCTGATAGGTTCTTCTGGGTTTCTTTGTTTGGTTAGCCAATCCTGACTTGTCTGCCTTATCATTGATCTTTGGGGTTCTTGGTCGTTTGGAAGAATCGTTCTTTGATTTGCGTCGACTAGTTACTGATTGAGCAGATGTTGAAGGCTGTTGGTCATGCGGTGATTTTGTCTTTCTTTTTGTATATTTTCGTTTGGTGCGCGCTGCTTGTGGCTCCTCAGAACTGTGAACCTCAACAGAGGCCGCTACGGACGTGAGCCCGATTTCACTGAAATCAGCGACTTGACAGACCATAGTTCCTGGTGGAAGCCTTCGGATGGGACTTTCTCCTGTTTCTTGATAGAAAGACTCACTGTCTGAGATGAATCGACCAGGGCTTAGCTCTGCAAAAGCTGGTGAGAAGTCTAGACGAGGAGTTGCAAAAGGAGAGACATAGTTGAGTGGGTCTTCAGACGTGACTCCGTATGGTGTGTTGTATCCTTCCTGTTGGGAGTTAGAAGACTGAGAGAATTCTTCTGTGGTTACTTGTTCTGGTGTTCCTATAAGGGCATGAGGAATCGCGTCTGGTGAAGATGGAACAATGAATGGGCTCGTGGTTGGGGATGATAAAAGCTCTGTATACCTAGGGCCGGTAACGTGAAGCCTTCCATCGTTATGGTATAACACGGGAGGACGAGGAGAGTATTCAGGACTTGAAGTGCCCCCATAAACAAGAGGGCTTATCAGGAAATTTAGGACGTTCCTCTCTTTATCATCTAGGGCTTCATCTTCACGGGAATGGTCTACACGCTGTCTAATTTGGGATGGTGTTCTAGGTACCATTTGGTTTTGATGCTCAACAATTTCTCCACTGTCTGGACAACGTTCTTCTGTAATATGGTGTGTGGAAGATGATTCAAGTTCATCTTGTTCAGTCATGCCACTCAAATACAGCGCAGTATCAACTACAGAAATTGTCTCTTGAGGTAATATGGAACGGGTAGTCTCTGCTGGGTTCTCCACCAGGCGGACGGTTTCCGTCGGGTTCTCCACCACAAGCACTGTCTCAAAAGAATTCTCCATATTTTGAGCGGTGTTTTCTTCATTTTCTGTCTGCATATTTTCCACCAGATACATAGTTTCTGTTGGATATTCGGTGCTGTCCATTAAACAAATATCTGCTGGGTTTTCCAAATTTTCATAGTCCTCCACCAAGTACACTACCTCTTCTGGATTCTCCCCCATATGTGGTATTCGTGTAAGACTAGATGATCCAAGGGTGTTGGTTATATCTAATAGCTCAACAGAACCTGAGGTAGCCGAAGAATGAATGTTCTTCTCTGTGGAAATGACTTCTTCTTCATCTATTTCATTCTTTTCATCTTTATTTGCATTGCGTGCATATGTCGTACCGTTGTTACTCGTGTTGTCATTCGAGAGTGCTTCTTTGTACACATCCGATAGAGACACTCCGAAACCTTAAAATGATAAAGAATAGATAAAAATGAAAAAATCAAACTGTTGATAAAAAGTCTGGAATTTCGAAGTGAGAAATTAGTAAAGGATCGAAAAAATGGATCACTAGTCAACTTATCTCGATTTTAAATAGGTTCGTTACTTTGGATTTGCTCTCTTCGATTCTTCAGTCCAACTTTAATCCCAATGCAAATGAAACAAATAATAATTGCTGTAGAAAGTAGTAGTTAATTTACCGTTAAGCTTGTCCATCAACTCTTCCACGTACTTGGCCTGCGCGATTCAATATTTTAACCTGATGAGTAGAAAAAAATATTTTGCTGAATTATAAATATAATTTTCTTTGAAGATATTAAAAATGTGTTAGTGTAAGGTTGAACGCGCGCTCTCGTAATGTGTCCCGTAAATTAAGGGTCCCGTAAAGTTACCGGGTATTTCGAGCAACGAGCCAATGGCTCCAGGTGCATGAAGGGTGGATAGCACTATCCGTGATAAATCCTTACATAAAAGGATGGCGCGTTTTCCAATAAATTTATTCAATGGATAAGAATTTATCGAAAGGAAAAGTGCAACTGGGATCATATTACTTGCCTGATTCACGCACACAACTGAGTTCTAAATATGATCTCACGGCATCGTCATCATCATTCATCATCATCACTATAACGCATCAATTACTATCATCATCATCATAATGCATCAATTACTATCACAATCATGCCAATTTAAAAGTATCGAGGTGCTTCATCAAACTTACCTTGCTCCATGATCGCTGTGTGCCAGGCAAGAGACGACATAGTTGATTAAAGCCATTCCTTAGTTCTACACAATTGCGACTGAAAACAACAAAAGCAAAGGTAAATTTGAACAACGTATTAAAACAGACTTTTCCTTGTTTGCATCAACGTTGTAACATCACCAAAAGAAGCTTAAGATCCAGCTTGCTTTTTTGATATCTGAGGGAACAGAGGGGGGCATGGGTTTTGAAAAACCCCTTTCTCGCTACTCTCTTTATAGAATATGCTGCAACATACAGTGTAGGGTCAAAATATGCAATACACTTGCTAATACGTGATATTAACCCTGGCAAGTACTTCCATGCGGATAGTCTTACAAGTGTTGAAGTAGAGCCGTTTTCGTGAAAACGGCATGGTCACGGTACGGCATGGTTATGGCAGGAATTTCGAAGGCTTTTCTAGAAACACGGAAATGTCACGGTGAAGCGCGATCCGTTTCACAACCATACGAAAACCAAACTATTTTGCGTTTACTTACTGTTCACGTTCTCGCTTTTTGTCTTTGTCTTCAATCCTTGGGGTTTTAGGTCTACAGAATTCTCTTGGTTTACTTGAGGATTTCTTAGCTTTCTTGGGCTTGGTTTTGATAGGGGGTGTTTTCGGCTTGTGCATAACCCCCAGGCTTGATTCCTCATTAGGCGACTTCGCTTCCACAGACGATAACAATTCATTTACACTTCCAGAAAATGGTGTTTGCTCGTCAAGAGGAATCAAGCCTGGGGGTGTTTTGGGCTTGTGCATATTTCCCAGGCTTGATTCCTCATTAGGCGACTTCGCTTCCACAGACGATAACAATTCATTTACACTTCCAGAAAATGGTGTTTGCTCGTCAAGAAGAGAAGGTGTGTAGGTATCAGAATTAGTATCTTTGTTAGGGGTTAACTCACTGGATTCATTTATTACTTCTGTAATGTCATGTAATATGGTGGTTGATGAACTGCTAACATCTGGACTGCATGTTTTTTGCACTGTACGAACATCTGGACTTCGAGAAAGTGACTCAGGACTTGCAGTCGTGTTGTCATTTGCAACATTACTATACTTTGTTGGGTTGTCCGAAGCATTCGTTGAAGTGTCTCCGGATGAATTCACAGAAGAAGTTTTTTGTCTGGAACGCTGAAAATACAATACAAGGATTTTGAATGTGAGTTAATAACACTCAGTCAGTGTATTTATTGCCGTTGATGCATGATGATAAATCGTGTGGGTGTATCTCATCGCCCTTCCTTGCAGCACAAGTGCTGATTTACGAAGGGCGCAGCTCAACGTGATCGAGTCGAATGGTATACAAGGGCGCTTTCATTACGAGACAGTTACACATTTACACATTTACATACAAATTTACATACACACACACGTAGCAGCCACCATACGCCCTATGTCTGATCACGGAGCACAGCTTAGATCGAAACTAGTTCGTTTTTACTGAGAATGGAAAAACCGGAGTACCCGGGAAAAAAAAACCCTCGAAGCAAAGGAGAGAACGAACAAGAAACTCAAGCCACATGTGATGTCCCGTCCGGGAATCGAACTTGGGACCACAGAAGTGACAGACCGGTGCTCTCACCGCTCGGACACCCTTACCTCCCTGAATGGCATGCATTAGTTTTTACACAGAGTTGCACCATGTGTCCACCCCTGAACAGCTGCGCGTAACAATTTCAGATTTAGTATTGACTTCTACTTTTAGTAACTTTTTTTCGTAAAGGTGGTGTTACACGAGACAATTCGAAACGACGATCTTTTGCGCGGCAACAATGCTCTGGTGTAATATGGCACTCGGGACAATTTTCCGCTCGATCTCTCATGTTACGAGTTTTTTATTCGACTTCAAAAACTTGCAACAAAACATATAACATAAACTCGTCATTGACTTTTCGCGCACCAAAATGACGGCTAATAACGAAGTAAGCATAATACAAGCCAAGAAGTACGTTTGGATGAAAGTCGAATAAGCGAAAACATCGCTTTCATCCAAAGAAAACCAATTCTTTAGGATTCAATGAATTTAATTCAAACGTGTCCAAAAAGGAAAAACAAAATGCACAGACAGAGCTGGAGGAGCGTCATGCATGTTGATGTTGCAAGGAAAATCTTTCCGTGTACCGACCACTGTGACGTCAACAGCAAATTTTCGCCCAACGGTATTCGTTGGGAAACGTCTGTAGAGATTAAATTTAATGACATTACAACTTCTGATCAATATTTACCTTTCTGGAACCCTTTCGTTTGGTTTTACCAGTAATAGAGCTTAGTAATCGTGTTTTATACCCTGGCGGGGGAGTACCTGAAATTGTTTTAAAAATAATGTAGCTCTTGTTAAAAACGTCTTTCAGAGTTATTAATAAGGCCTCGATTATATGAAGGTGGGTTGTCCCTGGTAGGTGGATATATAGCTATTTTCTTTCTTTTTTTCTTGGGAGACAAAAAACAAAAAGGTTATTCGGCTACCATGTAGGGATAACTCGCCAGCATATAAACAGCCCTAAATTAACGACAACCTCGTTTCCAGGCCCTTTTCCTCCAAGCGAAAGGGAAAAGGGCCTTGGAACGATGTTGAATTAACGACACTGTTACGTTTCTTGTATCTTGATAGTAGTACCACGAGACACGCCCATTCCGCGCAACAAATCAAAAATATATCCAGACAGTTGAAATCGTGCAATTAGTTGCAAAGAGATATACTTTACTTCAACAGCATTACGTTACAAGCAGTAAGAAAAATACCACTTAGTGTCAACAGGGCCTTTATATTTGTAAGTCAAGGGTGTCACGCAATACTTTTATACAGTAGAAACCCGTTAATACGACCACTTCTATGGACCAAAAAAAAAAACTGACCGTAGTAACGGGCTGGTCGTACTGAACCAAGAGACCATAATATTATGCTCTCTTGACTAAACATAAGGGTGTTTTTAAAAGAGATAAAGTGCGTTCTCTCGTTGACGGGCCAAGATAAGATGGTCTTGGACCAATATTAAGCAACTTACCTTTCAGGTAAATAGGCTGTTTTGTTCTTCCTTCTTCTACTTGTCTTCTTGTCTTCTTTTTCTTTTCAATATCGAGACTCTGGCTGAAGTCTCCTATCATGACCTTGTGTAATGACGTATTGCTGGGTGTGGCCTCTAATTTGTTCAAGAGGAGCCACGTTCTTGGATACTAATACCACGGGGGAGGAACAGCCTTTTGATTCAGAATAGCGGTGGGATACACGAATAATCGTTGAGTTCTTGTCATTTGAAATCAGTGGGGCTAAACACGAAGAAAATATACAGAAAAAAACGTAGGCACGTAAAAAGAAAAGAAAAACAACAAAACCAACCAAAACCAACCAAACCAAACCAAATAGCAAACAAAAAAAAACCAATCCAACCAAAACAAAACAGAACAAAACAAATACAGAACATGACCACCAAACCCCTGAAGGCGCGGCCTCGTTTGTCCCTCCCACCATCAGAGAAGTCGAAACATAGCGATTGTGTAGTAATGGGATCCAGTTATGTTTTTCAACACGTTGATCATGATGTTGTTATGCACACAGTTGACTGCCGATTCAACACGTTTCAACGCCGCTCAACATTTGTTGATTGAATGATGTTGAACCGAGTCGCCTAGGCTTAAAAGACAAAACGATAGACTAGTCCTACTATGGTTTGTTACATGGGCTAGCATTTATGACACAAATCTAAGTGTAGTATTCATTATTGAAATTGTATTGATTACCTTGGTAAAGTGGCCTCGGCTGTGGCATATCCTTTGTTTTGCAAGTAGGTTCCAAAACAACAGTTTGTTGAGTGGTGGTAGAGGGTTTTGGCTGAATGAATGATGGAGTGTTTGCACTTGATGAACTTTCAGGAATAGGGGCGATGGACTCCGGAACACCCATTTGCTTATTGGAAACCTTATCATCAGTATGGGGTACCACGTTTTCTTCAGTACAGCTTTGTAAACTTTCGATTTTGCTTTGCTCTCTGTCATCAGTTTTTGGGGCTACCTCGGTTGTTATCGTTGTGGTTGGCTGAGAAACTATGTGCATTGGATGTAACATACCATATAAAGGAATAGATATTGCTGGATTCACAGTACTTGTAACCATAAACATACATGGAATAGATTGAGTTTGTTGCTGTGAATTCATAGTTGGAAATAGAGATTGATGGGAAATTTGGGAACCTGGATTCAAGGATATTGGAACTGGTGATGTAGAATTTGAGGCACAAGCCATATTTTTTGGCTGATTTCCATGATACAGCTGTGTGGTATTAGCTGTTAGGTAGAATGTCGATCCATTGTTAGTCATCAAAGTTCCCAAAAACATTCCACTGGAAAATCCAGATTGAGGAATCGTGGATTCTGGATTGATTGTTGAAGCATCATTAGTAACCAAAGCTGTAGAACATATGCTACTGGAAAATTCAGATTGAGATTTTTTAGACACAGGAGTTATTACTGATTCATTATTGGATTCAAAAGTTCCTGAACTGCACTTTCCATTAGAAAATCCAGATTGTAATGTTTGGGGTGCTAGAGTGGAGGTTGGTTCTTTGCTAGATTCCACAGATGCCGACAAAGTTGTATTGGAAAATCCAGATCCGGAATCTTCATATGCTGGATTTGTACATATTGTTCCTTCCTTTTTGTTTTCGCTTTCATTTAAGTCTACAGCACTTGTGGAGGAGTTAATCCTATTCTGGTTTGAGTCTGTTTTGGAAAGTTCTAGCGAGTTCTTAGTTGGTGATTTGCTACATGAAAACTTGTCAGCAATGGCCATGCTTTGCAGTTTAGAATCACATGTTGTATTATCTGTTTCTATATGTTCCATTGAGTTATCAGACACATCCTTTATAGTTTGATCAGTAGATGGGCCTATATCTGTGCTGGAGTATTTCTCGTTGAATTGCTTTATATCCATAACACGTCCCAAGACAGTAGTCAAATCACAAGATTTCTCGTCTCCTTGAAGATCACATTCCACATCTACACCTTTACCTCTCCCATCGACTTCAGTGGTGGCAGATTCATTTTCAGAGTTTCTAGTACAGTCACTTTCCTCAGTTGATTTCTCCAGTTGGCCCTCTTTTTCTGGTTCATTTTCGCTGTTTTCCCCATCTTGTGAGATGACATTTGGTACTTTTGCTTCATCAGGCGATACTTCGATGGGGTCAGCTACAGGAGAACTTCTGGGAGGTGTTGTGGATGGAACAAGTTGTATTTTTGAAGCATTGCCTAAACAAATAGAAATTATAAAACTCAAAATAATTTATCGTTGAATTACAGTATCGAACGAAATGATCCCCCATCCTTGTGTTTGCTGCGTGTACTACAATGGAAGTACATATACAGAGTTTTAGAAGACTATATTACTGACCTAAACCTGATTTTCTCACTTTGTCGTTTTGTCTTTCATTGGACGAAATCATAGATCTGCATTCAATCTTAAAAATAATCAAAGGGAAGGCTTCAATTGAAAATTCAACGTGGTTTCGAAAGTATAATCGTTTCGTCATCACAGTTGGCGGGCAAATCAAGACTTACATCACAACCCGATGTTTCTGGCAAAAATATTTCCCCTGGCTCCTTTTTGTTCTTCAAGTTTGAAGTTTCATCTATGATCGAAATTACAAGTATAAGCGAGATGCAAAGAAAAATATGAGCGTTCTGCATCAGGTTCTGCATGAGTATTATAGCCTTACCTTTCTCGTAAAAGGTGTCTTCAGTAGCACTGAAATTCTCCCTTTGTGTTTCGCGAGCGGCGACCTCTCCTTCGAGCTCAACTAGATTTTCCATCGTCAGGACTTACAATATATGTCGAGATAGACTTCACTTTGACGCAATTTGTGTCTGAATGAAGTTACAGCAACGAAAACTGTTTCACAGGGTCGGTGTTAAATAAAGAAGTCTTCTCGCTCACTGACTTGGAACTGAGCATCGGCTAATTTTGGCGCCACAGAAAACAGTCCTTGAAAATGTAGACATTTTCTTTCCTTTTCGTCTCAAGCGCAACGAGTCAGCTTGTAAATGTTATTTCTCTAGATCAGTGTCAAAACGGAAGGCAAACTTTTGGATTTTTGACAGAAAACACGATAAATTCTTGAAGCGTTTGCCCTGTTGACTTACAGAAAGTATAGTGAACCAAAATGGCGGCAAAAGACCACGTGACAATGACAAAATAAAGCTGATCAGGGAGGAGTAAGTAGGGAACATATAGAGAATAGCTAGAAGGAACAACCCCAATATGCTATAAATTGCCGTGCAGTCACAGAAGTCCTTTGAGTATAAATTTTTCCATAGTAAAATGAAAAGACTCCTTTTCTTAATATAATAAATAAAGGAAAATGAAGGCAAAACGAAATTACACCAACATTATTTTATTGAAACATTAACGTGCTCATATATAATTTACATTTTATGTGAAAACCTTTAAATACAAAAACTTATTTGTGATATAAATTATTTTTTAAATATAATTATTTGCACCAAAATGATGAGTTTATCATCAGAAAGGATGTATAAGCGTAAGGAAAAGCATTCTCATTATTTTTAAATGTATGAATTCCTGAGGCCAATTAAATTGCAGGGGCGTATCTAAAGGGGGGTCCTAGGGTGCCCGTGACCCCCCTTTCTAAGTCAGGGGAACGATAGAAATATAAGAATAGGAAGGGAAGGTGTAGAGTTTTAAAAAGTGGAAATTGTGCCCGTGATCCCCCTTTGAAAAATCCCAGATACGCCCCTGAATTGGGGCCTTGTTACCATTTTTTTTGTCTATAATATTTAAGACATAATTGTAGCAATTAAAAATTGATTAAATACCATTTTTTGCTGTGATTATATATTATTATCATTAAAATAATAGTTGTGCATTTACGAAACACGTATGGATATTGATTATAAATAAATGTTATCAAACATAAATAATTCCACCAAAATTATTTTAGAAAAGTGAAATTGACTTTTGCAGTGACACTGGAGAACAAGTGTGGATGTGTTGAACACAATTGTTTTATGCACACAATTGTTTATATGGATTATAAATAAATAAGGTACGTTCCATGTGAAAATGGCCTAAGTGAATTTTTTGATATTTTTTTCAATGGTATAAAATGGTATATAATTAACTTTCCTATGATGGAAAATTAATCCCAGGACACCTATCAAAAAGTCACTTAGGTCATTTTCACAGGGAACCCTTCAAATGTTATCACAATGTAAATAAATAATGCCACCAAAACGTATTTTAGTAATGAAAGTGAAATTGACTTTGCAGTGACACTGGAGAACACTGAACATTGGTGTGTTTGGACACAAATGTTAAGTTTATGAAAAAGCTTAACATTACATTTAAATTCTTAAAAAACAGAAAATTATTCCTGTTTTGAATTCCTTCAGGATTTAAAATTATTCCTGTTTCTGGTACTGAAACAAACTTGTGCCTCTGCGCTTCATGATGATATGGGCTATGGCCAAACCAATGCAGATGCCAATTGCAGTCATCAGAAAAGCCACTCCTGCTACAGCACCACCTGAGACACCCTTTTTACGCCTTTTGTCACCTTTATCAGTTGGAGTTATTTTAGTGGGTCCCACCATGGAATTGTAGAAGTACTTGTCAGCTTTCACTTCCATGGCTGCCTTAGTAACTAAAAATAAGAATTAGAAAAAAACATTTTGTAGATGTTTCAATCTGTAACATGAAAATAAAAAAATAAATAAATAATGCATTGATAATGGTTGATTTTTGCCTGTTTTGGTTCAGTTTTAATTAGCTTCATTCACACTTCCCCTGATCACCCTGATGCTTGACTCCTCTCAGGCAATGATGATCATGATGATCATGATCATGATGATGGCAATTAATGGCAATGGTTATGGTGCAGGAATGGAGATCACGATAATTGTGATAACACAGAAACTCACCAGGATTGGTCCATTTGATCGTAAGACCTTCATCCATCACTTTCTTTCTCAAAGCCTTCACAGAATCTTCTAAATCACTCTCAACAGGAGCATCAGATGCAGTAATTGGTGGTTTACCAAGAAGAGTGAACCAAATCATAATAACCCCTTTTCCTTGTCCATTCTATTCATACCAAACATAAAATATATTAAACATTTTATTGTCTTGAATATTATAAGCATAATTTTGTTTTCTTTGATGACTTATTTTCTCAATAGAATGAAGTATATTGTTTATTGTGGATGAGTAATAATATGATTGTCTCATGATAGTGGTCATTTGAGATGAATGTGTCATTTAGACTGCTATACTGCTAGTTTTCATCAAGCCATGGTGTAGACTGGATGGTTTTTCTCATGTTACACCCCTCTTATGCAGCACTTGTACCCCACCCATATAACCAATCCTTCACAAGTCTGTTCAAACAGTTTATTTTGTACTTACTTTGAGCCCATCAATTCTCAGTATGGTAACATTAGCAGCCTTAGCAATGCTCTTCCTGACTGCAATGTTGAATTGTATTTCCTGCTTGTACACCATTGACTTCCAGTTACCTATATTATGTAACAAGATGTGTTTAGCCACCTCCCAAATATACAAACTTTACACATATGCATCATTTCATCATGGTGGCCTCTGGCATTTGTAATTCTTAAATGAACTCTACCCCAAAAGCATACTAGCCAAAATTTATTCTTTAATTCAATCTGAGCTTCTGGGCTGAGTGCCCATCTTTGATTTGGGGATGTACAAGATGTTTGATATCATCATTCAAAGGTTGAAACTACCAGATAAACTGCAAGACAATGCTAGAGTGTTGTCTGCAGACAAGGCAGTACATCAACTCAAGTAACCCACTTTTGGCCCGGGGGGAGGGGGGGAACTCCGATTCGGAAATGGACGGGGATGCTTGTCGTACCTTTTAGGGGTCAAAATCAGCGATTTGGTACCTTTTAGGGTGTTCCAGACTGTAGTGGACTACTAGAGACCTAGCTGGTACCTTTTAGGGTAATTTTTTCCTCCATCAACGATTAAATACTGGAAACAAAGATCGGATTGCACGACCATCAAATTGTTCGTATATAAATAGACACAATTGATCGCTTGATTGACTAAAATATGCAAAATGTTAAATTTAGTGATTTTGAGTTAATTGGTATCTTTTAGGAGTAAAAACATGTATTGCCACGCCCACCCGGATATGACCTTGGTACCTTTTAGGGGTCATTTTTAAAATTTCCGACGAGCATCCCCATCCTCTTATATATAGGAGTCCCGTCCCCCCCCCCCCGGGACTTTTGGTAACCAAAGTTGGTGTCTCAAGATTCTAGCACTGTCTTCAACAACTAACTAACTTACCAAGCAGCCTCAAAGAAATAATGTATCTACTGCCAACAAAACAAGGTGCAATGCTGAACACAGACAAGGGAACTGACTCTCCATCAAAGTTGATGACATTCATTGAAGACTGAACCATATCTATGGTGAAACATCAATTCTTAACATAACTTGTGACTGGTTTCTAAGAGATCCTGCTGGTGTTTTCCATGACTGGCTTGGCAAAATAATACTCCATTGTCATCTGAAGATATGCAATATGAAAGCTTGCATTTAAAAGTGCAGTCTCTTTTTATTTTTTAGTAGCTACAGAGGAATAACAATGTGCAGCAGTATAAGAACAAGCAACCCAGCAGGAACATACAGACTGCATGAACCTCAAGTACTGGTTTTTCAATTGTATGATCACAATCACTTTCAATTGATAACAGTGTTCTATCTTGAAGCATTTCCATATTATCATTAATGATTGCTGAACAAGTTTTCAGCAATCAAAGAAATCAGCACTAGTGCTTGTCATCTTTTCATGCTTTAATATATATAAATATTAATTTGATACTGAGTCTGTGTATGTTACGTTGCTTGCAATTTTATGCTTGTTGATACAGTGAACAAGTCCCTGTCAGTTATTTAGAATAGAACAAAAGGAGATATCTACCTCATTGTGACGGTATGCTGACTCTTTCTTCATGATCCACACATCAGCATCAATACCACGCACATTGGCAGTACCAGTATAAATCAATGCTGATAGGTTTCTGGCATAAATGCTTTCAATAAATGTTCTCACTCTCAAATGATGGTCTTTAGTTTCAGTTCCATCCCATACAGTATTATTCAGTGTTAAAAGGGCTGACTTTACTACACACATAGCCTGAAATGTTGTACATCACACCATGGTTAAAGTCATGGATAATGCGTGTTTCTCCGTATCCCTTATGGCGGTAGTCATAGAATTGGAACATGACCAGCTTTCTTTCAATGTCATAGTACTCCTACAAAAAGGACAAAAATTAAAAGCCTGGATATATGAACTTATTATAGTTCTTCTTTCATCTAACATTAGGGGGGGTGCCCAGGCTTTGCAGGGCCATGTAAACCCAACGTTTGTAGATTGTCACAGATGTTCTTGCAGAGCTTGTTTACTTACTAGCTTAGCTGTGTTCCCTCCCACCCTCTTAAGAAGTAAGTTCAGGTAGGTATTGTCCACTAACATTGTCAGTGTGACTGGTGCCGGGAGGTGGACCATGTTTGGGTTGCCATGGTTACCTACTTGCCATGCATGGTCAGGGTGGCTGGCATGGTTCTGACTCACTGAAAGGCACCTCTCCCCAAGCTCATCTGTGCCAATGAGTTTAACACTTGATGGACATGTAATGACGTAGATTTGAATTCAATGTTATCTTACTTTGAAATGTCCAACATACTTCTGTTTTGGATTGACTATCTCTATATCCAAACTAAACACAGAAGGAAAGGGTGGCAGCTTCTTTCTGTCCTTCATTCCTGGGCAAAAGATTCCCCTAGGAACCTGAAAGGCTGATGCTGGAGGTTTTCCTGCCTTGAATGTGAAGAATTCATACACATGGTAAAATGAACGTGTAAAGTTGCTAGGGATGCTGTGGTTGGCATGGTGAAATGAGAAATCACTGGTGCCATTGATTGTTGCTCTGACAACCTGCATTTCACCAAATGGCAAGGACCATCCAGGAACTGAGAAGTAGTAATCAAGAAGATAAGAGGAGTGATTATGGTTGACGCAAGTCTGCCAATGATAACACCTGCAAGAATTAAAAATAATGCAGCCAACTTAGGGACCAGAAAGCACAAAGAGTGGGGTGGGGGATCAAGGAAAGGAAGGGAATAAAAACAAAACATGACACAACATTTCTGTTTTACTCATGCCCAGGCCGTAGGCAGGGAATGAGTTATAAACTGCAAATGGTTTTTTTTTGGTGATTTAGTCTCGAGAAAAGGGCATTCTTGCACAATCAGTCACGTGATGCGGCCACTCCTGATTGATTAAGAGTGTAAGAAACAATGCCCAAAAACAAAGAAAACAGCTTTCAGATACAGGCTCTTCCAGCAGTAAAACAATGTAAATTTGAGCTTTTAACTTGAGATCTACCTAGTATACACTTATAAGTCAGAGCTTCAGGATGGGCTGTTATTTTGAGCTTGATCTTCAATACTTTGACCAAATATCGAACTCTAAATGGAGTACTTGAAACAAAGCCCTCGCGATTCAGAGTGTTTCCTTTGACCTGGCTTACAAAAGTTATATTTCTTTATTTTTAGTTAGCCAATTCAATAAAGGTCTTTACTACTGCGCTGGTTGCACTAAAGGCAACCAGTGTACGCTTCGGGGAGCTTCTTGTTAAAAAGTTTATTAACGTGTCAACATGTCAATCCCTCTTACCCTAGCGGCAGCTTATCTAAATATCTTTTTTTAAGCCGATATTGAGCTCGCTTTCATGTGGGCACGAGTGAACGCACGAGTGCGTCTAAGTTTCAGATCAATGACAAATTTGCAAATAGAATACTGTATGGTTGTTTGCCCGTCATTTGAAGCTAGATAATGAGATTCAAGAACTTTTTATCAGCTGATTGAAAACAAGCAATATTATTGTACTTGTAGCTGCAGATATTTGACTCTGAAAAATTATGATGTAGACATTCACCTCCCATTTCATATTAATCAGTCTATATCTGGATGCAGGTAGTGATTGATTGATTGATGGTAGATACAAACGTCAAACGCTTGAGTTATTTTGAAAGTGGCCAAAAATAACTCAATTACAGCATGCTAAATCCTCGCGTCGGGGGGGGGGGGGGGGTCGTATTTTGATCCTGAATATTAAAATTAAGGTTACGTAATAAACAATAAAATTTGTTTTTCTACGCACTTACGGGATTCCTCTAACTGACGCATTTCCAATAAAAGTTTCGTTGAATTTTGATCCAAAGTGAAACAGGTCGGCAATGCCTTCGATCTTGGAGCTGTTTCGCCCAAAGAATGGAAATCCGTGCATTGTTTGAATTTCTTGCAAGGTGCAATTTTTGCTCTCCTCGTCAATTGCCATCATTTCATCTTCATCATAATTATAGATCATATAATAGCTTTTACCATTTTTAACTTTCCTCAACGCTCCCCTATTTGCAGTTTGATCGTAATATTCCGTGTATTCAGCTGAGTAGTTTCGATTGACGATGTTTGCTTCAACTTGGGCAGTGAAAGCACTTGGTAACGTGGGTAGTTTGGGACCCACGTATTTACCAACGTTTGCCTTACAGAACGGCTGCAAGTTCCCTTGAGCGAGCTGTGTTACTGAAACCAAAGCAAGTGATAAAAAGGGCAAAAAGAAAGCCATCTTTACTGCACTTTCGACAACTTCTACTTTCCGTTCCTCGTTCTTCCCCTTTCGAAAGTGGACTGGGCTCGGGATGGAATAATATAATGGCACACTGCTTGCCCAACCAGCACAACCGGTCCCATCAAGGGTCCCATCAGATCATGCCAATCGAAAAAAACAAACAAACAAACAAAAAACACAACTAAACTTTGCCAGTAATATATTCCAACCTAAAATATTGCATGTGTCAAAATTTAACTATTAACAAATGAAAATTAAAATCTCAAAATGTTGAGGCTCTCTCATTTTTCTGTTTTCTTTGTTGGTATTCCTGTGTGGTGCGCATGCTCAGCACTCAACAAGCGTTCTCTTGCTCACGCAGTGAGGAAATTTGACAAAAATATATCCCCAATTTTCTGCGTTTTGACTCTGCTGGTAAGTTCAATAATTTTACTTATTTTTATACATAGAAATAAATCGAATATTAAAGTGAAACAAATGAGAATTTTTAGGTGAAGTTTTGACGTATTCGCGACAAGAGAAGAAAATCACACAGAATTGACATGGCGACAGAACTTTGACAAATGAGCGGAAAAATCGATTTCTCTGACACTCAGGAACTCAAAATCGATCCTACCGGTTTTAAGGAGCTTGTTTTTGTCACATGAGAGGAAATTATTGCTAGAATATCCGAAAATACTGGACAAGGAGGAAGCTTTTATCTCCACAAGTCTTGAGTGTAGAGGATAATCAAAGATCAATATAAAGATAGCTTGAAATTTACACAGTGTAAATTATGGGGGTATAACCTGTTAGAAACTCACGATTATTTGTTGAGGAAGGAGGTCAAGCTATGTAGGATACAGTCTAACTGGCAATAACTACATGTATTGTGTAATATCTTATTGATGTTTACTTTAGACCATTTGGCTATATAAATGCAGGCCATACCTAATCAATAATTCTGATGGTGGATAATAATCGATAATAATGAATATTATTATATTTTGAAAATAATTCAAGAGTTTTGATTGGCTAAGAGACACCGGATAAATTACCATAGTCACCGGCTAGCTGCCTAAATTTATGAAAATGTTGAAGACCATTATTCGAAGTTATGACGTAATTTTCTCAAATATGGAAAATTAGCTTGTGTTATGACGTCACGCTAATTTATGTGGCTATTTTTGTCAACAAAGCACAACTAAGTAAGAATTATTTTCAAAAATAATAAAACAATTATTGAATTCGTTTCTTGTAGGATATGGGGAATTATTAAGGCCTCGGTTTGTGTTATCTGCCGAAGCCTTCGAGTATCAATTGTCATCGATTGTCACCATTTTACCCAATTTGTTTAAAGCCCATATAACCCCTAGCCAGGAACTTCATAATTCATTTCTTTGTGGATAGAAAATCTATTGTGTTTAATATTCCTTGATATAGACATTTCCCTTCGGAGAAATAAAGCATTCAAAATTAGAAAATGCAAATGAGATGATATTTTGTAAATATGATTGTGAATAATAAAGTGTAAAGTGTCATGACGTCAACCCAGGAATTATTAAATATACAAAACATGACTATAAGCAATTATTACAATTTTACCTTTTGGAAAAGGTTTTCTGTGCCAAACTATACACTATGGACATACACTTCGTACCCTTATGCACCTGTTTGAAAATTTGAAACAAAATGTGGTATCAAATTCCTGGGTTGACGTCATCTCATTTGCATTTTCTAACTTTGAATGCTTAATTTCTCTGAAGGGAAATGTGTGTATCAAGAAATATTTTACAAGGCAGATTTTCTATTCACAAAGAAATGATTTATGATGTTCCTGGCTAGGGGTGATATAGACTTTAAATCACATAAATTTTCATATTCCCTGTGGCAAATTTAAGAATCGATGATAATCAATAACATTCGCTGATAATCAATAATAATCATTAATAATCACTATGATTTTAAAGGACACTAGGGTTGTGAGTATTGATTTTCATCGATTACGAATATCAATCAATAGTAATTAAGTGATTAATATCGATGAATTCGATTAGTTTCCGATGATCAATTTTTATCCGTTGGTATGGCTGGGCTATAATCTGCAAAGACTGCCCATAAATGCACACAGAAAACAGAAAATTATATAATTGCTGTTTATATCAGAAATGATTTTTTATACTTGTACAGAATTTTAGATACAAGCATGAAATGAGACATTGAAATATTTAATTACTAACTGGAAATGGATTTGTAATTGGCTACAATATGGCCAAAACCTTTGGCCTTCAAGGATGAAACCATCTGGGGTATTGTT
Source organism: Telmatactis stephensoni (assembly GCA_029948255.1). Taxonomy (NCBI): domain Eukaryota; kingdom Metazoa; phylum Cnidaria; class Anthozoa; order Actiniaria; family Isophelliidae; genus Telmatactis; species Telmatactis stephensoni. The sequence goes on from JALIZF010001786.1 coordinate 295,228, forward strand.
TATGAACATTTTAATCACACTCAGAATTAGCAAGTAATCTTAACAATTATCATCCTTTATGAGTCTATTTTTGTAAAATTAATATGATAATGATCATAATATTGAACTATTAACATATATGTTATTCATTTTTTCAATGTTGAACATTGATATAAAGCCTGTGTTTTCTCACCAGAAAAAAAGAAAAATATATACAGGAAATGGACAAAGGTACAGTAAGGAAATGAGTGAATGAGTTAATATCAGAACATAAGAAAGTTTCAACTAGTGAGAGAATTGTACAAGTACACAAAAATGGACTTAAATGTGATGTCTGTTCATATTGTTGCTTAATTATTGTTACTTTGCTTAAGTTTCCTATTGGTATTAAAATCTGAGGCAAATCATCTTTTTTGCCTGTTTTTGACTTATAAGGAAGTGAAAATCCAACAAGTACTACTGATGTCAGCCAGGGTGTGCCTCCTTACCCAGCTGCACCCCTTCCCGATGGGTACTATGCTGCTGGGGCACCACCTCCTTATCCAGCACCAATGGGACAACCTGGCTATTACCAACCTCCACCTGGCTACCCAGGCCCTCCTCAAGGACAAATATTTTATCCTGGACAAACACAGCCTCCAGTTGTCATTCAGGTTTGTATTTTGAAAAAGTTCAAAAAATAATATGGTTAAAACATACATGGCTGATTAAATTGTGAATTATTTGCCTTTGCAAAATGCAACCTCAAAGTAATAATGTACATGGATTGTTTGGCTTCACAGTTGAAAAACAAGTGGCATCTTTAAATGGTATCCGAATTTTGTAATATTGAAGATGTTACCCATTTCTGAAATTATTTGTACATTCAGAAACTGAACAGTTTAATTATTGGGGTATTCTCATAGATAAATATGGCAGATCTATCTCTCTCAGAGCCAATTGAAACAATCCATGTATGCTTTGTGGTCAATTCAGTTCTGTGCTTATTATTTTGCAAAAGGTGAATTGAAATATCTTAGGGGAGAAGAGATGACTTACAAATAATTAAGAACATATTTTTGAAATTTTTTCTTTATAATCATTCATATGTATTTAATGTATTGTTTTCCATGATTTCTTTATAGCAACAGCCAAATGTAGTGGTTGTTGGTCAATATGGTGGTCCACCACCCCCTGACTACCAAGCTCTTGCCTGGTTTGCATGTCTTTGCTGCTTTTGGCCTGTTGGTATTGCTGCTATTATCAAGTCCAATGAAGTAAGAATTCAAATAACATTAGAATTTTACTGTGATCTCCATACATTTAAAAGAAATTAAGCAGCTGCAAAATAAAATAAATAGTATTATCCTTCATTGCAATATGATAGAGTAATCAGTGACAATAAAAGTAGCCGATGCTTGAGACACCAACAGTTGCTTAAAAGCTGGTTGCTGATTGCTGTCAGTAGTATAGTCACAAAGCCACCTGGGAGAAAATGCATTTTAAGCCTGGTTTTCACAAGTGATGGAAGCAGAAGCAACATACACAGACTCAGTGATGCACTGTCCATTGGCTTTTTTCATGCCAAGGTGAGAAATGCAACACTGAGTCTGCATCATGTTACTGCTGCTTCTGTGAGTGTTACTCATGAAAATCAGGCTTTAGTGTCGACAAGCAGCAGAGTGTTCAAGATTCCACATGTACTGAAAATTGCCAGCAAATGATTTCTTACTAGCAACTGTTTGTTCATCCAACTTGGCTACTTCTTCTTTATAGAACCCTTACAGGAATTCCCAACAGTAAAAACATTTTACATAAGAAAAGTTTTCAATACTTGGAGAGAAAACTCATTTACTATTATTTTGTCCCCCCTCTCAAGTCATTAATAATTCATGAGCTCGTGTTCCAATGAAAGTCCGCCATTATGATAATGTGCAGTGTTTTGAAATCAGTGTTCATTTCGGTCTCAGCTTCTATGCTTTGAAGGGTCAATGTTTGTGCAAATAACTAAATAGCATCAAAAAGTTGCTCATTAGCATAATATCTGATCTAGTAAATATACTGACAATCCCCTGCTTTTTATTACAGGTGAGAAATGCTTGTGCCAGAGGAGACTATAACAGTGCCAGAGTTGCCTCTGGTTCAGCTCGTACACTGTCCATGGTGTCCATTGGACTGGGAATTGCATTTAATGTTCTTGCAATTGTCATTCTGGTTGTATGGCTGATACCACTGCTTGTTGCTGCCAACAGCTATAACAATTACAATTAATACACTACTGTATGTACCTCATAATACCGTTTACATTAATAGATAGAGTAGATTTTGTGTGAGTGGGAAAACGTCGTGCAACATTGGATTGATTAGTCATTAAGGTAGAGTTTGACCTGCACAATACTGCTATGACAGTATCAGTATTTAACATTGTTGAGCTGTCCCGTTAACTGTTGGGTGCCAGTTTTTCCACAATCATGTGAAATCTGCTCTAAAGACCTAGACACATGGTGCATGTGATAATTACACCATCTCCCCTTCCCCTCCCCCAGCCTTGGTCTTCTCTCCAGTCTGTGTAGCTTAGTGCAGAGCTTTAAATACCCATAATATGATGGAGCATTGATTGAGGGAGGATAGAATACAATGTACACCCAAGACTTACCCCCTAGACTTCTCTCCAAACTGTGTAGCTCACTGTAGCTTTAAATACACATATGGAGCACTGATGGAGTGAGGAAGGAGGTGGATGCACCACTGCCTTGCCAAGGCTGCTCTTCTCTTCAATCTGTGTAGCTCATTGTAGCTTTAAATACCCATATGGAGCACCTGATGGAGTGAGGTGGATGCACCAGTGCTGCCTTGCCAAGGCTGCTCTTCTCTTCAATCTGTGTAGCTCAGTGTAGCTTTAAATACCGATATGGAGCACTGATGGAGGGAGTAAGAGGTATGTTTCTGTTTCTACTTGTATTGTAACAGTCAGTGTTATTTGTGTTTATACTTTATCCATTGCACCCTGTGTCAGGCCATGAGTAAGAATTATATTGAGGTACAGTGTATTCCAGTAATGATGTAAATTTATTATGTAGGCCATACAATGATTGTAGAAAATAATGTCCATGGTTCCATCAGAACTATAGTTTTCAACATGTTTATTGTTAATGGTGAGTTAAAGGTGAAACCTTCTGATAGGACCATGGCCATTATTGTTTGGTGGTTGAGGGAGATTTAGATTTTATACATTTCAATAATTGAAATGTATAAAATCTAAATCTCCCTCAACCACCAAACAATAATGGCCATGGTCCTATCAGAAGGTTTCACCTTTAACTCACCATTAACAATCTATTAATTATTAATAGATTAGTATTATGAAACACAGATTATTCATGCGCATGTATATAGTCAAATGTGTAATGGGAGCCTGGGAATGGCCATTCTAATGTCCAGGGCCTGGTTGTACGAAGGTTGGATAAAGTTATCCACCGGATAAGAGTTATCCACTGTATAGATTTTGTATAGATTTTATCCACTGGATAAGGATTTATCCGCTGGATAGCGCTATTCACCCTTTGTACAACCGGCCCCTGAACACCTTGGTGGTCATTCCTTGTGTGAATGAATGAGATCTGGAAATAAGAATGGACAGTGGCCATTTTAATAACAATGGAATTGAAACATAGATAACTAACAGGCCAAGTGAAATACAATGTATGGCAACTAATGGTCCAGTTTCCAATTACTAGAGATCACTGAGCTTCCTGACAAAAGGCACATTGATATTTTATTTCATACAGCTGGGTTAGCCTCCTTTTCAAGAAAGACCCATGGGAGTAAACTTGATTTTTGTTTTGTTCAGCAGTCTCCAGTAATTGGAAACTGGACTATTACAAGATACTCAGTCTCCATTTATCAATCAAGCAGGTCTTGATTATGAAAATAATAATTAATGATTTAACACAGTCACCTGACACACACAAAAAGGTATTGAAACCTTTTGGTATGAAAATGGTCTTACATTTTGTATTCAACTCATTGATGACTTTACACAGTAGCTTTTACAGGCACATAATTTTGTATTTTAGTAGAAACAATTCATAAGGAGATACCAAACAATTTTGCATAATAATTATTAATGTAGTTTGATTTAAGTTGAACAATAGTTACAAAGAAGCTTGTGCAAGAGCATAAATTTATGTATTCAAAGTGATCGATTCATCAGACAGGATATTATTCTACTGTTACCACTTTGAATCTAAAAGAAGGAAAGAGTCTTCCACCAGCATTCAGTAGGTTACTTTTGCACTAAGTATTCTTTGTACTAAAGCAGGCTAGGAATGTTAATTTTTAAAAGAAAGGCACTCTAATACTAATCCAAAAAGTACTTTTATTCAGCAATCCAATTTAAAGTGCGAAAAACATACATTTTATACACTTCACTATATTCATAGTTACAAACATAATTGCTTAATGTAACTGCTATATACTTTTAATTAGTTAACCCCCAGTTACATCATGGTTTCTGATATCATCGAGTGTTAAATCCATCTTGCTGAAGGTATCAAGCACCAATAAATGTGCCTAATAAAACGATAACAGTGAGTTAATAATCATTAATTATTGTGGCTAGATAGAATAGTATTAATACAATGTATAAAGCCTACCAATCTACACTGTATAATAAAAGATTGTTGAAGGAGACTTACCTGTGCGAAAAATTTTTCTCTGTATTTTCTTTCAAGTATTGGATCAACTTTTTCAGCACTTGTTTCTTCTGTGCTTGCTGGTGTCTGTATATAAGTGGCACAGACATTCATGCATTAGAAATTTTGGACCATTTGCTTAAACAATACCCAAGTCATACCCAGTGTTTTTCCGTAGACTGATTCCATAAGACATACCCCGGTAGTTTTTGCTCCTATGTATCATTAGGTTGCTCAACGACCAACACAGGAAACCCAAGGGCAAACAGACCAACTTATGGAATCAGTTTTTCTTTTGTTTCAGTCAAAATTATAAACATTGCTTGAGCAATCGATCCCTTTTATTCATTCTACTACACAACCCTTATCCCAGTGGGAATGACATGTCTAACTTTTTTTTTATAAGGATTAAACATGGAAAAGAATGCAAGGGAAAATGCAAATTCTCTTCCCTTTCAAATTTCCTTTTAATTGATCCAGTTTTCCCACATCAAACCAAAAAATAATACCAATCCAAGCAGATAGAGCAGATTTCGTATGAGTGTGAAACGGACTGCCCCGTGCCGTGGCCGTGTCAATGCCGTGTTGTCTATAAAAACATTCGAAATTCATGCCATAACCGTGCCGTGACCATGCAGTGCTGTTTTCACAGTCATATGAAATCTACTCTAGTTGGAGAAACTCACCATTGGTCTGTCTACAGAATCGATTGACTTAGAAGGCTGTGAGGTAGGTGTTGTAGCACTCCCTGGAATATACAACCAGTTTAACATTTACACTCTATATAGAAATATTAAAGAAATTTCCCTTTATTTACCTCTTCCTGTTTTCTTTGCAGACAGCTTGGAACGGGTAGATGTTGGTCGCTCCTACAAGAAAAAAAAAGGTAAAAATAAATTACTCATATTCCCAGGTTTTGTATGATTTTATTTTCAATTTTGTTGAAATTTTCATCAGCTGATAGACAAGTTTTCAGATAGAATATTCTCTGGTTGAGAGTACATGGTGGTCAAACACTGACCACCATTTGAGACAGATAAGAGATTCATCAGCTGTTTGAAAACCAGCAATAAATATTGACAAAAAAGTTAGTTCATGTTTATATAGTGTGTGCCAATTAATTTTATGTACTGTATTTACTCGAATAAGCACCGGGGCGCTTATTAAATTTTTCACGTCTAAAACGGGGCGCTTATTTGGGGCAGGCGCTTATTCGAGGGAGGCGCTTATTAATCGGGAGGAAACGTGTACACAACTGTCAAAGTATTATTTCCTCTTAATATCAATAACATCAATGTTATATACTACTACAACAGTACTGGTATTAGTATACTATAACGAGGCGAGGCGCTTATTCGGGGGAGGCGCTTATTAATTATTTTTGTCCAAAGGGGGCGCTTATTCGGGGGAGGCGCTTATTCGGGGGAGGCGCTTATTCGAGTAAATACGGTAATCTAATTTTTGTATAATGTTTACTCCATTATTACTCACATGCTCGCCTCCTTTACCACCTTTCTTGTCTTTCCTCTCGGATTTCTTACTGTCTGGTTTTGATGGCTCAGAGGCAGTTTTACGGCCTTTTTTATCAACTAACACAAAAGACAAAGGCCATAAGTCAAACTTTCCACTTTCTCATTATTTTATTTCTGAACAACATAGCACATAGAAAATAATTAATGAAGGCAAAAGTTGCTGCAGCTGGCAACAGCGTACACTGGCCTGAATCAAAGGAGTTGGAAGGAAAGACATAGAAGACTAGTAGTTGAAAACTCATGCTACTGGACAAGAAGTGTGTAGAACAAAATTATGTGTGCCAATAGACACAGGAAGAGCAATTAAACTGTATATACATGTAGATCTTATTTCAAAACAACCCCTCAGTAAGAGGCCTGCATAGTCCTAAACTTTAAACTAGGACCAAGTTTTAGATAAAGAGTAATAAAACCTTTATTTCAATGAGGGTGACATACATTACTGGTAACCCAGTACTTTTCATTATGATCCTCAATTACAAATCCCAACTGGCAGGAGGCAAACCAGTTGGCTATTAGCATGGTCAAGAAGCTGAATCTGAAGTAGGGACTTCCTAGCCTCAGCTAGTGGCCAGAGTGGGGACTCAAACTTGGGGATTACGAGCAAACCCTGTGACCACTCAACCATGCTGCCTCCAGTAAGAGACTTGATGTGACATTTCTCACCTTCTTCCTGCAAAATGTTCTCCACCATTTCTCTCTCGGGTAATCCTAACACATTTCTGATCATGACTGCCTGGTTTACCATGTTGTCTACCATTTCACACAATAACTGGTACCTGGAGCAAAAATTAAGCTATGTTAAGGACTTGGTGTATGTTTACTGATATAAGAAACAGCCACACAGCTCTACATTTGCCAGAAAAGCCTCACATCTTGGAGCTTAATGATTGCATTGCATAGCAAAATAGGAATATATGCCAGTCCATATGGAGTCTAAATATGAAAATATCTGCACTATGCAAAATTTGATTAATCATCTTCCAAATGTTGAGAATAATTGTGATCCTCAAACAGCACCTGAGGCTGAGTAAGAGCATTGTAAAACCGTAAAATCCAAAGACTATGTGCTACTCACGTTGCACTGTACATTGCTTGCTTCGTAGGGTTCATTGGAGGGAATGACATCGTTACCATGGACAAGTTTAATTTCTGTAACAACTCCTCACGTTGTTCATCTTCGTCAATACTCATTATACACTGTTGAAAAAAAGAAGAAATTTTCTCACTTTACTGCATTGCCAAGTGTTTCATGAAGACTACCAGTTTAATCTCTTGTAGTTCTCAATATATGGGTAGCCTACCTGTTGCAGCCCCTTCATAGATAGATCCCATTCAGCGTCAGGCTCCAGCTCAGAGTAAAGAGCTTTCAGTTCATTTACAACTTCATCATGGAAGTGCAACTGCAAAGAAAGTCAGGTGTGGTGAATAGTGAGTATTTGCATGAAAGTAAACACCACAGCAGTTAAATGAATCCTTGCAAAACTGCAATAATATATAACAGTCCTTGATCAATCAGTTTTTGATATTTATTTACACATGTACATGTGTAAATAACACTCAGTATCTGTAATCAGAATCAATTCATTAATTGTTCATACTTACCCCTTCATTCTTTCTTGTGAAAATTTCTTCTTCCTATAAACACATGAAAAATACATAATGTAATAATGTACTTGAAATGACCACTTGTAATAATTATTCGGTTGTTACTCGTGCCCAGGCCTTTAGGCCGGCACGAGTCTAGGTTTGCGTTTTCAATCTATCTATCGTCGTAGTCGAGAATGTGCCATGAAAACGAGGCAAGCCACAGGCACCCCAGACAATCATTTAGAGCAGCGTGAAACACCAGCGTATAAAGCAAATAGACGGGTCCGGGTTCGTAATCCTCATGGAATAAAAATAATTTTTTTCGACTTACTATGTAGTAAATATTATCTTTTCATTTTTTTGTATGTTTTTTTTCTGGTTTTGAAGCATTTTAAGCTGTCTTTTAATTTGATTTAATTTCGACCGGCTTGTCTGGCGATTGTCTGGCTCTTCGATTTGAGAAATTCAAGAATGTATTTCAATGTTCTCTGTAATTAAATGGTATGGCTAAAATTTTTTGGCGTACAAACTAAATTAATACTATTAGAAAGTCCGAATGATTACAAAGCAACAGCTACTTTAAAATATCAAAGAAAATAGACAGAGGTCAAACAGGTCAAACAAACAGGACGGTGTGCTTTCGTGACGCTACAACTAACATGTGAATCGCTGTTTAATACCCTAGCAGCTATAAAATTAAATAAATATCAGACATAAAGGCAGCTCATATCTAAATGCCTTTTTAATTGGAAATTTAGGAGCGAGACCGATACCTCCATGAGTTCAAAGCAGACAAATATTCCGCCGTTCAGTACCGAACTCAAAACGTGACCAAACTGGCTTTAAAACATATATTTATTCTCATGTCAGACTGAATTCCACTTGGGCACGAGTAAACGCACTATGTGCGTCTAGTTTCAAATGATGGATGTTTGTTGTGAATTGAAGACTAGCCCCTGTATTGTATGTGCTTAAAAGAATCTGTTGTGTAGGGCTTTTCTTTTCTTGACTCTAACTGGATATCGACTTTTGTAATGGCTGACTGGCTTTGTTGCTGTCTGAAGGTCAGTGTTTTATTCAGTGACTGCATAATTAGGTGGTCAACTACATGTACATATCAATGTACTTACTGTGATGTATGCATCAACTGGTGATCTTGCTCTTTGAGGAGTGCGTACACCATCTAATATCTCTTGCAATATACGAGATGCTGCTTCTACAGCTTGTCTGTGAGCAAGATCTTGTTCTATTTCTCTGCGAGTTTCAGCATACACATCTTCCTCCACAGCAATACCTTCAAAGACCCAAGAGTTTCACAGTTTAACTTCATTTTAGAAAATTATGAATTCATGATGGATGCCTTCATTGACTAATTCACATGCTTTAGAATGGGTGGTTTGTACAAATAGGTAGGTTGGGTTGTGGTTAATGTATGTTGTAAGGTTGTTCACTTAATGGTTGATTGTGACAGAGGGTTGGCTGTCAAAGATACGGAGCTCAGTGTGCTTGGATTGAAGGCCTGTAAATGCCATGATATGCCATTACTGTACAACCCATGTTTGACCATGGAGAACACCTCAAGATTGAAATAGTGTTGGAGAGACAAAAACCAGAGTGTCCAGACAAAAACCAGATGTGGCAAGGGAAGGACCATGAAATTACTCAACTCACATAATATGTTCCAGAGCTGAGCTGGGACTCAAACCCAGACCACAGCAGTCAGGTGCCACCCTTTCCAAATTTGCCAAAGTGTTAAATATTGAAGACATACTCCAACAAATAGCATGTAACACATTTTGATGAACCTGATGTCATAATTACCTCTGAGTGAAATCCTAATTGCAGCTCCTCCACATAAAACAGGCTGAGTAAGAAGCTCCCATGTCTCTGAGAAAATTCCAGGATTGCTAGACTTGAAGATGAAGGGGAACTTCATGGTGTCACCAGGTAGAATAACACCACTGTTAGTGTCAAAGTAAAACCGCTGTGTAGAACCTGCTAGACGTGTACCAAGTTTGTTTGCTTTGGGAACCATCTACAAAATGTTATCATGTATTGTATTTAGAAATATTTGACAATAATATGATATACATGTATGACAACTTTGATAATAATGTAGTACAGATGATGACAGTGATGATGATGATGACAGGTCTGTCATCAGCATGATTCTCAAGAGAAAAGAAGGGGGATTTGTTCAAGCCTTCCAACCCACCCCTGACAATGGGCCTGGAAAATGACAGTAATTATATATGGTGAATGAAGTGTGCATTTGCTGTGCTAGCAGTATGGTGTTCAAACACTCATTGTTGGCTCTCATGGCTGCATTTCTAGATCCATAATGGGTTCCACTTTGTCCAGAGTCATATTTTGATTGTATACATATTGCATAATTTTTATCTATATTGTTGGCTAAGGACATACTTGGCAACAAGCCTTTGTACATGTATCATCATCATCATTTTTATCATTATAATTATTAATGATGACATACAGTGTAAGTACTACATCTTATCTTACCTTCCATGAGTAGTAAATAGCTGTCGTTCCATCATTACAGATATTAAGAAGAGATACCATGCGCTCATTTGTGTTTGCCTCAAATGCCACTCGGCAGGACACACCCACATGGCCAAGCCCATTGCTACCAGAACCTGTCCACTGTGCTGTCTGACCATCAATGGTTAAAGAAGGACCAAGGGTTGGACGAGGGACAACATCAGAGTAGCTTCTTAAAGGATCTCTAATCACCAAAAACATTATGATGTGTCATAGATCATCAAATTTGAGTGCCTTTACATGGAGGTACATTTGAGCTAGGGCTTAAAATACCTACATGTTTTTATACCTGATGGATTCCTGATCACCTAAAACTTAGAATTAAACCCAATAAAACCCAGCATATCCTACTGAAGCCCTAATATCACTGTTCTAAGGTCAACAATCTAAGTTATACATGGCTAAACATCAGCAATGCGAGGGAAAGATTAAGTGGCTGTTGAGGAGATGTGCTTGTTGCATGTACAGAGGTTATAAAATGGTCGAGTAAATTTATGGATTGGGTTGATGGTGGAGGAGGAAAATACTGCAGCCCTTTATAGAGAGATGGTAGTGTTCAGTGTGGTGGACACAAAGTAATAATTATTAATAAATTATTAATATTACAATTTCTGTAACTAATACATTGTATTAACTTGTACAATGTAACTAAAACATGTACTAACAATGCATGTTACTAACCTTTCCTGCATTGTCTGTTCAGGCTCAGGTTCTTCTTCTTCAGGAACAGTAGACATACTGTGTTTTGAAGTGTGAGGTGGGTTGTTTGTTCCAATGACCTCTAATTCATCCATGTACTAGTAAGACAAGAAAGATATTCACAATAAGTGTAAGATCATATTTTATTTATTTGTCTGTGAGAGTACTATAATTGTTTGTCAGTGCAATGAGTACTCCAAACCAGTAGTAAGTTAGGGAGTGATTACTGCATGTCTGGAAGAAATGGCATGATGGACTTTGAGAAGAAAGGCAGAAAAAAAAAACAATTTTCTTCACTCTTTCCACCCTTTTTTGAGGAGGCAGCATGGCTGAGTGGTCACAGCATTGGTCTCGCAATCCGGCGGTCCCAGGTTCGATTCCCACTCTGGCCACTAGCTGAGATTGAAATTGTTCCAAATTCGATTACTAGTTCAAATTCAGTTTCTCGGCCATGCTTGTAATATAGCCAACTGGTTTGCCTCCTTGCCAGTTGGGATTCTTAATCCATTTATGTTTGATTTATATGATTTAGTTAGGATTTGTAAATTGATCTGAAAAGCCCTGTTGAGGGAGTCTCAATCATGTACTATGATTGTATTTTTGTATGTTTGAAATACTATTTTTGCAGTATAACCTATATAATTGGGTTCACACGTATTTCTTCACGTTCTTTATTTAAACACTGCTAATATTGTCACAACCAGCTTAGTACTAACTAGGAAATGTCTGACTAGTAATTTAGCAGCCTTACTGGGTCATGTGGAGCTATATCATCAATGATGTCCGACAGTTGTTCAGTTCTCTCTTGCAGAAACTTTGATTCATACCATGGATAATGAACAGCTGATTTGCGATGGGTGTCTGACCACTCAATACCTACAAGGACATACAACAAAAAATATATTTAGTTATATAAGCTTGTAATGCATCAGATATCAAATATATTACCAACTTGTGATTGACATCTCCCAACTTTACTGAACCCTTAATAGCCACTTGAAAACAAGTTGAATCCAGTATACCAAGCACTTTATCAATGCTGACCCCAATCACCTTACCATGCAACCACTCACCTTACCAATACTTGCTGACACTTTCTAAATACTTGATGACATTGACACCTTAACAACCACTTCCTGGCACCTTACTAACAGTAACCACTTTCTGACACCTTACTAATCACTTACTGACACCTTACCAACCACTTACTGACACCTTACCAACCACTTACTGACACCTTACCAACCACTTACTGACACCTTACCAACCACTTACTGACACCTTACCAACCACTTACTGACACCTTACCAACCACTTACTGACACTTTACCAACAACTTCCAGACACCTTACCAACCACTTACTGATCAACACTCTACCAACCGAACATCTTCTCATAAATCATTAAAATAATAAATTGTAGACTTGCCAGTGTTAGAATTCTTGAAGTTTGTTCAATCATGTTCATTTATTTCATGTAAGAAATAACTCACCCATTTCATTCTTGATAAAGATTGGTTTTCCAATGTGCTCTATTGGTGGAGGATATCCTCTTTCTGTTTGACTTAGTGTTGTCATAATCCCTGTCTCATCATTGCCAATTTGTTCTACTTGTTTCCAGAACTCACTGCCAACTCGATCTTGAAAAAAATTTTGTTTTCATCATTTCATTCAGTACATCCATCCATCCATCTGTCCCTCCATTAGCCAATCGACAGTAAGTATTCATCATTTATTATTATTACTTACATCCTTTGCCATAGTCCAAGGCAGGAATTGCTCTATCAATCACATGCCTGGAATTTAAAAAAAATAATTTAATTTTAAAAAAGGATGAAGGGAGCTGATCTGGACTCTGAATAAATGTCACTCTGATGTTATAGCTTAACACCTGGTACTTCCAATAGAGGGATTTCATGGCAGCCATGTTACTTTGTGGTCAAGTACAAAAGAAAGTTTTTGAATTAGAAAAGATTTAATTTCTCATGGGAGAATTAAGCTCTTACTATACAATTGGCTGCTGTGAAATCCCTCCATGAAGTAGATATCATATGACTGTGAAAATGGCACAGCCATAGCATGGTATGGTTGTTGCAGGGATTTTGAATGTTTTTTATAGACACAGGATTTCACACTCATATGAAATCTGCTCTTACTATCAGTGGTTGTTTAAATACTAGGTAATTTACTCATTGACAAATATATGTTGAGCTTTCAAAAAATTATAATTCTTTATTGTATTCCTTTGGATAGGGTCACAGTTCTGCGCATGTAGGTCCATTGCACAGACAGTTATGCAGTAGGGGGCAGAAATTTGTATTCTTTGTTTCTGACATCATTCCATGATTACAGTCACAACCAGCATGTTGCTGTCCACTTCACACTCATGACAACATATCACATCAAACCTTTGTTCTTGTGTTTTCCTGTAGTCTTCACTCTGGTTCATCACCAACATATCAGTAGTTACTTCAAGAGTATCTGTAACAACAAGACAGTAATGTTATAACACACCCAGGATGTAATGGAAGGTGAGGCCAGGGTCTTATCTGCCGGGATTACGTTTCTTAAATTACCTGACAAATGTCTTTGTTGTCTCTTTCTTCCTTGCATTCGCTTTTCCCAGTTACTCAAAGCTTTACTCTCATCAACCTAATAACCCAAGAATACATGATTGGACATTGCAATTAAACTAGACCAATATAAAATTTTTATCATTATATAGCCTTCCTAATACGTGCACTTTATTTGGCTGAAAACTGTACTGTATTGAGGTTTTTCAGTCACGTGATATTGGCGGGCAAATGGAAGCCGAGGAAAGTGAAAAAAGTGGAAAAATCACAAGGAATGAATTTGATTATATATAAACGTGGACAGTTTCAAGCTTTCCAGCGACTTTTTAAATTTCCAAACTCTTCGATAAGACGTTAAAATGATCACAAATTTGCCCGCCAGAATGGCGTGAACAATGGATTTGACGTCACGTGAAAAACCTCAATAAGAGAATGGAGCACAGCTCTGATGTCAACCGCATGCGCATGCCTTTTCCAGAGGAAAATCAAACTTTTTGTCTTGACTGTTTACTTCACAAACTTAAGCAAATGTATAATAATAAAGCAAATTAAATAGAATGTCTTTTTCCATGCTCCATTCACTGAATACAGCATTTAGGAAGTGCCGACAGTACTCAAGAAGTGTGGAGAGCACTCACCTATGGCTTGTGCTCTCCTTACACTTCTTTCATGTTCTTGTCACTTCCTGTGTGCTGTATTACTGAACAGAGCACGGAAAAATAGCTGTTCTATTTGTTAAATAGTATACTAAATTATTTTAACCACCTGACTGTGTGCATTACTATGCAATACATAATGACTAATAATTGAATGAATAATGTTCTTATGGTAACATACCTTGGTTTGGTAGATATGAGCTGGATGGGATGCCTTTTTTGTCTTTGGTGGTTTAGACTGTGGTCTTATTTCCTTCCCATGCTGCAAAATGTAGATTTAAACAATAATTATTGAATATAATTTCATAACATTTCCTACCCTTACTGATTGATAATTATACAGTATGTACTGTTCATGGTCATGTCCTATATATACACCAGTTCTCATATGACTGTGAAAGTGGCATTGATTGTCATCAAAAACATAGTACTGACAACTATGGTAGGGTGTAAGTTGTCCAATTTTTCACAGTTTTTTATCAAGTTGCTCTATTCACTTACCACAAATGATCCAGAAAAAGGAGGCAAGTTCTGTGAAATAAATACAAATAACAGTGATGATATACATGTATTTGATGAACTTGTCATGAACTAATGTCAACTTAACAGTCCGATACACATAATATTTAATTTATATATCAAGTACCTCAATATCACCTCTTGCCATTGCTTCCACATAGAAATCATCCCATGAACCCAAGATACTGTGGGGCAAGACTTGACCATCATTGTCAAACACTGGACCAGTAGAACCTGTAAGTTAATTAAACAACTTTGGAGCAGATTTCCTAATGAGTGTGAAATGGACCACACTATATACCATGGCCATATCAGTGCAGCATTGTCTATAAAAACATTCTGCTGTAAAAATTAACCATGCAGTGATCAAACAGTTACACACGTTGCCTTTACAGTCAAATACAAAATCTATTCTAACTTAGACTTACAAGCCATTGTTTGCTATAGATATCACTAAAGTCTTCCATTCTCATGAGGAATTTTTCTCAGTTGGATAACAAAATGTAACAAAGACAAGTTTTTAATTGAATCAGAAATATAAGTTAGTAAGAGCAGTTTTTGTAGGACTGTCAAAAGGACACTCTCATAGCACAGTATAGTCACAGCAGGAATTGTGAATGATTTTATACGCATTTACTTAGAAATGTAGTCTATTGCCCTATCGCATAATGACGTCACACCAAAACATTCTTATTATTTTGACGCTAAGGATTATGGTCGCCAGAGGGGATCAGAGTGATTGCATATCAAATAAAATGCAGATGAGCAATCACTGATATATGATATATATCAAAACTCGATACATTGAAGTTCTACTTCGAAAAGGAATATTAATAGGTCCCAATTTCCACTGTTTCTGAGCATCTATCCCCAATGTAAACAAACTGTGACGTCATTATATGCGATAGGGCAATTTCAAACTTGTGGCAAATATTTAAAAAGATTAAAAATAAATGATCTATGAAACCTGCTCTAGTTGGTAGAGCACATGGTAGGCAATATAATTATCTGTTATAATTACTGGTCAACTTCATAACCACCAAAATCACCAAAATTGTTTAAATTGAGGTATTTATTTATTTTTAAAAGTTGAAGTATTGTTTGAGCATGCGTAGTTCTGCTGATTTTGTATCCCACACATTTTGATACCCATGTTTGTCATAACAAAGAAAGGCTACGGTACTTAAATTCTGAATGGGGAGCTGGATTTTGAAAAGGCTCTGAAAAGTACTGTGACTGCTAGCTTAGTAGTTTATCATCCTGCAAATCTGGTTCCCCTGTAAGCAAAACACGCTGCATTATTATTAATAATGCTGTGGGATCACAGAATCATACAGCATTATTAAAAATAATGCCGTCTGCTAGATTAGACAGACGGCATTATTTGCAATAATGCAGCTGCTCTATGCTTTTTCTCTCTGCATTCGTTGGTATAATGCAGAGTGAAAACAATGAGTTTTGGTTAGAACAGTAATTATAATTATTGTCCATCATTTTGAATTTAAGGGTTCCAATA
This sequence comes from Telmatactis stephensoni, assembly GCA_029948255.1. Lineage (NCBI taxonomy): Eukaryota > Metazoa > Cnidaria > Anthozoa > Actiniaria > Isophelliidae > Telmatactis > Telmatactis stephensoni. Next base: position 311,523 of record JALIZF010001786.1, read on the forward strand.
AGATTCGTGAGCTTTAAACAGCTGATTTTAAAAGAAACAACCTTTCTAATTATCATTACAGTTCACATTTAAGCTAGTTTATTTATATTATTAAATTCACATTGTCATTTTACCTGATATAGGTGTGCCTATCAAGGGAGCTTCAGGAGGAGCTGGTCTTGCAACAGTTACTCTTTAAAAAACAGTAATGAAAATTAGAAGTAATGAAAATGTTAAACAGAGATGATGATGCTCAAAAGAAAGAGGTATTGTAGTATTAAAATAAATCAAAATAATTATAATAAGATATGTAATCTATGCTACCTTTTCCTATTCTGTTCTGCAATATCAGGGGGTGTTTTAACACGTGCCTTTCTCACAACAATTTTTGTTGATGGTTTGGGGACATCTGGTCTTCTTGGTGCCCTCAACTAAACAACAGTCACATTATTGTTAATATTACATGTATTTAAGGAATATAAAACGCGCACGCATGTCTCTGTTCTGTGATATATAAACATGATGGAAGATGTAGAACAAGAGAAAAGCAACCTTAGGAACACGAGGCGTAGCCGAGTGTTTCTCTTGCTTTTCGAGTGCTCTACATCTTCCAGAGTGTTTATATCACAGTACATGCAGAGACATAAGCAATCGTTTTATATTGCTTTTATAAAATATTTTCTACGTTTTTTGAGCGAGCCATGTCTATCCTCTGATATAAAAATGGTAGCCAGCCAATCAGCATGCACGTTATATCTCAAATATTTTATCAACATATACGGTCCGGTATAAGTTATGTCACTGTGGTGAGAGTAAGTTGTGATATATCAAGAGTGATTTTATTTAACCCATGAAAGAAAGATGACTATTTAGTTTGTACTAGTTAATAAAGAAGAAAAGCAAAATGGGTTTGGAGTCCACTACTATTTACACGTACTATTTTTTCACTCTATCATCAACTTTTATTAATTATAATTATGTGTAGTCAAATAGTTAAAAGGTAGATCATAAACCATAAAAATTTTAAGTTTCGTCAAAAGGTCACAGAGAACATGTTTGAATTATCATCCACTGGAACAGATTTTGTATCAGTGTGAAATGGACTGTGGCATGCCGTGGTGGTGTCAGTGGTGTCTATATATATAAAAACATTTGAAATTCCTGCCATAACCGTGTGCTGCCATTTACACAGTCATCTACAGAAATCTACCCTTACTATCATTTGTAAGTGAAATTCCCTTTCATTAATTATAGACACCTTCATTGATATAGACTCATTCAGACTCAGACATTATTTCAAACTAAAGCAGTTTTGGTATGACTGTGAAAACAGCACTGAGTCACAGCACAGCTTAGTTATGTCAGGAATTTCGTTTCAAACATTTTTATAGATATTGTGGCACTGACAAAGTCACAGCATAATGCAGTCCATTTTCACACTCATATAAAATCTACTATAAACGAAACATCTAAGATATTACAGACAATTCTATATCATGGACATCTCTTCTCTCCAGCCTTTTAATTTGGTGTTTGCTTTAAAAGGGTTCCACTATAAGCGCTCTTTGACTGTGGCTACAAGATTAATGAGCAAAGTCTGTTGATTTAACTGTATACTTATAATAAAAACAAACCTTTTTGAGCTCCTCCGGATTTATAGCAAGCGATTCAATTTCATCGCCGCTTATAACTTTGCCGGAACTTGAACTTGTATTGTTGTCATCTGGAAGAACTGCCATGGACGGTACAGGACTCCCGACCTTCTCCGGAGTTCCTGCATTTTGTTTCTTCCCCTTTGACTTGTCTTTTTGACAAAAAAACGGAGATCAAGCACGTTATGGAAGTAAGTCTTATCATAACTATAAGCTTACATGTACAGTGTAGATTAAAATCCATCTAAAAACATCACATTCTTACCGGTAGATTTGGGTCTGTCTTTCTTTGAAGGCTTGCTTGATAGCTTATTACTCATATCGTTTTATATATTATATAAAAACAACGCTTTATTTTCTCGTTTCTGTACAAAATATGAACGAGTTTCGGTCTTCACATCACATAGCAACCAGCCGCCATTTTATCAACAATAACTGACAAGCAGCCTGGCCTTTCTCGATAACACAGGAAACCCACCAAAAGGTGGTAAAATGCGATATATTTGAGAGGCACGACAACAAAGAAACTTCCTTTATCTATGTCAAAAATGAAGCAATAAAAAGAGTACTAGTAACACGATTTCTCGATCCTGTTACCCAGGGTACAAAAAAGGCGGAAAAATCAACTGATTGGATGGTTCTATCCAGATTTGGGTACTACCAAGAGACCATAATACTAAGAGAGCGAAGCTCAGTATTGATGTCTGTGCCATGTTCGTGGCGGCTAAGGCTATTTTTAGTAACTTCGCCATCGCGCGCGCAAGGCTCTTAGACAATAGAATTCAAACGGTCCCGTCCGCGCGCACGTCAAAAATCAAATTCTATTGGTGGAGGGACTTGCGTGCGCGATGGCGAAGTTACTAAAAATAGCCTTAGCCGCCACGAACATGGCACAGACATCAATACTGAGCTTCGCTCTCTTAGTATTATGGTCTCTTGGTACTACTGAAGCCAGTGACGTAGCGAGGGGGCGCTAGGGGACGATCGCCCCCCTAAAATTTTGGACTTGAGCCTGCATCTGAAGGATGATGTCAATGATATCACTTTAAAGTTTTACTTTTGATTTAATTCACAATATTTATTTGCAACTGTAAATGTTTATTCAAAGTATAATCAATTGTATAATCATGTATAATCCGAACTTGGACGAAGTTTCTTTTTGTTTCTCGATGCTGGACGAATCCCCACGTGCTTTTGTCTCAAATCGGTCTTTAATGGAAAAAAGCGGCTCTGCTTTCCCTTCTGCTATATACTGTAACGCAGATATTTTCGAAATGTATAGATAAGAAAACGCAAACCACTTTGGATTTAGGATGCGCGCGATGGCTGCCTTATTAGTTTTGGCGCTTACTTCCATTGTTTTCTTTTGTTCTCATTTGACTATTATACATTAGAATTCACCAACATAAGGGTTATTACAAATCCTGCATTCTGATTGGCTCCCTAACCTCGGGCTATTGGTGATAGCCCGAGTTGAGAGGAAGCGCGAGTAATAATATCAAAGACATTTTTCTCTCTTTGTTTTGTTTAGTCTCATTCACCTTTGGCCCAATATGTTGGTGAATACTAAAACAATTAGTTCGGCCTCCATTCGGCCTCGAGGTCTAATTGTTAATTAACTATTAGATTTTGTTTCACGGGTTAGGTGAAACCCGGGGTGAAACCACTCTAACTCACTCGCTCGAGTGCGTTAACCTATAATTATGTGCACCGTTTGTTATGGATGATAGCAAAAGTTTGATCGAAAATTAAATGATGAACAACCAAGATTCAGTATTGTTAACAGATCAGTACAGATATATATTTATACATTACATAAATTGTAGACCTATTTACATATCATATATATTGACAATATGGTAATTTTTACAGAAGTTTGTCTATGTGGTTGGTTTTTGGTTGTTGTTTTTTTTTCATATATATCAGTCATATAAATATGAGACATTTTTATTCACAGAACAGAATTTGTTTTTTTCTATAGGTACACGCTTTTTTTAACAATACGAGATTTTTCATAGTACTTTAATATAAGGAAAGTTTGGAGTTTTCAACTGATGATAACTAGACTGATTCCATAAGTCGGTCCCAGTTCGCTCTCTGACGATGATAACCTTAGCAGCATTTTTTAGTTCTCATTGAAACGGGGTTTTGAATTTCTTAACTTGTTAAGTCTATCAACTGCTGAAAATTATAACTACATAACGTGCTATTCATCAAAGGGAAGGGGGAATGTTATCCAGGTGTAACAGAGACGAATGACGTATTCAGGCATTCCCACTTCAACTCACCTATTTATGAATACACTCTTGTAATATTGAAACATTTTCTCTGGTCAAAGAAATTAAACTTGCCTTGTTTGCATAACCTTATAAACAAAACACCTACTATCCAAATCACTTTATACGAATAACGTTTACCATTTTGTTGAGATAAGCCTACAGAAATGATGTCTGTTGTAATATGTTCCACAACATGACTTGAACGACGACTGGCTGCCACCGATTGCAACCATAGTTTTTCCATGAAGTGCCACCACTTTTGCCCGTGAGCTCGGTCACTATAAACATGGACGAACTTGCTTTCTCTATTCTGGCAGCTTGACAGTTGTTATGAAATCGCTTGCCCCGGTCTGTTTTTAATTGCGTGACTCCCGTGTTGCATAGTGCTGTTTCACAGCAGTTCAACCCACAAAAAGCTGTTGTAATGTTTGGTTCCCTGTAAGTTCTGCAATCTTTGAGAGTACACGATGAATTATGCCAACAGGCGCGCTTGAATTCTTGCGTTTGTCGGCCGTCTATATGTTGAAGAATGCGGTGAAAAGTGAGACATGTATTCATTATTGGATGACAGTCACTAGATTTGATACTTTTCCTTCGAGCATCGCAGTCTTTCCAAGAGACAGTAGACTCACAAACGTAACATTGAAGGCATTTCACTGTTCAAAAAAGAAGAAAATGAAAAGAAAACAACCAGGAAAGCATAATTAATTTATATACTTTTTAATTAAAGAGTGCTGAAGCGTGCGTTCTGATCATTTTAATTTTGAATTTAGGCTTAATTTTTTCAGATTTATGTATTGTTTTGAAAATCAAATTAAGGAAGTATCATATAAGCTCACTAAGACACGAATATATCACTGAGCAATTGGCTAGCTCAGTGAGCTTTTATCATGTAATTCCAAAAGTCACAGTACAGAAATATAATTACCATAGCTGGAAAGAGCACGTCAAAATTAGTAAAACTGTGAAGTTTGAATGAAGTGACTTTCAAACTCACGAAGATATGAATTTTCCGAAATCGAAATTTTGCCGAGTATGAAAACATTCGCTGGTACAGCAAAGGTTTTCTTACACTAATTTCACATGCACTTTTAAAGATTCATATTCTCGCGAGTTTTGAATTTAATTCCTTCAAACTTCACTGCCTTGCTTATTTTAACGTGCTCTTTCCAGCTATGGCAATTCTTTTTCTGTTTTACGAATTTAAAACTAAAATACCTGAAAAAAGCTCATTCTCTTTGAATTGAATTACTTTATATCAGCGACAAAAAGCCAAAATGTATACGCAAGTATAAAAACTCACAGCTATATGAAAACAAACTATTTACTGCGTTGCTAATGTGGTTGTGCCACTTAGGCAAACCACATTGACCGCAAAACTACTACCCTCTTAAAATATTATTGCCAAGTTACTGCAGTGCACTGTAACTAATTAATCAAATCAATTTTAGAATAAGGAATTCAAACAAGGCCGAGCTTATCGCTCACTTCAACTCTGCTGCATGGAAGTTATCTGCAGTTTTTTTTTCTGTTCATGCCGAACTCAGGTTAATCCTTACCTGGTGCGATGAATGCAAGAAGCAGCAAAACCTTCATTTTAGAAACTTTAGATTAAAACAGTAAACACCTTTACCAAGACATTTAGTGATTCGGGATCCTACTGTCTGCTCTACCATCGCCGCTTTTACTCGTATTTTACGAAATGCTTGAGAAAAATATAATAACACTATACACGTTTCAATTGACTAAGCTAGCTGGATCGAAACTAGCATTAGAAATACATACTGACATTTGCAGTACAGACAAAAAAATTAACTCGTACAAGAAGGCTGCTGTAATAATAGTAAAAAGATCAACTACTAGATCAACTACTTTTGCGTGACATTTTTAATAAAAATCCATGTTTTACAAGTATAGCTTTAACTAACTTCACTTTTTTCGCAGAGCTGCGTATAGTTTTACAACATTAGTGGACATCAGTTGCTTGATTGTCAGCAATATAGTCAGCTACATATTTTACTTTCATATGTGTCAATCAGTGTCATAAACATGCATGGGACGTAACACAACAATCATCAGATTGTGAGATCGTATTGGTATTATCCCTTAAACACTGTCAAAAAAAAGTATCATCCTCTCGAGACACAATTGTAAGATGGTACATTGACAATGATATATAAGGCGGAGTGCCCTTAACGAAAATATATTCTCTCTAGGCTTAGGGGAGGCAATAAAATCAATAAATGGAGTTTTGAAATGAGTTAAAACAGACCTAGACAAGCTAGGGGACAGCCATATATATTTGGAACAGTTTGGTACTAAATGCTTTTCAAAACTCTCCTTTTTACATTTTTTTTTGGCTGTCTATCTACTCTATCTATTATCTTCTTCTTTAAATATGAAGTCGCATTAATACGAGTATGTTTTCCTGGACAAGTTCAGTTTACTTGATAAGAAAACTAGCTATCGTATATAGTAGGCGACGAAAAAGTGCAGTGCCTTGTTTTCCTTGCCAAGTTGCCTTATTGAAAACCAGCTTTTTCCTTGTCAGTCAAGGAACTGAAACGGCTTGTTGAAGTAAAGATTTGATTATGAACAGGGGCGTACAGGGGGGGGGGGGGGGGGGGTTCTACGGCACGATTCACGAAAAATAAAAACGTCAAATCAAGAATCACAGACCACTGTCTGATATTTTCCCGAAATAAAGCCGGGAAAGACGACTAGAAAACTGTTTAATTATATTATGCTCAACAGTACACCGTTCATGCATTACGTTTAATTTTGAGATTGAATAAAACTAAAAAGCGCAGAACTGGGACAATTTGATTTACTTTTTCAGTGCATGATTCACGTAGAAAAAGGCAACAAAATATACCGAATCTCGAACAATTATTTCTGTTTTTCTCGTGTCACGTAAATATCATTTTTCACGAATGACGAGAAATGTTTTTTTCGATCTCCGAATTACGAAAAATGAAAATGCTTGATCACGCCCTGTACGCCCCTGTGTGAAGACGAACAGCAAAGGAACTTGACAAGTATTCCGCCTTGCAAAGTAAATTTACGGCACAAAGAAAGTTGTCAAGGAAAACATTTGTCGTCTACATCCACAAGCAAGTTTTTTCTGGACAAGGACAACGTGCCAAGTCAAACTTGTTGATCCGTCATCTACATGAGCTGACATGAGCGCGAAAACTTGACAAAGAAACATGTCGATTAAGGAAAGCTTGCTCGTGATGCAGCTTTGTATTCAGATGTTGCATGTGTATATGTCATGTTGTATGTGTCGTTCGATTACCATACGAACGCTTCTTCAAACAGTTGCGATCAAGCAAAATGCACCATTAAAACAAGAATGAACAGATTGGCACCAAGTAAACCGAAAATGAAACCATCATCTGATTGGCTACTCCCTTATTGTGAGGCACCTGCCTCAGCTCGTATCCACTATTACCTGACGGCGTGACAGCGTTACAGAGCGTTGTGTTACAGCATTCAATTATTTGACACCAGGCTCTTTCATTACTCACGTAGGTTTTGGAACACTGTTCCTTGGAACAACTATCGGTGTCAAAGCAAGCTTTCCAGAAGGTGTGCGATTGTTGTCCTCCATCACCACCGATTTGTTGGATAAGATGGGATGTAACGCAGACGTTAAAACCATTTCCACACGACTCGACTTTTTGGTGCTTGGCACAGTCTTCCCAGGAGTAAGTTGATTGGCAGTCGTAACAACGTAATGGAAAAACTATGAAGAAAAATATAGTTTGATCAGAAAGAGGAGAGAAACCTGCGGCAAATCTATCTCCTCCTCCCTCGTTTTTAAGCAAATTCATAGACCTTCTTCATAACTGAGCAACTTTTTTAACCAATTTCAGCATATCCTCACTAGTTTCCTTATTCCTCACACCTTCGTAATCTTTTCAATTTAATCCTTGCTTTCCCTAATTAACTTTCTTCCCCATTTGTCTTCGCTATACAATAATCTGCCTATATTTTTCACTACACTCCCGGTTCCTCTCCACTCATCATAGAACGAGTATACAATAAGCATATTTTATACCAAGATGACAGAACAACGGTATGGCACGATTTTCAATGTACTGATACGTACTATATTACGTACGCAACTATTACCGTAGCCTGGATATCCTTTATTGTAACTAATTACGTATGTCAGTTGATCTGCATCATATGTTACCCTCTCGTACGGTACGGAGATACAATAGAGAAATTCTGGAAATGTATGCAGTTTAAGAGGAGATTTTTTCCATGACGAGCAATAATGGCGAAAAGCGCCAAAAACTAGACCTAATTCGTGCACGTTTTCGTTCTGGATTAACACTCAAATCCTTTTTCTACCGGCCGTTTAAAAACTGATGTGTCAAGATAAAATACCTGTTTAAAACGGATTTTGAATTGTACAAAGACGTTTTCTTGAACTTGTGTTGGGATTAAGCTTTTTCAAGCTGAATATAAAGAAAACATATAGCAAATGAGCAAATGAAGTCCTAAACCTCATTTCCGATCCAAATTTTCGCTTTGAATTAACACTTTGATTCAACTTTCATCGGTCAAAACTACTTACAAACAACTTAAACTTTCTGACAGAAATGATGTTAGTTTTGTGCAACAGCTATTCTTCCACTCAGGAGTTTTTGTCGTTCACTACTCGAACTTGAAAAAAAATCCCCTCAACATTATTTCTTCTTATTACTAAAGTCAATTGAGTCCTATTACATTTGTGTAACATAACAATCCTCTTAGAGATTGCACAACTTGACGCAACTTGACACAACTTGACGCAACTTGTATCTCAGCGCTCAAACATTTCACACAAAGACAAAGCAAAACGAAACGAAAAGCCATGCTTTTACATGCACAACAACTGAGTAAACATTTATTTCATGGTTATTGATCTCCATTAAAAAAATCCAGTTGATGCAACTGTGCTGGTCAATGCTAGCTAATGCTGCGTGTTTGGGAGAGTCGCTAGCCTTGCATGATCTGCATGGTCATCAAAATTGCTGGGTATATAATGTTGGAAATATATCGATATCAACCAGCGCAGCACTCTGTACTCGGCCCATGCAGCTCAAAGAAGCATTACCCTGCGTACAGAACCAACTTTAAGTTTAAAAGGAGGGTTCTGTTTCTACAGCGGGATATGTAGTATACGTATTCAGATTCAATGAAGGTCTGTGCTAGTAATTTTCCAAAAGAATGAGTTGTAGGTCATATACAAATAAACAAACATTATAAAAAATGGCATTCAATATGCTTCAGTACCTGATGAAACGCAAGCAAGAAAAATTAGCCAATAGAACATCGTGAATTCTTCAAGCTTACAGTCAAAAAGATGACTTCTGACCTTTTTGTAATTTTTATCCTTTTTCCAGTGATTCTTTAAACTTCTTATCGGCAGTGAAGCTCAAACACATCTCCGCGTCCCTCTGAGTCAAGAAATCAGTCGTATTTATGTACAGCATAAACAAACCATAAGCTAAAACTTATGGTTTTTATCGTCTTCTTTTAACCAATTATATTGATTCATTTTTTTGATTTCTTGAAATGAAAAGACCATAAGCATACTTTCAAAAGTGAAAACTTTCGATGTCAAAAATTCAAAATAAAACTTTAAAAAATATTCATTATTTTGTTTCATATATTTATACGGATATATTTTATACTATTTTTGTATATTATATTTCTATATCTTTATTTTTGGGGGCAACCTTATTCCACGTTAATTATAACATTAATAAATTGATTGCCTGATTGATCGATTGATTGATTTGTGAGAAATAATTGTTTGATCAGGGGCGTACAGGGTTTTTACGTGAACGCGTGACCAAGCTTTTTCATTTTTCGTAATTCGAGAATGAAAAAAATAATTTCTTGTGATTCGTGAAAAACAGAAATAATTGTTCGAGATTCAGGATTTTGTGGTCTTCTTCTACGTGAATCACTGAAAAGGTAAATCAAATTGCCCCAGGTCTGCGCTTTTTAGTTTAATTCAATCTCAAAGCGCTTATGTAACGTAAAGACTGCATGAACGGTGTACTGAGAGCATAATTCAACAGTTTTCTAGTTGTCTTTCCTTTAATTTCGGGAATATATAAGACAGTTGTCCGTGATTCGTGATTTGATGTTTTTATTTTCTGTGAATCGTGCCGTGGAGCCCCCCTCCCCCAGTACGCCCCTGTTTAAAGCATGTTTACGAAAAAGTTTTTGTTGGACATATCTTCTCAATATCTTCCATAGGTTCTCTTGTAGCAGTTTTTCGCTTGAGTCATGAAAGCCGTAACAATAAATGAAAGTGTAATAATTGGTTTGGTACAATAATTTTCCCAAATAAGAACACAATTATAATGCGTCTTAATTGCAAATGTTCAGTTTCACTTTCTAAAATTAACGTGAACGCTGAAGAGATAACTCGGGCTTTCCGGGGAAGCTAGTGCAGTATTAAAGGGTGGAGAATTATATATTGTAGTTTTTATTCAGTCGTTTCAGCACCAAGAATATATGATTGAATAACTCAAATATTGTTCATCACAAAATCTCTTTGCTTAAATTTTCAAAATAGAATCATAAAAACGAGACCCTGAGAAGTGTTTGTTAGGATCTTTTGCAATTGTGTCGAAAAAGAAGCGTCTGGCTGCTGTCTTCGGTCTAGCTACTAGTTACAACTAGGGGTTTGTTTACTGCATGACTGCTTGTAAGAAATTGCATGCATGGCCATGGAAACACTCCGACCTTTTTCAGTTCACTTTTTTTTCTGTCCTAAATGGGTGCAGATTCTTTTCAAAACGGGAGAAAATTAAAGAAATGACAAACAATCTTTTTAACCTTGGCGGTCTTTGCCATTTTGGTATTTCTTGGTATCAGATTAAAGGTTAAATTATTTTGAGTGAACTTAGCTTTTTACAGAGTTTGTTTATCATGAAGCGGCTCTCATGAGGTCCACATGCAACATGTGTGTGAACACTTGGTAACACAAAAGGCGAGTTAAGTTTGAACTTCTAGAAAAAAGACGGCCTTGAATGAACGTGACTTGGGTTTCCAAAACAATGATTTTGTAGTGTGTTGACTGAAACACATTTGAATAACAACTTTTGTTTCAGAGGTTTTGATTCTCAAGCGCTTAAACGTGACATTTATTCAGTGAGGAGAAATAGAAACGCGATGGTCAAGGCGACAGTACTAGTACGACCAAGGTCAAAACCAGATTTCATGCATGTTTTTACCGCTTTTATTTTGAAAAAAATTCTTCTTATAACATAATAGAAAAGCAATTTGTTCTAAGAAAAATATCATTTTGTCAAGCATTTCAATGGTAGCTCGAGACAATGTCTTCTGTATGAGTCTCTGAACGAGGACTTGATAAACGAAGGCCTCTATTTGGGGTTAATATTTGCTAGAAATACCATCTCAGCTAATCTGGTTTCAATTTAAGATCATTGATTGTCGCCCATTTTCCATTTCCCGACACTCTCTCGACTGAAACTGAACAATCTTCAACATTACTCAACTTGGAGGAAGAGGGGAGGGGAATCAAAGGAGAACTGATGAGAAGTTAAAAACTACTTGTAAAAATGAGGCCCCCGAAACTTTTGAAAGGCCTCTGTAATTGGACTAAGAAAGCAAAGTTAAAAGTCTATGTTTTCAGTTGCCAAATCAACTAGAAACAACCATAGAGTGTGGCCCGAAGAACTAATTAAAACTGTTCTTCATTGATATTAAATATAGTTCTTGATTACAAAATTTTAAAGGTAGTTGTGTCAGAACTTAACCATGCATGAATCCAGCTTGCAATAGTTAAGCATTTTAAGTGCTTCGGCTTGTGTGACGAAGGCACACTGCACCTCTCTTTCACTATAATCCAAACAGACCAACGTAGGGTTTCTCTTTGACTCCAAACGTGATGTAAACAGGAAATAATATTTAGTTTAGTGATTATATAAGGACTATCGATATTTGTCACACTCGCACACTCTTTAGTCTTTGTACAAACTAGCGAGGCAAGTTCGAAGTACGACTCAGTACAGCCCTAAGTAAGGAAAGCCGTGGTCGAGTAAGGAACTCCTTCTGACAGCCACTCCGACTAAGGAAAGTCTTTCTGGTTGGCCTGGCTCTACCTCGACTTGTAGTACGAACTCTTGCTTAGCTTGTAGTTCTTGTGCGAAGACTAATAAACGAGTTGGCAGGGCAGGCGATCCCGACTAGTCTCTCATAACACACACTTTTAAAAGTTGTGGAAATTACAGTCACGTATGCGCACCCTCCCCTCCCTCTGCTATTCCCCTTTTGTCCCTTGTCTCGATCCTCTATCTCTCTGTGAGGTTTTGAAATGCGTTCTTATTCGGCATCAATTGCCTTAGAAGTAAACTTTTAAGGTTTCTTTTATTAAAAAACGGTCCTCGACATTACAAATCACGTTACCGGCTCATGTTATTTCTCCAACAGGAAGACGTGAAAAGAACATACATCGTCATTGCAAGCTAGAAAATTAAAATCCAGTTTGGTAAATTCTCTTGTCGCTCATTGTGTCACCATAGCAACAGTTTCCAACCGGCTACTGGTACGGGTTTACTGAAACACTCGCGCGGTAGACAGTTGAAAGTTACACTCTACGTGACTATGTTCAGTTATACAAAATATGTTGTGCAAAAAGTCGACATCCAAAACTAAGAAATTTTGAGAAATAGAAGAAGATATTCACGCTAGAAACGCCACCAACAAGAGCGTTTTGATGCATAAATTCTCAAATTTCAAAGACTTTCACAACTCGAACGTTAAGCGTTATGAGTTGGAATAATTATCTTGCTCGCTAAGAATGCTGGATAGGAACTATATTGCAAAAAAGGACGAAATAAGCAAGGGTGTCGTTCAACACAAAAATACGCACTGTTATCTTAATGACGTCACGCAATATATCAGAAATGGTAATGGTCGATGTAAATCTTAACGGAAACAAGTAGTTTAAAGCTAACTAATAGAACCCTTATCAAATGAATACTTGTTAAAAGCCCATTAAGACATCGAGTATGCAGACTTCTTGACCGTAACGTTTTTAGCCTACTTTTCACAAGATGGCAACACAGTATCTTAATTGACGATAATTTTTTTGGTGTTTCAATTCGCCGCCATATTAATTGTTTAATTTGAATTCCAGGAAAAACAACAGACAAAACAACGCAAAACCTTCTTAGTTGTATATTATGTAGTTTCTGGTGTGTTTATCAACAATTTATTCTTGAGACTCGCATGAACACGGAGTTGACCAACATTCCAATTTGTGAACGTAAAGAATCAAATTTAAGATGAAAAATCGGCGTTCATACTTGCAAATTTGAAGTTTGAACGTTCATTAAGTTCAATTAGTAACAGTCTCTGGTCTTTCTTTCATTTCTACTTTCCATGTTTTTAGTTCTTCAAATGAGCTGACCATTTCTAGAACTTTTTGTTTTCCTGTATTTTGTTTTTTATTTTTTGTTTGTTTTTTGTTTTTTTGTTGTATATAGTTTTACTTTCAACAGTTATTTAAATCTTGACAGGCATCAGCTGCACGCATGGTTTCACTGACACAGGAAGCGAATTTTAAAATTTCCAAGGCAGAGGAGAACTCTAGATAGCGTACTCCTTCAGGGCGCACTTAGCTGGCATGGAATTTTCTATCCCGCTGGGATTTTAGATACGTTATAACTGCAACGATACAGTCAGACAAAACTCATTTACTTCTATTTTCGTGTAATCAGTTCTACTGATCCATTATGATGCTTTCGATGTTCAGTATTTAGACCTGAATGTCATCCACTTAATTATCCCTGGGGGGCATTAGTTGATAAACGGTTTACTAAAATATCCCAACAACTCCAAGAAGTCGATAAATCAGTCAAAACAAAACATTAACATTATTTACGCCTATTTGCGGTCAAAAGACATTTATTGTGCTTGCACCATTCATGATTTCGCGTCAGCCGTTCTGTAGATTATTTCTCACCCAGGGGTGAATTCCTTTTCATTTTAACTGTTGTATTCTTTCCTAAATCAAAACCTTTTTAGGCTTAACCACAAACAAGCCGTTTTGATCTCCTGCCTGTTTATAAACGATCTCTCAATCAGTGGTGAATTCCTTTTTAATGTTATATTCTTTCCTGATGTCAAAACGTTTTTATTGAACTTTACTTTTAAAAATAAATCTTTTTTAAGCTAAACTATCCATAGGCTCAGAAGTAGTAACTCCAGAAATTCAGTAATGTGACGGGTTTTTTTTTCTGCTAATCGTTTTTCATCTTTTAAAATATGCAAGAAGTTATATATGTATTGACTTTTTTCCGAGTGAGCTATCGTGGGCTAAAAGCGAATTCTCTCAGTTTGCTTCTGCAACATTTCGTTAGTTCACTTAACCCACATTTGTACGTGTCTCCGCCTAATTTGAAAAAATCCTAAAGCAAAAAGTACAATCAATCAACTAACACGATGTCCATTTACCATGAATAGAGCGTTTTCGTCACTGGAAGTTTGAAGAGTACAAAGAGACTTACAGTTCGTTTGAGACGTTGTTCATTGATAATTTCGACATAAGGACCAAAACTAAGTATTTTCAGTAAACGCTAAAACATCAGTTATTGCACCATACAAAAACTAGCATCAATATCTACGCTTGTGCTAAAACTATTTTCTTGGTGTAGTAGTTTGTTTACATCGCGTCTTAGCTGGTAATTAACTTAACAAAAGACTGAAAAGGCGAAGCAGTGTGGTTTTCTCTTATCCTTGGAATTTTGCCACGCTTAATACACAAAGAAAGGCCCCCAATTTTTGACTAGACAAAACAAATCATGTTCAACGTGAAAAGGACTTTTAACTGAAAAGCAATTATATCATACTCAAACAAAAACACCTGTGAGGTTATAGATTTTATGATGTCAAAACGTGCCTCCGGAGACGCGCACGCCAATCACTTCTATATTTCTCCATGAATCATTCTTATCGATTTCCGGCCTTTCGAGCTTAAGTGCCTTTCATTTGCCGAGTTCTGAAAAGGCAGTGCTGTTTCTCTTTTACCAAGCATTTATAGAAGGCTGGACGCCGATTCTTTCGTTATCTTTTGTTCTCCAATGCAATCTTCACGTGCTACTCGATTTTGATTCAAATGTCAAACAACGAACCAATCATCTTGTAAAATACAATTACTTATTACTGATCCTGCAACGACTGATCCAGATTCTACGCTGACTCCGTGCTGGGGCAACCATAAAGACAGCTGAAGTATCCATTAAGTTTCAACTTTGTCACAATTCATGTCGAAAATTGAATTTACAATGAAGTCATCATTGAAAGTTGTGGTTATCTTGCAATTGTGCCTGCTACTTTCTCATGGTAAGAATAAGAGACTGAAATTTAGTCTTTATATGCTTTTTTCATTCATTTAGTTTATTATAAGTTAGTGTGAGTTAAAGTAGAGTGCATGCACTTAATCCGTGAAACAAACACTACTAATTAGTAGTAAATAGTGTTGATTAGACAATAGGAAACAGAGGAATTACCATAATTTAGCACTATTTTGTACTATTTATGCTTCACGGATTAAGTGCGTGTACTCTAGTAGTCAGTTGTAAGCAGTAGTAATAACTTAAGAACGTTTTGGGCTAAATGAGGCAGTTTGGGGAAACCAATTTAATGTTCATGCATCCTCTTAAATTAGACTGTGAGCCCATTTATATTTGGAATCGTTTTGTTGTTTTTATGAGTTGTTGTTGTTGTTTGTTGTTTTGATGTTTTGCTTGCTTGCTTGTTAAATTGTCTATCTGTTTATTTCTTTGTTTGTTTATATTTGTTTAGTTGCTTGCTTGTTTGTTTCTTTGTCCGGCATTGTTTGTTGGTTTGTTTGTTTACTTGTTTGTTTGTTTTGTAAATTATTAAATTTGCTTTTGTTTGTTTGCTTGCTTGCTTGCTTGATTTTTGTTTCTGTTTTTCTAATTGGTTTGCTTGTTTGTTTTGTAAAGTTAATTTTGTTTGTTTGTTTGCTTGCTTGTTTGTTTTTGTTATTTTTGTTGTTGTTGTTGTTGTTGTTGTTGTTGTTGAAGTAAAGTGAGTACGAGTAGTACTAACAGAAGCAATAACTAAAGTAAGTTTTGGAATAAATGGAGCATGCAGTTAATCAGACATCGGTCAAGGATGGAGAAAGCATGGAAAACCTAGTTAGCTCCTAGCTGTTCGATCAATGTTCGCTGTTCAACCGCTTTCACGTGTGAACCCGGCATTTTAATTGAAACGCTTTTTTTTTTGCTTTTTTTTTTGCCTTTTAATGATTTATTTTTGTAATTTGCTTGCTTGCTTGCTTGCTTGCTTGCTTGCTTGCTTGCTTGCTTGCTTGCTTGCTTGCTTGCTTGCTTGCTTCAGCTGCTTGTTTTATAGATCATGGTCGTTCACTAACATTAAATCTTGACTTCATCTAACATTTTCCAAGTCATTCTTTGGTTTACATATGAGGCACACCACACTTTTTCGAATCATCCTTATCCTATTACCATGCTAAATTATTCTTTTAATAATAATGTTTAACGAGGATGCTAACTTACACCGGTAAAGGTGATTTACAGAAGGGTCCTAACATAAATATGAAATAAACATAGAACATGTAAACTATGTACTAGATTCGAAAATATATAAATCGATTAAATGTATACTATTTAAGCAATATAAAACGCGCGCGCATGTCTCTGTACTGTGATATGAACACGATGGAAGATGTAGAGCAAGAGAAAAGCAGGCTTAGGAACACGAGGCTTAACCTCATCTTAACCTTAACCTTACATCTTCCAGAGTGTTTATATCACAGTACAGAGACACAAGCGATTGTTTTATATTGCTTTTATAAAATATTTTCTACGTTTTTTGAGCGAGCCATGTCTCTGTCCTCTGATATAAACATGGTGGCCAGCCAATCAGCGCGCGCGTTATATCTCAAATATTTTATAAATAAATAGAAATACCACTAACGTAAGTTATCATCATATAAATAAATTAAGCTTAGAAATTCGTTTCTTAAAATTAAAATTGTTAAAGTAGCATCTTCACGTATAGTGATGCAGATCCTATTCCACACAATGGTAGGAAAGTTAAGTGTTGTCCAATGGCCCCACCTAGTGTGAGCTTGTGACTTTCGGACATTCTTATTTCTAGTATTATATTGATGGAAATTCTCAATTAACTTGTATGCTCT
The DNA here is from genome assembly GCA_029948255.1 of Telmatactis stephensoni. Lineage (NCBI taxonomy): Eukaryota > Metazoa > Cnidaria > Anthozoa > Actiniaria > Isophelliidae > Telmatactis > Telmatactis stephensoni. The sequence continues at coordinate 328,661 of JALIZF010001786.1, forward strand.
AATAAGTTATTATGGCATTTATACAAGAAAATAGCACGATGTTCAGCCCTCCTTTGATCTAGTAATTTTTTCCATGAGCATCTAGAGCATCACTAGCAGAGGCTTGTGGGGTAAATCTAATATATTTCATTAATTGTTCTTTCTACGAAATGTACATGCAGAAATATTATTGGGTTTCTCAATTATTGGCCAGGCCTTACAATAGTTCAGTGTATGATAGATGTGTAACTGGCTGGTTCTAAAATTCTATGTTCGAACTTTTCTTTTGATAGTCCGCAAGTCCTCTTCGCTGCAGTGTATTCGCTGCCTATCCTACAAGTCGTGGGACGACTGTAATCAGAGAGCAAAGATTGTAAACTGTTCCGAGGTCCTCGATGTTTGTGTCAAATATCATAAGACCGTTACTTTACAAAGCGGTCACCAGGAACCGTTATTTGAGAAACGTTGCTGGCACACCCCAGAATGCAGTAACGAGAAGTGTAGAAAACCCCCAAGCAACAACGTCAAAGGTTCATGGTGTGAAATGAATTGCTGTAATGGATCCCTGTGTAACACTGGCGTGACGTCACACTGGGCTAAACAGCACTCTTTAGCCAAAGAGGAGTTGGTCCAGTCAAGTGGCCATGGAAGTATTAACATTGTTGAGAGCAAACACGGGCTTATTGCTGTGATACTTTTGTTGGTCACCTTGGTATTGGAGACTCTCATTAATTAAACTGTTCTGGAAAGCAAATTCCGGTGCCTCAGATAATGTAAATAATACTATTTGCATGAGTTTGCATTTCCTCTATAGAACGGCTGATCTCGGTGCAAGTCTTCAATTTGGTCTTAGACATTAACTTGGTCACTCACTCGCACGGTCACATGCGAGAAGACATATAAACATAAGACTAACATAAATATGTAATTAGTGTACATATTGATAAAGTGATTAATTCCTCATCCACTGAAAAAAGTTATAGGAAAAAAAGTCCACGGAAAAGAACGAAAGTTACCCTAAATCCCTGTAAACGTTTTTCCTATAAAATTAGCACGGTGCAACATTCCTTAACATCGTGTGCAACACATGCAGTTACACCGTGTGTCCACTCCTGCAACATTTGGACGTATTTGCAGACTTAATTTAGGATCGAATTGTACTTCTGTAACATATTTTACAACATGCACAACGCAACTGTGTTGCGCGCGATTTTGCAGAACACTTTGCATCGTGTGTTCGAGTATAGCAATAGCCCTTCTTAAGTTTGTGACCGCATGCGCACTTCGGCGATATCGCTTCAAAGCAAAGCCATCAGACATTGACGGGCCACAAATTCAAACCAAGTGCAACAGCAATAGATCAGCATAAACAGCAACTGGAAAATATGATCAGCAACTGGAAAATATCGTCTAATTACAAATGATTTAAAGGAGATAACACTCAGAGAATGAAAAATATCTTATCGTAGCTCGTGAATAAAAAAGAACAATACAGCAAGGAAAAAATTTAAGCAATGACAAAATCACTTACATTAATTTTATATATAAAATGATTTTAAGGAACGTATGGTTTGTAGATATATCATAAATTTCACATCGGTGATTTTTATAGAAATCTAACATGGAGTTGTTGGATTTTAATCTCAGGAGTTTACAGCGAAAATCGTTGCATCGCGACCAGCAAATTACAAATTTTGTTTTGATTTTGGGTTTTTCTGAGCCGTCAATCAGTTTGGAGGTGGAGCTTCTTTCAAATCAACCAATCACTGAACGAGTTCGTGAAAGCTCCGCCCCCAAGAATGATGGACAGATCAGAAAAACCAAAATTTTACCGACGTTGGAGGTCGCGATGCAACAATTTTCGCTGTAACCTACAATAGCTTTATAACTTTTAATCGAAAGTATTTAAGAGTTTAAGGCAATTAATTATGGCCTGAAATATTATCATTGAATTACATTTATAACATTATTGTAATGTTTACAAGAATGTTAGAAAACATCATAGTGTAAATATTTGTAAATAAATTCTACGTTTGATCTTTAACAGAATTTCAATATATTTTGTAAAATATACTGATTGATCTTTTTAAAAATGGAAAAAAATGTTCAAAGTACAATAAATGCTCTTGCCACCATTATAGACTTTATGATAGATATAATTGTAATGATATATAATCTATGAAGCTACGTTTTTATTGAAATCAGTTTTATTCCAAGTCAAAAAAACCAGTTTGTTGCACTACTATTGGCACGTGAACTGTTAGCATGCAGTGGGCGATTCAGGGGTTGTTCCAAGGGTTCAGTGGAACTCTCATCAGTAGAATGGAATTTATTTATACAATCATTTTAATGTACGGTACTTCTAACTTAGTTCGATCGCATCCAGGTGTTTTTGCTCCCTCATTGTTTGCAAAAGTTGGAGAGTTTGTTCTGAGAACTAGACTGGCGAAGTGTTTTGCTCCCCCCCCCCCCCCCCTCCCCCCTCCTTGGAATCCTGGATCCGCTTCTGGTTAGTTTCCAAAAACAAACCTAACAGCAGCAGCAGCAGCAACAACAACAACAACAACGACGACGACTTACATACAGTGAAAAAAGGTATATGAATTAATTGTAAAGTGTTGGACTTGATTGAACAGCAAAATACAAGTCATCATGTATGCAAGTTTTCAAATTTAGTTGATAAAATACTATTATCCTGCATTAAATCTAGAGTTTCTAAGATGTCAATCGTTAACTGACTCGCGCTATAGCTAGTGCACAGACCTCTCGCGGTAAAACGAATGTTCTCTAATAAAAGTGCGCGCGCGCAAATATGCGCGGTAGATGCGCAGTGGTAAGCGTCCCGATCTACCTTAAACAGTGGAATCGTGAATAAAGCTAGTTAGCTCTACATTAATAAGTTGCTGATACCAAAGAAGACTGTTAAACTACTGTTATACACGTAGCTCAACATATCAAAGGAAAAATTGTAAATCGGGGGCATGTTATAAATTGAATTTGTTTTTGTTTTGTTTTGTTTTTGTTTTTGTTTTATTAATATTATTATTATTATTTGATGGACCGGCTGAACACAAAGAAGCTTAACTGAGAAAAAAATAATAGGGAATCAGGCCCTCGAGCCAACCAAATTCATTTTTATGTCGTTTGTTTAGCAGTGCTGAGCAAATTGTAAATTACAATCGTTGACTGACTCGCGCTATAGCTAGTGCACAAACCCCTCGCGGTAAAACGATTGTTCTCTAATAAAAGTGCGCGCGCGCAAATATGCACGGTAGATGCGCAGTAGCAAAAGAGTCCCGATGTACCTTAAACACAGTGAACAGTGGAATAAAAGTTAAATAAGACGGAGATAGCTAGTAGTTCGTAAGACTGAAGTAAACAGCAACGTTTCGCGTCAGTATTGTACAATGTTTACATAAAACGATTGAACAACTAGTGTAAATATTGACATAGAATAATTAGGTTTAATAAAAGCGAAATATCACAGAAAAAGTGAAAGCATCCAGTTGTTGATAGTTTTTTTTATGGTGGATTGATCAGGAAATTTGTAGATTATTTGATAATTAATTTGCAGATCATTAATAAACTACTGATACCAAAGAAGTCTGTTAGACTACTGATATACATGTAGCTCAACATATCAAAGGAAAATTGTAAATCGCGGGCCACTTAGATTTGTATTGTAATTTATTCTTGTTTGGTGGACCTGAACACAAAGAAGCTGAACTGAGAAAAACTATTAGCGAACTAGGGCCACCGAGCCAACCAAATTCGTCTTTACGTCGTTTGTTTAGGTTCAACCTCAGCACTGCTGAGCAAAAAATCTTGAAAACATAACAGTAGCAGCAACTGCGATATCTATCACTAAATAGAGGGATCGAATGGTCGCTGTAGTATCCTGCACTGGAACATATAGAATATACGGCTAGCACGTCTTAATTCAGTGATGGAGTTTGTCAAAAGGCTGTTGTTGTTTGTTTTAATTTTTGCTGCAATTGTCTACAAAGGTAATTATTCCTTTCTTAAGAAGTGCATATTTAACTTGACCAGTCAAAAAACAGACTTTGATTCCAGATCATTCCCGTCCTACAAGTCTGCAATCCTCATTTTTTTTCTCTATGCAGGTTACAGTCTGCAATGTTATGAATGCGAGTCAACTGATTCCTGGGAAGAATGCGAAAGCAAGCAAAAATTGCAAAACTGCAGTGATAGCGGCGAACAAGTTTGCATGAAAAGACTCAGGTGGGAATCGTTTGTTACAAGATAAGGAGTGCGTGTACAGTGTTCGCCTTTCAATCGGGTACTTTCGGTAGTTGGAGTGTGTAAGTTGGTTTTCTTCTTCGCTTGTAGCGGTTTTTACATTCTCAATGTAAACTCTCCAGTTTTCCTGTCAGCAATTGAAAACTAACTAATGAGTTGAAAGAGGTCTATGTCTTAAAACGGATACGGAGTTTTGGTACGTACGTTTGATTTTGGGAGCTGTTTCTCAAAACGGGATTCTAGTGTGTTTCATTTTCAAAGTTTTTCAGAGGTTGATGCGTGTTTTCGGTCTCAGAAACAAGACGCTGATTCATTGGTCGGTGGGGAAAACAAAATGTCGCAGAACAATAGAGATAAAGTAGCCAAATTCGATCTTTCTCACATTTTTATGTGATGGTGTGATGATGTCTCACAGTTGATATAGATTTTGTGCAGCAGAACTGAGTACCAAATATTTCATGAAATACAAAGTATATACTAATGAATCAAGTTATTTTAACTTGTCGTGAACTTTCATAGCTTCATGAGTGATAGTATCAGAATATAGAAAACACAGTAGACTTGGTGGACTATTGGATACGCCATACATTGTCGTATCGACTTCCGTGAGGGTTGGTGTTGATAATTCATGTGTGTATTTTACTACCAGTCACCACAAAATGACATTTTGGATACCAGTTTCAAGAATCCCTTACTGAATAGCATACTTGATTTGAATATCGCATAATGAAGCTAATTTTAATTCATTACAATAAATAACGATATTTATTACTTTGTGATTCTACTGATAGTGCTATGAATTGAGTGTTCTTTATTTTAATACTCGCAGGACGGTTCGATATAAAATAGGAAACAAGACGGTATCGACATATCTGAAGACATGCTCTTTGAAAGCATACTGTAACGAAGATTTCTGCCAAAAACCCTACGACTTTATCGAAAAGAGAAACGTCAACGCCATATCATGTAGTATTATCGCATGTAAACAAGAATCAGACAGACCAAAGATAGCCGACAAGGGAAATAATCCAGTAAGGAAACCAAACGTGGTCAGCAAAAAACAAGCAAAAGTGGAACTCAATAACCGTAGTAGCCAGCCAGGATTTTTATCCAACAAAGGTATATAATTATTTCTTCGTTCAGGAAATCACATCATATCCTCCCTACAAGTCTACAATCGTATTCTTCTTTATACAGGTTACAGTCTGCAGTGTTATGAATGCAAGTCAACTGATTCCTGGGAAGAATGCGAAAGCAAGCAAACATTGCAAAACTGCAGTGATAGCGGCGAACACGTTTGCATGAAAAGACTCAGGTGGGAATCGTTTGCTGCAAGATAAAGTAGTGCATGGAGAGCGTTCGCCTTTCACCTCCTATTTTGACCATCCGCCAGAATCGGCTTCTTTCGGTGGTTGGAGTTTGTTAGTTGGTTTTCTTCTTCGCTTGGAGCGGTTTTTACATTCTCAGTGTAGACTCTCCAGTTTTCCTGTCAGCAATTGAAAACTAACTAATGAGTTGAAAGAGGTCTATGTCTTAAAACGGATACGGAGTTTTGGTACGTACGTTTGATTTTGGGAGCTGTTTCTCAAAACGGGGTTCTAGTGTGTTTCATTTTCAAAGTTTTTCAGAGGTTGATGCGTGTTTTCGGTCTCAGAAACAAGACGCTGATTCATTGGTCGGTGGGGAAAACAAAATGTCGCAGAACAATAGAGATAAAGTAGCCAAATTCTTTCTCGCATTGTTATGTGATGGTGTGATGTCTCACAGTTGATATAGATTTTGTGCAGCAGAACTGAGTACCAAACATTTCATGAAATACAAAGTCTATACTAATGAATCAAGGTATTTTAATTAACTTGTCGAGAACTTTCATAGCTTCATGAGTGCTAGTATCAGAATATAGAAAACACAGTAGACTTGGTGGACTATTGGATACGCCATACATTGTCGTATCGACTTCCGTGAGGGTTGGTGTTGATAATTCATGTGTGTATTTTACTACCAGTCACCACAAAATGACATTTTGGACACCAGTTTCAAGAATCCCTTACTGAATAGCATACTTGATTTGAATATCGCATAATGAAGCTAATTTTAATTCATTACAACATTACGATATTTATTACTTTGTGATTCTACTGATAGTGCTATGATTTGAGTGTCCTTTATTTTAATACTCGCAGGACGGTTCGATTTAAAAAAGGAAACAAGACGGTATTGACATATCTGAAGACATGCGCTTTGAAAACATACTGTAACGAAGATTTCTGCCAAAAACCCTACGACTTTATCGAAAAGAGAAACGTCAACGCCATATCATGTAGTATTATCGCATGTAAACAAGAATCAGACAGACCAAAGATGGCCGACAAGGGAAATAATCCAGTAAGGAAACCAAACAGCAAAAAACAAGTGGAACTCAATAACCGTAGCAGCCAGCCAGGATTTTTATCCAACAAAGGTAATTATTTCTTCGTTCAGGAAATTCATAATATTTGACCAGAAATTAACCAAATGACTAGTCCAGACTCTCATTAAATCACATCATATCCTCCCTACAAGTCTACAATCGTATTCTTCTTTATGCAGGTCATAATCGTCTGCAATGTTATGAATGCAAGTCAACTGATTCCTGGGAAGAATGCGAAAGCAAGCAAACATTGCAAAACTGCAGTGATAGCGGCGAACACGTTTGCATGAAAAGACTCAGGTGAGAATCGTTTGTTACAAGATAAAGTAGTGCATGGAGTTGGAGAGCGTTCGCCTTTCACCTCCTGTTTTGACCATCCGCCAGAATCGGGTACTTTCGGTAGTTGGAGTTTGTAAGTTGGTTTTCTTCTTCGCTTGGAGCGGTTTTTACATTCTCAATGTAGACTCTCCAGTTTTTCTGTCAGCAATTGAAAACTAACTGATGAGTTGAAAGAGGTTGAGTATGTCTTAAAACGGATACGGAGTTTTGGTACGTACGTTTGATTTTGGGAGCTGTTTCTCAAAACGGGGTTCTAGTGTGTTTCATTTTCAAAGTTTTTTGGAGGTTGATGCGTGTTTTCTACGGAAGCCGATAGGGGTCACGAGTTGTCGGGAACAAGTTGTCGGGAGCAAGTTGTCGGAAACAAGTTGTCGGGAACAAGTTGTCGGAAACAAGTTGTCGGAAACAAGTTGTCGGAAACAAGTTGTCGGGAACGAGTTGTCGGGAACGAGTTGTCGGAGAAACAGGCAGCCCAAACTCAGCTGTTGTACATTACGACAGATTGTAAATGGAAGGGTGCAAGTTCGAATCCCGGTCCGGGATCGAACCGATAATTTTTTTTTATTCTCTAGTTTCAGTGTAAATCTATTTGTATACACATATTTATATCTTTTTTCACAAATTTTGATTTTTAAAGCTCATTTTCAGTCAGTTTCTGGCCTCGACCCGTCATCAGCGTCAAAGGACTGCAAAGGGTACCTATACCTTTTGCGTGAAACGTGAATGGCTGGTTTATTTTGACGTGAAACGTGATTTAAGGTCTAAAATCTTTTTGCATCCACGTGAAAGCCACTTTTGATTTTTTTGTGCACGTGAAAGAGACTCTTTTATGGTCCGTCACGCGTGAAAAGACCAAATATTTTTGCGTGATTTCATTTTGCAAAGGGGTATAGGGCACCCTGACTGCAGGTAATAGAAATTTACTATTTTTCATTGTGTTCTTACCTACGACTTTTTAAAGTTTATTACTTTATTCCGTAACATCAGTGGAGAATGCTATATAATGATTTAACTAGTTTTTGTCTTGTTACAAATGCTTCGATCGAATTCGAATACCGCGGTGAGTCTTCTCCAATCGTCGAGCTGGAGTGAAAGATTGTTAAATTCACTGAAAGACTTCAGTTGATTTTTAATAATCTTTAATATTGCTGTTTTAAATATTTCTTTAAGCTTAAGAGAATTTTGCAGAAAATATCTCGAGTTAAAATAGCAAATTTCTGTTACCTTCAGAGGACGCCATTTTTGTCGAACTAGATTCCAGTCTTGCTCGACAGTTTTGCTCCGACAACTTGTTCCCGACAACTTGTTCCCGACAACTCGTTCCCGACAACTCGTGACCCCTATCGGCTTCCGTAGTTTTCGGTCTCAGAAACAAGACGCTGATTCATTGGTCGGTGGGGAAAACAAAATGTCGCAGAACAATAGAGATAAAGTAGCCAAATTCTTTCTCGCATTGTTATGCGATGGTGTGATGATGTCTCACAGTTGATATAGATTTTGTGCAGCAGAACTGAGTACCAAATATTTCATTAAGTACAAAGTCTATACTAATGAATCAAGGTATTTTAACTTGTCGTGAACTTTCATAGCTTCATGAGTGATAGTATCAGAATATAGAAAACACAGTAGACTTGGTGGACTATTGGATACGCCATACATTGTCGTATCGACTTCCGTGAGGGTTGTTGTTGATAATTCATGTGTGTATTTTACTACCAGTCACCACAAAATGACATTTTGGATACCAGTTTCAAGAATCCCTTACTGAATAGCATACTTGATTTGAATATCGCATAATGAAGCTAATTTTAATTCATTACAACATTACGATATTTATTACTTTGTGATTCTACTGATAGTGCTATGACTTGAGTGTCCTTTATTTTAATACTCGCAGGACGGTTCGATTTAAAAAAGGAAACAAGACGATATTGACATATCTGAAGACATGCGCTTTGAAAACATACTGTAACGAAGATTTCTGCCAAAAACCCTACGACTTTATCGAAAAGAGAAACGTCAACGCCATATCATGTAGTATTATCGCATGTAAACAAGAATCAGACAGACCAAAGATGGCCGACAAGGGAAATAATCCAGTAAGGAAACCAAACGTGGTCAGCAAAAAACAAGCAAAAGTGGAACTCAATAACCGTAGTAGCCAGCCAGGATTTTTATCCAACAAAGGTAATTATTTCTTCGTTTAGGAAATTCATAATATTTTCCTTTATGTTTAAGAGTGAATTTAGACTTTTCGGCCTTAAACTTTCTGTTTCATGGGTTGGGTGCCACTCTTTATAACCGTACATTTTTATTGACAAATTAGTATATTTTATATTTTTATATCAAATTTTATAGAGTTTATATATATATATATATATATATATATATATATATATTAATATACATGAAAAAATTACTCGATTCTGATTGGTCGAGAACAGTGCAGTTCAAGTGTAACACAGTGCAGAAGAGCTGTAATACAGTGCAAATTACATTTGAATTTATAATTTCAAAGTCGCATTAAGATCAATTTTTCCTTATACTGCTATTGTAAAACATAACCAACAATGCAAATATGGAGGTTTTCATTCATTAAAGTATATGTTTGTTTGAAAAAAATGGCAAAAACTATGAGGATCTGGTTGTCAGTTAAACAATTTTTGATGACTTGCGCGCGCCACTGACGCCATCACATCTCAACGAGCGCGCGCTGAAAGTTTTCTACTCGAAAATATTTTCTCGAATTTTTTCATGTATATTATTAAAAGGTAATCATACGATTTCTCGTTCAATTTGGGATAATTCACACTCGTGTGTTTTTCAAAGAGCTGAAATTGCCACTCGACCTACGGTCTCGTGCAATTTCAACTCTTGAAAAACACACTCGTGCAAATTAATTCCAAATTGAACTCGAAACCGTATGATTACCTATACATATAGTTTTTATAGCATAATTTAATTTTCTGTTTATTTTTTTGTTTGTTTGTTTATATTGTTTTATTTTGTACTCAGGGCTCCTATTGATAGCAGATAGCCTTTTTTGGTACCTGACAGGACTACCCTGAGTCGTTATTGTTTTATTTTAAATAAAGTTGTCATTCATTCATTCATTGACCAGAAATTAACCAAATGAGTCCAGACTCTCATTAAATCACATCATATCCTCCCTACAAGTCTACAATCGTATTCGTCTTTATGCAGGTCATAATCGTCTGCAGTGTTATGAATGCGAGTCAACTCAATCCTGGGAAGAATGCGAAAGCAAGCAAACATTGCAAAACTGCAGTGATAGCGGCGAACAAGTTTGCATGAAAAGACTCAGGTGGGAATCGTTTGTTACAAGATAAGGAGTGCGCGATGGGTGTTCGCCTTTTACCTCCTATTTTGACCCTAGCTGCGTCAGAATCGGCTAATTTCGGTGATTGGAGTTTGTTAGTTGGTTTTATACTTTGCTTTGAGCGGTTTTTATGTTATCCATATGTTGTCCAGTTTTCTGTTGCAATTGAAAACAAATTGATGAGATAAAAGTTGGGAGTCTATTTCTCAAAACGGGGTTGTAGTACTATTTATTTATTTATATTTATTTATATATCTTAATTCTCAAAGGGTTTGTTGTCATTTAGCAAATATACGAATATACGTTTGATTTTGGTTTTTCTAGAGGAAGATATGTGTTTAAAGTCAAAATGCTGCATGAAGAATAGAGTCGCCAAATTCTCACACTGCATGCTACTGAAATTCAACAAGAATTTCAACAACCATTAGATGGTTTATCACAGTTCATATAGATTTTTTCATTGGTCGGTGGGGAAAACAAAATGTCGCAGAACAATAGAGATAAAGTAGCCAAATTCTTTCTCGCACTGTTATGTGATGGTGCGATGGTGTCTCACAGTCAGTTCATATAGATTTTGTGCAACAGAACTGAGTACCAAATATTCCATTAAGCAAAGTCTATACTAATGAATCAATTTATTATGACTTGTCGTGAACTTTCATAGCTTCATGAGTGCTTGTATCAGAATATAGAAAACACAGTAGACATTGTGGACTATTGGATATAAGCCTTAGATTGTCGTATCGACTTACGTGAGGGTTGTGGCCGTAGTTATAAAAGCAGACTTCATATTCACGTATCACGTGCAAAATGATATTTCAAACGGACACCATCGTTAAGAATTCCTTAAGCGCAGAATTGATTTGAAAAGCATATAATTAAGTTGATTTTAATTCATTACACGGCATATAACTGATTTAGCACTTTGTGACAATTCTGCTGATAGTGCTATGATTTGAGTGTGTTTTTTTTTAATTTTCGCAGGACGGTTCGATTGAAAAAAGGAAACGAATTGGTATCAACATATCTGAAGACATGCGCTTCCGAAAGCACACTGTAACAAAGCTTTCTGTCAAAGACCCTTCGACTATATCGAAAGGGACAAAATCAACGGCTTATCGTGTAGTGTTATCGCATGTAAACAAGAATCAGACAGACCAAAGATGGCTGATGACGAGAATCAAGTAAGCAAACCAAACATGGAGCTTGATAGCCAAACACAGCTTATGGTCATCACAGCTATTGGATTGTTTGGACTAATTATGGTTGTTTTGAACGCCTGTATTATATGCTCTGCAAGGAGGGTGTTAATGATCAACAAGGCATTGAACACGCACAAACTAACTACTATTAAAGGAAATCCTTATCTGAAACATATCTGACTGACGGACTGACGGACTGACTGACTGACTGACTGACGGACGGACGGACGGACGGACGGACGGACGGACGGACGGACGGACGGACGGACGGACGGACGGACGGACGGACGGACGGACGGACGGACGGAATGACTGACTGACTGACTGACTGACTCAGACTGACTGACTAACTGGCTTTTAATGATGGTAAAGCAATGAATATAAGCAGTTTTATCTGACCTGTTCTCTCTTGTATTCAAGTCTATAGACAGACAGACAGACAGACAGACACAACTTTATTTTAACACGGTAAAAACATCCGCATATATATTTACAGAAAAGATAAATAAAAACTGGTTTACATGTTTGCCGTGTGGGAATCCGATTTTGAATAAAAATTGTCAAGTCCTCTTTTAAATTGACTGAGGGAACTTGACTTTCTCAGTTCAACAGGAAATCCATTCCACAATACAGAGGCGCTGTAACTGAAGCTTCGCTTGCAGTATTCTGTTCGCGGTTTAGGAATAGTAAGTTTGTTTTCAGAGTTCCTAAGTATATAAGGAGCACTCTTAATGGTGAACAAGTCCTCTAGATAAGTAGGAGTAAGAGTATTCAAAGATTTGTACACCATTACAGCTTTCTGTTTGCTCCTTTTAACTTGCGTTTTTCAAAACCAAGCTGTTTGAGTAATAAGTCCGAGCTAGTGTCATAACTAGAGTAGGTAATAACTCTGGCTGCGCGATTTTGTAGTTTTTGCTCAATTGCTGAGACAGCCCATCCCATAGTTGGGCAACGTTGCAAGAAAGGTATACTAAGTTGTTGTCCTAGTAGTTGCTGCTGCAGAATTGTCTTTGTTACATGGGGGCGACGCATACAACTCATTGCGCGCAACGTTGCAGATGATTAGAACTCAATTCTATTTCTGAAAATGTCGCGCGCAATATTTTTCATATATATATGATATATAATATATAAATTTATATGATATATAAATTAATTGAAAGCGTGCGTCAAAAGTCTTTATTTACCTTTTTCTCATTTAAATATTGTAGTTCAAATATTCATTCAAACATAATATAATAAGCCTGCCCTATATACTGCAACTCGTCGTCTTCTAAAAATATCTTAATTATATATATTTATGTACAATATTTCATTAGTATATCTTTATTCTGATCCACTGTGTGTGTTTCTTTGCCTTTTCTATCATATTTTGTACAAAATCTTTAAACTATATCAAATAAAAAGTCTCCTACCTATCTAGTTTACGTACCCCAAATTTCCTTTCAGTCGTGCAATCACCAATCGCCGACTTGCCATTCGCCATTCGCCCCGTCAACCTTTTTTGAAATAGAGTTTGTAGATAAGATCTGCTTCCTTGCTCGCTCGCTCGTTGACCTTCAAATTCCTGATCACCTCATGAGGTATCTTACGTCAGGGGACTGTCAGGGTTAATGTACATTTAAATTCCATGCAATCAAATGACATTGTTTCTAGATGTGTCGGAAACGAACAGATATCGATCGGGATCTCTCAGCTTGGGGATTCGGACTGACAACAGTGGTCAGCGGTTACAACGTGAAGAAAAACTTGGTAATACCAAACCTTGAGAAGTCAGCAGTCAACACAAATAGAAGGTGAATATTTCTACCATATTATTGAAGTATTACAAAGATGTTGCTATGGTAAATTCATACTAGAATTGTTTTGCTGCTGTATATATATCATTTTTCCAAAAACAACTAAAATTTTCTATACTGTATTATTTTTCCTATGAAATCTTAAGTTACAATTGCTTTTTTGATTTCTGCATACAGTCAATTTCAAGGTTAACGGCACTAACGTGGAGGGGGAGAGGGGGCACGTGCCCCCCTAAAGTTCTTGGTCATTAATTGTCAAAATATAAAAGAAAAAATGAAATATCAGAAATTAAATAAAGATTTAACATTGAATGAATGAAGATGCATGTTTATTTCTTTTTGTTTGTTTGTGCTTTTTGTTTATTTTTTTAATCTGGATGCCCAAATATTTGAGTCCTCGCTTCGCCCCTGGTTGGCGGCTTTAGTATCTACAATATCTGGAAATACTAATACTAGTGATGCATTTAGACCTTAACATGATATTGCCTTAATAAATGTTGAGGTGACTAGCAAAAGTACTATGGCAGAGAGTCCGTCTTGGCTCTTAGTAAAGCAGTACATCCACTGCTGCTGAACAGAGCTGAAAAAAGACCAAACTCTTGAACAAAAGTACAGAAGTAAAGCCCATTTCTGAAATTAAAAGTGAAAGAATAAACATGAAAAATTGTTGCATGGGAATTCATTGCAAGTACTTTAAGTTATCTACGGGCCTAAAGACGCTGTTACACGGGGAATCTTTTTCTGAATGTTATCTCACAAAAGGCCATACGCACTAACAGGTCACGTCACCCTATCTCCCCTAAATCAAGCAGCACCATCAAAATGAACTCTAAAATATGAAAGAGCACCTCTACATTAATAAAAATACAACGTTTCAGTTTATAAGATGAATAAGAGAAAAATGACAGTAAATGTAAGATAACATATTTTCTTAAGATTCGTTCGGAAAAGCGTGTTGGATGGCACGAGCTTCCCATCCAACGCGTTTTTCCGAACTAATCTTAAGAAAATATCCAACCTTAAATTTACTGTCATATGAGCTGAAACTTTGCACTTTTACTAATATCGAGGTGCTCTATCTATTTCTAGCGTTCATTTTGACGGTGCCGCTTGGTTTAGGGGAGATTGGGTCACGTGACCTGTTAGTGCATATGGCCAGCCCTACTGCGTTGCAAAACGTGTTACACATCACGAACCATTGTAGCGGGTAACATAGCCTGCATCAAAACCATTGCGAGAAAACGATTGCAGTAAAGTTTTTCGGTGTTGCGTCGTGTAACACCCCTGCAATGGCTCAGGTAACTAGTTTTGCAACGTCTTCAAGTTGCAGTCAAAATTTACCGTATACGACAGCGTCTTGAATAATCAACAAGCAAAATTGAAATTCATATTTTCATCGAACTGAGTATGAGTCAACACCGTCCCCTCCCATCCCCTCCCCTAGTTTTGCAACGCCTTCAAGTTGCAGTCAAAATTTACCGTATATGACAGCGTCTTGAATAATCAGCAAGCAAATTTGAAATTCATATTTTCATTGAACTGGGTATGAGTCAACAACGTCCCCTCCCATTCCCTCCCCTCCTTCTCCCTCCACCCTCCCCTCCCCTAAATATCTTGGCAGCTTAATTAAAAGTACACTCAACTCCATTGTTCCCTTTGCTTATGTTTAATGTAATCAAGATTATCGTAGATAGTTTGCACTTACAATAATCAGTTTCCACTTTTGACCGATTCTCATCGAGAGACGCTCTACAAGCTATAGGTTGTACTACTAGCTCTGATTTCATACTGTGGACTGTTATTTTACTGTACTACGGTTATATCTCATTACATACGTTTTTCCGCCCTATTCTGCTGCGGCTGTTTAGTCCAGTCCATCTTGCCAGTATTACACAGGGATCCACTACTTTGCTGCTGCTGTTTAGTGAAGTCTGGGGTCACGCCAGCATTACACAGGGATCCATTACAGCAATTTATTTCACACCACGAGCCTTGGGCGTTATGTGGGTTTTCGGGCTGTCTACAATCTTCTTTGCTGCATTCTTGGTCGTGCCAACATCGTTTTACGAATTCGTGTTCAAATTGACCGCTTAGTAATTGCACGATCTTGTGGTACTTGACACAAACGTTGAGCTCATCAGAGCAATTTATAATCGTTGTTTTCTTGTTGCATTCGTCCCAGGACTTGTGGGATACACAGCCATTACATTGAAGCGAAGAGGACTTGCGGACTGTCAAAAAAGTTTAGACATTAGTTTTGAATTCTGTGAACAGTGTTCACAAACAGATTTTTACAACATACACTTGATAGCTAATCTCGCGATCTGATTGGTTGATTAGAGTGTGTCAATAAGAGGACAGATACACTGCTGACGCGTTTCAGCGCGCGTGCCCGTTCTGTTGCCCCGTTTGAGGAGGATTTTTTAACTTTTATCTCAAATAATTGTTGTAAAAAACGAATTGAAGACGGTTTTGAGTTGTCTGTCCTCTTATTGACACACTCTTGACGCCATAAAATGTTCAAAACTTTGCAGTGAAACCACTCGCTGCGCTCGTGATTCCACTTGAGTTTTGAACATTTTATGACGTCAAGAGTGTGTCAATAAGAGGACAGACAACTCAAAACCATCTTCAGTTTGTTAAATATCTAATTGCAGCTAATTGCACAAACATTGACCCTTTCAAAGCATAGAAGCTGAGACCGAAAGGAACACTGGGAAATTTGTTTATTAGATGATTTAAAGAAGCGCATGGACGTGGACGTTTCAAACAGTGACCGAGATAAATTATTGGTATTTCCAACACGATTATGTAGCGAATTCACAGATAAAAGATATGAAAATCGTTATATTACTAGTGTACCCAGGAGTCATTTCGGTCTCAGCTTCTAGTTTCGATGATTTTGAAAGGATCAATGTTTGTGCAAATAGCTATATACCCAAGGCATATGTTGCAAACCATTTGTCACCATGGCGTGTATATGTAAGTTTGCTTGTCAGGTTAATTCCCAGGCTAAGTCTTTTCCCAAATCCAGAACCTTATGCATAGCAAATTTAGTTTAGAAAATCATATGTTTTCTCGTGCAATTTGAAATGAATTGAACGGTAGCCGAATTTCAAAGAGTTCAAAATATTTAGGCAAGTGCATTCGGAGCTTTTTGTAATCCCACGAATTCAAATTTATTTCAAATTGCACGAGTAAACCATAGGATTTACTATTAATGATACGCATGGAAACATAAAAACAAATGAATTCTTCTCGGTACAAAAGAGCGAGCATTTCTAAAGAAAAACTTTGAGCGGGCACTCGATTAGGTGTCAGACGCTCAAGTGTATTAAGGCTTGACTATTATGCAAATTAGGAAGTAACCATTTTCGCTCATAAAACACGGAGGTTTAAAGATATCGCAAAGATTTCTTGGGAGATGATGTAGATCCACATTATGAAGACTTTGATAGTATTTTTTTTCAATTCATTGGTCACGTGACCTTAAGGCTACAAAAACGTTTTTTTGAAAATGGGGTACACAGAACCTTAACCTATCTCACTGAAATTCACAGTGTTATTAGACATTTGGCTTAGGTATATGATGCCGTCTTTTAATCGTGTCCATCAATTTTGGGAAAAAAGATATTAGGAAAAAACATATTTTCATGTTAGGTCACGTGACCTCTTTTCGAAAATATCTCTTTCCACAGAGTATTTTTTCAATATTAAAAGACGTTGTCGGAAAGAGCATAAGAAAAGAAATAAAATAAGATATAAATTGTTTAAATTGAAGAAATATTTGTGTACCCCATTTGTAATCAAAAATTCCAATAAAATAATTCGTTGTAATATGTCACGTGACACTCCCTCAAAGTTTAAAATCTCACATAAAGTTTCGACTCATGTATATTCGACAAATTGTATGATTTTTTTAAAGATTCTGATAAACAACAGACCACGACCATTTTAAAACCTATATTTTCGAAAATCGGGCCTAAGTCAAGCCTTAATATACTTGAGCGACGCGCGTCATACGTAGCGCCCGCATTTCAACTAAAATTTCATTAAAAAACGCAACAAAATCCTTAAATTTTCGCCTCTTTTTTCAACGTTCCTTTGTATGTGACCACAATATGCCTATTTTTGATTCTTGGTATAACTGGAATAACTGCAAAATCGAGAAACGTTTGATATCACGCTGCTTTTGAAAACTCGAATTTACACTAAACGTCCTTTTTCTCTGCACTAAATTTCCTTTTTCCTGCATATTAAATTAGCCTTGAAACAGCACCGCTCTTAGCCAATCAGCATTGATATTTGTTTTCCATGTATATTATTAATTTGATAAAAGTGAAGTATTGCTTTTAAGTCTAATTCTTGCCTTGAAAGAGGAGCAAAGGAAAGATAAACACAACCCTCGGTGAAATCTTCATAGCGACTCACTCTTGAACTAGTGAAACTAAGTAGACATCTGGGTTTATAGATATTCTAGCACAAAGGCTGAATGTGGATTGTTGTTATGGACATGAATGAATCAGCATAAATAGCCTTCTATTTCACATTTCAAGTTGACTTCATTCATTGGTGCACTCCGAGACATTATAGTCAAATGTACATGTGAGATCGCTTAGGCAGCTTAGAAGAACAAAACTGAATACGAAAGGATCATTTAACTGACCACGCTGCAGCATACTAAGTAACACATAAACACCAACCCTTTTGGAATGAAAGAAGAAATCAAAAAGAAATGATCAGCCTAATACTTAGTGAAGGAAACGCGTTGGAAAGTCGTTGAATTGTATGGCTCTGATTGTTTTAAATTGGAAGGAGAGCATTTTTAAATTTTGATTGTTAACTGATTTTGTCGACCAACAAAAAAAGTTACAAAAACTAGCATTGAAACCTAGTTTACCAAGTGTCGGGTAGACTAGGTTGTGTTGATTCTCGATCAACATCTTCAGCTAAAGAAATTTATAAAAGCTGAAACTTTGCCTTCGCTCATGACAACACAACAAGACATGCAGGGTAACGCATAGCTAGAAAGCCAGGAAGTCTAGTAAGATGAGGTATTTATAAGGACTCTATCGACAAAAACAATCAAAGAAAGATTGGTGAAAAATGATATAAACCCATAGCTGTGTTTCGCTAAGTGAAAAAGGTTTGTCACAGCAAAGTGAAAAGAAAAACATATTGTCTAGTGATAACGTTTCAGACATGGTCGATGTCTGGTAAGTGATTTTTGTTACTTGCTTTATTCAAATACTGTCAAAAATAGGGGCTTATGAATTGCCTATAATACATCTAACACTTCAGTTAGTTACTAATATAAGTTATTAAAGAGAGTAATACGTGATAGTATATAAAATGTACTGAAATCGATGCTGCATTTCCTTTGAATCGAATGTTACATATTTTTGATTTTTACTTCTAAAGTAGAACGTCAAGTAAAACACTCATGGGGGTATTTCTGAATTACGTATCAGATTTCATTTTCTTCAAAAGACTGTTTTTTGTCTGTCTTGTACTTAAAAATTAACATCACTAAAAACATTCGATTGGGCTTAAACTGAAGCTTTCTGCTTCAGTCAGTTTTATTTGTTGCTTGTGCGACGAATTCAACTTATGTATGGTAGCAGGGAAAGAATGGAAAGAGTGCTGCGCTAACTTAGTAGGCCTATCCCAGGTCCTTAAGTCGCCGTTTTTTACAGCAATTTAATGCAATTTAAGGCGTTCTAAGGCGTTTTAAGAATATGTGGAGAAATTTGTAAGTTTTAAGCAGCGTTTTACGGCGTTTTTAGGCGTTCTAAGGTGTTTTAAGGCAACGCATTAAAAGAGTTGAATTAAATGAAATTAACTTAAGGCTACTTTAGGCTACATTAAGGCCGTGTTCTCCATTCAGTAAAACCAACAGGCCAGAACGGCCAGTTCTTGAATGGTACATGGCAATTCCTAGCTCTGGCTGGAATCAGTCCTAAGAAATCAAGGCCGTTTTAGCCGGTTGGTTCCACTAAAGGGAAAGCACCCTAAGTATTTTAAGGCATTTTAAGGCATTTTACGGCGTTTTAAGGCCTTTTAAGGCAACTTTTGGCCATGCATCTTACATATATATCCGTGATATGATATATGATATATATATATATATCTTAAATTAGTACTTTAATAAGCCCACTGCTTTGCTTGATTAGCTTTCCAGTTATTCTAAGCAGTGGTACTCAATCTATTTACTATAATATTACTCATTATTTATTTTGTAATACTTCAATATGGCGAGTAGAATAAAGTATCTTGTCTTGTCTTGTCCTGTCTTGTCAGAGTAGGCTTGGTGAAGTTTCCAGCCTAGGCCTTTGTCTTCTACTCGATCAAGACCAAGTTAGTTTTCTTTTTATACCGTGGCTCCCAACAAAAAATCTTCTCAAGTCGAACAAAATTTCTTACAAAAATCAATTTTTTCATAGGTCAGTTCCAACAACGAATTTTTTACAAAGATGTTTGAAATAATTAGGAGCTCTTTCAAATAAGCTCAAAAAGTATAGGGTTCCGTGCAAAAATGAAGGGTTTTGTGCCGTTCAGGAAGACGTGAAAAAGGCGAAAAAACTGCCATATTGGAAAATGAAGACCGCTTGCATTGTGTTATATCATATAGAACAGAGATTATCATTGGTTTGTACCAGCCAATGAAAATCGGCGTTGTTATTACTTGTTCCTACCGATCGAAATAACAATGATTTGAAATCAGCATTAAATTTCACTTCAGAAAATTGTGATTTGACTGATGTCTCTTCATTTTTTTCTATAGTAGCCAGTCACCTTAACTTTATACATTGGCAACTTTCCTGCAACTGGTCTTGTAATGCGTTCGAGAATTAACGTTGCACGAATTGCCATTACATGAGCGTGTGACGTACAAAATCATTTCCAGACAAATTGTGGCAATCGTTTTGAAAAGTAGAACTCCTGTCTACTTCAATTTTCTCAACGATTGCAATAACGTTTTTCGGCCATGTACCGTGTAACATTCTCTTCTAGAACTGACATACACCTGTTTCAAAAAACATTGTCGGACCAATACACAACTCACCCGAAAGGGAGTATGGGTATAAGTTATTAAAACAATAAAACCACACGAATTTCAACACTACATCCACATCTGGCTTGCTTTACCCTCATATACAACACAGAACTTCATTTCTTGATGTCTAAAATCAAGACCAAACCCGAAAAATAAGTAAGGTTGTGCATCTACCCATGCTCCCTTTCGGTCTAGTCGCGTGTGCTATAGGTCTCTCGTCCGACTACCTTTTATGAAATAGGTGTATTTCGCGAGGGGTTTTAAGTCATTCAACAAAGACAGGTATTGTCTCAAGACATCAGCAGTGAACTCAATTCGTAGTTTCTATGTTTGTTTTTCCAGAATATCTGTACACTACCAGTTAGTAACTGTAATTCAACTTAGTTCATTTTAATTCTTTTATTATTATTGCTTGTTTTCTTTCCTGAAAACTGAATTTTATATCTACCAGTGTTATATAGTCATTATGTTTGTACAGAATAGAATTCTGTGCATGTTCGAGAAGAATTCATGAATTCATGATATTTAATGAAATGCCGTTCAAGTGCAAGAACGAGCAATGTCTCCAAATTATCTAGCCTGCGTAGCTGGCGGTTTAAGGGGATTGGGGAGAGGGGAAGGGGACAGGGGAGAAGGGAGAGGGGGAGGGGAGGGGAGGAGGAGAGGAGAAACCGCCTGCCCGAAGACTATGTGTTTTCGAGATGTTCCCGGCCGCTGGAGGACGGAGCATTCTGATTGGTCGAGAATCGATACTTCTGATTCTCATTGGTCGAAAATTGATTTATCTTATTATTAACGGACTACATGTTGACAGCAAGAAGACAGCAGCAAATCCCAGCTATGAGCAAAATTGCTACAAAAATTAGAGAAATCGCATCTTCCTCATCAAAATACAAAGAATATATACATGGTAACTTTTCCTTGGTGTCTTTTGCATTGGCTATGATGTTTATGGTCATTTTCAATGGATTTTCTTGATGGAGCCAGATAGCATAGATCAAATTCCAACTTTACAAGCCGTTAAATCGAAATGAAATTTAATTCTAGATTTTTAGTGTTCAATTTATCCCCGAACTCAAATTGACAACATAAATATTTCATTGATAAATGTTTGATTTTACAATAGGGCGATTTTTTAAAGAAAATTCGCCTTCTTGATCTAAATAAAGCGTCGAAGGTGACCAAAGGTCACCTTATATGAGGTGTTATAACGGAAGAGGCGGATCTGAAAAATACTAGTCTTCGGGCAGGCGGTTTCTCCTCTCCGTTCTCCTTTCTTTCCCCCTCCCCTCCCCATTAAACCGCCAGCTACGCAGGCTACAAATTATCCGTCAGTAAATAGTTTATCTCCCAGGTTTGTGGGAGTACTGAAGAAGTTGAAAGTTCTCCTCTGATCCATTTCTCATATTTTCTCTTGGTTTTAGTTCTATCACATTGTATCAGTCTATAAATAAATATACATTTTAAAGATTTGATAAAAGCGAAAGAGCACAGAAAAAGTGAAAGTGTCTTTTCGTGATGGCACGAGGTTCGTCAGGAAATTAATTTACCAATTTAAATTTACTTTAAATTTAATTTACCGGAGCGTCGACCAACCAAATTCACATTCCTACCATTTCAGTAGCTATATCTTCAGCGCTTGCTGATATTTCTAGGCAATTACAATCGTGTTTGTAAAATAATAAGATATTAAGGCATCAAGCAATACAGCATGCACATGTTGGAGGAGTGAAGGACTGCCGGAATACTCGCGGTAGTATTTAAACCAACTTTATCACGAACTGCCATGAAGTTCAGAAGCCTCTTGTTGTTGTTGTTTAGCTTCATTTTGGCAGAGACTTTCTACCAAGGTAATTCAACGACTTGTAATTGTTTCATGGAACATGATAAAGTTTTTCATGATCATTCGTTCATTCATCTTTTATTTTGTACAAATAAATTTACAAAATAAGAGTGAACTGCAAATAGTTCAACTATAGTCGAGGCAGGCCATTCGTTAATACCGAATAATCTTACTCTAAATTAATAATATATATTTAAGAATATCTTTACAAGAGAGGTTTTTTTGCTGTTTGCATGTTTGTTTTTTTCTTACAAGATATTTCAAAATTCTTTAGTTTCACTGTTTATGAATTGCAGAGCTTTTTAACATTAATATACTAGATAGTATAATAATATATGGCGTTAACCCAGGGTTAAATCTAAAGGAAACCATTGGTGTTAACCCAGGGTTAAATCTAAAGGAAACCATTGGCGTTAACCCAGGGTTAAATCTAAAGAAAACCATTGGCGTAAACCCAGGGTTGAATCTAAAGAAAAACCATTGCCGTTAACCCAGGTTTAAATCTAAAGAAAACCAGTGATGTTAACCCTGGATTAAATCTGCATTTGCTCTGCACTTGCAACACAACAATGTTGCGCGAAATTTTGCATGATTTTGTCGCCCATATTTCCGCGCCTTGACCTTCAACAAATGAACTACCTCTCCTGAAATGATATTGGCAATCAGGTTCTTCTCTAATAAGCGACGTCAAGCTTATCATAGCTACAAAACCTACTATGAGGTATTGCTTCTCGTACCTCATGTTATCTTAATTGCTAATAGGTTTTGTAAATATCGCTTTTGTAGGCGACTGTCACCTGCAATGTTATGAATGCAAGTCATGGCATTCTTGGGAAGATTGCGAAAACAAGCAAATACTGCAAAACTGCACAGATGAAACAGAGGTTTGCTTGACAAACCTCAGGTAGGGCGCGTTTGCTGATAATACGGTTACGTTTACACTGACTAGCTTGGTTCTAATAAACGATAATTTGTACCTATCATGTGAGCTGCATGTCAATAATTTCACTTGTGCATGGTGCATGATTTGCATTCACGAGAGTTAGTAGAAAAAGAGAAAGGATGTTATATTTGTGTGAAAATGCCGAACGAATATCAATTATATTTAAGCAATATAGAACGCGCGCGCGCATGTCTCTGTACTGTGATATAAACACGATGGAAGATGTAGAGCATAAGAAAAGCAAGCTTAAGAACACGACGCGTAGAGGGGTTTTTAATTCTCTTGCTTTTCGAGTGCTCTACACCTACCAGAGTGTTTATATTACAGTACGGCGCCATGTGAGCGCGTTTCATATTATTTTCATTAAATATTTTCAGGCGTTTTATTGTTTCTGTCCTCTGATATATATACACACGGTGACCAGCCAATCAGCGAGAGCGCGTTATACGTATATGTCTCAAATATTTCATAAATCAGTTTATAATTATTTTAGGTCATAATGTGATTGCTGTGTATTCATTATTTTCACAGGGTAGTTCAGAAGAAAGACGGGTGTGTGACATACCGGTATTGGAAGACATGCTTTCCGAAGAAGTTGTGCAAGAAAAGGTTTTGTCAGCTCCCCGTGGATACGGAAAAGCGGAAAGTCGTAGCCATATCATGTCCTGTCGTGGAATGCAGCAGACAATTACAGCGACGATACATGGCCATCACAAAACAAGTGGCATCTAACATTAGCAACCAATTACACTTTACAGTAGGACTGTTTGGGCTTGTTATGCCATACATGTCTTTATAAATGCTCAGCTCTGGTTTCAATATATTGAAAGTATATATATTTACTTCAATTTAATGTTCTGTTTATAATGACTGTTAGATGGATAGGTAATCATACGGTTTCGAGTTCAATTTGGAATTAATTTGCACGAGTGTGTTTTTCAAAGATTATCAAAATTGCACGAGCCCGTAGGGCGAGTGCAATTTGAGATCTTTGAAAAACACACTTCGCCATCGCGCGCGCAAGTCCCTCAACCAATAGAATTTGATTTTTGACGTGCGCGCGGACGGGACCGTTTGAATTCTATTGTTTAAGGTTGGTGCCTACTATTGTCCGCGCGCACTGCTTTCTGCGCATGCAAAAACACTGAATTTTTGTCGGTAAAGCAATCGTAAAAGCAAGGCCTTTTTACGACTTTTTGAAAAAATAAACTTACAGAATTAAAGGAAAACCATTTAGCCTCTCCTGTGTTTGAATGAAATTCACAGTTGATAAATAGAACCCGAGTTACAACGCCTGTTTTGACTATCATTTCTACCAGAAACGATCTGTTTTCGCCGCCATCTTGAAAATTTCCCACAATGCATTGTAATTCGCTCTACTTTCCGGGGAGGGCTAGGGAATTTTTGATCATTTTCGCGAATTCTGATCAGTTTTCGCGCGTTTATCGGCAAATAGCTTTCTAAATCGCACGGATACCCCTATTTTTTATTTTTGTAAATTGTAAAGTGGAGATTAACCTACTATTTTAAAATACTTTTATGAATTTAAAATTGAAACTTGATTGCAAAAATTGGACTTTTTCATTTGGCGGTCATGAACAAAAACAGGTTTAAAACTAGTAAAAAGTCATTGAAAAAAATTGTTATTCTGGTTTTTCATATTTCGTATGGCATTGACAAGTAAGAGAATTGTGTTGTAAACGTTTTAGTAAAAAAAGTTTGACATTTTTTCAAAATATGGGGTATTTATGATTTTTTCTTTGGGCCTCTAGAATAGGCAGATTTTGCAACATTTGATGGCGTGTAACTCATTAATATGCACGGTGACCCCCAATTTTTTCCTTGGATTCTAGCTCCCTATGATGGGTTCTTTGATACCCATGTGGTTTTTGGCCAAAAAAATTACCTTCCCATTAGTAGGCACCAACCTTAAGAGCCTTGCGCGCGCGATGGCGAAATTACTAAAAATAGCCTTAGGCGCCACGAACATGGCACAAACATCAATACTGAGTTTCGCTCTCTTAGTATTATGGTCTCTTGTCACAACTCGACAAAAGTTTGATCACTCGGTCAATCGGCGAACAGACAGTCGACCAACTATTGTTTTGCAGCTTAAGAAAACTCTAAACTTTCTTTTTTCTATAGCTAAATACCAAAAATGTTCTTTTTTCCCGAGGAAAGTTTATGAAATCAAAAATGAATCGCTTAAAATTTTAAAAACGTACGGTTTTGACGAGTCTAGCCAGTCAACCTTCTATGTCAGTACGATTTCTGAAGTCAAATCTTTACGGTAGCAAAATCTGTATCTATCTTTTCTCTTCTGTCCAAATGAGGATAAAACTATATATTTCCAGGTTTTCAAATACCATCGCGGATATTTCAAGAGAAAAAACTGAGTCTGTTCATTTTATATTGTGCAAATCTTGCAAATCTTGAAAGTTTGCTGACGAGTTTAGCAAATGGCGGCTGAATCTGTCTTCGTACCAAAAAGCAGTTTTGGGCTTTTTTCTTTGTAAAGATAGAGTCTAGGCTCCTTCACTTGACAACGTTAGACTCCCAAAAGTGAAAAAAAAACTTTCTTTATAATCCATAATAAACACAGATACTCCAGTTTACTGCACTAAATTTGTCAGAGCTTTACTTCACTTTGACTGACGATCGCTTTTGTTTGAATGGCGGGACATTTGGCAACGCGCGCGCGCTGTTTGAATGTACAAATTCCCGCCAAAAATACTGGCGATAGCGAGTCAGAAAATATTTTTTGACGTATGGATATTTCTTTGTTTTTTGTTTGGTACTATCAATTTTTACGGCAGTGCAATTACTTTTTTTAACTGACAGAGAAATCCAATGATAAAGACATGTAAAGAGACTGGCACACAACTGATGCCCAAGCAAATAGATAAACCCTAGCTTTTACAGATACAGACAGTCAGGCAGATCTAGACAGACAAATTGCGTGACTGACTGATTCAAATTGCGTGACTGACTGACTCAAATTGGCTGACTGGCTGAGTGATTGACTCAGGCTGGCTGACACATGGGCGCGGAGCATTGGGACGTTTCAGGTCATCTTTGTCTCATCTTTTGTTTATATTTGTCTCGGTAGATTTTTACTATTACCGCTGACATCCATTTTTTGAGTCTCCGATCCATTCAGATTTATAGGGTTTTTAAACTACTAGTAAAATTTCTCGGAAGGGTCTTGTATTTTGTCTCAATGCTTTCCGGAAAGTTGTTTCGTGAATCTTAAGATTTTAAAGGTTTTAAAGGAAAAAAGCTAAATTTAGCATTCGGTTTCCCTTTAACTAAACTACGTACGTAATACGAGACAAATAGGACGACCAATGAAATATAAATGACGACCAATGCTAGCATTGGAACATATTTTTGGCGCGCGGCGATCGATCAATTTTCGCGCTTCATCATGCTTCATTATCATTGGACAGCTGCTTGATGGTTGACATATTTAACCAAGGTAATACAACTGTCAAACTGATGCTGTCACAAGCCCTGGTTATGATAGACCGTTCTCGGCATTCCAGAGTAAAAGCCAAATGCAAAAATTACCGGCTTTTGAAAATGAATTGTATTGAAAATGAGTTTTCATCGATTGTCGCTTTATCGTTTGTGGTTGCTGTTGTTCTGTTTCAGGTAAGTCTTCTTGTATGATGTGATTACTACGGAATCTCATTTGGGTAACATGACAGAAATATTATCTACTACCCTTTATCTAGTTCTGACACGAAATGGATTTTTGTTTATCATCAATAATATTGATATAAGTGTATGTCTCAATGCCTAGAGAATCTATCACACGGCTATGGACACTGGTACTTGAAGTTATTTTCTTGTGTTCGAAACCAAACAGTCAGTCAAAACGGTTAACCTTATTTCTGTTAGAGTTAAAAGCTACTAATAGTGGCTTATATTGTCTGTTTAACGTGTCTGAGTTCAAGCAATTATATCTAGATCGAATTTAGTGTTCTCTATTTCACATCATGATATTTTCAGTTCAAGGAATGGTATCACTTCCCGATTCGGTTCAATTCGATTGTCAGCGTACCAAATTGCAATGACCAAAATTTCAGTTGAAAGCATTTTATAGATCAGTGTGGTTTAGCCAGTTCGTTGTCATTGTTTGTTCAATGTAATTCAGCCAATTTCGACTCCACTGACCCTGAATATACTCCAAGAATGTGAATTAAACCAAGAGGCAGCCCTATATTCTTTATCTTTGCATTTCTTTGCCCACAGAATTTCCGTTTGGGATAAAGTTTTATCTTGGGTATTAGTCTATCTAACAAAAAACACAATACGTCTTAACTACAGCAGAAGCGACAGAGCTCCATCACAAAGCATGACTAAATTCCATCGAAGCTAAAGTGTTTTGAAAACAAACAAAAACTTCAAATCAACAGTCAATGAAATACAAAACGGCTTTCGATGGAGCAATTAAACTGTCACGCGAGACAAGTTTAGAAGTGACTGTCAATTTTCTGGGCTGCTGTTTTTCAATTAACAGGATCGAGTCCGCGAAAATGGGTACTTTATTTTATCTAATCTGCTAATCGATAAGAGAAACACAACTTCGACTTCCACAGTATTGACAGTGTTTTTTATCTCAACATTGCAAGTAATGCACGTATCGTTTTGTTGGTTAAAAATGGACTTCAAGGCGGTGCTGAAGATTGATAAGAATAGAGAAAGATAATAGGATGTGTAGGCATATGCATCAACTTATCCAGAGCTATAGCTCGCAGGTCAAGTTTGGTTTCATTTCTTTTAGCGAAACGTAACGCGAGCCGAACCTATGGCACCCAAGGCAGCATTAACTAGTAATATCAATCACTCTAGTGATAAATGTCAAGTGCAACCATTCTTGTTCTTCCCGCTTCCTTCCTTTTTGATCACCTACCCCGGCTGAATTCTATATTATTAACGCACCCTGAAAAATGTTTAACCTCAATAAGGAAAACAAGAAACAATCAAACACACAAAACGTAAAACAGAACAGTGGCGCAGTTAACGGAGCCGAGCTGAAAGTGGCAACGTGAAGAAGAACTTAGAAAAAGCTGAGTTCCAAATGAAGTCAGCTCTAACCCCACCTCCAACTCAGAAATTGATGATACAGTTGCATGTATGACCAGAATGCAATACATCCGTTTTACGATATAGTTTTGGATGCTACCGTTCAATAACACGAAAACTGTAACACCGCGTACTAGAATATACAGTCTGATCTATAGATTTCGTATGACTGTGAAAACGGTACCACACAGTCACGGCACGGTTACGGCAGGAATTTCGAATGTTTTTATAGACATCACGGCACTGACACGGTCACGGCATGGCGCGGTCCGTTTCACACTCATACGAAATCTACTCTATTTTTGGACTACTTCTCACAGGTACTAGGACTGGGTCTATACCAAGCAGGAGCTCTCCATCTCAAGTCCACAAACACTATCCTAATACAAGCCCTTTTAAACATCGCAATTGGCTCTATACTGTGGTACAGCGTTGGGTACAGTTTGGTATTTGGAGTTTCATCAAGGGTTAGTATGCTAATGACGTGTTGATTTGGTTGTGTAGCTTTGATCGGTCGCCTAGCAACGCTTAGTTTGGTTGCTAAGTACTGCTTGTTCAATGGCCAAGCAACACTTAGTTTAGTTGCTAAGTAACGCTTTGTTTAGTTGCTAAGAAAGAACCACACTTTGTTTGATTAACTTGCAAATGACATCTGGTACGACTACTCAATCGACTCTTGGTGGAGTTACCACAAAGCACTCGTTACTACGCAACACGCTCTTCTGTTGCCTAGCGACACATTAACTCAAGGTTCTCCGAAAAAAAAAACACCAACTAGTAGAAATCCACCGACCGTGAAAGCGACATGTTGCATGCCAATTTAGTTCGCGAGCGCCTTTGGTGACATTTGTGTCGTCTGTACAAAATGGACTGGCAAAAGTGGGTGTCATTTTGACAAAAATGATTGCAATGGTATCTAATGTATGACAAAAACCATTTAATAACAAAAATCTATGAGGAATTTCCTTCCCAATTTCAATGTGAAAAGTGTGTGAAAATTCACACCTAAGGTAGCTCAATGAATTTTTTCAATAAATTCTCTAATATCTTTGAAAATCAACAAAAAATAAAAAAAAAATTAGGATATAAAACTACTTAGTATAAAGAAGAAAGTGGGGGCAGCCCGGAGGAAAGTATTTTTTTTGTCGTGAGAAAACTAAAATGATAGGATCTTCGTACGCAAAAATTTGATCAAAATATACTTTTGCTCCGGGCTGCCTAATATTTGATATTTGAACTCTCAATCAAATTTGATGATAATACGATAAATGTAAAAGAGTTTGTCGAAGGCCAAATCATTAGTAGTGGCATTTTAAAACCCTGCGGCCCTTTTTTCATTTACAAACAGTTGTTAAAAAGACTTTTCCGAATCAGATTTCACTATAGTTTTTGCCTGCAAAGCAGATGTTCTCTTGGGGATTTTGGAAGTTTGTTGGAGATTTAAGCCTGGTCCACACATAAGCATAACCACAAGCAACACACACAAACCCAGTAGTGCGTCGCCCATTGGCAATGCTTGTCCTATTTTCGCAGTGCAGTGACATAAGCTTGAAATAAATCCATTGCTGCGTCTGCACATGTATATGCCTGTGTCGCTCGGTTTGAAGCATTTCTTAGAATTCCTGTGTGAAAATTATGGATGCTGGCTAGATATACAGCTGAGAAGCTACTAAAGCTTTTGGTCAACTTGCGTGTTGCTGTTTATATATATTATGATTACAACGTCTTTCACTTTTTCAGGGTTTTATTGGCAGTCCCTCTATGGCTTTCTTCATCGACGTCTCAGTAACCAATTGTTCTACGCATGCGCAAGCTGTACCTGAAATCCTATTTGCAACCTTTGAAATGTTACTGGCTGTATGTGCACCTTTTATGATCATTGCACCATGGTATAATTGCTTTATTATAATAACTTATTATAGAAATAGAAGAAAAGTAGATTGCGAATACAGCAGCTGCACATCGCGCGATGTATACAAAAAATGGCATGAGTATATTTTACCATGCCGAAAAATTCCGTACACTTTTAGCTCACGAGCATGCGCATTAGACTCTTTAAAGGGCAAAGTTAAAGAAGAAATTTTGATTAGAAACGTTCGTAAATTCAAAGAATTTTGCCATTTTCTCTGAATACAGAAACGCTGCTGGTTTTCCACATATCCATATTTTTTTCTCGAATAAATGTCAATAGTTTTAGATGTTTTTCCGACATGTATTGCATTATTTAACTGGTTCCATTTTTGAATGAAAGTTTTTGAGTTGGTCCCAATAAAGAAGTACAATGGAATTAACCCTGTTAATACGGCCACCCCGTTAATAAATCCACCCCCCGCTATTACGACCACCTCATTTGGCCCGACATCTAGAGATCTCACTTAATCTCTCCATCCTATTTTCAATCATTTGTCATTTGTTTCAGGACAGAGTACATCAATATGATTGGTGCTGTGGTGAGTAAATTATGATCCAAAACTGACTTGTCTTATAAAAATTAATGGATGGAGGAAGGAAGGAAGGAAGGAAGGAAGGAAGGAAGGAAGGAAGGAAGGAAGGAAGGAAGGAAGGAAGGAAGGAAGGAAGGAAGGAAGGAAGGAAGGAAGGAGGGAGGGAGGGAGGGAGGGAGGGAGGGAGGGAGGGAGGGAGGGAGGGAGGGAGGGAGGGAGGGAGGGAGGGAGGGAGGGAGGGAGGGAGGGAGGGAGGGAGGGAGAGAATTAAGAAAGGAAGGAAGGAAGAGAATTAAGAAAGAAAGGGTAGAGAGGAAGGAAGGAAGAAAGGAAGGAAGGAAAGTTTCGATGGGAAACTATATAGTTACTCATGGTTTAGCTTTTGTAATTTGCCTACATGCGTCATTTTTGATTCTGTAGAAGCCTCGCATGACACTTAATTCTTCCTTATATGTTTCAGTCTGTCTTTCTTCTTTGGCCCCTTCTTGTTTATTATCCATTGTCTCATTGGATCAGAGGAGCTGGTTGGCTGGAGCAAATGGATATTGTAGACTATGCTGGTAGTTTAACAGTACATACAAGTGCTGGTACGTTTTAAATCCATTGTGCATGCATCTAAAATATTTTACATGCAAACTTTAAACTATAAACTCACTGACGTAATTCATTTTTTTCCTTAAAGTGAATTTTATTTTTATATATAGCTAATTGCACAAACATTTACGCTTTCAAACTCATTGAACATATAAGCTCCGGGAGGGACACTCCCCTCGGAAAAGGGCGGGGATGCTCATCGTGCCTTTTAGGGGTCAAAATCAGCGATCCGGTACCTTTTAAGGTGCTTCAAACTTTAGTGGACTACCAAAGACTAAGCTGGTACCTTTTGGGAAGTATTTTTTCAGTAAATAAGTCAGCGAAGATAAGCATTACAGATACAGTTTTAAACATTTCACTTTTTCTCCACGCCCATCGATAAAGGAATTTACATGTTTAAGATTCCTTCAATCATTTGTTTTTGAGTTGGTACCTTTTAGGGGTTAAATCATGTTGCCATGCCTACCTTAATTAGACTCAGGTTCCTTTCAGGGGTCATTTTAAAAATTTCCGCCCGGGATATAAGCCTAGAAGGGATGAACATCTGGACATCTGTAGATTTTGAAGGAAGTGCATGTGGAAGTTTCAAGCAGTGGTATTCCACACGCAATTATGCAGAATCCAATTGTTACTAGTGTACTCAGGAGCTATTTTGGCCTAAATTTCTATGTTCGATGATTTTGAAAGGGTCAGTGTTTGTGCAATTAGCTATATATACTACACAAGAGCTTTGATATGTTTCTAGGAGTTGCTGGTCTTGTCTTCACCAGGGTTATGAGACATCGCTTAGCTGATCACGTGGACCACCATCACCTTGGAGACCGTGCATGTCATCACGTGATCTTTATTGTAGGGGCCTTGGTTACGACACTTGGTTGGTATGTACTGCTTACTTCATGATGGTCAATTTCACTTTACTTGTAGTACTAGTTAATTAACCAGTACAGAGTTATGTATTCAGGGGCGAATTAAGGGGAGGGGTGCATGGGGTGCGCACCCCCTCCTGAGACGACGAGTCCTTTTTATATGATGGTGCACCCCTCCCCCCTCCTGAAGATAATCCTGGATCCACCCCTGGTATTAATACACCAGCCAGTCTTTGGCCGCTGTGTAGTACTTCAATTCTCATTACGCACGCATATGTACCGTTTGCGCTTAAAAACTAAAATCAGGTCTATCAGATTGCAAAAAGTGAGATCGCGGATGAGAAAAAACGTACAATGCTGCGTATTCGTAACTTTGAATTCTGATTGTCTCATGGGTTCCAGACTGCTTCCATTTTCAGTGCCATATAGTATAGGTACTGTAGTACAGGCTTCCCACTTGTACGTACCGTAACGGTACATTTTGAATGTTTTTATAGACAACACAGCACTGACACAGACACAGACACGGACACGGTACGGCGCGGTCCGTTTAACATCCCTACAAAAGCTAGTCTGTACCACATCACCGTGACCTTACCGTATGTCGTGCCGTATGTCCGTGCCGTAATATAGCTTTCCACTCATACAAATGCTCTAAAATTTATCTTTTTGTCAGGTCTCTATTTAATCTTGGTTCTGTAGCAATGGTTAACAATGGTAGTGTTGGGCTCGCTGTGGTAAATACGCATCTATCTTCCTGTGTGTCCTGTCTGTGTTGGGTCATTGTGATCGCCATTGTATTGAGTCATTGTCGTTATTTTGATTTAATGACAGGAATCATCGCTGGGACTATAGGTAATCATATATATAAATGCATTATTTTATATACGTAATCGCATTTAGTGTTGTCATTGCAAGAGAACATAGCCAGTTAAGACCCCACGTACTCCACTAGAACAACCAAGTATTTGGGCTAGTTTTAGAACTCGTTACGCGGTCTCGGTAATTTTTTTTCGAACGAATTCAACTGGCGCCAGCAGCAACACTGCAAAAACGCGCGAGTAAATTTACTCAAAATCTGGAGTAAATCGATGTATCCACAGTAACTCACTTATCCGAGTAAATTTACTCAGTTATCTGAGTAACTGCGTACCTTTTATTCAAATAACTGAGCAAATTTACTCGGATAAGTGAGTTACTGTGGACGTATCGATTTACTGACGTTTTTGAGTAAATTTACTCGCGCGTTTTTGCAATGAAGTGCATGTTACAATAAATGGTAAAACGTAATCCGCTATCTATACGCACGTCTATAACACGTATTCTAGTAGTTATGCTCTCCGATTGTACGACGGGTGGGTAGCGCTGTATATGCGTTAGATAAATATATAATCCTTATCCACTAGATAAATGTATCAGATAACACTATCAGGAGCAAGGATGGCACAGTTGCTTAGTGCGCGGTCCGGATCTCACATCCTTGTATGTTTCAACTTCGTATGCTTGTTTGGTAAATATCAATAATGTACGGGGACGACAAAGACCAGGGTAGAAGGGAAAGTCATCCAACTGCACGAGAGGCTAGTGGTTAACTACGCACATCGCCCGTCCTATAAACAGGAGCATGTATATATGGCCGTGTCATTGAAATTTTATTTTTATTTTTAGGGGTGAGCACCGCACCATCCTCGTTGCAGTCCTGGGCATCGATTTTAACAGGACTGCTTGTTGGTCTCACATCGTCTATTGTTCAATCTTTTGTACGTAAGTACGGATTATCTTGGACTAACGGTAGCGAGGTGGACTTTGCGTACTCTCATGGTATACCTGGAAGTCTTGGAGCTCTAGCCGGTTAGTATATACTGTTATTAAAACGTTATTTATAACGTTTATAACACTTCAAAAGTGTCTCCCTTCATTCCCTCTTTCCTTCCTTCCTTCCTTCAATTCCTTCCTTCCATCCTTCCTTCTTTCTTTCCTTCCTTCGTTCCTCCCTTTCTCTCTTCTCCCTCCCTTCCTTCCCCTTTTTCTCCTTTCCTCCCTCCCTTCCTTTCTCCTTCGCTTTCTTCTTCCCTCGGCTCCCTCGGCTCCCTCTCCCTTTTACTCTCGCTCGCTCCCTCCTTCCCTTTGTTTATTTTCACTTTTCAAAGTTAAAGGAACAAGTTGTCAAACATCGCTATTTTTTTTTACAGCTGGACTTTTTACCGACCCCTCCCTAGACGCACATCGACGAAAAGGAGCTTTTTATTCTAATGGTAAACAGTTTGGTATACAGTTGCTTGGAGTGGTCATGGTTACAGTATGGTCAGCGGTGTTCACCTACTTGATCACGTGGTTTATTCACTGTACTGTAAGTAAAAGAATAGAACAATTTTTGTATAACTGTGAATCATTACGCGCTTTGCCGGGAGGGGACAACTACACAACAGGGAAATATAAATGTATTGGTCGAAGAGAGACCGAGACAAAAGAAAAGAAAGTCATATAAAGATAGATAGTTTCGACTGTACAGACTGTATGAATATAGTTTTTACAACTTTATTATTGATATTTCTCAGGTAGGGTTCAATATAACTGGTAACACAAAGGTCAACGCTGATGGTTCATCATGATAAACGTAGCAGTTATCGTACAAAGCTTTTTACAGCAGCGAGGAATGGGCAGTTGAAAGACCTTGAAGAACTGGCGGCAAAACGCTTTAACTTTAGTATCAAAGACTTTGACAACCAAACTGCTTTGTGAGTTATTTGCAAGTTTTGATATCTGCAGAGGGCTGGGAGAGGATCTGTTTGTCTTTCTGTCTGTCTGTCTGTCTGTCTGTCTGTCCAATCATTAACTTCTGTATATGTCTCTCTTCCTGTGTCTACTAATTATTGAATATGATATTTTTTCTACTTTACTTACTTTGCGCAGGTCTTTCTAATCTATTTGTCATATAGTCAATACCTGGCACAATAATAAATGGAAAATAACCGGCGTTCTGAACGCTAAAAAAATCGGCAACATCAAATCAGTTCCCTCGCTAATTTTCATTATATCCGGCAGATTTTCAATTTTTAATATGATTTTTGAAAACCATTTTCTATAAGTGTTTAATTATCGTGCCTCTCAGAAGAGGTGAAAGTACACCTATAAGCTATCAGCCTGCTTGTTTGCCGCCTATGATAATCTGCTTCTGCTGATTGGGATATGTGTGTGCGTGGGAGGGAGGGGGTGGCAAAGAAAGTTCTAATATTAATTCCTGCTTCTCCCCGCAGTGAGAAACATCGACTTTGATTTCACTTTTGAGTAACATGGTTCTTCCTTAGCACGTCGCTACGGATGTGTTCTACCGAATTGCGCGGAAGGGGCCGAAATCTCCATCCAGTACGTGACATGTAACTATTCAGCGATTTGCCTGGATGCAAGGTCCGTACTTTTTTAAGGTTTTGCATAAATTTAGCATATAATTATCTTTTGTTACGGATTCAAGCCTGCGGCCAAAATTGACCATTTTCTTTTTTCTCCTTTAAATTACTTGTTATATTTTTTATTTCTTCTTTCTATAACTTTTCGGTAGCTTAAGGAAAAAATTGATATCAAAAATTATATAATTAGTTCATGTTTTTTTAACGTTTAATGTTGAAAATATTATCCGCTTCTGTGCACCGTATGTGTACTGAATATGCATGTGTTGATAGCTGTCATACAAACCGGCACTCGGGTATCGAATAGCAATATCAAGGTTTGAAAAGGCAATTCCGAAGAAATAAAAATAAACATGGAATTCTCATAAAACTTTCACTCAGTAAATATTTTTGAGTTGCTTATCCCAAAAATGAAATATAAAATGGGGGTCACTCTAGCCATTTCTGCACCTAGATTGCTTTAAAGCACACCATCTTTTTTGTCTTGAGTGCTCAAGGTTCTAAAATCAAAATCGCGTCAAAAATAATTAATTTCTTGAACCTGAGCAGTGCTAGCTGACTAATATGAGCTCATTTTCTCTCTTTGAGCAATAACCCAGTATTATGATGCAATAAATTGTTGTAAAAATGAGTTTGCTACAAGAAAGAAGGTAAAATTGGTTGATACTATTGGTACGTGCCCTTGAAGCAGCGTGAAAGCACCTTCCGACTGCACGTTTTGAAAAATATCTAAAAAACTGGACATGGAATCTTGACTATAATTATATATATGATGGAGCTAGAACCTTATTACCATTGATTTGCAAAAATAAAAAAGCTTAAAAAGAATAGGTGCCCGTGCTCAAAGTGTGAAACAAGACGTCGTAAACAGCCTGTGACCGAAGAGGACTAAGGCGAGTAACCACAAAAGCGCCTCTTAGAGCGTGTCTACTGTTAAAAACTTTATAAGACTAAAGCTTGCATCATTTTAAGTCAAATATACATCTTTTACAATCGAACAAATCAAAATAGGCTGAATATGCCATGCGCAGTAGAGATATATACGCACTGCAAAACTACGGAATTACCTTAAGTAATGCGTAATTGAAAACGTAGATATACCGGATGCAGACACGATTTCGCTCTTGAGACTCGTTGGTCTATAGAACGTAGAACAAATGAATCGCCCATTGATGGCAAACATAACAAATCAATCGACATGCATGCATTACGTTTCTTTTCTGCATGACTTGGGTCGCGTTTATTTCACAACGTTTTTATATCGATAGAATAATTTTACTTTTCAAACTGAACAATAATTTCTGCCATTTTTAACTCAGACATGTGCCGACTTTTGTGGTAAAAGTGCCTAAGACCACGTAATTTCCTGAAGAATTATTTTTCACTTCGTTATGAGGGGAATTTTCAAACGCTTTATTCAACCCAGCTGCTGTTGCAGACTTAATAACAATTTTTCATTTCGTTCTTTATGTACATTCTTTGACACTGAAGCTGAATGCGCGTCATCACTGTCATGCTAGGCAAACACCTTTTTCGTTTTTGGTTAACAATTTCCTCTTCTTTACGTCATTACTTTCGGGCATGCGCACACCATCTTCGATCTGTTATGGTTTAATTCGCAATCGTTTGATGCAAAACCTTCCAATTTTCAATCTCCTTTTCAAGCTAAGACTTTACCTATATCATTTAACATCCTTAGTTCTTTATTGTTGAAATGTTCCGTCTAATCTTTTAGTTTAGTCAACAGGCTGCGTCGACGAATGATATGAATAGTAATTTCCAGGTACAACATTAGATTCCCTTGGGTCAATAATCAAATGATTTTTAAGTTCTGACGTCACTCATATAGGTTGGCTAATTATCTGAATTATAGTTAATACAGTGAGATGCATGTGAGATTAATTCATGTAAATGCGACTACTCAGTTGTAACAATACGCTTATACGCTCTCGCTATCTGGAACACGTCTTCAGTAGCGCTGACGTGGTCCCACAGCAAGGAGGTCATCGCGCTCTATAACCCTGCTGTATTCAGAGTCTTCAGAGACAAGTAAGTCCAACACGACACTGTAAGTCCATCCTCATTTTTTTAAAGCAGAAAGCAGGCCAGAAGGTCTACGTATAGTCTTTTAAACTAGTTAAAAACATTTGAACTGTCAGAAATCGCAAGCAGCTGTTTCCTTTTTCTTGGTGAAATTTCGTCTTTTCGAGTCTGTTATCAACAAATGAAAAACGAAACACAACAAGACAGATTAATTTTTCTTCACTTTTAATTCCATCTCATGAGTTAATCTCAGTATTTTCAGTGAAGTCAATAAATAGCATGGTGCTCCCCCTCTTGACTTCTTGATTTCGTGAACTAAAAATTCCTCGTTAACATTTATGGTGGGTGATCCAGGGCCCAGATGTTGGGAGGACGATCAGTGTTAATCCTGGTCTAGCGCTAACCCGCTTTACCGAATAATTGGATCAGAGTGTCAAGAGCAGATCAGCAAATTGAAAACAAAAATTATACCTCGTCCTTCTTGTCTTTGATTCGATCTCACACTCTTAATTCCCACGAATACTATAGTTTCCCTAAGAGGTCTTGTTAAAACTTTTTGACTATTGTGCGGGTAGTGCCGGAGTACTGGCCTCCTTTCATAATGAAAATGAAGTTTAATTTTCTTCTTGTTTAGAGAGCCATGCCGTGTTGTGCTCGTACCATTAAGGGAGTAGTGACGTTTTCAGTTGTGGGGTCTGCACTTTACTTCCTCGCTCGATCTGGGACGTTTTTGTTAAACACCAAGAACTGGTCATGGAGCAGAATAATGGAAGGAGTGGGATTTGCGATTGTTATGGCTGTGTTTATTGTTTTGGTCAAGAACCGGAAGAATTTTCTGGTGAGTAGAGCATATAATCAACGGTTAACACAAGTTATAATTTCTCTGATACCAAAAAAAAAAAAAATCGTATAATTTCTCTGATACCAAAAAAAAAAAAAAAATCGTCATTAGGAATTCCTACCAGACATGCAGATGACGATAACATAAAGTATTTTTTACGATCAGTTACTTCAAAAAGCTTGGTTTTCGTTAGCTGTCGCTGTAGTGGTTTGCTTGTTTGCCGTTGCAGGTTGGGTTTGTTTGTTTTTGCTCGCTTGCGTTCTTCTCGGCTAGCTGGCTTGTTTATTTGGTCGCTTGTCAGTTTGTTTGTTTGTTTGTTTGTTTGCTTGTCGTTTGTTTGTTTGTTTGTTGTTTGTTTGTTCTGTTTGTTTTGCTGTGGCTGTTGATTCGGAAGTTTACACTATTTTAGCAGCGACATACATTTCCTTATTTTACTTCAAAAGATTTATTTTCCTGTACTGAATTATATTATTACTATAGTATTCAGTTGTATCTTCTTTTGTTATATTACATTTCTTTACATCAATTGCTTGAATATGAACAAAGAACTTGAACTTGTTCGTTTGTTTGTTTGTCTGTGTCTGTTAGTTTGTTTGTTTGTTTGCTTGTTTGTTTTAGCTTGTTTGTTTGTTTTGCGCCGTTGCCTGCAAGTTTGTTTGCATATTGGTGTAGTATATGGATGTGAATTAATAATCCGGGTGTTAGCTATCACTTTTTACAATAATCGGGTCTCTTTCTTCTTCCAGATGCCACTCCTTCCTTTGTCTTGGGCACAAAGGTTACCTATATTCATTGGAACAAATTCCATTCCACTGGAAATGATCCTTCTTTCTGTTGATGAAAAAGTGCCGTCCTTGCACGAAATGGAGGAAGTGAAAAACAAAGCACTTTTATTCTTAAACGACGTGAAAGAAGAGCTGGAAAGAAGTTTAACGACAACAACGTTTCACTGTATTTTTTCAGGAAGTACAGAAGAAAGATTTTCGATTCCTTTTTCTCGTCGAAAGAAATTGCCGTACAAGTTTAGTGCGTTGTATTCAGATCTAGATGTTATGTTTTGCTGTGAGGCAGACGAAGCTTCATTTTCCGGAAATCACGGCAATATCCGTATCGAGCCTTTGATAATCAATGGCACATCAAGTGTCCTTTATGCTCGCCTGACTTCTCTAACCCCTGGCTACGAGGGACAAAGTATTTCCTCAAACGTTGTGACAAGCCATATTAAAGAAGCTGTCGGATCAGTAAGAGTTAGACATCTTCCTGGCATATTCCGTTGCTGTTTTGGTTTGTGTCAATGGGCGCCGTCTATGACAATGGATGCAGCAGGTCCAGCAATTAAAATCACCACTGAAAAACATCTTGAGGTCGATATCACTATATGTATTACTTGCATCGAATGGCCACCATTCTCCAACTGGCCACAAAGACCGAGATGTTGGCCGAAGCCTGAAGATGTGGCTAGAATAGTGGACCTAGGCTGTCATCTTGTTGCGAAACCACATCTGCTTGATGAAAATGCGTCGTCGTGGAGGTTTTCTTTCTCTGTTGCAGAAGTTGAGCTGTCTAAACTTGTTCCAGCAACTGCCAGAAAATGTTTCTTGGCTCTTAAGATCATATTTAAGAACCACCTGCAGCCTGTTTTTCCACGTTTATCATCATACATGATCAAAACGATATTCCTCAACACTGTGGAAAAGTTTACAGAGAACTTTTGGGTCGAGGAAAACCTCGAGGGATGTTTCCTGGCGTTACTGACTGAGTTGCTCGACGCTCTTGAGTCCAAACGTTGCCAACATCACTGGTTCAATGAAGTAAACATATTTAGCAACATCGACCGAATAAATCCAAAACGTTTTTCTCTTCTTGTCAGTAAGGTTAGGAGAGTTATGGTAAACCCAGCTCCATTTATTTACGACGATGGCTGTTCTGCATCTTTCCGGCATGTTGTGTACGTCGACAAATGTTTGATCGTCGACAAAGTGAGATCCTGGTAGACCACCAACCGCACATCTTGCATTCCCAAATTCAGGATGGAAATAGTGATCGATATCCAGCTCAGCTAACAACGACTCATCCTTCTTCTCTTCAGTCGTATAGTAACATGGTAGCAATGGACGGTGATGCATATCCAACTCAACTAAGAGTAAATCTTCCTCCCTTGCTTGAACGTAATTGTAACACGATAGAAACTCGAGATGGGAGTGATAGATTTCCAAGAAGGCTAGAAATGGACTGTTCCCCTCATCATGAATGTTATAGCAGTGTAGAAACTGAAGTCGATAGAGATGCATTTCCATGTCAGTTAAGAGTCGCTCTCCCCCCTCTTTGAAGCCTGTGCACCTGAACTATTATAGCCGAACTATTATAGAATCAATTATCATGAAATCGTCTTATGTAATTGTTTTACACTCGAATCGTTTCTTGGAAATTGCCTTGTGCTCGCTTTTTGTTGGATGATTTAGTATTGCGACGTCCTGATCTGTTATGTTCAGCCAAACTCATTAAAAACAAACGAAGTTACGATATAATGATAGTAACATACACTGGAAATTAAACTTTTGCTCATTTCCTATGATAAGAAACTGCATTTTCCTAAATATTTCCTATCATAGGAAAATGAAAAGGAAGGAAGATGTAGGAAAATGCAATTAACTACAATAGGAAATATCTAGGAAATATGTAGGGAAATGTATTTTCCTACATTTTGTCCAGCTCCTATCATAGAAAAATACAATGTCCTAGATATTTCCTATCATAGGAAATGAGCAAAAATTTTAATTGATAATTTGGAAGTGATATATACTGTTGATGACAACACATTGCTTCGGAAGAGCCTCAATTAATGTCTTCAAAAGGATCAATACATTTTCCCACATGCTGAATCATGCTGAATATTTCTCGAATGGGGTCCGCTGGAGAATTTTTTGACATGTCTTGAATCATGGACTTTCTTCGTATTTGTTGCGTGCAAAGTCGTAGGGTTGCCACAGAACTTACGTAATTTGTTGAGGCCTAAATTAGATGAACAACTTTCAAATAGCTATTATTGAAGTAAATACGAAAACATAAATATAATGATTAACCGACTAACCATTAATTAGACAGGAACAAATAGAGGACACAGTTCGGAACATTCAGTATTGTTTTGAAATTGCCATTCTTATTAGCTGTATTATGCCTTAATATTTAATTCAATTTTGTACACTACCAATTTCGTCTACATGTGTAAATATCTTACTGCAGTAGTTCTTGCCACGATGGCTGCATGGTACCCATAGAACAAGTGTTTGTACTGTCTCACTGATCAAGCAATTAACATTATGCAAAATTCTCTTGAAGGGTTCTCCACCACTTTTATGTACCATTGGTGTTATCCACGATATTTGCGGAAACGTTCAATCCCGGTACCGATTCTTTTTTTCTTTTTTTGAAAACGTTCTTATTGACCAAGCATTTAATGCCATGCAGATATTTTTTCTCTTAAAGGTTTTTGTCTGAGTTCATTTCATGGCTCTGAAGTTTGAGCTGAAAACGATTGGATCAAGTAACTGATTTTGCAAATGTTTTCATCAACCAAGCAGACTGATAGCTTTTACTTTCAGACAAAAAGCCATGGTTCCCAGGATACTCTCTAGTATTGATAAATTATAGTTGCATTGGCTTTTGCAGCTATGCAGCGTTTATCAAGACTATTTATCAATAAGTTCAAACAGTGGTTATATATTTTTTTCGTTATTTTCAACAGGTTACTTGCCTCTTCACATGGACACATTCACTGTGTTAAATTCATTCTTCGTCAATCAAATGTTGATATTCATGCTAAGGACAGATGGGGATCTACCGCTCTTACTGGTTAGCACCAAACAATATTTCAATTAGAATTAACCTTAATTGGTGATGATTGCATATTACTCATATTGAACCAGCAAAAGCCATTGAAGTTTTCCTTACGTCAATTTGGAATTAGACCAAATGGTCTGCTAACGTTCCACAAAAGGAAATACCTACCAATTTTCCAAGAAGTAGATGCTCTGCACATATTCCTACAGACATTCTTGAATTGCGGCGAAGATGAAAAGTCTCAAAACAGTAATATTAAAAAAAAATGCTATGCACTTTGTCCCAATGACCAGCTACAGTAGGTGTTAATGGGGTTTAATAGTTAGCTGACGACATTTGGCCAAAAACTAAGTAGTTAACTGATAATTGACCATAGAATTTAACGGTCGATTTGTCAACAGCGACGCTAATACTTTTAGTAAAAGAACGACATGGTAGATACTTTTCAATTTATTTCCAGACATGTTTCGGCGTGACTTACGCCATCATCAGTGTGGTAATACAACAGTTCTCAAAGTTTGTATTACCGCACTGATGATGGCGTAAGTCACGCCGAAATATGTCTGGAAATAAATTGAAAAGTATCTACCATGTCGTTCTTTTACTAAAACCATAGAATTAGTAATTAACTGACAATCGGGTAACCCCCATCGACATTTTCCTACAAACAAACGAAAATGGGCTTTTAACTGAAGAAGACACTAGTCAGGGTTATGAACCAAAATGCACTCTTTTTTTACAGAAGCCATCAAGCACGGCCATGATAGGGTCGTACAGTGTTTGATCCGACATGGAAGCAGTTGGAGTAAAGATGGAGCGGGAGACGTTCTTTGTTCTGCTGTCTGTAAGATACTTATTTAGCTATAGCAAAGTTTCAGTCACATTTAAGACCACATAAACTGGGTCACATGTTTTTATCAAGTTATAATTGATTCCAAATCATGTACGCACTAGACTTCTATAATTTATGGAACATGGATTTAAGAAGGTCCAAGGGAGGGGTGGAGAAATCTGAAAGATTTTGAAAATTACAGGCTCAGTCGAAAACCCCACAATTTTTGGCGAAGCGGGATTTTCTTTTTCTCCACTATTGGAGAAAGGCTAAAAATTTTAGTAAGATCCAGAAAGATTTTTGTAATCTTCTCGTCTGAAATATGAATACTTCCTTTCTGAAAGGAATAGAACTGACCAAATTTCGTTCACAAGAGCCGGGTGTGTCACTTTGTTCGGTAATATCTCGATGCCATTGTCTTGTACCGTGCACTTCTCAGAAACCATCCATTTTCTTTCCTAGGCATTTACATTGAAAGTAGTGTCATCCTAACATGTATCTTCTTAAAACGTGTCTCAATACACTTATATTTGTTTTATGTATAGCTAAAAATGACCTAGAAGAAATTCACAGACTTGTGTCGATGGGAATGGATGTCAACGCCTCAAATTCTGACGGCAGTTATGCCATTCACATGGCTGCAAAACTTGGTAGTCGTGTTGTGGTACAGTACTTAATTGACCAACGAGCTGATATTAACACTATTGACTCAAGTGGAAATTCACCACTCAACGTAAGTTCATTCCCTCAAAAACCGAATACTACGTATATTCCTAAAACCTTCAAAAATGACTCGGTGTGATACCAGACTTACTTGCGGTACGCTTTTGGTCTCGTAGACGTGCAAATACGTAGTGT
Source organism: Telmatactis stephensoni (assembly GCA_029948255.1). Taxonomy (NCBI): domain Eukaryota; kingdom Metazoa; phylum Cnidaria; class Anthozoa; order Actiniaria; family Isophelliidae; genus Telmatactis; species Telmatactis stephensoni. Next base: position 372,649 of record JALIZF010001786.1, read on the forward strand.
AGTTTTGAACACTGGCGGTCGATTGCTGCTTACGCATATAGGTTGTTTCTTCATGATATCGTATGGAAATTATGTCGGAAGTGAGTCTGAAGGAAAGCTCTAGATTCTAGAATATATTTCATACGTACCACCTTGATTAGCGGAAATGCAGAAGTTTTGTGCACAAATAAAATCCAATACAACAATGTCCTCTTGAGTTAATTCCAGTTCCTTGATGCTCTCTCTTTGTAATTATCCCCAGTACTCCGATATGCACGAGCATCGGGCCGTCAGTCAGTTACTTGAGGGCCTGGGTGCAAGACGTATTTCTCGCCATTACAGTATCCAGGAGATCTGCGAAGTTGCAACGACAGGAAATCTTCAAATGTTACGTCACATGGTTCACAATGGCGCTTCTGTTTGTTATAGGGACGTAAACCATAGAACTCCACTGTAAGTTGTTGAGTTTTCTTCTTTTTCAATTGGGCGCCACTGTTTGATGAAGCATGGATCGACGCAGGTGAAAAACGCATTGCACATACTCGGACGTTTTAAATAAAACCATTGTATGTTTAGTTAACCTTTAAAGTTAAGGCTGTCCGTGAAAAGTTAGCGCTTATTTTTTCCTAAAACATTGCTTTAGTTGTTCACTTTCCCTGATCAAATAATACACGAGACATTTTGCATAATGCACGACAGTTGAATCTACGGTACTTTTATTTGCAAACGAACGCGTCTACGAATTCCCGCCGAATTTTAGAGCATGCGCAATGCGTTTTTTACCTATGTCGCATCGATCTATTGCCGACGTTATGGGTGGGGTCCCATTCGCGGGATAAGGTATATTATCTAACATTACGGGATGGCGGGATTTGATCAAAGACTATATGATGCCACGACAATGACTAATATTAAAATTATAAGTAATACTTTTTTGGTTTTCCGATCCTGCTCGTGCAATTTATACACTAGAGCGGTCTCACTTTGATCAATATCATTTCCACATTTCAGACACGTAAGTGCCGCTGAAGGACATCTGGATTTGGTCAAGTTTTTAGTCTTACAGCCAGGAATAGATGTGAACGCAGAAGATAAAGACAACTTTACTCCTCTTCTTGGTATGTACATGGAAACCAAACTGTACTGGCCAGCGTACTCTCAGAACGAATTATAGTGATATATATGTATGAACTCGTTGTCCGGCTACTTTTGAATGATTTACACGATTGGGGAAAATTATTTTGCACGTTCAAGACCAAAGGTCGAAGAACAAGATAAAATTCGTTGAAATTTCTTCAGTAGATAGAGTAAAGAATGTTATAAAAAGTACGTTTTTGTCAGTGATTGTAATGGTGTCTCTTCTCTCTCGTTTTCTTACTAGTCATCGGATATCGCCATTTGACTGTTCGGCTTTGAACATGCAGTGTTGCGCACGCAGAGGCAAATGTCATTTGCCTGGATCGCGCGATGGATCGCGCGACGCGGTCGGTCAAAATCAAGATACTTACCAAACCATGTACATATATTGTGTAGCATACAATCTCCTGGTGCCACATTTTATGGCGCACGATATAGTATTAGGAAGCTAGATGGTCGGATATCTTGACACGATCAACGTTACAATATATTGGTTTTCACGTTATTCTGTATTCATAACAGATGCCATATTCAACAAACATCACGACGTAGCCGAGTTTTTGAAGTCTCATGGAGCCACAGTCAATGAATGCAAATTAGCGGCCCTCGTGGCAAAAATGGCGCGAATTGGTGACGTCAGGACCTTAAAGAGCATGCTCAGATGGACAGGTCACGTGGATATATGTGACTTTGATGGCAACACTGCTCTGCATGAAGCTGCCATTTATGGTAGACTTGATGTGGTTAATATGTTGTTAAAAGAGGGTGCAGGTCAGTAAATACGTTCAGTTTTGGCTTTGACACCAAAATCACAACTACATACATGTACTGATCACATACATGACATGAATGAATGCAACTTTTTGCTAAGAATAACTTAGCTGTTCCTCACAAATGAAAATCGGGACTATCAGTCTGTCATTTTAATGATTCAAGGGGTGCCCACAAAAATGATGACTTCTTACATGATTTTTAAAAAAAGTTGTTCTCAAAAGATCACTGTTAAAAATGCACCTTCACAGCTGAACCAAGGCTCTGGTTTTTGTTTTTTCCAGTCAAAAAAATTACTCTTACTTACTCAGAGCTGTGGCTTGGAAACAGCAAAGTTCGTTGTATGTTCATGTGATACCCTTCAACCCAATCAGAGCCAAGACTCTAATGGCTTGTATAAAACAAAAACCAGGGGCAGATCCAGGATTATCTTCAGGAGGGGGTGTACCATCATATAAATTGTAAACTGCCAAGAGGATATTTTGGAAAAATATTGAGAAAAAATCATCTCAGGAGGGGGTGTGCACCCCCTGCACCCCACCCCTAAATCCACCACTGAAAACTGTTACATAATGATAGACTACTACTAATGAAACTTTTGTTTATCAGATGCAACTTTATTGAATCGATGCCACAAAACTCCACTTATGGTAAGCAATGAGAGGCTGTATCATTTTTACTGTGCATGTCTTTATTTGTAGTCACTGTATGGTCCCATTTACATGAAGGGCACACAGCACTATTCCTTGGATGCATCCTAATCTTGTGGAATTTATTGGAAAACTGCCATCATTTCATCCACTGGATAAGGATTTATCAAATGCAAAGTACCATCCACTCTTCATGCTGAACCAGAGGTGCAGGGCCTGGTTGTACAAAGGTTGGATAAAGTTATCCACCGGATAAGAGTTATCCACTGTATAGATTTTGTATAGATTTTATCCACTGGATAAGGATTTATCCACTGGATAGCGCTATTCATCCTTCGTACAACCGGCCCCAGGAATATATTTTCACAACAAATATCTGACTTTAGTATGCTAGCAGTTTTCACCATCCATTAGTAGAAAAGGAACTAAGAAAACATCTCAGAATAAACACAGTAAGTATGACAAAGCATGTCTTCTATGACTGTGACAATCAACAAAGCATACCTTCAATGACTGTGACATTCAACAAAGCATATCTTCTATGACTGTGACAAAGTCATGACACAGAGCATGGAATCCCCTCTACTCAAAGCAAGTTTCAAATGAGTGGGAACTTATGCCATATTGTGATCATGTTAGTGTTGTTTATAATTATATCTAAATTCCTGCTGTAACCATGCAGTATAGTGACCATGTAATTTTCCTGGCCATACAAAACTGGTCTAACATCAGTTCTGTACAAAACATTCAAATATTTGTGTCATGGTTTTTGCATAGTCATATGCAATATTCCTTACTTTCATATATAGTGCATGTTGTCACAACACTTTCTGTGCAAAATAGTGTTGCCAGAATCTTTCATTATAGAACTAATGGTGATCGATGTTAAGATGACATCAGCCAAAAGGGTTCATATCTTTTGGTTACTGAGATTTATTTATTTATTTATTTTGCCTTCTCAGAATTGTGAGTACATAATAAGAAAGTAAAGTTTTAAAGAACAGATCTGTTAGGGTAGTCACATATCAGTATACACCAACAAATTACTGAGGGCCCTGTTGGTGAGCCACTCAATTTTTCAAGAGTGAAAGAGAATCAGGAGCATTAAATGCCAACAGACATTTTCTCTAGTGACATGAATGCAAATCCAGCTCATTTTTAAGTTCCTAATGTTCTTCTTAAAACTTTTTAGGATATACATCTAGGTAGAGTTCCCAAAGAAAATGATGATGACACTTCAACATCCTGTTATCAAAGAAAATCCAGAATTCCCAAAAGAAATTTTAAAACCAAGCCCTCAACTTATCACTTCCATCAACGAGACTCATGGTCATCAACAGACCTGTCACTTGAGGCGAGAAAAAACCTTGAATCTAGTACAGATAATACACCTCCAGAAACCTTCTCAAAGAGTAATGTACAAGATAACCCTGACAAGAATCCTGCTGGTCCATCATTTCTTCGTGTAATGCCTATGTCACAAATGTCACCCCAAACAAGAGAACTTGCAGGTGGTCAGCCAGATTATGTTTGACAATAATGAACAACTGCAAAATTTTGTACAAAAATTAGTCAAGTAAATATTGTATAAGAGAACAACCTCTTGTAAGAAACTTCTGTGGCTGTGCTAGGTAATATCAAATAAAATGTGCTTTTAATTATTAATCTATCTCATCTTCTATACTTTCTTCTTGGGTCATGTCTTTATTGGTCTTGGATTTTTTATCTTGATTTTGAATAATCTTGAATGAAAGAACAAAGTTTCAATGCATTTTGTTATAAAAGAAAAAAATATTGAAGGTTGCATGGGTGTACCTCTGATTTCTCAGCTAAAAATAGTGAGTTCTATACATTTTAATAGGAGGTAAGGTTTCCTTGGAAGCATAAGGGACATTATACATCTAATTAAGATACAGACAATGTGGACTTCTCTCCAATGATTAGGATGAGACAGCCCTAACTGAACAAGGTCCTCTTGAGAAAAGTAAAGGGGTACCTTTTTTCATCAAAGGTATATTAATGGGGTACGTTTTTGCTGAAATTTGGTATATTAAAGGGTAGGGGGTTCAGTGTGCAGGCAGAGCATCCCCATACAAAATGCCTGGGAGTGCCCTCCTTTGCCCCCCCCCCCCCCCCCAACCAATGGCTAACCTTGAAGATAAATGTGATTAAGATCCCTACAGTTTCCTTAACTACCTTCTACATTAAATATTCTTGGCACAACCCTACATTATGCTCCATTTTACTGCATATCTTACATGTACTATACCTTGTTGTAAGTATCTTTCTTCATGGTCCACACTGAACTTTTGAAGTATTGCAGGTTTTCTTCTGTGAAGTCCTTTTTCTCCTTGTGTTTTTCTAAACATATTAATATGACTGTTACATTATATCAAAAATTTCTCATAAGTAGCACAACACTGTCTACCCACCCCTCCCCCATTAAAGGGGGTGTTGTGGTATAATGACAATTAGTTATTTATAAATCAGTTAGGAAGTTCAAAATTATTTAACATTACCTTTTTTGCTTGTATATGGAGCGCTTTGTTTTCTTGCCTTTTTCTTTTTGATTCGATCACTTTTGCTCTTGCGATTCTCTTGAACTGATGAACTAGTTGAAGTCACGAAATCTAAACCCTTTTTAACGAGCTTAGAGGACATTTTTGCCTGAATTGTGCGCTGATCTAGTAAAAGTTAGCTTCAGTTTAAGTTATAGTCAAGATGGGTCTTCTTATGTCATTTTGGGAGGCACAAAAAGGCGAATATCAAACAACAACAAAAGCACGTGCAAACTTCCATTCGGAAGACGATCGTACGAAAAACAATGTATGCTGAGTAACCACTCCACTCCAATATGCTGCACTGTGATTGGTCGATGCAAGAATCTCCCAGAGTTCAAAACGGTACACGAGTAGAATTCAAAATGGCGGGATAATTGAGGTAGTTTTGATCTTTATCTTTATGAAAATTCAGGACATTTTCAAGGCTTCGTTCTTGAATTTTGAGTCTCAAAATGAATGTGCTAAAGACTCCAGATGATAGTACTGCAGTTTTACGTATGATAGGAGAGTTTGATCGCTTTTTGTCGGACTCTGATCTCGGAGACCCAAAGGTACGTCTGACTTACGATGATGTGACGGAGCCACTTCCATCGACCAGCAAAAGTTCTGATAAATCTACCGCTCTTGACAAACCAACTAGAAGTATGACGCGTTCTCAAAGTAGTGGTATCGTTCTTGGAAAGGAACGTGAAAAAGACTTGGAAATAATTCGAAGTCGAAGCAAAATAGCTCATCTGGAGAGCCAGTTGAATTCGATGGAGTCTTCGCGTAAAAGAGCTAGAATAGAGTACGAAAATGACTGTCACACACACAAACATGAACTTATTAAACGGTCCGAAGACATGGAAGACTTAGAAAAGACTGTACAATATGCTCTAGACCAGGAAAAGTTTGCAAAAGAGCAGCTGAACGACATCAAGAAAGAGTATGAAATGTACAAAACAAAAGTTGAGAGGAAAGCTAACAACCTTCAAAGAGAAAAGCTAAAACTCAGCTCAGAAATTGAAGAGGTAATGTTAAATTATTAGAAAAGAAAATTGTTGTATTTTTGCAATTATCTGATACAGCACTTGAGCCTAATCTGTTACAGCACATTCCACATGACTGAGAATACACAGACTTTAGCACAGTTACATGTACATGTACAGTGTTGGAGCAGATTTAGTGTGAGTGTGAAACAAAGCACTCCATGCCTTAACTGTGTCAGTGCTGTAATGTTGATGAAAATATTCCACAGTCATACAAAATCTACTCTATCAACTGCTGATTGCAAGGGAGGTAGGAGCCTGCTCTGGCTATGAAGATTCACTTTGGTCTTGGACCACCATGTCAACAACCATGGTCACATTTATTCCACTTATGAAAAATTCTGTGTGGTCTGTGCTCAGATTCTGTAAATATACCTTTATAGTCCTGTGTGATCAATGAGGTTAGGTTTCCACAGTTACGTGTATGCAAAGTAGGAAAGACAATCTTGGAAAGTTATACCAGCTGCTCAAACCTTGTTCCCAGAGCTATTTGCTGGGGTGGATATAGGATAGGGGTGCATGGGGTGTGCAGCCCCTCATGAGACAACTATGAATCCTTTTTTCTCAATATTTTCTCAAAATATCCCTTGGCAGTTTCCCATGGTGTACCCCCTGAAGATAATCCTGGATCTGCCCCTGATTTGCATGCAAAAAAAGGAGCACCTGCCAAATGACCCTGGTACAGGCTGAATGTTGTGGCAAAAATTGTTGAATTTTAGCACAGAGATTCTTGGGAAGTGTTTTAATGGCTACTTTTAAACCAAACATGTAGTTCATTAGTTCAGCCTGTACCAGGGTCATTCTTGGGATTAGGTTGATCATCTTGGGGTGCATTTACATTGGATGATTTTGTCCTGGGCTGAGTTGGTCACAGGACAAGTTTTAGCTAAAGTTTTAGGCTACTTTAGAATACCTGGCCACTTTTTTGAATAACAACAGAAGCTTTTGTATTCTTGCATTGTTTTCAGAGAGTTCCACTCTAAAATACATATGGTGGATGGGTCTTCTGAAGTTACTTGATCAGCTCCCTTCATGTCGTCCTGGGTAGGAAAGACTCATGTACAAGAATGCATTCTTGTCTAGATCTCCATGTCACCATCTCACCTGGAATTATGTAAAACCCATCCCATGATGGCCGAACTCAGCTTGGGACATATCACCCATGTAAATACATCTAGGTGCATTTAAATTAGTAAATGCGCCAGAAAATTACACACAAACTAATATTGGATGAATAATTATATTTTTGTTGCTTTTAGATAAAAGAAGAAAATAGCAGAAAGCAGCTTAACCTAAGAAATGCAGTTACAAGGTGAGATGTGCAGTGTTATTACATGTACTGAATCCATCCAAGATGATTAAAAGCGCATAAAAAACGGTTCTTTTGACTCACCGGGACTACGAATGCCGTTAGCCGCCATCTTGAAAATGTCCCATAATGCATTGTATTTACTTGCCACTCTCTAGGGAGGGCTGGGGATTTTGTGGTTATTTAGGCAAGATTCTAATAAGTTTTCGTCGTTTATCAGCAAATAACTTTTCAAAATTGCATGAAGAACCCCATAATTTGTATTTTCTCATTTGCTTTTAGATTAAGCTAAAATATATTTATACAAAAAAATTACGGGTAAAAGAATTATTCGCGATATAATTTGTTGCAAAATAGCTGTTGGATGTCCTGCTTTCCAATGAGTTAACAAGGAGGCAAGAAATCGATAAAAAAATGTGGGTTAATACTTTAAAAATAGGAGTTTTTTCTTTTTTCTTAAGGGGTCGACCTTTCAAAGTTCTTATTAATTTCATTGGACTTCTTTTGAATGAGCGTTTTAAAAAAATATATTTTATTGGAAATACAGAAAAATCGCTGGTCAGCGGTTATTGGCTACAATTTAGCATTAATTATCTCCGTTAAATGCAAGGATACCCCCAATTTTGTTATACATCAAAAGCCCTATACACAGGTCTATAAGAAAAATGTAGAGAAATTGAATTAAAATTAGGTCTCAATTAGTGGCCCCCGTCCTTAAATAAATCTTATTATCCCATTGCTATTATAGTGATCTTCCTCTTTTTTCCTTGTCAACAGACTAGAGGCAGACAAGATCATCATCCAAAACAAACTTGAGGAGTCAGAGGCTCAACTAGAAATATCAAAAAGGTAAGGATACTTGTAGCATAATCTTAGAATAATGTCAAAATTAATCACTGTGTTCATCCAAGTAACCAAGTAAAACTGTAGACTTTGTATAAAATCAGATTGAACTTGTTTATATTATACACTGTACTTTGTACATGTACTCCAGGGGTGGGTCCTGGTTTATCCTTCAGGAAGGGGTGCCATGTTATAGACATTGAAACCATCAAGAGCACATATTGGAAAAGCATCGAGAAGAAACTGGCACAAGGTTATCTCAGGAGGGTGGAGAGGGGGTACAATCTGTGTGCACACCTCTCAATCTGCTCCTGTATATATTATACATGTATGTAATGGATATTGCAGCAACTCTAAGATCTTTGATTGTCTGTAACAATTTTGTAGACGCTATAGTGAAGCAGCTAAGAACTTGGGTGAGTTAGAAGAACTAAGAATGGAGGCAAAGACAGCAACCCAAAGAGTAAAGGTACACGATCATGACTTGTTGTAAATTAAAACAAAATATACATTGTGCTAAGTCTTAAAACAGTTTATTGAAAAATAATTGCAATGACTGCAACAAAGATGATGATGGCAGATGATACTGTATGATTTTACATTATGTACATCATGACAAGAATAATTACTACCATTTTTGTTCAAGCATTAAGCACGAAACAAATTTCGCGTTTGTTTACGTTTGAAACGAGACGTTGTGTGGTGTCACACCAACGTTTATGGTCCTGCATTTCAGAGTTTTTTCACATGCAGAATGAAAGGTTTTGACAGGTCTATAATTAGATTTGGATGTGGGAAACTACATCTTTTTCCTTTATTTCATGTTTTGATTCGTTTTGTTTCATTAAAAACAACAAAAATATGAAGTGATGAGGAAAAATGTAGTTTCCAACCTTCACAGCTAATAACAGACCTGAAATAAGCTTTAATTCTGCCAAAGAAAAACTCTAACAAACACGATCATAAACGTGGGTGCAGCACCAGACAACGTCTCGTTCAAAATGTAAATAAACGCGAAATTTAACAGTAACTTTCAGCAATTAAGTGGGTTCCAATGTTCAAGTTGCATGTATTGTTTGGAAGTTCACAATGAATATTAAATTGTACTCGACAGTAGACTTACTTCCCCATGCAAATTCCAGAATTTGCTTCAATTTAGTTTTCTTGATTCAAGCTACAGCTGTAGCCATGTATGGAAGATTCCATTGTGATGATCAAATTGCAAACTTCTTTCAGTTTACTATTTTATTTTTATTTTATTTAATATTAGCTTGCATTGCATTTTAAGAGATTAAAATTAAAATGTATAATCTTACATTGACAGAGTTAGCCATAACAACATTAGCCAATTACTGCTGATCCAGATAAAAAATACATTGCATAATACATTTAATTGAATGAGTAAGATTTCCGGCTGTATTACATTTCAGACATACAGATTTGAATGTTGTGAGTCTTCACAGTTATAAGTATTGATAACTGATAAATGTATAATATGTCATCATTGGTAGATTTGAAGGTGTTATCCATATTTTTGAAGGTTATCCATAGTGTTGTAATATTGCCACTGCCCTGCCGCTATGTTCAATGATTTCACACGACAATTATATGGTAGAGTAATATCTGCATGTAGTCTCTTTTCGGGATTTTCGCTCTGACCAAAAAGTCTTTAAGCGATTTATTCCTCTTGTAAGGGACGAAAGGAGGATCAGGAAAGATCCTTTTTAGGTTCTGATTGTCGGAGATGAGGTGCCAGACACCTCGTAGCAAGACCGGTTTCGATAACTTTAATAGCTACAGTATCTTCGTCAGTTGCTTTTTGGCTAGTCATGCTCAAGAAGTGTGAGCAGCAAGTGACTTGATGGGCTTTCGGGGCCAGCTTTAATACCCTTAGCCTTGAACCTGATTGGTTAGTTAGATACAATAGGAATAAGTTGATCGGCCAATAATGTTGCGGGGTTTCCGATCCTTTTCAACACAACACATATTACAACGCGTTTAGTTTTAATTCTTCTGTTAAAAAGTGGTCCAAATTCTGCAAATCCTGGCAGAGAATGACTTTTGATATGTAGAAGTTTTGCATCTTTGTATAGTGTACATCGGTGCCTTCCTTGTTGATGCTCATGTTGGTATGTTCAAGTACAGGACAGAGCACTGCCTTGCTTTGTACTGAGATGCAATTTATCTCAGTGAAAATCTTGATTTAATGAATTTCTGACTTTTCATGGGAAGTAAGTTCAAAGTTCACCAACCATCGGCCTCAAGTTTATTAATCAATTTATGAGCTACCGACGTAAAATAAAGACTCTTTACTTTTACCTTCTAACTGTAAATTTGCAGTGAACTTTCAAAATACAACTTGAATGAACATTGGAATTCACTTTTTAAAAGTTATGTGAAATGCACTGAATCACAATAGCAAGATTTATGCGTTGTTTTATTATAGGATTTAGAGCTTAAGGTATCTCAACAAGAAGAGGCAGCAACCATTGCAATAACTATGAAAAAACAATTAAGCAGATTTAGAGAACTAGAAAAACAAAACTTCAAGCTTGAAGAAGACAACAGATATTATCGTGAAACAAATGAAAATAATTTACTCCTGAAAGAACAGATGGAGAGTTATAGAGCAAAGTTACTAAGAGCTGAACAGAGAATCAAAGATTTGACTACAATGGAAGTTGAAAATGAGGTAATTTTGTGTTGAAGTCAGACAATGATGATAATGATATTAATGACAATGAAGATTACATTTATGATGGTCATGGTGACATTAATAATCAAGCAGAAAAATGAAAATGTGGGACTGGATATTGTGACAGTGATTGAAATTACTGTGTTTTGTATGATCTTGAAATTTGTATGAAAATAGGAATTAAAAAAGAGAATAAAGAAATGGGAAATAGAGGACTCAACTAGTGGTAAAAAGACTGCATCACCAGCACAATTAACACAAGAGATATCCAAGCTACAGAAAAGTCAAGTGGTTTTATTAGAACAGCAGAGTGATCTGAAAGCAAGGTTAGCATCAAAGTTAATGATTACAGTAGATATATTTTGTGTAGTCAAACCTTCACTAATGAACACCTCGTCCTCTAGAAGGCAAACATCTCGCTTAAGCAGACAGGAACCTTTGTCACTTCTGCTGACAAACTCTATTTTGAACCTTCAATTAACAAATACCAGTTGTCCTGAGGGTGTCTGCCTGCTGAAGGTCAACTGTACAGTAAGCAGTCATAAAACAAACAGTACAGTCTTCCCTTTAGAGCAGATTTTGTATGAGTGTGAAATGGACCGCACCATGCCGTGACCGTGTCAGTGCCGTGATATCTATAAAAAACATTCGAGATTCCTGCCGTAACCGTGCCGTGACCATGCAGTGCCCTTTTCATCTGCTCTATAGTACTGGTTATGTTGTCAGAACTGTACAAATTACTTTTGTCTGCTATTTGGAACAAAACCTCCTCTTACTAGTCAGATTAATTTTGTTTTGGATCCCCATAGTTAAAACATGTTTTTTTCCTGACTTTGTTAAACATGTAGTGCACAGATCCATGAAGCTGCTCATAAAAAGATCAAAGCTGAGTTGAATTCAGTATTGAAAGAGATGGAGGCGCTGAAGGTATGTACATGGTACTAGTATTACCATTTGTATTTATTTTATACAGCAGTCAAAAGTCTCAAATGGGGGAATACTTGTAGCAGTAGACTACAACGGACTTTAAACATGACACAGTGTTCAGGCAGGAATGCTGCTATGGTATCATTGTCAAGGAGTTCATTAAGATTTTAATCTGGAGGACATCTGGCTGAGAGACCCGGGCAAGACCAGAGATTTAGCAAATTGAAGATGATTTTGAGTTGTCTGTACTCTTATTGACACACTCTTGACATCATAAAATGTTCAAAACTCAAGTGGAATCACGACAACTCAAAACCAATCTTCAATTCGTTTTTTACAACAATTATTTGAGATAAAAGTTAAAAATCCTTTTCAAACAGGGCAACATAACAAGCGTGCGTGCTGAAATGCGTCAGCAGTGTCTGTCCTCTTATTGACACACTCTAATCGGCCAATCAGATTGTGAGATTAGTGTCAATTGTTGTAAAAAATATTTTTTATCAGAAGTTGGTTTGAGTTTTTTTGAGACAGCTGGGTTAAATCCAGCAAAGCTGTGTTCACAGCCGGTCAACTTGCCCAGTTCCTCATCATATCTTTGGATTGCTGTTTGTTTGTATAACTGACTGATATCAAGCAAGAAGTAGTTAGTGAAGCAAGGGTGGCCAAATGGCGAGACCACCAGTCTGTCACCTCTGTGACGTGGTCCCAAGTTCAATTTCTGGACAGGGCACAACATGTGGCTTGAGTTTCTTGTTTGTTCTCTCTCTTGCTTCAAGGGTTTTTTTCTCTGGGTATTCTGTTTTTTCCTCCCTCAGTAAAAATGAACTAGTTTTGATCTAGGTTGTGCTCTGTGATGAGACATGGGTCATATGGTGGCTGCTACATGTGTGTGTGAATGTAAAATGTGTAACTGCCTCGTACTGAAAGTGCCCTTGGATGTACAGTACCTTCAACTCAATCACATTGAGCTGTGGCCTTCATAATTCAGCACTTGTGCTGCAAGGAAGGGTGATGAGATATACCAAATTAATTATTTATTTTTTTAAGTGCATATTGCTTTTAAATGAGAGAAGGATGTAATGTTGTACCCTACATGGCAACACTAGTACATCTATCACTGTATTGCAACACAGTACAACACATAATATTTGCAAAATGACCCCAGCCATCTCAAAACCAGGCTACATTCTTCAATTGTAGGTAGTTGGACAGTTTGTTTCATTGTACTGTATTTTCTAGGAAAGTGAATCCAAGCAACAAGAACAATGTCAAAAACTCCAAAGAAGACTGTTTATGATTACAGCTGTAAGTAGACAATGTAAATGAACATTTGAAGGGTTCCCTGTGAAAATGACCTAAGTGACTTTTTGATGGATGTCCTGAAATTAATTATTCCAGCATAGGAAAGTTAATTATACCATTTTATACCATTGAAAAAATATCATCAAAAAGTCACTTAGGCCATTTTCACATGGAACCCTTCATTTTTCATACTCAAGAAAGTGTCATCTGCTCGATTAGTTCATCTATTCAGGTGGCCTGTACCCAGTCTGTTATTTTTTTTATTAGAGTTCTGAAGAATTTGTACAAATGTAATTATTTATCTTGAAGGTACAAATTTATTGTATCAAGTAGTAACAGTCACTGGTTTTGTTTTTCTCTTTCAAGGAAAGAGATGGCATTCGACGCATTCTTAATGTTTACGATAACAATCTGTCTTCTAACTATGAACCACAGTTGAGAGATCGTCTTCAAGAGGTAATATTAAAAAAAGAACAATATATTTTTAACTAGATATGAATATATACTTTGTAACTTATAGTGACATGTGGTTGCTGTTCCATGTTTCAGACTGAACAAAGACTTGTTTCCTGCCAACAACATATTGAAACAGTAGAGGTAAGTATTGTACTTTGTGCAAATTGTCAGTCTTGAAATGCAAATGTCTACCTTTTTTGTTGTGTGTTGTTTTGTACACTGTCAGTGAGTGCTGTTGAATTGAAAGCAATTTTTATTCTTTTGGAAAATGGATCTTGTGGTGCTGTGACAGGTGTCAGTGCCGTCATGGTATTTATGAAGACAGTCAAATGTACAGGCGTCAGGAAATTCATACATCATACTTACTAGTATATACTTGTCATTATAGGGTGAGATCAGCCAATCAAAAGAGCAGTTAACTTTAGAGAGATCCAAAGTAAAACAGGTTGGAACTGGTTTTATTTAGATAAATGTAAATGACATTGTACCATAAAATCCAAAAAATAAGCCATTCAAAATTAATATAAACCCTTAAAATTTCAAATGCAAAAGCCATTCCACACTATAAAATTCACTAGCCCATGAGCCTATTAAATCTTTTATATCAATATACATAATAAATATATATATAATTATATATATAATATATAATTTAATATAATTATATATTAAATCTTATATCCACGTACAGATACATTTACAGTTTTAATACTTTGCCATCATTTTCTTACAAGGCTAAGCAATTACATTGGCTAAATATAGCTTTTTCATGGAGTTTTGAAGATTAAAAGTGAACAATTAGTTAATGGCCATATAATTCTCAATGTGATGAAACAAAAAGTGCTATTTAAAAGTTATCATTCACAGCCATTTTGAAATGCAAGTTTGCAACCCCCCACCTCCCCGCCCCTGCCCCCCCCCCCCCCCCCACCTCCCAAACTGTTTTTCCAAAATTAAATCGTCATCCTCTTGTTGTGCTTTAAGCTTGAAAGAGAATTAGCTGAGGCCCAGGCCAAAAAGCCAAGTGTACCCACAGTGAGTAGCACAGCATCAGACAGCAATGAGTTGAAGGCAGAAATCAAGAAATTAAAAGAGGAGAATCAAAAACTTGCTGAACAATTGGAAATGTATGAACTAAGAAAAGAACAAATGCATATGCAGGTGAGATTAATTGTATGCAAGAGACCTTTCCCAAATTTGCTTGAATGACCATGGAACAATAGAGTAAAGGCGAGGCTGGGATTTTCAAAATACAGTCAGTGTATGGATTTGGAAACCCAGGGGGGGGGGGGGGGGGTACCATTGAGTATACCAAAGAGCATACCACTGGCTTCATGGAAGTTTAGCTTGTGCTAAAGGAACTCCTGATGCTAAATAAAGTCCTTTGATTTGGGAAAGTTCTATTTGATTCAAATAAAACTAAATCAGAATCATTCAATGTTCTTAGACAAACCCTTCCAAATACCATAGCATTCAATGCAAGCTGTTTCTCAACACCCATCGTTTCAACTTGTTTTTCCGTCCATGCTCTCCTTTAATAATAATAATAAAAAAATTAAAAAAATATCTGTCAATAATAAGTCTTTATTGAGGATACTAATGTCACAAAGGTGGTTTACAGATAGGTCCTCAAAATAATACAAATAAAAATAAAAATAATAAATTAATAGAGAAAAAATATTAATATATATGAAAACGATAAAAGATATAATGCATATACTTTGATGAGTGGGCATTTGAATCATCTACTTTATTTAACTATTATTATCTAGAGTACAAACACTCAAAGCGTGCAAAATAAAACAATACCAGTCGTACAGCATTAATTAACAATGAATACTGAAACTAAATGAGAAAAAGAAGGAATAGACAAAGGATCTAGATCTAGATCTTTCTTGTCAACAAGGTCCTTTTCTTCATCTGCCACAAACTATTTCAGTTTATGTATAGTGGAGCTCTGTGTGTGGGCTGAAGGGGTTCCATAAACAGAAAATCAGCAAAAGGGGAAATCAAAGGGACCAAACCATACACAACAAAAATTTCACCATCTACATTGTACCACGTAGTTTGCTACTGTATGCACCCAGATAGACCAAAATACAGTAATCTCCGTTTGTCAGACAAAAATGCCAGTTTGACTGGCAAATGATTCTCCTGGTTGGACATTTGACCAAACACATTTGTACCACATTGCAGGCAATCAACAGTCATTTCCTTTATTTTTTATTTGTCCGACTATATTTGGACTTGAGAAATGACCCAATTTATCAAAACATTATTTGCAGCTTTGAGTTTCTCCCCAATGTAATTTGAACCAGCTTCTATTCCAAAAAAATATCAATAAAATATTGCACATGAAAGTGCTAAAGTCTTGACGATATATGCTTTATGTGGATGTTTTTCCAGGGCTACTATGACCCATACAAAACCAAAGTGATTCATTTTTCCATGAACCCAACAAGTCTTGCACGACAACAAAAGTCTGAGGAAATGGAGAAACTGCGTCAAGAAAATGAAGCTCTTCGATTAAAGATACAAGAACTTGGGGGGACATCTCCTTCTGGGATGGTATCAGCAGATAAAAAACAAGTAATAGAAATGATGCCCAGCTCATCTAAAGAAGTGGAAGGTATTAGTGAGGGAGGAGTGGGTGGGGATTGTGTATGTGTTGTCTTCAAAGGAGGGTGGGTAGAGATCATAATACCAAGTAGCGGGGAAGGACCATCGTAGTTTAAAGTCATGGAATATGATTATGAAAATTGCACTTCCAGGCTTGGAAAAGTCATGAAATTTAGAAGAGGAAAAAGAATGGTTTAGGGCATGGAAAGTCATGGAGTTTAAGATTTTCACCAAATGTTTTTTAAAGCTGGTCTCTTACACAGACATGTTTAGTCTCATCACACAAATTCTCTCTCCAGAGTGCTGTGTGGTGAGGCTGAACATGGCCTGCATATAAGACTAATGCCAAGAAAGAAAATCTGTCGGCTGTTGGTATGAAATATAGGAATTGGATCAAAGGGCCACGAAAAAGTCATGGATTTTTGTGTGTGTGGACCCTTTACAATTACACTGCAGAAAATTTAGTATTAATTTTGTGTGTCTAAATTCTTTGTTGCAGAGGTTAAAGCACAGTTGTCCTCATCAGAATTAAGAAACCAACGTCTAAAAGAGGTACTTTTTCATTGCTTGTTTCGTTAAGTGCGAAATATGCTCGGAAAAAAGTTAGACACTCGAACAGCTGGGCTTCCTGTGGCGAGCAAGGGCG
The DNA here is from genome assembly GCA_029948255.1 of Telmatactis stephensoni. Taxonomy (NCBI): domain Eukaryota; kingdom Metazoa; phylum Cnidaria; class Anthozoa; order Actiniaria; family Isophelliidae; genus Telmatactis; species Telmatactis stephensoni. Next base: position 389,572 of record JALIZF010001786.1, read on the forward strand.
TGCGTTTGGATTTACACTCAAATCAATGTCGTTACTCTTTGTTTTGTGACTCTTGGTTTCATCCCTACCTTAAAGCGATGTGGGTTTTTGTTGACTTCCCAAGGCTGTTTAAAAAGACTGATAATCATTAAATATTTGTGATATAAGTTGTGCGCTGATTGGATGGCTATCATGGTGGTGATATGAGACAAAAATGTTCTATAAAAGTACATGAAATATATAGCATAAATTTACATAAAAATGTTATTTATGTAAGAGTTGTACATGTCTCTGTAGTCTGTAAACTTGTAAGGCATTGTAGAGCACAACAAAAGAAAAGAAACATTCTAACGTACCAGATAATTTGGTGGTATTGTAACTGATACGTTTCATTGATCATGTCTTCTAATTGCCCATTTTGTAAATCAAGGTGTTTTCTAAAAAGATCCAAGAGTTTCGAGAAGCTTGCTACGCACTGACGGGATACAAGATTGACGTGTTGCGTGACAAGCAGTACAGGTTACAGTCTATGTACGCTGAGAAATCAACTGATGATTTGTTATTTGAGGTAAGCATGCTTTGATTGTATGAAACTTGTATGATTGGTGGATTAATTGTTATATAATTAAATAATTGAATGATTGGATGGATGAATGATCAGATTGTTAAATAATGATCAGTCAATCAGTTATTTTCTCGAAAAAGAATGAAAAATTGATTGATTGATTGATTGATTGATTGATCAATCATTCATGAAGATCAAAGAATAAACGAATGATCAGATCGATAGATGATGATCATTCCATTTCCCGCGTTATTTTCTTTTTCTCGAAATTAAAAAAAGGAAAGAACGAAATGTGTGTATTTTGGAGGTCTGAAAACTAAAGCTGGAATTCAAAACACTGAAGAGTAATTCCAGTGGCAAAGCAGTTAAATGACCAAAATTTTGTTCATTTTTTCTTGTTTTGCTGTTGATGCGCATTGAGTTCTTATATAAAATAGAACTAATTTTAACCATATTATTAACCAGAGCAACAATAAAGGTGAAATGATGCTATTGGAGACAGATTTCTCATCTCAAGTCAGAGAACATATCGAGACTCATCTGAGGAGAATGAACTCTATCCCAGCATTCCTTAGTACCGTGACCCTTGACCTGTTCAGCAAGCAGACTACTACAATCGTAATCAACTAACACGTAATCGGCACGTGAAAAATAATGGGAGCGACTAGATATGTTGTCGTTACTTGAAGTCCAACTGATAATCCAAATACTCATCTCAGGAGAATGAACTCTATCCCAGCATTCCTTAGTACTGTGACCGCTGACCTCAGCAAGCAGATTACGACAGTCGTAATCAACTAACACGTGATCAACACGTGAACGACTGGGCGTGACAATCCAAAAATTATCTAAGGAAAATGAACTAGATGACAGCATTCCTGACTAGATATGCTGTCCATGGGACGATTGTGTGAAATCCAACCGGCAATCCAAGAATTACTATTCAGTCAATTTTTGGTTGCTGTGAAATGATTTACTGAACACGTGCTGATCCGTGCTAATCACGTGATAATCAAACTCACAATGATGAGGGGGCATGGTCAATCATAAGCCAGTGATCACGTGTGGATAGTGAAGTAAATATTAAATAATACCAATTAGCATGTGATCATCACATGAAAGTGTAAATGACACGTGACTCAAAGCACGTGGAAAACCGACAAAGATGAGTACTAATGGTCATGGTCAATCCATATTTGGCATTTTGTAATATAACTCAGTTGTTGATCATGTGACAGTATTGACCGAAATAATTTGATAACCTGTATATAAATAACTTAGTTTTAGGACACGTGATGCCATACTGATTCGTCCAAACAAATGAAGAAGGCTTACAAATCACGTGATAAACCTATTTAATCGTGTCTTTTGTCGTGGCTAAGAACGTTTGTTGTGAATAGTTTTGAGTTAAAAAAGTCTTCAAAATTCGTTTTGTAACAATAAAAATTCATCAACCTTATGATCCCAGTCAAGATGCGGCTATAAAACTTATCCTGTCTTGTTTTACACTAGATAAGACAAACGATAACAAGTGCTGCATTTTACACGCACTGTTACGAGAGTTAAAAAGTCGGGGTTCACACAGTCATGGAAATACAGTCAAAGCTCCCGTAAGCGGACACCCTCGGGAAACCCGAAAGATGTCCGATGGTAGAGCTGTAGAACAAGTGTTGCATTTGACACATAACTCTGTTACGAGAGTTAAAAAGTCGGGGTTCACACAGTCATGGAAATACAGTCAAAGCTCCCATAGGCGGAAACCCTCGGGAACTAGACTCGAAAGATGTCCGATAGTAAAGCTGTAGAACAAGTTTTGCATTTTACACGCAACTCTGTTACGAGAGTTAAAAAGTCGGGGTTCACACAGAAGTGGAAATACAGTCAAAGCTTCCGTAAGCGGAAACCCTCGGGAAACCCGAAAGATGTCCGATGGTAGAGCTGTCCGCTTACGGAAGTGTGTAAATACAGTGTTTGAGTAGCAGTGATTTCAAACGGAGTTTTGGAAAGGTGGTGTCCTTAAGTGGAGCTGTCCGGTTACGAGAGTGTCCGCAAGCGGAAATTCGACTGTATGAATTTTGCTTTCCAATTTCTGTGTGGACCCTGGGGATGCTGTCAATAAAAAGTCTTATCCGTTCCAACATTTTAGTTTACCAAGGGTAAGGTAAGCTTGTTCATCATCTTCATCAGTATCTGACACCCTCATCTGAATAACAGGTAGAGCGGATTTATCAGTCAACAGACCGCTATCACTGCGCCATCCTGTTCCCCCATTATAACAATTACATCCTTTTGATTTGTTTTTACACGTATTGGTCATACCACATGCACACTTCTTGCTACCTGGTGTGGCCCCGCCCCAGTAATACTGACGAACATTATCACGTGATACCCACCAAGCATGGCCACTTTCAATGAACTCTACCTCATTCAGACATTCAAACTTTATGAACTGCTCGCAGTTTGTTGATAATTCGGTCAGTCTGGCCAACTGAGCTATGGATGGTCCATCATAAAGAACATCTCGCCTACAAGAACCTTTGGAATATGGACAACCTTTCACAAATGTCCGTGCCTCACTGTCATGACTTACCACAGTCACCCCAACCCCTCCCTTGTCGGTCATGTTACAATATACCATGAAAGAAGGCTTTCCTGATTGGCCATCAGGATCGATGACGTAATTATCAGAACGTGACGTAGGCAATCTCGATTTTAATTCACTGCATGACTTGGGGTGCCTGGCCTGTACGTTGGTTGTCGCTTTTATCGAACGGCGAAAGTTTCTAGCTATGCACTGATATTGACCAACGTGTTTCGAAGAAAAGGAAGAAATTTCCAGATTTCCACTTGCATGGACAATGACGGAAATATCTACGGGCTTGTTGTTTTTCAACCACATTATTTCCACTGCAGCCGAAGCGTGACAGCGAAGAATCACGCGATCACCGATCATGTGTTCAGAGTATGAAGGGGGTTTGGTGTCAAACACAAAAGGAGGCAACACTGTAACCTTTGTATGCATAAATGCTTGTCCAAATCGATTCTTTGCCGTACAGCTGTAAATGCCTTCATCGCTTTTCCTGATGTTCTTTATTTTAAGATGCCCACTTCCAAGTATTTCGGTTCTTTTAAAGGGTAGAACTCCAAACAACTTGGACCATGATTTAGTCGGTCGTGGGTGGCCTGTTACGTCACATGTCAAGACGACGTTCGTTTTGTTTTCAGCGAGGAAACTCTTTTGCTTCGAATGGAATCGAGGGGGACCTGCAGATATACAAAAAAGAACATAATCTTTTGATGAATTTGATGGGCAAGGCCAGGTGGTTATGTGCGGACTGCTCTAAAAGATGAGAATCAAATGGATGTCTCTCTGTGATCATACACAGAGGTTGAAATTTATTCGAAATTGAAGAGATTAATAAATTAGGTTTTTAGTACCAACCTTGTACAACAAGATTACTTGATGCCTTGGCCACACCAAGTATACTTTTTGCTGTACACGTGTACTGTCCACTGTCACTTGAGCGCGCTTGTTTTATGGAAAGAAAACCATTAGAAGTGACCATGCGAGTCAAGTGGGCGTTGTGTCTTGACCACGTGACTTTTGGAGTAGGGTTTCCTTTAGCAACGCATTTTAACTGCACCGTTTCTCCTTCTTTGACTGTCAGGCCCTTTTGAAGCACTGATACTGATGGGGCCTCAATATGACCACTTGACCCTCCACTAGGTCCTTTTGGACCGGGGGGTCCAGGTGGTCCCTGGATGCCTTTCCGTCCACGTTTACCTATAGGACCTGGGGGGCCTTGTTTGCCTGATCGTCCTCTCCTTCCTCTGCTACCTTTAGGTCCTTGAAGACAAGCCTTGAACTCTTTATTACAAACTTCTTTTTTCAAGAGTACGCGAAGTTCTTCTCGGATGTATCGACGTAAGACAAGAAGGTCAGTGGAAGATAAATTGCTGTTACTTTCATGGCTGTTCCGACGATATCTTGGACGATCATCTTTAAAAGAACATGCATATTTTAAAATATCAACCAGATGAAACATTTTATACTGTATATTTATTCATTAATGTGGACACAATAGTCAAGAATCCAACCTTTGGATAATTTTCATGATCAGTGATTTAGAATAACATATGATGTTAGAATTCAGACATCTGCCTTTTTTGTGCGCATTTACCAAAACACTGGGATTCTTTTGCAACGTTTAAGATCGGAATGCATTTTGTATGCAAGTTGAAACACAATTCCGTTGGGGCCTAGATATGTGAAAATTCAGCTATCATGTCTGTCTTTAACCAGACATTGCATTACTTAGTCCTGAACTGCTTCAGCAGATGAACCTAATCTCAGGATTTACTCCCTTATTTACATTAATTCCGTCAAACATAACTCACCAAGCTTTAGACTCTCTCTTACTGTCTCTTTTACCGAGTTTTCCTCAGCTTCCTTTGAAGGTTTCTTCATCGATTCAAGAGACGTCTGAACGTATTTACTGTACATCTGTTCCTGAGTGTACATCTTGTACTCGACGTGTAATATACCAGCCAAACATAGTAAAGATACCAACAAACTCACCCCAGAAACAACAATTGAACCACGGTCTGTTTTCATGGCTAGAACTGAATACAATGGTTTACTAAGCCAAGACCACAAGGAAGATGAAGTGATCAGAGTTGAGTTACAGGATGTATACGTCTGTCAAATGATGACCTTAACCAAGTTCAGTTGAAATATGAAGACTTCCCTATTATTACTGATAAATGCAGAGTGCTGTACATACTTCCTTGGGGGGGGGGGGGGGGAGACTCCTATATATATATAAGAGGGCGGGGATGCTCGTTGGAAATTTCGGAAATGACCCTCAAAGGTACCTGAGTCTTATCCTTTTGAGAGTGGCAACAATTGATTTCTACTAAAAGATACCAATTCATAAACAAAAATAGAGGAATCCAAAAAATAGAAACTCCTTTATCAATGTGCTCAAGAGACATAAGGCAGATCATTAAAACGTAATGCTTATTTTAGGTATTTTATTTACCGAAAAACACCCTGAAAGGTACCAGCTAAGCCGTCTCTGGTAGTTCATTGTACTAAAATCTGAGACAGCTTAAAAGGTACCAGATCACTGATATGGAACCCTAAAAGGTATTACGAGCATCCCCCCCATTTCCGATCGGAGTCTCCCCCCCCTCTCCCGGGACATACTTTTCAAAACAATAGGGAGCCTTTCGGTTCTGACAATGTGCATGGAGTCGTTGGGTTTCTTAGGCATTCCGGCCTACAAAAAGGTCATCATGGTATACAGTCAATACAGACTCTTACGAGTTCCGGTATTGCTACCGCGTCACGGAGCTATAACATACACAGTTTACATTTAATACTCGTCAGTAGGCTGTAACCTCGACCAGTTAAGGATTGCCATTTCCTCGTATTCTTGTTCGTCGTCGACGTAAGACAAAAAGGTCAATGGGCGAGGAAGTCTGATTACTTTGTCTGCTGTTTCGACCAAATCTTGCTCGACTATCTGTAAAGAAATAATAACTTCCTCTTTTGTAATGAATTTATAAAAAAAGCATCTTTAAAGACGTAAAAATTTTATAATCCAAATTAAGTTTATCCACGAGTCGAAGTAATGATCAATAAAAAGGTCACGTTGTGGATTGTCTTTTCATTTCATAAAAAATACATGGGTGCAATGTCTTGGAAATTTGTCAAAAATGATATACGATATCTTCAAATGACCACGACTTATTGAACGTTGCCTAATGTAAGCTAAAGACCTTTCCATCGTATTAAACATAAGATTTAGACTTATTTCAACTGGAAAACCTGTTTTAAATTTCACTGTTTTCCTCATTTTCTTTTATCTTTCTTTCGTGTTTTTGTTTTTTGTTTCGCATTTGTGATTGATGCGGGGTGAGCGATTTGCCAGAAATTAATTTTATTTACTTCTGGCTTAGAGACATTAATTTCAGTCTTTTCCCGAGTTTCCCCCAACTTCCGTTGACAGATTTTCGCTGGTTCACAAGCTGTACATGTCTGGACATGTTAATAATAATAATAATAATAATAAACTTTATTATACACAGTAAATCTTTCAACGGTAAAGCTGATTTACAAAGATGCTGTGTTTAACTTAAAAACAAATAAACTAATAAAAAATGGAACAGTAAATTAATAAAATAAATGAATAAAATAACAATATAAAATGACCTAAAAATATAAAATATGTACTATATATAAAAATCTTGTATAAAAATTTATCTATTGTAATGTAGCAAAATAACCCCAGTATCTTGACTTAAATTCTTTTATAGTGGAAGCATCTTTAACATAAGATGGCAAAGCATTAAATAATTTCCCTGCTGAATAACTAAAAGATCTTTCCCCTGACTTAGTATTAACATTTGAAAGATGAATATTATCCTTATTTCGAGTATTATAATTATGAATTTGAGAATTCTTTGTAAATATATTAGTTAAATATGGAGGAAAAAGACCATTTAATGATTTATAAACTGCCACACATTTGAAAAAATCCCAACGATCACATATAGGGATCCATCCTAACTGTCTAAAAAGGCTAGCAGAACGAGCCTCCCTTATCCTTTTTTGGAGCACAATACGTGCACCCCTCTTTTGAAGCTTAACTAAGCGTTCTAAATTTGTAGCATTAGCATTAGACCAGATAATATTACAGTATTCAAAAAGTGGCTGAACTAAAGTAAGAAAAATCTGATTTGCGATATCGACGCTAAGATATTTCCTTATCCTAGTTAATAGTCCTAATCTACTGCTTATTTTCTTAGCTATATAATCTATATGTTCATGCCAACTTAAGGTTGGATCCAATACAATACCTAAATATTTCATAGTAGTAACATTATCAATAGGCAAGTTTACTAATGTTAGATCGGGAGGCATAGACTTATCTTGATCTAAGTTAGATAAGCGTTTTCTAGATCCAAAAAGCATAAACTTAGTTTTTTTGATATTCAGTATAAGATCGTTTTTGCTAAACCACTCACAAAGCATATCCAACTCTGACTGTAAAACAGACATAATTCGATTAATATCCTTGTGGGCAAAAAATATGGCAGTGTCGTCAGCATAAAGAATTACCTTACTAGACTTAATACTTGTTACGAGATCATTTATAAAAATAATAAATAATAATGGACCCAATACGGATCCCTGCGGTACTCCCATGTTAATGTTCATATTGTCTGAGAGAGTTCCATTTAATTTAACAACTTGAGTCCTGTTTGAAAGGTAATCTTTAAACCAGGATAATGCTGAACCACGTACACCAACTTGAGACAACTTCGACAGGAGAACTGAGTGGTTTACCAAATCAAACGCCTTCTTTAGATCGAGGAAGACTGACCCAACGTACTTGCCATCATCAATGTTCTTTAGGAGAGAATCACTGAGATCTAGCAGTGCAGTAGCAGTTGAGTGGCCAGGACGGAAACCAGATTGACATACAGCCAGCAAATTATTAGACCGCAAATGCTCATAAAGCTGTTGATGTACTGCCTTTTCAAAGATCTTCATAACAGCTGGAATAACTGAGATGGGTCTGAAATTATTTGGATCATCCAGGCTATCAGATTTATGTAATGGAGTCACCACTGCGGTCTTCCAAGCAGATGGAATTGAGTTCGTTTGAAGCGATAAGTTGTAAATACGTGTTAAGTAAGGGGCAATAATTTCGGCACCAACCTTAAGTAGACGAGTATGAACAGACATGCCAGAGGCTTTTCTAACACGCAAGCCAGCCAATGCTTTCTGGACAAAGTCTACTGTTATTGTACTGAACGTAAAAGCTTCAACATCGTCTTCATTTATAGTGTCGACATCATTATTAACTGTAGAAATATGCGACAAGGCACCTTTAAGTCTAGAACCAATCGAGGTAAAAAAGTCATTAAAGCAATCGGCAATTCCCTTTTTGCTTTTGTATAATTCATTGTCAAAACAAAGTTCGTTTATCACAGCTGCACTTTTACTGGGAAGTACTTTACGCAGAGCCGACCATAGCTTAGAGGGTTCTTTTGCATTATCAGATAACAAGTTACCAAAGTAGCTCTTTTTGGAGGAGAATATCAACTTGTTCACTTTATTTCTCAAAGTTCTAAATGACCTCCAGTCATCGTTATTTTTCGACATAACTGCCTTGCGCTTCACCGTGTTCCTTGCTTTAATTGCAGACCTAATTTCTTCAGTAAACCACAACGGTTGTTGTCCTCGTACACGGAGTTTGTGAGGAGGTGCGTGCTTCGATGCAATGTCCTTTAACATTACCTCAGTCACATTCCAAGCATCATCCACATTATCGAACATATCTACAGTACTCCAGGGTAACTGGGATAAATCTGAAAGATAAGCCTTTGGTTCAAAATTTTTAAAACTGTTTATTGTTATGATCTTTGGTGGAGATTTAGGTAGCTTGCATGATCTATTGCAATAGATTAGGTAATGATCACTAATGCTAATTTCCAGGACACCTGAGTTAGTCACACGATGAGCTGAGTTAGTAAAAATTAGGTCAATAGTCCAAGGGCACTAGAACCATGAAATTGAGCTTATTATTAAGCTGGGATCATTGATAATAAACAAAGTTTTACTTAACTCAAATGTCGCTTGTTATGTAGTAATTGTAGTAATATTTTGCTGCTTATAAGCCTTCAATTGCCTTCTTTAAGTTCTTTACCGCTCAACGATCCAACGAACAGTTGTATACTACGATTGTTCACCGCTGTACCGCCTGTACCAGCCAACGCCGTCGCGACATTTGTTATTGATTAACTGATGGTGTAAAGAGGCGACTTAGTTCAATTTATCAGTTAATCAATAACAAATGTCGCGACGGCGTTGGCTGGTACAGGCGGTACAGCGGTGAACAATCGTAGTATACAACTGTTCGTTGGATCGTTGAGCGGTAAAGAACTTAAAGAAGGCAATTGAAGGCTTATAAGCAGCAAAATATTACTACAATTACTACATAACAAGCGACATTTGAGTTAAGTAAAACTTTGTTTATTATCAATGATCCCAGCTTAATAATAAGCTCAATTTCATGGTTCTAGTGCCCTTGGTCAAACACATTAAAGATACCAACAAACTCGTACCAGAAATACAAATTGAACCACAGTCTGTTTTCATGGTGCACTTGCAGGAGTGCACTTGGATCAAAATCTTTGAAAATTGAAAATGACTTGAGACTCAGTGAGACCTGTGTATACGGCACCAATAATCACCATGAAGCAACATTTTCTTCACATCCAAAAGAGACGGATAATACTGTCAAAGTTTTTAGCATCTAAAGTGTGAGTAAATGACGTCATTACTCAACCCTATTGTTCTTTTAGGTTTTAAACCAAAAGTTCAGTGTGATAATGAGCTCAAAATGTAGATTTTTACTCGTGCCCAGGCCTTTAGGCCGGGAACGAGTTATAAACTGCAAATGTTTTTTTTTTCCGCTTTTCGTCTCGAGAATGCAGCATTCTTGCGCAATCGGTCACGTGTTACACCCCTGATTGGTTAAGAACGTAGAAAACAATGCCCTTCATTCATCACCCCCGTAGTGAACGCCAGCGAGGAACTTTAGGAATGCAAGATGGCCGACTACAAAGAAAATAGCTGTCAGAGACGGGCTTTTCCTGCAGTAGCACAATGTAATTTGGAGCTTTTAACTCGAGATATACTTATATACTTATAAGAACTTCAGAACGGGCTGTTATTTTGAGCTTGATCTCCAATACTTTGACCAAATATCGAACTCTCAATGGAGTACTTGAAACCGAAGCTCTCGAGACGCGATAAAGAAGTGATTCCTTTTTTGAGCTGGAAATCTACGAATTTCTCACCCTACATGTTGCTAAACGAACGCATATATAGAGGCAAGTCAATTATATTTCTCATTCAAGCATTCAAGTAGCCTGCGATACATCCGGACGTTAAATTCCGGATGCATCGCAGGCTAGCATTCAAGAGATCTTGAAAGGTTTTTATACTGAATTTTTATATATTTATATATTTTCATGGAACCAAGGCTCTATTTGACCTGATGCTTTTGGTCACGTAATGGATAAAACATCCGAAACATGACCGAAAAAATACACGATTTGTTATTGTGTCAAAAACGTCGTTGTAGAAGTCTTTACAGCAAACAATTGAGATGTATAGTGAAATAAAAAGTTGAATAAACTGGTATATTTTTGCATGTTGGAGATATCTAATATCCATGCATAAAGGCAAACACTAATAGCTGCTGACGGACAAATTGACTAATCAGATATTCTTTAAAAAGGTCAAAAAAGGTCTTTATTATGTTACGGTGAAGTGAAGAATGCGTGAAACGGCTCTGGGAAGAGTACGAACGGGGCCGGTCATTGAAGCCTCTCCTAAAAGGGGCTCCCAGGGCACGAGTGAACGCACGTGTGCGTCTAGTTTGTTGGAGATTAGCTAGTTATTTAACTATATTGATAAATATATAATAATAAATTGAATATTTATAACGCGCATATATTCATTGACATATGCTCATATGCGCACAATTGATCTTCATATGGAAATAACCGGTTTCAGGAGCTCCTGTCAGTTTCCAATTTTCACCGATTTTCATCCAAGTGGGCATTTAACACAGCTTACTGAAGTTTAGTGAAGCAAAGGATTAGTGTGAAAAAACGGCATGTAATGTTTAGAGGTTAACGCACTCAGCGAGTGAATTATCGGGATTTATCTTCACGAGTTTGCTAACAATGAACGAGAAATTTTAAATACTGCACGAGGCGTTAGCCGAGTGCAGTATGAAAAAATTTCGAGTTCATTGTTAGTAAACGAGTGAAGATAAAATCCCGATAATTCACGAGCAAAGAGTGCGTTAACCTTTTTATTATTCAATTTGAATACACTGCAGAAGCAGGCTAAAACTGTCAGTCGACATCTAAGATCACTAGAAATAAGCTTAACTCAAGTCATCCAAAATAGTAAGACTTATTCAAAATTTATTTAATAGCATTTGGTAATTTTAACAATACAAATTAAAATAAACCTTTCAGAAGAAAACTAGGAGAAAAGTACCGTGATACAAGAATAATAAACGAGTTCTCAGAATCCATGTTTACAACTTGCTCGGTAAAATTGAAATCGTCCATAAGCTTAAGTCTTATAAACAAAGAACTCAGACTTTTTTGGATCGTTAAGTGATTCATCACTGAGTCCTAGAGCTCGGTAAGTGAAAGGTCTAGAAAATTATCGCTGGAGTTTTGGATATAGGTTTAAACTGGCGACTTACGGTTGAAACGCTGCTAAACCTTGGTGCATGAAGCCGGGAAGAAGTAGTTTTCGTTTGTCGACAGCCGAAGGCTGAAGTACTCGTTTGGCGATTTTTTCGATTCATGATAAAATTTCTTTACCCCATCTGAGAGAAGTTGCGGGGAAAGGATTTCCAGACTTTCTGTTGGATATTTTTTGGATAGCCAGTCTAAAAAACAAAAATTATAGTGATGAATTTGCAAAGCCGGCGAATAGTGTTTTGACAAAAACAACACGCCAAAAACTGAATTTACGGTTTGAATGAAAGTTAGAACTTCGTAAGCTTACCGTTAAAAACAGAGACAGACTTGTGGCGACAGACTTTCTAAACTTTCTATGAGATAGGCTTTGGATAACAGTTGAAATATGTTGATCTCAGTAAGCTCCAAAAACTTCAATGAAATTGAGTTTACCTTCATAACGCACGCGTGATTTTATAGAAAATTAATACGTCGGTATTAATCCCTCGTGACGTGTTGTCACGTCATAACAACGCGTCACGTGGTACAAACTGACCAATCAGAAAATCAGAATTTGCACAGTGTATGAAAATTGAATAATAAATACTATTATCACATGATGACCTTATAAAATGCTACCAAGTGTAAACATGCATGGAGTTGTTTCCAAAATCAGGAAGTACTTCCGTCACGATGCGAATACTGCACTGAATTTATGCACACTATTTATTGGATGAAATGGGTAAATTAAGATACATATCTAATTATAATATGAGCGAAATGATATTGTAAAGCCTTAATTGGTAGTTGTCAAGGACCACTAAATGATATCAGCATAGGACAATATTTAGTGGAAGGCCGTTATTCGCCATATCGTTTGATAAGTAGTAGGGTTTCGCTTGAACTTTATACTTTATTTAGCAAAACTCTAATGATATCCCCTAGTTGTTAACTTAGAAATAGACGTGTGGATTTACAATATAGACAGCTAAAAAATGTAATATTCAATTGTACCCATTCTGTGTAATTTGATACTTGAATTTACAGAGCTAGCTCACTATCCCATGCTGACATTATATACAGTACAGTGTATCAACTCCCAAAAACTCTGTAGGAAAGCTTGACTATATAGAATATCACTCATGACATCGTGGTTGAAACTGTACTTGATGTATAATGTCTACGCCCGTGTACAACGGCATCCTTACCCAGAACTTGTCATAGTACAAATGTCCATTTTATAATCACACGAAATAAATGTAACAAAAATAACTAAACTGGCACTGAGCATCTTTAATCACCGTTTTTAGATTTTGAATGATACGGGGTGCTATTAATCAAGATCTATGTCCGTAACATTTTAGTTTTCCAAGGGTATGGTAGCCCTCTTCAGTGCTGTCATCGGTATCTGACAGCCTTATTTGGATGACGGGTAGGGCGGATTTATCAGTCAACAGGCCACTGTCATTATTCCATCCTTTACTACTGCCATGATTGTTACAGTTACACTTATATGATTTGTTTTTACACGTATTGGTCATACCACATGCACACTTCTTGCTACCAGGTGTGGCCCCGCCCCAGTAATCCTGACGAACATTATCACGTGATACCCACCAAGCATGGCCGCTTTCAATGAACTCTACCTCATTCAGACATTCAAACTTTATGAACTGTTCGCAGTTTGTTGATAATTCAGTCAATCTGGCCAACTGAGCTATGGATGCTCCATCGTAAAGAACATCTCGCCTACAAGAGCCTTTGGAATATGGACAACCTTTCACAAATATCCGTGCCTCACTGTCATGACTTACCACAGTCACCCCAACCCCTCCCTTGTCGGTCATGTTACAATATACCATGAAAGAAGGCTTTCCTGATTGGCCATCAGGATCGATAACGTAATTATCAGAACGTGACGTAGGCAATCTTGATTTTAATTCACTGCATGACTTGGGGTACCTGGCCTGTACATTGATTGTCGCTTTTATCGAACGGCGAAAGTTTCTAGCTATGCACTGATATTGACCAACGTGTTTCGAAGAAAAGGAAGGAATTTCCAGATTTCCATCTACGTGGACAGTTACAGAATTATCTAAGGGCCTGTTGCTTTTCAACCACACTATCTTCACTGCGGCCGAAGCGCGACAACGAAGAATTACACGTTCACCGATGATGTATTCAGAGTTTGAAGGGGGTTTGATGTCAAACACAAGAGGAGGCACCACTGTAAGCTTTGTATGCATCGACCTTTGTCCAAATCGATTTTTTGCCGTACAGCTGTAAATGCCTTCATCGCTTTTCCTTACGTTGTTGATTCTGAGATGTCCATCTGCAAGTAATATGATTCTTGCTAAAGGTAGAATTCCAAACAACTTGGACCATGATGTGGTTGGGCGTGGGTAGCCTGTTACATCACATTTCAAGACAGGTTCCATTTTCTCTTCAGCGAGAACACTCTTCTCCTGCACATGAAATTGAGGAAGTCCTTAAAAATATACAAAAACAAACTATCAGTCTGACTTGTTAAGTAATCTAGTGAATCGCCTGATAATTTTTTGGCTGTGATACATCACTACATGTTTATGTCTTGTCGACTGCTAGGACGCTGTTTTAATTTGTCCAACTATATATTAATTTATTTATCAATACAAGAGAGACAAAGAGACTGCAGCTTTCTTGGCTTCACTTCAGGCTCGTAACATGGTATATTTCGTCTCACTGATCCCGGGTTTTTACGGAAATTTTGATTCCTGAGCCCATATTTTTAGACATTTTTGATCCCTGATCCTTGGGGCAAAAAACTGAGCTGATCCCTGATCCTGACCCAATGTCCCTGATCCTTGATCCCACCCATTTGATCCCTGATCCTGGCCATAATTTGGAGCTTGATCCTGATCCCATATACCATGTTACGGCCTGTCACTTCGTTCGGAGTTCGGAGTCTTCTAATGTGACAATAGCTGGTGAGTTTTCAATTTTTGTTTCTTATAAAAATGTCGGTCAAAGTGACAGACTGCACCAAGGACGAAGGTGCTTGTGGACTCTCAGTCGCTAAAGCAAAACAAAACTTTACTGTTTTCAACAAACCGACGGCCTTTGAGGAACTTTAGTATGCAAAAATAGATGAAATTTTTCATTGAAGGGACTTAACTTGATCCCAAACAAGACATTTCATAGGTAATTTTTTAATAACAAGCACCACGAGAGTTAACCTTACGTGTGTTTTCACTTTTCGATGTTGAATTTTAAAAAAATATTGTATTTTCAACTTCTTGTACTTAAACTGATGATTTAACTAAAAAAAACAAGTGTTAATCAGATGACGAAAGATTTTTATATAAATCTGCCCAAGCAGCACACTTTTGAAGAGAGACCCTGGTTACGCATTGTTTTCAGATTTTAATATGCAGAATCTATAGACCGGTCCGAGATGTGACATTCAAATCGTTCGTTCGATTTCCTAGTGCCGGGCTCCAAGATACACGGTCATATACAAAAGTGTATTATAAGCAGGGTCTTGTTAGTTGCAATGAAGGGCTTCAAGGCCCAACAATGTTCCCGGCTCCCACCAACGTACCTCACGTATACATGGATAATAGAGTTTTTGAAGTAGCTAAAATCAATACTGACTAACCTTGTACCATGAGATTACATGATGCCTTGGCCACACCAAGTACACTTTTAGCTGCACACGTGTACTGTCCACTGTCACTCGAAGTCAATTGTTTGATGGTCAGATAACCATTGGAAGTCACTACGTGATTTGCTGGAGTGGGAAGGTTGTGATGTCTTGACCACGTGATTTTTGGGGTGGGGTTTCCATTGGCCACGCACTTTAACTTAACTGTTTCCCCCTCTCTTACAGTAAGGCTCTTTGGAGGAACAGGTATTGAAGGGAGTTCAAGGAGATCACCTGGGTCCCCTCTGGATCCCTTTGGCCCTCGGGGACCAGGAAGACCACGTACTCCTATTTCGCCTTTAAATCCATCTAAACCAGGATTTCCTGTTTCGCCTTTGGGCCCTTGAATACCAGGTACTCCTGCTTCGCCTTTAAATCGATGTGAACCAGGATTTCCTGTTTCGCCTTTGGGTCCTTGAAGACCAGGTGGTCCTGTTTCGCCTTTAAATCCATCTAATCCAGGATTTCCTGGTTCGCCTTTGGGTCCTTGAATACCAGGTACTCCTGCTTCGCCTTTATATCCATGTGAACCAGGATTTCCTGGTTCGCCTTTGGGTCCTTGAAGACCAGGTGGTCCTGTTTCGCCTTTAAATCCATCTAATCCAGGATTTCCTGGTTCGCCTTTGGGTCCTTGAATACCAGGTACTCCTGCTTCGCCTTTATATCCATGTGAACCAGGATTTCCTGGTTCGCCTTTGGGTCCTTGAAGACCAGGTACTCCTGCTTCGCCTTTATATCCATGTGAACCAGGATTTCCTGTTTCGCCTTTGGGCCCTTGAAGACCAGGTACTCCATCTAAACCAGGATTTCCTGGTTCGCCTTTGGGTCCTTGAAGACCAGTTTGCCCATTGAGTCCAGGTAAACCACGTCGTCCTGTTTTTCCACGTAAACCAGGATTTCCTGGATCGCCTTTTGTTCCTGGAAAACCAGGTGGTCCTGTTTCGCCTTTGCGTCCATAAGGTCCATCTAAACCAGGATTTCCTGGATCGCCTTTTGTTCCTGGAAAACCAGGTGGTCCTGTTTCGCCTTTGCGTCCATAAGGTCCATCTAAACCAGGTCTTCCTGCTTCGCCTTTAGGTCCTTTTAGGCAAGCCTTGTATTCATTTTGACAAACTTCTGGTGTTTTTAAGAGCGCACGAAGTTCTTCTCGAATGTGGCGACGGAAAGCATGACGCTCAATATGTAAGAAATTCCGGCGAATTTGTTGGCTGTTTCGACGAAATCTTGGTCGACTATCTGTAAAAAAGATATAATTTTCGAGGTCTTTTTTTCCTTTTCGTTATAAATTTATGAAAAAAATGTTGTATCTTTATAAAGACGTACAGTTCATAATGCATATTAAGAGTATCCACGAGTCAAAGTAACGATCAATACAAATGAAAAGGTCACGTTGTGGTCTTCTTTAAAATTCTATTGTGAGTCGAATGGTATAATGGTGGAAACTTGGAAATTTGTCAAAGCGGCATTCGATAACTTTGCCGATTCAAGTCGGGGATGTATGATGAGCGTATCGATGAGGTTTTATTGCGACTTTTATAAATTCCTGTCACTTATGAAATGTTTTCTGGTGCAAAAAGGAGAAAATATTTTCCATAGTAGACTAATTGCTTGTCGTTCTTTGCATTAGTGGTTGGCATGAACGATATCAGAATCACAAATACTATAGGTAGAATTAATCTATTTACATATTATTTCATAAAGTATATCTCTTACCAGGCTTTAAACCGTCTTTAACTGACTCTTTCCCCGACTTTTCCCCAACTCCCTCAAACGGGTTCTTTGCTAGTTCACATGTAGTCTGGCAGTACTTAGCAAGCATCCGTTCCTGTGTGTAAAGCTTGTACTCGACGTGCAGTATCCCAGCCAAACACAGCAAAGATACCAGCAAGCTCGTTCCAGAAACTACAAATGAACTTCGGTCTGTTTTCATGGCGATAGAGTGAACACCGTGGCTGAATACTAAGGCAAGAGGAGGCCGCTGTAGAGTTACAGGATGTATTAAATATGTCACATGATGACCTTAGACGTTGCCAAGTTGGAACAAGATCTCGTTTTCAAGACCAGGAAGTGACCTTCCTTCCGTCACGATCTGATTGCTCTGGCCCGAAGGGCTTGCAAACCGATCGTTCGGAAGCGGGGTAGAAAATGACTTTCTCTTAATTTCTCTTACAGTCCGCAGTGAAATATTACAATCAAACAGTTATAATTATAAATTTTGTGATTGTCACTTCCATTAATTTCATTCAGTACCAAACGCCCAAACGTACGGTACAAAAGCCAGTACGTCGATCGATTTGAAAGCCAATAGTTAGTAGTTTCTGGCCAATAAAAATGTTCAGAGAGCTATTTATTCATATATTAAAATTTTTGAAAGCTTGTAAAAACGGAAAAAGCTTTTCTGACAAGTAAATGTTATGTAAACTAGACGCCAGATCGGCGTTTACTCGGGCTACATATAAAGGAATGTACAATATAACTTGTTTCAGCTAGCGTTCCGAGTGGTTCTCTAACGTGTTCATTGACATCAAGTTAGTAATACAATTCATCTACTATTAAATAGACTTATTGTTAAATAGACTTAAAAATCAAGCATGTATAGATCTGTATAGAGAAAATGTTGATAAAAACACTCCATGTAAATTTGAGTATCCTTAAATTCAATGCCACAAAGTCAGTAATAGTGAGGAGGGAAATATTCATTAATCTATTAAGCCATGTGACACCCTCAAACAGGTCAAGACTGAAACTTCATTTATAGGTTGATTCCCGGGGATGCCATTGTGTTGGTCCCTCTTGGAGATTGATCGTCGTATACCTTTTAGGGTCAAAACCACGACATTTGGCTGATTTGTTGGCGATTGTTTTATATTGCTTTTATAAAATATTTTATTTCGACGTTTTCGTGCAAGCCATGTCTCTGTCCTGTGATATAAACATGGTAGCCAGCCAATCAGCGCGCGCGTTATATCTCAAATATTTTACAACTACATACAAGTCCATATATTTAAAAGTCGTATCTGAATCCGTATATCAACTTGTGACAAGTCCATATATAAAGTTGTATAGATCGTGTAAATCACGTCGAAATATGAAGACCACAAAGTATCGTCTTGGGTCTGTTGTGGAGAATCAAATTGAAATCACTATCAGCGATTTTAAGTATAAAACAAATACTGACGAGCCCAAGGAGCTAACCAGTTCCGTGATCATAGAGCCATTTGAAGTCGGCAAACAAAGAGAAATTTATATTAGGGGGAAAAATGACAAGAAAAGAAATTTAAGCCTATAATAAATATAGAGAAAGAACAAGAAAAACCTGCATGTTCAGTTATTCATCGGGTAAAATTGATCAGATCATTGATAATTAGCAGGTACAGGTACAACTGGACATTAAGATAAAGGGTTTTTAATTGCCCTCTGCAGGTACTGTATTCACGATGTAGAAACTGACACATTATCGTTACTCACCTGAACCTTCACTATACTAATTTCGCACGTTTCTAAACACTATTTCCTTGCCGTTTTCCGGGCTAAATTTGCTTAAATTTCAAATATATTTAGAATAATATTCTTTTTACAATGCTTTGGGAATTTTTTTGTATGATTTTAGGATTATTTGTTATGATACTTAACATTGATCAAGTTGAACTTTTTCGGTCAAGAGCGCCGAAGTCAAAAAATTATGTCTACAACCAGCCCTGGAGGATTCAAGCGAACGAACCCGTAATAGGTAAGAAAGTTAACGAGTATTTTAAATAGGATAATCCTTAATGTTTACATTTACCATTCAATATTGTGCCCAGAAATTGCCTAGCTAAAATGAAGAGTAGCTCTTAAGAGGATTATTTTCAGATATTAACTATTTTACTCTAGTTTGTTATCAATGTGTTGGAATACAGAGGTACCTCTATTAAACGGACATAATCGGACAGTCACACTTTATGAAAGGGACACTAGCTCGGGTCTCGTCGAAAATTTCTTTGCATATTCACTGTAAATTGAACCTCTATTTAGTGGACACCTCTATTAAGGGACCAGGGGCCCGTTTCTCAAAAGATCTGATAACTTTACGGACGCGTTAACCTAAATAAATCGAATAACTGAAGTTAACGGGTCCGTATAAAGTTATCGGGAGAAACGGGCCCCAGCAGGCAAAGTCCCAAAGATGTCCGCTTTAATAGAGATACCACTGTAATATAAAATGGGTCAGTTCTTGTCAAGGTGGTTTGAAAGAATTGTACTATTAACGCGCCGTACTAGAGATAGCCTCGGTATAACAACAGCGTTGTTACAAAACTAAACTTCGTGTTTTTACAATCTTTATCACTTCCAAGTGCCAAAATACAATTTTGGCCAAGCTCTACGCCGTTCTCCAATTTGATGTCGTATTTTTTTAACAAATGAACAAATTTTTATTAAAGTTTGAAGTATTTCAATTTTTTGAGATGGTAATTAAACTCATCTTTGATTTATGCTCATGGAGAGAATTGTTAATTGTGCATAATTTTCCTGAAAACGTATACGTAGCTGGGTCAGATCTGTGTCTCTTAGAGTAAGTTCTGGAAGAGAACTGTCGAGGCCAATCGAAAAACTATACCCTCTGGAAATGCGGATCGAGAGTAGTAGGGATAACTTCATCAAGTGTGCAGACGAAAATACGGGAAAACAGGACCGTCCCGTTAGACTTGCTGCCCAGAAAGCCTTGCAGAGGATCAAGGAACAATCACAAATGAACGCTTAACTTAACGATTTATTGAAAACTGTAACACGCTATACTTATTTTTACTGTCAAAGATATTCTGTATAATCTCACCGGGTTTTCTTGCTGCTTGTCCTTGAAGAACTGCAGGATCTTGAATTTGCAGTCCGATATAGTGTCCTGGAACGACAGGGCGTCTTCTGTTTCCTGTTCAATTTCGTTTTCTTTTTGCAAGGACAGCATTATTTTGGTATCCATTTGCGATATTTCTTCGGCCCTTCGTGTTAGTCTGTCCACCAGCGCCGATAGCTCGGCTTCGTTAGGAGCGTCTGATGCTAACAATCTTTCTGCTTTTCGTATATCTTGAGTACAATGTCCTTTATAAGATCCTCGAACGGACCTCATTTTCTTTAATTCTTCGGACATTTTAGCCGGTTTCGGCACCAATGTTACAGTTAATGTAACATAACGAGCTCTAGGTCCTAGTTCATGGTGGTTTATTAGCAGGACTCCACAGATAGATAGATAGATAGATAGTTTATTGGCTGAATAAATGGCAGCTCGTGAAAGCTGAATTACATATTCGTAAAACTAGAATAGATAAAATTACAAATTTAAATATAAATTATATTGATTATAAATCCAATTCAAATGTCAATATTATATGCATGTCAATGTTCATTGTTTCTTTTAAGACTTGAGGTTGTGATAAATGTGTTCTTGAAACGGTCGGTCTTCCACTTTGGTATAGAAAAATATCTGTTACGCCTAAGAGAAAGTGTTGGATTGTTCTTGGGAGGGAGCAGCTTATTTAGACGGTTATCACTGTCTTTTACTATGGCGTCGAACATCTTGTCGCAGATAGCTTCATTATAAGTAGTAATCTTTGGAATACCAATAAAATCTAGAGCGTCATTGTACGCAATACTAGGGCAGATGATTGCCATTGCTCGTTTCTGGATGCGCTCCAGTTCAACTTTTAAATATTTCGGTAGAGCATGATGGAACACAGGTACTGCGTAGGTTAGGATGGATCTAACACATGTGGTATAGAATAGCACAAGGTCACTAAAAGGTACTTTTGCCCTTTTTAGCTGTACCAGAAAATACAAACGCTTGGCTGCTTTTTTGACTATCTCAGTAATATGGTTGTTCCATGAAAGATTATGTGATATTGTTACGCCAAGCAACTTTGCACTTTGAACGATTTCTAATTCCTCTCCGTTGATAAGGATGGGGTTGAACTCCGGTGATTTCTTGGCGAAAGAAATTCGCAGTTCTTTGCATTTGTCATTGTTGAGTTGAACTCTATTGTTGATGGACCACTCGATAACTTGATTGGCAATAAGTTGTGACTTGCTTTCATTACCTTTAGCGACGATCTCAGATGTTGTCGTATCATCAACATATTTCCATAGCTGAACATTTAAGGAGCTGATTTCCAAGTCGTTGATTAGGACAAGGAACAACCATGGACCTAGTTTAGTTCCCTGAGGGACCCCCGACGGTACAGGTCCCCACTCAGAGAAGCAGCCTTCAGATAATTTGATTCGCTGAGAGCGGTCAGATAGAAAGTCAATGATCCAATTGATGATGTTATTCGGTAGATCCAATCTACCCAGCTTGTCTACCAGGATTGAGTGATCTATGAGATCAAAAGCTTTTCGGTAGTCGAAAAGTATCACTCTAGCTGTTGCACCATTCCCATCAGTTCCCTTCGCCCAGTTGTGTACCATGTCTATTAAGGCTTGAGTTGTTGATGACTTGGGAACGGCACCATACTGATTTGGATCGAGAATTTTTAGCACAGCAGGTTTCACATAATCAGCCACGATACAGTCTTCAGCAACTTTCGATAGACATGAAGTTAAAGAGATGGGTCTTAAATCTTTCTTTAAGTCGTTTACTGGTTTCTTCTTAGGTAATGGTGACACATTGGCAAGTTTCCACGTGTGAGGTAGACGTTGTTCAATGAAAGTGGCACTTATTATCTTACTAACTGGATAAGCAAGGAGATCAGCGTATTCACGTAGCAGCCAATTAGGTATATCATCAGGACCACTTGCCTTTGATGGGTTGAGTTTCGACAACAGCTTGTGTATACGGAACTCGGATGTATCTGGAAATTTAGATGAGATTTCATCAGTGGGTAGACGAGTCAGCGGCTGGTGCAGACGATACTCTTGTAGGGGTTCTAAGAAGGCATCGTTGATTGCGTTCGCCAGGTCATTTGGAGAAAGTTCTTGAACATCATGAGCATGAATTTGGCTGATCAGATCGCTTGAATGTTGGTGAGCTCCGCATAGCCTTTTAACTTCTTTCCACCACACCCTTGGGTTTTCCTCCTTCATGTTCTCAACTTTAAGCTTGTAAAAATTTGCTTTACATACTTTCCTCTCACGGTTTACAACATTCCTGTACAGCTTGTATTGCGGTGAGTTGGGGCCCTTATTATGGAAAGCTTTTTGTCTGTTCAGGATTAGTGATTTTAAATGCTGTGTCATCCAAGGGGCGTCAGATGAACAGACGCGAACTTTTTTGACTGGCATGAGAAGGTCAAGTCCAGCGTGAATTGTTTCACAGAACATGCTTAGCATGTCTTCGCAGCTTTCAAGGGAGGTGAACAGACTAGGCCAATCCATACTGCTTAAGAATCTTCCCATTTCGGCTTTGCGGCTTGCACGCATATCACGCTTGGATACATACTTTGTTGAGCGACTGCTAACACGAGTCCTTGGTTGTGCTGTTATGGTATTATGGTCTGAAAGACCGAACGGCGGAAAATGACGTGGATCAATCAATCGCTCGCGCGTATTGTGACGTAGTTAATTACATAATTATATCATGCATTTCATGACATGTGCAGACTGATAACATTGTAAATTGATTCTATTATTTGTTAGTTTACTTCCTACATTCTAATCATTTACTACGTAAGCACGAAGGTCGTAAAGGCTGACTTGGCGACGTCATTGATTTTAATCACGTGACAGGTGTGCTTACCCAGGAAGTGACGGGTAAACTGGAGAAAATTGCCAAAGGCCAGTACGTACTGTCGTCGTACGTCAACTACTTGGAGGCAGCTGGCGCACGCGTAGTACCGTTTCTGTATCCTTGCAATATATCATGGGAAAGTTTGGATGGCTTGGAGGGGTGGAGCTGTTGAAGAGAAAGTGCCAAAGTAACACCGTACATACTGTGATTGTCGCCTGAAAGACTTGATCTAAAAGACTGGTCCTGTAACAACAAGAGACCATAATACTAAGAGGGCGAAACTGGTATTCATGTTTGCGTAACGTGAATAGCGCTTTTCGTAATAGGAAGTTGACACCATTGCGCGCGCAAACAATGAAATTTGATTGCTGGAGGATAAACGGTTTGCATACGCGCGCGCCTTGCGCAATATGGCGTCGGACAGACATCAATCCGCGAGTTTCGTTCTGCTCTTAGTATTGCATTATGCAGACTTCATTATAGATCTTTAACTGTTATAGTATAAACCAGACTCCCCAACAAGTTGAAAAGATGTTTAGCTACATAAATGGGTAAGAAATATGTCCACACTTTTTTGCATTAAAACGAAAGCGTTGTGACAGGGTATCTGTTTGTGAGGCAAACAGACAGACATTCTGAACTTCATTGTAATGAGATGCTCTTTAGTCCATTTGCTAATAGCCGACTTCCGAGATTCACTTCACTTCCCACATACAAAAGTATCAGACGAGGCTACGTGCATAAAGCTCAGTCATTCGTAACAAGACGTATATTTTAGTACGTAGTTGCGTTTGTATGTGGCAGGTGAAGCACATCTCGGGACTGGACTATTGAGATGTTCTCATAGTATATAGCTTCAGTATTTCCAGGGACACGTCAAGTTACAATGAATTTGCTTATCAAGTTGTTCTTATAGTATAGTATTTCCAGGGGGACACGTTAAGTTACAATACTCAAAGTATGGAACAGTTGGGAGGCAGATATTCGAGTTGGCTAAAAAGGTATGCATCGTCAAGAGACCACTGATAATATTAAGAGAGCGACACTCAGTATTGATGTCTGTCTGTAGGCTATTTTAGTAACTTCGCCATCACGCGCGCAAGGCTCTCAAACAAGAGTATTTGATTTTTGACGTGCGCGCGGACGGGACAGTTTGCTTTCGGTTTTTGAATTCTGTTTAAGAGCCTTGCGCGCGCGATGGCGAAATTACTAAAAATAGTCTTAGTCGCCGCGAACATCGCACAGACATCAATACTGAGTTTCGCTCTCTTAGTAGTATGTATATATAGGAGTCCCTCCCCTATCTTTAGAAAGCATCATTGATATCAGAGGAGAGGGAAAGGCATCTACTGTAAGCTCTGTTGATCTGGACTAAAAGCCCTAATAGTATATTACCTTAGTGAAGATCCTTTTGTGGTAGACGTGGTCCGGGTTCGAGCACTGGGGCGGCCAGGTCATACGTGATTTGGTCTATTCTCTTCCCCGCGGCCATGACAAGTAGGTTCCACGGGTTCTATTCCCTCACAGAAAAATTGTCATAATTTACGTACCGTGTGACTAGAAGTGACTTGAGAGGTTAATATACATCAAAAGGGACCTCTGGTACATGGCTAAATATACAGATACAAAGAGAAGGTAGAAGGGAACCACGAATCTTTCCTCTAATTCCCTCTGCTATCTCTCACCACAATTCCATGTATTATATGCCAGTTTTGTATATATTCGGTGTTGAATTCATTTCTCCACAGGCAAATGACCAAGGCAATGTGTTCCCAATATGGGCCGAGTGCCTCGGACTAGAGTTAGTAGTACTTCTAGCATCAGGAAGAGGTCTTGCTAAAGGCCAGTACGATACGGCCATGTTTGATTATGTGTACGCTAAGAACTACACTGCCACTTTGACGTTAACAAATGGTAGGTAACCATTGTACCCGCGTCTATTTAGTTTCATTGGAAGACACTAGATTACACATAGAAGCAATTGTGGCTTAGTGGGTTAGTTGGCGGGCTTGTAAGCGAGAGGTCTTGAGTTCAATTTCTATTAGCGTCTCACTTCACATCTCAACACAGGAAACCCAAAGTACTTTATTGCATTTACGATTCTTAAAAACTGGGCTCCCTGTGCTTCCCATTCTGTGTAACTTAAGGTGGTGTAACAATAGACAACTACGGACACGCTGCCAAAGCGGTGGACTTATTTATCGGATTTAAATTTGTCCTTTCGTGTGTAAACAGGTAAATGAATCCGCAAAATGTCCCCGATTCGTTATGAATCCGGGAACCTTTCGTTTAGCGTGAACGTAATCTTTGTCCGAAAGGTTACGATTCCTATTGGGATTTTGGATTTTGTGGATGTGGTCTAGTGTCTTCAGTTTAACACTTGTAATCGTTTTGAGAAGGCTAAAGAGAGGTGTCAGTTTATAAGTCTCTTACTATTTATCAGTTGGTTAGTGCGCGGCCTTTGGGTGCAAGAGGTCCAGAGTTCAATCCCTGGATCTCACATCCTTGTTTCAACTTCTTTCCTTTCTGTGTAGCTTTAAGTAGCTTTAAATACCCTTAAAACGGAGCACTGATGGAGAGAGGGGAGTAAAATGAGCGCACCGTCGACCTCAAGTTTATCAGTTACTCAAAATACTTTACTTTATTTTATTATATTTCAAGAGGGTAAGAAAAGTCGACTATTTGGTTCTGCGCCTAAAGAGATGATTGAATTTATGACTACAAAACTTAGAGGTTTTCATAACCACAACAAAGCCGTTACTATGAAGGTAGGTTAAGTTTGCTTATCTTCTGAATAAATCGAACATTCTAATAAAGAAGCTTTTATAGAAGGCACCTTTCAGCATGCGAATACAGCGACTTACATCGCGCGGTTCCAAATGAGTCGCGCAACGTATAGCTTGCAAAGCAAGGTGTTTGAGTTTTATTGAGTTTTGGGATTTGGGATTCCTTTGGAAAAATTACGGACGTCGGTTTTTGCTTCGGCTCCAGTTCTCGCGCGTCCTTAGGAGTCCCTAATCGCTAAACTCCAAAAGTGAATTCCAGCTTTGTATTTGGCAGGCTAAGCAGCCTACAGTAAATTTACGATTTTGCACATCGTGGGAAAAGATGCCCAAAATATATAACAAGTGGAACATCCCCTCTTTCCAACTTATAACGCAATAGAAATGTTTGCATGTTGCAACATACAAGACAGTAAAATGCCATTTAAAGTATAATACTGTGAAGAAGTCAACGTTGTTGAGTCTTGAAAAATCCAAGCCCTCGACGTAGTTTGAACCCACGCCCTAGTCGGATTTCCGGTCCTGGCTTCCACTAAATTGGGCCTGGGTTCCACTGACTAAATAGAAAACACCCTAATAAATTACAAGAAAATCTCATCCAATAGACTCTGCAATACATCCTGTTTGTATTTCTTTTTTTATTGGCTACACACTCAACCAATTTCATTTCTTGTTTTTAGACGTACAAAAAGTACAAAAAACTAAATGAAATGTTTAGCGTTCTATCAATGAACAAGGACATGAAAGGAAGAGAATTCATTTCGACCTTTGAAGGTGAGAGAAATATTGATTTGTATCGACCACTTTTCTTCATTGTCCTGTTAATTATAAACCACAGCATCAGAAGATCACTGATTTCTTTAATCGATTCTTAAAAATCTTCTTACTTTCGTGTCTATGAAATAAAAGATCAACAGAGGTCTAACATTTACTTGGGCTTCGTTTAATGTTTGTTAGTTATCTAATTGAGTTCGATTTTTAAAAACCTTCTTACTTCCGTGTCTATGAAGAAATAGATCAACAGAGGTCTAACATTTACTTGGGCTTCTTGTAATGTTTGTTAGTTATCTAATTGAGTTCGATTTTTAAAAATCTTCTTACTTCCGTGTCTATGAAATAAAAGATCAACAGAGGTCTAACATTTACTTGGGCTTCTTATAATGTTTGTTAGTCATCTAATTGAGTGTATCGTTCGACTTCTAATTAATATTGGTGTTTTAAAAGGCAGGAAGTATCCATTTTACCTTCTTCACTGGCACCCCACCAAATCACAGTTGCCGGTTCCAACAGGGGATGCAGCTAGACTTACTAATTATCAAAAAGGGATATGGAATTCACGGTATTTAGCGAGCGTCTTTGTAAACCAAGGTACGATCTTATAAAAGATATTAAGATATTAATCAAGTGCTGATTCTGCATGCAGTCATAAGGCTACAATATTGGACAAAACCCTTGTCTATTGAGACAATCCAGTATTTTGCTCGTAAACTTGAGCTCGAATTCGAAAGCAATCCTCCTCACTTCCCCCATCCCCCTCTCCCCCCTTCACCTCAATGTTGTTGTCAACTTAGAATCAGGCCTGTATGGGCAATCCTCTGAAACAATATTGAGAAGGGGGAAAGAGGGAGTTGGCTATGTTTTTAATCTGTGTGGTGAAGACAACGAGTTGAGATCATGATCTTTGCCAAACTCAGGCACTGTCTCAACCAGTTATGTCCAAGATTGTAGAATAAGCATATTTTAAAATATTTTCTAAGTATTGGGGAGCTAACAGTACCCCTACAGCCCTCCCCCCCTCTCTATGTGGTCCATGGAATACAATGGCTGCTATGAGCAGTACATCACTGATACCCACGAAAGATTGCTATATGATTTTACCAGAAACTCTGATTTTACGCAAAAAAATAAGAGTCTCAAATTCGACTCTGCGGGGAAAAAGAAAACAGTGTGCAATCAATTTTCTATTGAAACATTCTTTTTCAGTCACACGAAATGTTGATAAAACGATTATATAATTAAGAGAGATTTATAACCGTCCATTTTCCTGCATCTTCAGTTAATGTTATACCGCTAAGTAAAATATATTTGCACAAACTTTGTTTTTTAGCGCGCATGAGCAAGAATGTTTTCCCGGATGAGTATACAAAGCAGAGGTCATTAATCAGCAATTTCCCAGTCACCAGGAACTATGAAGTCGATGGGTATTTCATTCCCATGTAGTTAACTGTAAAATACTTTATTTCCTAAAACCAGATTTTCCTAATTAATTTTGTACATACTTAATATGCAGTACAACCCCAATATGTCGAACTTTCTAGGGAAACCAAGATCTGTTCTAGATAGCGTGGTTCGAAACACCTGCTAATAGCGAAGCGCAACAGTGGCGTCACAACTCGGACAAACAAACCGAATTTTTCATCTCCTTGAGCCCGATTTCGGTACTTTGGATTTTAATGCCATAAGCAACGTTTTCATAATAAAATATAGGTTTCTCCGTGTTCTATTCAGTACGATTACAGATTCATAATGTTTGTCCTGAGTCATGCATCTATTACGCGAGCTATTTTTAGAACCACTGCGCAACGCTATTGATTGACAAAATGTCCCAACGGCGTGTGTGCATAGAAGCACAGTAATTTCTAGAATTCAAGATAGCTTGACTTTGCAGTTTGTCCTCGCGAGCTGTCATTGAATTTGTACCTTAAGCACCTGACATGTGAATTGTAAAATGAAAGATAATAATACTTATAATACTGCTATTTCATTTATATAGCGCCATATCTAAAACATATCCATAGGTGCTTTACAAAATATAATATACAAATAATGAACAATATATAAATATGAATAATTAACAATATAATTTTAGACTAGGGTTCCTAAAAAATTACTGTTACTGAACAAACTTCCAAAAAACAGATATGCCTAATATATAAAGACTAATAAGTAATAAGCTTGTGAAAGACGGAAAAGAAAAATTGTCCAAAAACGTGAAAGCGAATCTTGAATATTTCATGAATCACGGTGATATCCACTAGTGCTTTGTTGTCTTGTGTCTAGAATTCGACTTTTCCAATCATCATGAAAATATAGTTCGAGAAATACCCGTATGTGCGCTTTTTTTAAAAACTCTATACCGCAACGGAACGACTTGAAAGATATTAAGCATTAATATATTAAGCTATATCACCGGTAGAGTCATAGAAAACTATTTTCTATTGCTTTTATGATATAGCAAGAGGTATTTTAAAAACGATCAGATTGTGTTATTTTCTGATCAAAACTAAAATTCTCGAAACTTGCGCAAATGTAAGCCAATCACATCTGTCGTACTATTGACTAATCAGTGTGACCCAAAACGGCGTTTTTGACAAAACAGTTTGACAACTTTCATCGAAAGAATTCAACACAAATTATGTTTCAATAAAAGTTTTCTGTTTTTATCATGAAACAGTGACACGAAAATTGATGGCAAAAATAAGCGTTGAAGTAGAACACCCTGTGTATGTCCTCATAGTTTGGGTCAATCACAAACGCTGATTTTCAGACGACATTATCGGAAAATAACGCCGTCTCTGTGTAGATCAAAATGATAAGAGAATACCTATACATGCATATATTGAAACATTAGCATTTGAACCTTACTATTTTAGTCTGATAACCTGGTCGTCTTACGTGGGACAGGGAAAGCACCCAGGGTTCAATAGTTTCGAAAGCGGGTTAGCATAGACGACTTTCAAAAATGGCGGCCTAGTACATGAGAACGAGGCCACAAAGGCCTTGTTACCAGAAAATAAGTATGGCGACACTTCTATTACTATCAAAGACGATGTGCTATTCTTCCTTTTGAAATAACTATTTTCTGTGCATTTTACAGGATGTACTTAGACTC
This sequence comes from Telmatactis stephensoni, assembly GCA_029948255.1. Taxonomy (NCBI): domain Eukaryota; kingdom Metazoa; phylum Cnidaria; class Anthozoa; order Actiniaria; family Isophelliidae; genus Telmatactis; species Telmatactis stephensoni. Next base: position 419,452 of record JALIZF010001786.1, read on the forward strand.
GTTATGATGATTTGGAGGCCCTTCTGGCCTCGTTCTCGTGAACAAGAAGCCCACATTTTTGAAAGTCGTCTATTAACCAAGGGTTAAATCAATCCGGTGCTAGAACTGCTAAAACTATAAAACCCCTTTCGACCCGACAATTGATAATGACTCCCATGAAATCAGTCTGATGCATCTTTCTTAAGATATAGATAGATATTGCATTTGCTAGATTTAAACCCTAAAAACTCATTGTACAGTCATTTTTGTATCATCAAGTCTTGAAATCTAAGTTCAACACTACCACAGACATGTATCTTTCTTAACAATAAAATAATTTATTAACAAACGTGGTTTTTTTACACTGATGAATATCATAATATCTGAATTCGGCAATTAATATGATAATGTAGTACTATTTAATCTGCGAAGGACTGGGAATCCACTGGCGTAACTATGGTAACCAGGTGGGGAGTGACGTCTGTGATGATGACTTGGGAAACTGCTGGCAATTTCGTTCAGGTACAGCAGCTGGGCGTGATAGTCGTCGACGCGGGACATCTTTTTCTTCAGCTTTGTTCTCTTGTTCTGAAACCAGGTTTTCACTTGTTCATCGGTCATGTTCAGGTCAGCGGCTAGTTGCTGGCGCTCTTCTTTACCAAGGTACTGCTTGTAGGCAAAGACTGACTTAAGCGTTTGGACTTGATCAGCTGAGAAGGATGGTCGGGTCTTGATGGGTCGGATGACAGCTGGTGGATGTGGTCGATCAGGAGAGTCTGATGAATCTGAAATGAATAGGAATGAAATCATGAGAATTGAATATGAGGTGGAGTGAGAGGGGAAGGGAGTGGTACAAAACAACATCAAATGTTCTAAAGAGTACATACCTCTAGATGATTCTGCATCACTATCTGATGGACTACTAACATCACCATGATATTCAGGACTACACGGACGAGAATCTAAAGAGAGAACAAGATCGTTAGCTCAGAATCATTTAATATACCATTTAAATATCAATCTTTAGACCATTTCACACAGAGTTTAAACCTACCTCTTTCAGTATCAGAACAATTCCTGGAGCTGACTAAAGTGATGACAGGAGGAAAGCAGTATTTTGGGAATCCTGTGGTAATCTCTGCAGGTGTATCAGCGGACATCTTGATTCGGTCATGCGTATCGTGTAGAAGATCATCGATCAAGAAAGACATTTTGTTTTGTAGAAAATATGAAGCCATGTTGTTGAATGTTACTAGTTGTGGTACATGTGTCAACTGATTGCAGTGATGTGCAAGACTCGGTATTTATAGAAGATCATTCCAAACACTAAAAGTACCGCCAAAGTCGTGATGCCGCACGTGAATGGTTTGCAGTGGTGTGGCGGGAAACTTGAAATGCGGGCTACTTTGATGCCGGCCTTTGTTTTTATTGTCGGCCGATCGAAACTTTTAGACTGTCTTGTGATAATGATTGACGAATTATGGAACAATAGTATCGGCTAGACTTCATCACATATGGTGATTCAGGAACCTATACTAGATACCATACAAAGATGTTATACGTTTTTGGTAGAACTATAGCGACAAAACTGCTGTTTGCCATAACAAGACTCGGATTACAAGGGAGTAAGGGACGTTGTCCGTCTTTGTTCGTTTATAACGTCATAGACGCTCTTGGTCCCCGAGAAAGAGTCCGTAAACATTCAGTACTATCAGTTCAGGCATGGAAATTTGATGATTCAAGGAGCAAGAATGGCAGAGTTAAGGAGCAAGAATGGCAGAGTTAAGAAGCAAGGATGACACAGTTGTTTAGTGCCTGGCCCTTCTATGCGAGAGGTCCGAGTTCGATTCCCAGTGACTAGGGATCCTTATTTCGACTTCTTTAATTTCTTAGCTTTAATTAGCTTTTAGATACCCGGAAAACGGATTACTGATGGAGAGAGAGAGAGAGAGAGAGAGAGAGAGAGAGAGAGAGAGAGAGAGAGAGAGAGAGAGAGAGAGAGAGAGAGAGAGAGAGAGAGGGTAAAGTGTGCACACTTCGAACGCTTTATACAGGATTTATTTACAAGCTTATTCCTTCCAGTGAAGGCAGGGTCACCACAACAGCTTTCGCCAATTACTGTGGGCCCTGTAGTGTTATAGGACAGACCACACCACCGGCAACTTCATGGCCTACTACTCTCCCCGAATAGTGGTGTGGGTTCTTTAACGTCCCTCCGGTGCAAGTGGTGAAGTGTTAGAGAGACGGGGCCTACGGTTTAACGTCCTTATCCGAGAAGACGTGAAGATCTAACCATTTGCAGTTGTAATTACAAAGGAAGCACCTTCTTCTCAATTATTTAAAGACCCTGAGTGTTGGTCCGGCCGGGATTCGAACCCCGACCTCCCGCACGAAAGACCGACGCTCAACCAACTGAGCCAACCGGGCGGCTGTTAAGGAGCACAGCCTTTGAAGTAAAATAAATTCTCTTTGCTTTTTTTGACTCTTTAATTGCCAACCTTACATCAAGTTCAAGTTTATTGTGTAACTAATTATCCTTTACATAGTTTATTTCAAATAACGGTAGATTTGCTAATAATTTTCATTTGAAACAATAATACAAGTATTGTATTATTTGTTTTGTATTATATCTTTATGAATATATTACATCAACTGCGTGCTGCGTAGTCTCTCCCATCTGATAACCGAACATAACTCATTTTACCGCGCGCTTTTGTTTTTTGCGGGAATCTTAGACCGTCGGTACCATTCTCTTTTGTTTTGGGCGGGAAGTCTTAGACCGTCAGTACCGCGCACTCTTGTTTTTGTCGGGAAATATTAGACCATCGATAAGTACAATAAAAGCGATTGAATCGCATTGTCTTTGCTCGAAGACTAGATAGTGGGATTTAAGTCGGTTAACGTCGGCAGTTGTTTAACGGTTGCGGCGGGAAATACAATCGTACGTTCGTAACATCCATTTTGGCGGGAAATCTGAAATCTTTTATTTTACAATTAAGCTCATCTTCAGGAGTGCTTTGAAAACTAAATCTTGGTTGAAAATACTGTTACAACTTGTTGAACCGTATGCTACTCTTGTATTTTTGATTATAACAATGCAAGTCAAATTCACTGATGAAGACCGAAGGTCGAACACCTATTAAAGTTGACATTGTCTGCCTTCTCTTCGACTTTATTCAAGATATTTTAAAGAAGAGCAGACTGTCAATCCTGAAGGATCCTTCTATATAGTGTAAGCACTTGGACAACACCCCTGCACTTGTCCTACTTATGCTGTGATTTCTTTTATATATCTGTTAATTTCTGTCTTGAATATTACATTTAAAAAATTGTGTTTGGAAAAACTTTGTGATTTATTTACAGTGAGAACAATCAAACCGTGAACCCTTCAAGTGTTTTTGGTCACTTTTTTAATACATTCCTTCAGACATTGGTTTGGAAAGACTACACATTTTGATCACGTGGTGTATTTGAATTCAGTGATAAATTTTAGAAAGTTTGAAGCAGTAAAAAGGACAGAGAATGATAGCCTGAAAAAAAATTTCAAGCCGGGCATGGTTCGAGTTTCCTCACCGCGTAATATTAAAGCCCCTATCACCCATATTTTTTTATTTTCAAGCACATTTCTTGTTGGCAAGCACGGTGAACATCTTTTATATGCTATTTTTCCTAGACCCATATTTTCTGAGATATAAAGGTATCAAATTTCAAAATGCAAATGTTGGAGTTAACACTGCCAACTTCTCATGGCTTTTACAAAAAGAGGTCTTCAGTTTGATAGCTGGAGTTTTCACTAAGCAATAGGTTTTACCAATGAAATAATTTACAAATGGAAAAAGTATCTTAAATTATCTTGTTTTTGTATAATAAATTATGACTCCTTTTACGTCAGCAAATTTGCATTTTGATTAATTTGAAACCTTTATATCTCAGAAAATATGGGTCTAGGAAAAACAGGATTAAAAAATCTTCACTATGCTTGCTAACAAGAACTGAGTTTGAACATAAAAAGTATGGGTGATAGGCACTTTAAGAAAAGATCTGTGTAACAGAGTTCGATTAAGCATAATCATCAGTAGCAAGGAAGTCCCAATTAGTAAAAATATTAGTATGAACAGCTGTGCTTTGATAATAACGTGAAATTATGGTCATTACTTCCTGTGTTGAAAAAATGCAAACTGAAAGTTAAGCATCGTCTTCATATCATATGATCAGTCACGCTCATAAACAGATGTTCTCGAAACGGTTGATTGGATGCTAAAAAATGAAGCATCGTCTTCAGTCGCGTTCATAAACACATGTTGTCAGCTCGAAACAGAACGAAACGGTCGTTGATTGCTAGCAAAATCAACAATGTATCTCTCATGAGCTAATGAAACTCTTTTCGCATTTCTCGTTTCTTTGTCATTTGAATTAAACCAAAAAAGAAATTGCAAGGGGTATTGTCGCCTTAATTACACACTAACCAACCAGATCAATTAATTGTACCAATTTGAAAGGTTCCGTGTTTCTTTAAAAAATCAATTACAGCTCATCTATTGTTTAGATTGTTGAATGAAGGGCAACATCCCGCAAAGGCTTTTAATGATATTTTTACTTCATGGTGTTAATACAAAATCTGCGGAGCAATTTATCTCACGACAAATTGGACCAGTTTTCGTCGCGTCCGCACGACCAAACCATTCTTTGATGTAAAAGCGTTTAAAAGTCATTTTCGCATGTTCATATTACAAAATGAACTTCTCTAACAACAACAACAACCAATCTTCTACAATGAAACCGTTCCTCGATATCAGAGCTCTTAAAGTCACTGTCATGGTTCTTATCGATATTTGTGCTTTAGTAGGAAATGCACTGGTTTGCTGCAGTGTTTACAAGAATCGTCGTCTTCGAACTAAGACCAACGTCTTGATTCTTGCGCTCGCGCTGTCGGATTTGATTTCTGCTCTGTTTGTTTTCCCGTTATCAATTGCCTCTTTTGCCTTGTCTGACCCTGCTACAGGCCGAGCTGTGTGGATATCCAAAGATATCAAAGGACCAGAGTGTGTCATCCAAGGATTATTGTTTTACAGCACGACAGGTGTGTCACTGTTGACCATTGCTTTTGCCGCCATTAATAGGTATCTATGTGTTGCACATCCTAACTTCTACCGCAAGCACTTTTCATTTAAAGTGATATGGAGTACTGTTGCTGCAATGTCTATCATTATTTTGTTATTATTGATCAGTCCTCTGGTCCCTGATTATGCAGAAGTTGAATTTCTCTGGAAATTTGGCCTATGTATGCTTCTAGTCCACTTGAAATATGTGCGAACATATTTGGAAATCTCTGTGGTAGTATTATTTGTTGGAATACCGTTAATCACTATTCTCGTGTGTTATACATTGATTTATTATACTGTAAAACGACACAATAACAGCGTAGGTGTGCGATTACAATCCAAACCAGAAAACATCAGACACAACTCAAATGTACAGAAATCCAATCAAGACTCGAATGGAGTTTATGGAAAAGGAAGCAGTTCAAGAGAATACACGACTCAGTACTCAAGTCTTCAACAAGCGTCAGTATCACAAGCAAACTTAAACAGTGACACACAATCTACCAGTGAACAGTGTCACAAACTTACTTGCATTGCTGTTGTAAATGAACAAGCAAAACAGTGCAGCGAGCAGCGTTCCAAGGAGGTGAAAGAGCTACATCCAGCACTCCACAGAAAATTCAACACAACCAAGCAAGAAACGAAAAGTAACCAGTCTTGTGAACTTGTAAATACTGTTGTAACTGCGCCTGAAACACAGCCAAGTGATGAGCAACACCTAACCAGTCACATGACCTGCATTGCATCGACGTCAAATCACGAGGCTGCTCAGCCATGTGGCTCCACAAACCCAGTCTCCAGCTCACTTCAGCCTAACAAAAGCTTGAGTAATGTTATCAGTAGATCAAAGTCAGAGGCCAATGTAACAAAGACAGTGTTGGCGGTTTTTCTAGGGTATTGTGCCTGTTGGATTCCAACACTGATATGCTTCGCTCTCCAAAAGGTTATACATCATACACAACTTTCTTACAATGTTTTACAAATTTTGACATTTTCAGCAGCGTTGTCAACGGCCGTCAACCCGTTCATCTATGGAATTATGAACAGAGACTTTAGGAAAACCTACCTGATGCTAATAAGATGTCAGACTTTGTAAACATGGCTCGACCTTTATTTTAACTCAGGAGAACAACTGGAAACACTGAACTAACGCGCAAAAATTTACCTGGGCCAACGTGCTTTAATGTAATTTTGTAAACGGGCAAATACAACCGAATGCGGACAAAGAGTGACAGATAGACTCTCACTTCCTAGACTTCACAGCAAATTAGCGGGTTAGCCGTGTATTGCATGGATTAATGTGTAGTGGATATACATATGTATATATATTTTTTTCTTTTTTTTTTTTGTTCTTATATGCTAAAGGATATTTTAAAAGTCATGTATCTAGCACGAAAACTTAACGGTTATTTGAGATACTAGGCATTTCTCGACAACGCCTATAATTTTTGTAAAACTGTTACAAAATATAATGTCACTAAATGTATAGTGCAGATTTCGTATGAGTGTGAAAAGGACCGCGCCGTGCCGTGACCGTGTGAGTGCCGTGTTTCCTATCAAAACATTCGAAAATTCTGCCGTAACCGCGCCGTGACCGTGCCGCGGCCTTTTCACGCCCATACGAAATCTGCACTATAAAGTGTGTATTGTATTGTTTATCATATTTTGATAACTCTTTAGTTTAACCCGCATTAAGGCTTTCCCCGTTGAACTGACAAAGCAGAGGCCATTGATAAGTAGTTCCTAGTCTTCTAGCCTGCGAGCAGCCGATTCACATCGAGCACCACTAGTAGTCGAAGTACATCTGAGAATTGTAGGCGAAATCTTGAAATCTCATTGGTTCGACGACGTGCAGTTATGACTATATAACCCACGATTTTTATAAGCAACGAGGAATAATCCATCCCCCTGGCACCCAGGGTACGGCCAGCGCACAAACGATCAGTGGTGTCGTTCGCGCGGGTTTCCTGTGTTTTTACTATTGGGCCTCCTGTTTATTATAATGCGAGGTTTCTAAGCTACTTTCAAGATGGTGGACAATATCGCTACGATATCTGCAAGTTTTGTTTAAATGTTTTGACCGTTTAAGACTCTAAACGGAAGAAAACTTAACAAAAATGGATCTAAGTGACTTCCAAATAAGGTAATGCCTGCCCAGATATGGAATAGAGTTGATAGCCGTGCTAACGACACCATTTTATTGGGAATTGTTTGTAATGAAGCGGTAAGAGCCACACAACTATGAACACTCTAATTAAATTTATCTTTATATAGTAGGAGCTACACAACGCATTGATCCATTGACCACTATTTCAACTGTTCAGGTTAATATAAAGTGCACTGAGCCAGGAAAATTTTGTTACGCAGAGCTTATACTCGTAATCCTATCGAGCGTCCTTTCAAACATGTATCCATGCTAAGGTATTTTAGCAGTTTATTCAAGAAGACACAAGCATGCATTTAAAAAGGAAATTAATGGTATTGACAACTGTAGGATGCTAAATTTATTGGTTTTAATTTCACTCCGTGGTTTCGGGCGGCGTTTTGACGTGATCGAAAATTTCAAATGCCGTTCTAGAACTTTGAATAAAAGAAAGTACTTGCACCAAAAAGAGTAGCCAACTGTAATAATGCAAAGTTTTGAGTTAAAATGAGTTTTCGTTTCAAAGATATGAGCGATGAAATGTGCCGACATTTTAGTAAGAAAAGTATAGGCCGCCATGGCGGCTTAATTAACAAGAGTTAAAATCATATCAAAACTACATTTTCTTCGCTTATCCTGATAAATATGTTTATAAAACAAAATTTACTTCAATGAACCAAGCGAAATAAGTGTTTTTTTTCCTGCCAATTTGTCGGCTTTAAGTTTCTAGAACCGGTGTGACATATTGCGTGACAGAATTATTGGTCACCCATAACTCAAAATCTAACCAACAGAGATAGCCCCAATTTTCAGGAAAAACGTCTTTCTATGATATATACAAAATACTAAAGAACCAGATTTCAGCGATTCAAATTTGTGATTCTAGCCTTTTGATGACGTCATGTGAAAACCGGGAATAGGATTGAAATTTTTGCTGACTCGGTTGAAAGACAAGGCCCTGAAAGCGAATCGTTCTTGTCTGGATTTTCCTTTCACAAGTATACATTAAATTCAGAAACAGGTTTTAGTGCAAGGAAAAAGCTATCGTTTCTATGCAATTTCGATTTGTTAAATAGAATGATAAATAAATCCCCTAAAATTGAAACCCCTTTCCTTGCAAGCTTTGTCATTTTCTTAAGGCAAAAAATATGAACATAATTCTGTCGCCATTAAAGGACTTTAAAATAAATATAAACTTTAAAATATCGAAGTCATATATACCTGATATGATTAAATGAAAAACTGTACACTGCAGACAACCCGACGCTCTTAACAATCAAACATGGTTTATTTACAAAAATAATCAAGGTTTTTTACATCAATGTATAATACTTATATCTGGACTATGGACTATTTCATTTTTATTTCTCACCTTACAAAAACTATAACTATACAAATTTATAAAGATGATAATGTAGTGCAATTTATTCTGCGAAGGACTGGGAATCTACTAGCGTAACTATGGTAACCAGGAGGGGAGTGACGTCTGCGATGATGACTTGGGAAACCGCTGGCAAGTTCGTTCAGGTACAGCAGCTGGGCGTGATAGTCGTCGACGCGGGACATCTTTTTCTTCAGCTTTGTTCTCTTGTTCTGAAACCAGGTTTTTACTTGTTCATCGGTCATGTTCAGGTCAGCGGCTAGTTGCTGGCGCTCTTCTTTTCCAAGGTACTGCTTGTAGGCAAAGACTGACTTGAGCGTTTGCACTTGATCAGCTGAGAAGGATGGTCGGGTCTTGATGGGTCGGGTCACTGCTGATTGATGGGGTCGATCAGGAGAGTCTGAATGAATCTGAAATGAATAGGATTGAAATCATGAGAAATGAATGTGAGGTGGAATGAGAGGGGAAGGGAGTGGTCTAAAACAATGTCACCAAATGTTCTAAAGAGTACGTACCTCTAAATGATTCTGCATCACTATCTGATGGACTACTAACATCACCATGATATTCAGGACTGCACGGACGAGAATCTAAAGAGAAAACAAGATCGTTACCTCAAAGTCATTCAATAACACGCAGAGTTTAAACTTACCTCTTTCAGTATCACAACAACTAGTTGTGACCGGAGGAAAGCAGTATTTTGGGAATCCTGTGGTAACCACTGCAGGTGTATCAGCCGACATCTTGGTTCGGTCATGCGTATCTCGTAGAATATCATCGATCAAGAAAGACATTTTGTTTTGTAGAAAATATGAAACCATGTTGTTGAATGTTACTAGTTGTGGTACATGTGTCAACTGATGGCAGTGACGTACAAGACTCGGCATTTATAGAAAAACATTACAAACACTAAAAGTACCGCCAAAGTCGTGATGCCGCACGCGAATTGTTTTCAGTGGTGTGGCGGGAAATTTATAAGCGGGCTGCTTTTATGGCCTTTGTTATGTTTTTGTCGGCCGATCAAAATTATTCGACCGTTTTGTGATAACAATGGACGAGTTAAGAAATAACATCGGTTAGACTTCATGAACACAGGATTGAAAACAACTAACTGTCGTACAGAGATATAAGGTTATTGTAGAACTGCGAGCAAACTACTGGCTGATTTCTTGCATGGAAATAAATACTAATCTAATTTGTGTCTTGAAACGTCGTTATAATTAAGAATTGATTTGTTTTACAAAGGGTCCCACTTACTTGTTCCCCGAGGATGGGTCCATAAAAACTCAGTACTACCTGGACAGATACCTGGACAGATATGGTAATCAAAACTGAGAATTAGAGCAGCTGCGATCGAAGAAGTCCATATGTCATGTATATTTGCCGTATAACTAAAAAAAATGTAAAAGTTGATTTCTCCCGCAAATAGTAGAACCAAACTCATTTTACCGTACGCTTTTGTTTTGGCGGGAAGTCTTAGACCGTCGGCACCACACTCTTGTTTTTGGCGGTAATTAAATGTTAGATCATCGGTAGGTACGTATAGAATAAAGGCGATTGAATCGCATTGTCATTGTTCGAAGACAAGATAATGGGATTTAAGAAGGTTTGTGTCGACAGTGGTTTTACGGTTGCGGTGTGAAATACATTCGTACGATCGAAACATATTTGGCGGGAAATCTTAAGTCTTTTATATTTTACAAGCTCAACTGAGCACTGTTAAAGATACACCTACCGCTTGATGTACGGTGAACTAATTTAACCTTTATATAGAATGAGATCGACTCTCGTCTGTTGGTAGAATCTGATTTTGACAATTCGTTACGTGTTTAGCATTTTTAGTGATTGGCTCACTTTCCAGACGACTTTTGGTCATAATTGTTTCGATGGAATGGTTGCCATTGATTGATTCAGATATAGACGACAATTATTCACTTCAAGAAAGAAGGACCTTCGAATTGAATTTTTTGCCTGTCTGCAACTGACGGGAAGCCGTCAGGCCTTCGTATTCACGGTAACACAAGAATATATTGATTTGTGTAACAGAGGTCGATATTCGATTGACGATACACGCCAGTGTCATGTCAGTCGTGCAAGCCATCCAATCAAGTATTCACGCATGAACTCAAAGCTATCACTGTAATAAAAAGTAGGAAGGCAGCACAGGGAGCAAAGGAGGACAGCTTTTCTTGTTTACACACGCACTTATCTTTTATCTTCATCCGCCATCTTGCTTTATTTTATTTATCGCTGTACGAATTGCTCGTCGATTACCGCTGTACGTAATATGCGGTCGCGTCAGAAACTTATAATGTGGAATTTCCGTACACTTTGATAAAAATTTCATCGCGGCCGTTGAGACGGGCTCGAGCATATTCACACGGCGGTAAATAAAAAAACAAGATGGCGACCGTTTGGAACGGACTCAAGCATATTCGTACAGCGGTAAATAGAAAAAAGATGGCGGATGGAGATAAAAGATAAGTGCGTAGGTAAACAAGAAAAGCGGCCCTCCTCTGCTTCCGGCCTGTGAGGCAGTCGTATATTAAAGTAAATCGCTGGTACTTACATTTGTGGTTTGATAATAACTCAAAATTGTTCTTATTACTTCCTGTGTGGATTATTTTTCTTTTCTTGTTTTTGTTTTCGTTTTTGAAACGACTCCTTTTCATTCCCTCTCATAGACAGGTGTTCTATGGAAACGGTTTGATTGCAAAGGTCGAATCAATTCAAAGCAATTATAGTATTTGTAATTATTTTGGTGTAAAGTTTATTAAAGAAATGAATATAGGGCTGCTAGAGTAGTGCATTTAATATAAACACGAAATTGTATTCTAAATATAATAATAATACAAAATCTCCTCTTTTCTATTATTTAATTAGTGTTATTCGCGCAATTTTTCACAGTCTAGTTTGTACTCTGTCATTGTTATATTGAAAGCACTCTGACAAAATAAACAACATATATCTCTCTTGAGAATGAAACTCTTTTCTCTCTCTCAGCTTTCTTTGTCTTCCAAATTCATCAAGAGAGGAAATTGTAAGAGGTCTTGTCAACTTAAACGCTAACTCCACTTACTCTAATTAATTAGCGGTGCGAAGATCTACTTATCGTTGCAAAATCAATCACCAACACATCTATTGTTTGGATTGGAGATTGAAGGACAACACCCCGCTAAGTATTTTAAAGACCTTTATATTTCATGGTGTTGATACAAAAAGAGCAATTCATCCAAAGACAACGACAACCACTTCAGTTTCGCCCTCATTTCATTCTCCGACATGAAAACCTTTAATTTTGCCGTCAAAGTCCATTCCCAGCGCTAGCTATTATACTGCAAAATGAACATCTCTAACAACACTACCAACAAACAGTTTTCTGTTCTAACCAAATCTTCAGTTTCCGACTTGAAAGCCTTTAAAGTCACTGTCATGGTTCTTATCGATATTTGTGCTTTAGTAGGAAATTCACTGGTTTGCTGCAGTGTTTACAAGAATCGTCGTCTTCGAACTAAGACCAACGTCTTGATCCTCACACTCGCGCTGTCGGATTTGATTTCTGCTCTGTTTGTTTTCCCGTTATCAATTGCCTCTCTCGCCTTGTCTGACCCTGCTACAGGTCGAGCTGTGTGGATATCCAAAGATATCAAAGGACCAGAGTGTGTCATCCAAGGATTATTGTTGTACAGCACGACAGGTGTGTCACTGTTGACCATTGCTTTTGCCGCCATTAGTAGGTATCTATGTGTTGCACATCCCAACATCTACCGCAAGTACTTTTCGATTAAAGTGATATGGAGCGCAGTTTCTGCAATAATAATCACTATTTTTTTACTTTTACTCATTGCTGTAATTCCTGGTTATACAGAAGTCGAATTTGTTTGGCAATTCGCCATTTGCATGATGTTATTTCGCGAAGAATACAAGAAAGTTACACGCTTAGTTGAAATTTTGTTGACAATATTGTTTATGGTAATACCGTTAGTTACTATTCTAGTGTGTTATACATTGATTTATTGTACTGTAAGACGACACAATCATAGAGTAGGCACACGATTGCAATCGAGATCAACAACCATAAGACACAACTCCAGTGTACAAAACTCTGGCGTTCAAGTCTTCATTGAAGTTGATGTACAAGGAGAAGCACGCAATTCAGGTCAGTGTTTGCAAGTAAATACTGACTTGCAGGCTACTTGTAATATGACTGAGCAAACTGATCAAGAAGAGGGATACAGAAAACTAGAGAAACAGCATGGACGAGTGGTACAAGCAGATGTGAACATAAATATACAAACTACATCTGACCAGGTCCTCCCTCAAACTGCAGTTGTCACAGTTGAACAAGCACCAAAATACAGCAAACACCAGAGAATAAATCATCAGAGAACTTTGAACGTACAAGTTACGAAGGATAGATGTTGGAAATTACCAGATTCTGCCAGAATTATGCCTAAAATACAACCATGTGGTGAACCACACCTCACCAGTCACATGACCTGTATTGCATCGACGTCAAATCACGACGATGCTCGGCCATGTGGCTCCACAAACCCAGTCTCCAGCTCACTTCAGGCTAACAAAAGCTTGAGTAATGTTATCAGTAGATCAAAGTCAGAGGCCAAAGTAACCAAGACAGTGTTGGCGGTTTTTCTGGGGCTTTGTGCTTGTTGGATTCCGGTTTTAATATACCTTGCTCTCCAGAAGACTTTACCACATTCACCACTTACTGACAACCTTTCGCAAATTTTCACATTTTGTGCAGCGTTATCAACGGCTATCAACCCGTTTATCTATGGAACTACAAACAGAGACTTTAGGAAAACCTACCTAATGCTGATACGATGTCAGACTTTGTGAACATTGCGAGGAGTCTTAATTTAATTCCTACAAGAGAAAAGATTGCAGATATTCTATTTTCAAACGGCTTGTTCTGTTGTATGTCAACCAATCAGAATTCTCGAAAAACTATGGTGGCCAAAGCCTTTCATTCCTCGGGGCAGGATTAAGGTACGCAAACTCTGGATACGAGATTGCTCTCCTTCCACAGAAGCAGTCACGTGTCTGCACATGCGCGAGAGTCCAGAACACGATCAAACGTCTGCGCATGACTGTCTGAGCCAACAACACAGTTATGTGTCTGTACACGCGGGAGATTTTACTATTTCCTGTTATTACTACGAACAGGGTATGTCCATTAAAATATATCATGTCGACAGAAACGGTTCTAGTGATTATTTGATATTGCCACCCTGTCAGTTCTTCAAGTTTTTCGAATTCAAGAGCCAACTGCTGATCGAGAGATGAAATTATTTATTTCAAGGAAACCGAAAATACGCGTTTTTGTAAGTGTGAGAGTGGCAACGGCTTCCCTTCAGTGATACATGTTGCCAGGAAGGAGCCGTCAACTCAATCCTGAAAATCAGTTATCACCTCAAACTCGCTGAATAAACGCTCTGTCTCAAAAGAAACACTACAGAAAACTATCGATGTTTATTTCTGCAAAACTTTTCAGTAAACATATTAAGCTTACTTAATAAATCGTAATTGCGAAACTCATTAATTATTCCTTAGAAAACACAATAGAAATCGTTACCACGACCGAATAAACTGATTGAATAAAGCTATACAAACTACATATCACATAAATTCCTCGATCTCCCCATTCCTCCTCCCCTCTCTCCTCCCCCAGTTCATCGTTTGCGCTCTACTGTTTTGTCTTCAACATTCAACCGGGAATGAATTAGCTGGCAGCAAAACTTTAATAGCTGTACTTTAGAAATTAAAAGTCGGTTATTGATTGAATATCAAGACCTCTTTCTTCATGCCCTACTGTTTTCCCTTTTAGCTCTGACTAATGCACGAAAACTTCAATATTACACAAAGCGTACCAATAGCTACCAAAGCCATATGCAGCTGTACGAAGCCGAAAACTTGTAGTTCATTGTACACTCGGTAAGAGGACGTAATTTCGGACAAAGCATAAACGAAGTGGACTGCACTTCGAGTGACATTATTTCCGGATATTTTTTCGTTTTTTTTTTTTTACCCTAAGTTCACTGTTTTAGCGAGACTTTGAATTAGCGATTTCTCTAGTGAGCAGAAGAAATAGCGACTACTAAGTTTAACGATTTTCACGGGGGAAATCAACTTTTCTTATTTTAGCGATGAGTGCATTTAGCAGTTTTGAGGAACTCGCTGAACTTCGCTTAATTATGTTGTCACTAAAACTAATCACCTTAAGGTATTCAAACTGATGTCCAGATTATTAAAAGTAAAAGCGTTGCTTTTGATGGAAATTGGAAAATATCGCCGCTAGATTGGATTGTTATCACTCTCGCACTCTCATGAGTGTCTGTTTTGGTGCCGTTTCTGGGTTGAGAATTGTGTTTTGTTATATACATATCGAGATTTACTCACTAAAAAAACATTTAGCAAATTTTCGTTCGTTCACTGCTCTCAGCCAATCAGCATGCGCTATCGCTTTTACGTGTGAGAAAAGCGATACGTCCAATCAGAAGCGGCTTTATATTATTCCCATGAAAATGGCTCATTCAGTTCGCACTTTTAATCGAAGCCTTTTCAATTTTGGTAGTTCAATTTTGATCTTTATTCAGTAAAGCTTTAAGTAGGTAAACATATTCAGCGCCACAAAAGTCATCAGTGTCATGCAAAAGAATAGCTGCACGTATGAGGAAAAAAGATTTTCAAAACAACGCTGTGCTGCAAACAGCGAAGGAGGACTCACGGCTGGCAGTTTCGGCGAAAGCGGATGAAAATTCAGTCCGACTGAGCTCTTTTCTGAGACTAAAGCTTGATCAATCAAGTTCAAGATAATTTATTTCAAATTTTGAGGGACAAACCATGTGACTCGCCAAGTATGTTTAACGGGTGAATTTGACCGTAAGTTTGTCTTTGAATAATAATCATAATAAAGTGGTAATAATAAAGTGGTTTATTGACATATTATCACGTTGGGAACGAATTACAATATGTTTAACAAATAAAATCTATAAAAACTTACACTAAATTCAAATTCATTGCATTGTCTTTGCTCGTCTTGTAAACAAACGTCTGTCAGTGAGCAAATATGATAAACAGAAAACAACATGGAAAAACACCATGGAAAAAACTCACTCGCTCGTTCGTTTTATGACGCTTCACAGCTCGTGGTGAATAAAAACCGTACCCGCGCACTTTTAATGAAGTATTCTCTCGTGATTACAGCCAAAATCGTTGCATGGCGATCAGCAGATTACGAATTGGGGTTTGAATTTGGGTCAGTTTTGATCTGTAAACCAGTTTGGGGGCGGAGCTTGTTACAAATCAACCAATCACTGAACGAGTTCATGTAAGCTCCGCCCCCAAGAATGATGGACGAATCAGGAAAGACAAACATTTTACCGACGTTTGAGGTCGCGAACACAAAGACACAGACCGACCGTGCACATATTTGCTATGTTTTCTACTTTTAATTTTTTTTCTAGCATAGCTTCCTTAGTAGATATTGTAAATCTGTAATGATCATATATGGTATTGACTTTAATACGGATAACTGGTATATAACGTGCGTTACGAAGACGTTTTGATCACCAGTACGGTGAGACTTCGTGGGTGATCAGGCGAACACTGGCGTCACAGAATCGTAGGTGCGCTCTAATTGGTTGACATAAATCTAATACAAGTCAAAATTGAATCAAATTCTGAAAACAACAGAGTTGACATGGTTGCCACAAGTCAGGGATATGTCAGGAAAAATATTCGTTTTCAAGGTCAGAGCATTGTTCTTTCAGTCAGGGAAAAATTAGATTTGGAGCAAAAGTTATAAAGAAAATCAGGCAATTTCATTGTTCACATCAAGTATTTGAAAATGTATGGTCCCTAGCTTAGTATGATGGTTTTATATCATTGTCATCTGCTCAACTTGCAAGCCAATGAGAAGAATCGTTTGATCTCAATTACTGTTTCAGGGGAAATTAAACTTTAGTCAGGGAAAAGTCAGAAAAAAAATCAGGGAATTTTGTTATTGGTTTGTTGTGGCAACGTAACCATGGTTGAGGTGACCAAAGACCTAACTAATTAACAAATGTGTTAGGAAAAAATTAGTTGGCCAATACACAAATCTTTGGTGATCATTTCATAAGTGAACAGTGTTAACCAAGATAGCCTAAAATCTGGACTATTCGCGTTAGAGTTTTGCAAAGTTTTTGAATTGTTAGTCAAATATGTTCATTTTCGAATATGAAGGTATTTGACTCCTTGTTATCATAGGAGACAGCTTAAGGACGGTGCCCACTATTGTTAGCGCGCACTGTGTTCTGCGCATGGCCCTTCGTAGTAAAAACAGTCGTAAAAACAAAGCAGTTTTGCGATATTTGGATAAATAAAACTTACTTGCTTGTAGAAAAAACATTTGACTGTTCCTGTAGTAGAATTAAATTCAGTATTGATGAATAAAACTCGCTTAAAAACCACTGTTTTGATCACAAGGACTAGATTTGCCTATTGGCCGCCATCTTGGAAATGTCCCATAATGCTTTGTAAAATCTGTCTATACTCTGTATGGAGGCTAGGGGATTTCATCGTATTTCGTGCGTTTATCGGTAAATAACTTCTTAAATCGCCTGGATACCCCTCTTTTTTCCTTTTGTAAATTATAAACCAAAGAATAATCTAGAATTATATAAGCTTTTTATAAATTTATAATTGAAGGATGATAAAAAATATCACATATTATATTTAGCAATCATAGACTAGAACATCCTAAAACCAAGTAAATATTTAAAAAAAAACATTTTCTTTGTTTTCGCGGTTTTATGGTATTGCCCTACCAGAGAATTATGCTTAGAGTGTTTTAGGAAAAAAAAGTTTGAAACTTATTGGAAGTATAGAGGATTTTTAATTTTTTTTCTTTGGGTCGTCAAAAATGCATTTTCCGCAACATTTGATGACGTATAACTCATTAAAATGCGTGGTGACCCCCAATTGTTTTCTTGGATTCTAACAGCCTACAATGGTTTCTTTCACACCTATATAGATTTTAGAGAAAATAATTACTTTCACATTAGAGGGCACCGTCCTTACAAGCCTTAGAATGTAAGCAAACTCCAAAATATCTTCCTCTTTTTTTAATATTGCAATATCTGTCCTTCTTATCGATGTCAACGTTTTATTTGGCACTAGTGCGTCCGCCAATTTCACGCGCACTATCCTTCTGAGATGGCGCTATCCATCAACGAAATCATATCCAATGAATAGCACTTGACTAAGCCCAATGACGTTGGAGAATAAACTGACAAAGCTTCCTACATCCGAAGTATTTTTTCTATCCAATGGTATGAAATTCAGTATGGACTGCTCCGAGCCCTAAAGTCACCGTAACTTTGGTCAACTTAAGGCGACTTAGGCCGACTTTAGGCGATTGAAGCAAACATTGGCCACAAATCCGTAGGGACTTAAGGCTCTTAGTGCGATTTAAGGCGACTTTTTGCGACTTTAGGGCCAGGAGTAGGCCTCCTTTTTTTACGAGGTTTGACATCTGAGCAGGATTAGGTAGGTTTTCCTAAAGTCTCTGTTCATAGCTCCATAGATGAATGGGTTGATAGCCGTTGATAACGCTGCACAAAATGTAAAAACTTGTAAAAGATTGTTGCAACGAATTTTATGCATGTCAGATGCTAAGCCCTGAACAAGTAATATCAAAGCAGGAATCCAACAAGCACAATACCCTAGAAAAACTGCCAACACTGTCTTTGTTACTCTGGCCTCTGACTTTGATCTACTGATAACTTTACTCAATTCTTGTCTAGCCTGAAGTGAGCTGGAGACTGGGTTTGTGGAGCCACTTGGCTGAGCATCCTGGTGATTTGACGTCGATGCAATGCAAGTCATGTGACCGATAAGATGTTCATCACATGGCTGTATTTCGGCTACAGTAACAAGAGTATTGTCCGTGGATTTCTTGTGAGGTTGCTTACTGTATTGTTCTCGAAACAGTTCTAAATGCTCTAGTTTCTCGCACCCCTTGCTCTCTTCACTCGTGGAGGTATTATGTGTCAATTCGTTAATCGTGTTACTACTAGTAACGGCCTGGAATTTTCTTTGATTCAACTGAACACGGAAACGCCAAGTGTGTCCATTCATCCGCTCTCCTGAATGTCTTCGTTCTTGGACGGCTTCAGCTTTATGGAGGTCTTGAGGAGGTTTTTGTACTTTGGTGCTCTGTTTTAAGCTTGCTGATTGTGATTTTAATCGTTCGCCTACTCTACGATTGTGGCGTCGTACAGTACAGTAAATTAATAAATAGCACATTAAAGTAGTCAATAACGGTATTGCCAAAAATAATGTTACCATAGAGATCTCCAAATTTTGTTTAACGTACATATATTCTTCGCTAATATGCAAAATGCACGCGGCGAAATTCGCCGCAAATTGAACCCTTGCATAACCAGGGACGACAGCAATGGTTAAGAAAACCAAGATGATACTAACAAACACACCAATAGTAGTCCATATCACTTTATATGAAAAGTACTTGCGGTAGAAGTTGCGATGTGCAACACATAGATACCTATTAATGGCGGCAAAAGCAATAGTCAACAGTGACACACCTGTCGTGATGTAAGCTAAGAATGCTTGGATGACACACACTGGTCCTTTGATATCTTTGGATATCCACACAGCTCGGTCTGTAGCAGGGTCAGACAAGGCAAAAGAGGCAATTACTAACGGGAAAACAAACAGAGCAGAAACCAAATCCGACAGCGCAAGAGTTAGAATCAAGACGTTGGTCTTAGTTCGAAGACGACGATTCTTGTAAACACTGCAGCAAACCAGTGTATTTCCTACTAAAGCACAAATATCTATAAGAACCATGACAGTGACTTTTAAGGCTGAAGATTTCGTTGTGGAAGAAGAACCGCAAGACTGATTGTTAGCCGACAAGTTATTCATTTTGGCAATTAAAAACTATTTAAACACCTCAGCTGGCAAATATCAAAAACTGAACCCACTGTTTTCATTCTACACAGCGCCAACGGGTGTTGCTGTATGATCATTCAAACTCGTGCGTATAATGATAAGGCTTCCTACTGATTTTGATTGATTTAAGTGTGAAACTTAAAGTTGATCATTTAAAGTGCCAAGTTTTCTCTTTGAAAGTCAATCTGAAAGACAAAGTAATCAATATGATTTGCATGAGAAAAGTTTCTTATTTTAGATGAAAGAAAAGACGTACGAGTAGGGAGTGCAAACTGATTACAACCATGAAACAACGTAATGCCTCCAATTTGACCGAGACAGTACTTTTTGCACACGATACTAGTATCTTTTACTTGCACTCTAATATTGCCCACTTAGTGACAACTCTTAACAGTGAGTTAAGCAATATTAAAAAAAAGTAAAGCGACCATATTTAACGTCGATAACTCGTAACAGTAATTCAACTGACAAACCTGAGGTCGACGGTGCGCTCATTTTACTCCCCTCTCTCCATCAGTGCTCCGTTTTAAGGGTATTTAAAGCTAATTAAAGCTACACAGATTGGAAAGAAGTCGAAACAAGGATGTGAGGTCTGGGGGGATCGAACTCGGGACCTACCAACTGTGCCATCCTTGCTCCTTAAATACTTCGTTGAAATCAAATAAACTGTCGGTAAATATTGAGAAAACAAATTATATTATCTTTAAGCCCAGGCAAAAGAAAATAAATGATAACATTGCTCTGTTTTGTGATACCAAATTACTCAAACAAAAACACGATGTACATTTTTTGGGAGTATACATCAATGAAAATCTTAACTGGAAACCCCATATTAATCACATATGCAGCAAAATTTCCAAATCCATTGGTATATTGTACAAATCTCGATTTTATTTATCATCTAAAACCAAACTTGTATTATATTATACTCTTATATATCCCTATTTAAGTTACTGCAATACGGTGTGGTCATCCACCTATGTCACTAACCTAAATAGGATATATATTTTCAGTTGCTACAAAAGCGCGCAGTCCGTGCGTTAACTAATTCAGACTTTCGAGCTCATACTGCCCCTCTGTTTATCCAGCTCAAGATTCTTGATATATTTAAACTCATTACTTTTCACTTTGCTAAGTTTATGTTTTATTATCATCATAAATTGTTGCCATCATCTTTTTGGGAGTCAAAAAAAAAAAAAAAACAGTGTTTACAAAAAATTCTCAGATTCACAGTTATGATACTCGCATTGCTTCTCAATATCGGTCTCACAAATGTCGTACAAATATAAAACAATTCACAATTCTCTATCCAGGTCCTAAAATTTGGAATTCATTACCTCTTTATATAACTAGCTTATTTTCATTTTCTTAATTTAAGGAAAAAACTCATGCATCACTTGCTTTCTATATGTTTACGCTTTTGGTTTATTACAAATAGCTTTGACAATATCTACGAGGAGATATCAATTTTACAAGCCTTTGGTTTCTTGATGTCTCCTCGCTTACTTACACAGATATAAATATCTATAATAATCTTAATATAAATATCTTGACTATTGTTATATTATACGCTATCTGATTGTATCTTAATTGTAAGTAGCAAATGACATAAATAAAAATATATAAATAAAATAATTTTTATAGCATTAACTACTGCAAACTTCTTTGTTTTCTATTAACTAGTGCTATTTACTGTATACTATTTCGGGTTATTATCGTTTGCGCTCTCAGCGTTTTGTCTTCAACATTCAACCGGCAATGAATTACCTGGCAGCAAAACTTTAACAGCTGTACTTTTGAAATTAAAAGTGTTATTGATTGAATATCAAGACCTCTTTCTCCATGCCCTACAGTTTATCCCATTTATCTCTGACTAATGTACGAAAACTTCAATATTACACAAAGCGTACCAATAGCTACTAAAGCCATGTGCAGCTGTACGAAGCCGGAAATTTGTAGTTCATTGTACGCTCGGCAAAGTCGAGTACGTAATTGCGGACAAAAGACCAAACGAAGTGGCCTGCACTACTTTAAGTGACATTTCGCTATTTCTTTTCATTCCCCCAGCCCCTACCTTAAGTTCACTGTTTCAGCGAGTACTTTGAATTAGCGATTTTTCTAGTAAGGAGGAGAATTAGCAACTACTTATTTTAACGATTTTCACGGAGAAAATAATTATAGCGAGTACATTTAGCGGTTTTGAGGAACTCGTTGAACTTCGCAAAATTATGTTGTCGCTAAAACTAATCGCCTTAAGGACGGTCGCGGGAAAATAGAAAAAAAATGAAAATTCGCTGTAATTTTGCATGCTGATAATTCATCATGAAGTACATAAAATACGCCCAAAAATAGCGCGACACCGTCAGTATAAATTTCAGTTTAAATAAATTCATAAATAGATTTGTCAGCTTCTAGAGCGCATTTTTCATGGGGAAATGATTAAATGCGCTATACCTATAAATCATATAAATCAAACATAAATGGATTAAGAATCCCAACTGGCAAGGAGGCAAGCCAGTTGGCTATATTACAAGCATGGCCGAGAAACTGAATTTGAACTAATCGAAATCGGAACAAATTCAGTCTCGGCTAGTGGCCAGAGTGGGAATCGAACCTGGGACCGCCAGATTACGAGACAAACGCTCTGACCACTTGGCCATTCTGCCTCCTTACGACTTATTTGATTTATTTAGGATAACGGGTCCGTAAAGTTATCGGGTCTTTTGAGAAACGGCCCTCCGCTCCGGGCCCTAAAGTCGCCGTAACTTTGGTCAACTTAAGGCAACTTAGGGCGACTTTAGATGATTGAAGCAAACATTGGCCAAAAAGTCCGTTGGGACTTAAGGGCTCTTTGTACGATTTAAGGCGACTTTGTGCGACTGTAAAGTCCGGAGTAGGCATAGGGGTCGATGGTTCCGGAGGCGTACTTGAGTCATGGCGATTGAAGCAAAAATTGACCCAAAAGTCGATGGGACTTAAGACGACTAAACTGTGCGATTTAAGGCGACTTTGTGCGACTTTAGGGTCAGGAGTAGGCCTCCATTTTTTACGAGGTTTGACATCTCAGCAGGATTAGGTAGGTTTTCCTAAAGTCTCTGTTCATAGCTCCATAGATGAACGGGTTGATAGCCGTTGATAACGCTGCACAAAATGTAAAAACTTGTAAAAGATTGTTGCAACGAATTTTATGCATGTCAGATGCTAAGCCCTGAACAAGTAATATCAAAGCAGGAATCCAACAAGCACAATACCCTAGAAAAACCTGCCAACACTGTCTTTGTTACTCTGGCCTCTGACTTTGATCTACTGATAACATTACTCAATTTTTGTTTAGCCTGAAGTGAGCTGGAGACTGGGTTTGTGGAGCCACTTGGCTGAGTATCGTTGTGATTTGTCGTCGATGCAATGCAGGTCATGTGACTAGTGAGATGTTCATCACATTGCTGTGTTTCAGTTACTGTAACAAGACTATTGTCCGTGGATTTCTTGAGAGGTTGCTTACTGTATTGTTGGCGTGTTTGCTCATGTGCTACGATAATACTAAGCATTGTCTTGACTCTCTTCAGTGAGGGCTTCTACATCTGTAGAAAGTAGTTTGGATCCATATTGTTCCTGTGATTCTACGTTTCGCAGCGTTTGCATGTCTGTAAGTACTCCTGTATCCACTTCTCGAAACATGGGTTCTAAATGCTCTAGTTTTTCGCACCCCTTTCTTTCTTCACTCGTGCAGGCATTATGTATCAATTCGTTAACCGTGTTATTACTAGTAACGGCCTGGAATTTTCTTTGATTCAACTGAACACGGAAACGCCAAGTGTTTCCATTCATCTGCTCCCCTGAATGTCTTCGTTCTTGGACGGCTTCAGCTTTATGGAGGTCTTGAGAAGGGTTTTGTACTTTGGGGCTCTGTTTCAAGTTTGCTGATCGTAATTTCAATCGTTCGCCTACTTTATGATTGTGGCGTCGTACAGTACAGTAAATCAATAAATAACACATTAAAGTAGTCAATAACGGTATTGCCAAAAATAATGTTACCATAGAGATCTCCAAATTTTGTTTAACGTACATATATTCTTCGCTAATATGCAAAATGCACGCGGCGAAATTCGCCGCAAATTGAACCCTTGCATAACCAGGGACGACAGCAATGGTTAAGAAAACCAAGATGATACTAACAAACACACCAATAGTAGTCCATATCACTTTATATGAAAAGTACTTGCGGTAGAAGTTGCGATGTGCAACACATAGATACCTATTAATGGCGGCAAAAGCAATAGTCAACAGTGACACACCTGTCGTGATGTAAGCTAAGAATGCTTGGATGACACACACTGGTCCTTTGATATCTTTGGATATCCACACAGCTCGGCCTGTAGCAGGGTCAGACAAGGCAAAAGAGGCAATTACTAACGGTAAAACAAACAAAGCAGCGATCAAATCCGACAGTGCAAGAGTAAGAATCAAGACGTTGGTCTTAGTTCGAAGACGACGATTCTTGTAAACACTGCAGCAAACCGAGTGTATTTCCTACTAAAGCACAAATATCGATAAGAACCAAGGCAGTGACTTTTAAGGCTGAAGATTTCGTTGTGGAAGAAGAACTGCAAGAGTGATTGTTAGCCGACAAGTTATTCATTTCGGCATTTAAAAACTATTTAAACACCTTGGCAAATATCAAAAACTGTACCCACTGTTTTCATTCTACACAGCGCCAACGGGTGTTGCTGTATGATCATTCAAACTCATGCGTATAATATAAGGCTTCCTACTGATTTTGATTGATTTAAGTGTGAAACTTAAAGTTGATCATTTAAAGTGCCAAGTTTTCTCTTTGAAGGTCAATCTGAAAGACAAAGTAATCAATATGATTTGAATGAGAAAAGTTTTTCTCTTAGAAGAAAGAAAATATGTACAAGTTAGGGAGTGAAAACTGAATATAACCATGAAACAACGTAATGATTAAATAGCACTAACTGCTGCAAACTCCGGCTTTGTTTTCCATTAACTAATGCTATTTACTGTATACTATTTCGGGTTATTATTGTTTGAGCTCTACTGTTTTGTCTTCAACATTAAACCGAGAATGAATTACCTGGCAGCAAAACTTTAACAGCTGTACTTTTGAAATTAAAAGTCGGTTATTGATTGAATATCAAGATCTCTTTCTTCATGCCCCACAGTTTATCCCATTTAACTCTGACTAAGGTACGAAAACTTCAATATTACACAAAGCGTACCAAGAGCTTCTAAAGCCATATGCAGCTGTACGAAGCCGAAAACTTGTAGTTCATTGTACGCTCGGCAAAGTCGAGTACGTAATTGCGGACAAAAGACCAAACGAAGTGGCCTGCACTACTTTAAGTGACATTTCGCTATTTCTTGTCATTCCCCCAGCCCCTACCTTAAGTTCACTGCTTTAGCGAGTACTTTGAATTAGCGATTTTTCTAGTAAGGAGGAGAATTAGCAACTACTTATTTTAACGATTTTCACGGAGAAAATAATTATAGCGAGTACATTTAGCGGTTTTGAGGAACTCGTTGAACTTCGCAAAATTATGTTGTCGCCTTAAGGACGTTCGCGGGAAAATAGAAAAAACAATTGAAAATTCGCTGTAATTTTGCACGCTGATAATTCATCATGAAGTACATAAAATACGCCCAATATATAGCGCGACACCATTATAAATTTCAGTTTAAATAAATTCATAAATAGATTTGTCAGCTTCTAGAGCGCATTTTCCATGGCAAAATGATCAAATGCGCTATAATTAAATCATATAAATCAAACATAAATGGATTAAGAATCCCAACTGGCATGGAGGCAAACCAGTTGGCTATATTACAAGCATGGCCGAGAAACTGAATTTGAACTAATCGAAATCGGAACAAATTCAATCTCGGCTAGTGGCCAGAGCGGGAATCGAACCTGGGACCGCCAGATTACGAGACCAACGCTCTGACCACTCGACCAAGCTGTCTCCTTACGACTTATTTGATTTATTTAGGATAACGGGTCCGTAAAGTTATCGGGTCTTTTGAGAAACGGTCCTCTGCTCCGGGCCCTAAAATCGCCGTAACTTTGGTCAACTTAAGGCGACTTAGGACGACTTTAGATGATTGAAGCAAACATTGGCCAAAAAGCCGTTTGGACTTAAGGGCTCTTAGTGCGATTTAAGGACACTTTGTGCGACTTTAGTGTCCGGACTAGGCATAGGGGTCGATGGTTCCGGAGGCGTACTTGAGTCATGGCAATTGAAGCAAAAATTGACCCAAAAGTCGATGTGACTTTGTGCGACTTTAGGGTCAGGAGTAGGCCTCCATTTTTTACGAGGTTTGACATCTGAGCAATTTTAGATAGGTTTTCCTAAAGTCTCTGTTCATAGCTCCATAGATGAATGGGTTGATAGCCGTTGATAACGCTGCACAAAATGTGAAAACTTGTAAAAGATTGTTGCAATGAACTTGCATGTATATTAAGGCCTGAACAAGTAATATCAAAGCCGGAATCCAACAGGCACAATACCCTAGAAAAACCACCAAAACTGTCTTTGTTACTTTAGCCTCTAACTTTGATCTACTGATAACCTTACTCAATTTTTGTTTAGCCTGAAGTGAGCTGGAGACTGGGTTTGTGGAGCCACTTGGCTGAGCATCGTCGTGATTTGACGTCGATGTAGCGCAACTCATTTGACCGGTAAGATGTTCATCACATGGCTGTATTTCAGCTTCAGTAACAAGAGTATTGTCCGTGGATTTCTTGTGAGGTTGCTTAATGTATTGCCGGCGTGTTTGATCATGTGCGACGATAATATAAGTATTGTCTTGACTCTCTTCAGTCAGGGCTTCTACATCTGTACAAGATAGTTTGGATCCATATTGTTCCTGTGATTCCACGTCCCGCAGCGTTTGCATGTCTGTAAGTACTCTAGTATCCACTTCTTGCTCTAGTTTCTCGCACCCCTTTCTTTCTTCACTCGCGCAGACATTATGCGTCAATTCGTTAACCATGTTACTACTAGTAACGGCCTGGACATTTCTCTGCATCAACTGAACACGGAAACGCCAATTGTTTCCATTCATCTGCTCGCCTGAATGTCTTCGTTCTTGGACGGCTTCATCTTTATATAGGTCTTGAGGAGGTTTTTGTACTTTGGGGCTCTGGTTTAAGCTTGCTGATCGTAATTTCAATCGCTCGCCTACTCTACGATTGTGTCGTCGTACAGTACAGTAAATCAATAAATAACACATTAAAGTAGTAAATAACGGTACTGCGAAATATAATGTTACCAGAGTGATTTCCACATAGGGTTTAGCGTATCCATATTCATCACGAATTTTTAGAGCGCACGTGGCGAAATCCTCAAAAAATTCAACCTTTGCATAACCAGGGACCACAGTGATGGTTAAGAAAACCAAGGTGACACTAACAAACACACCAATAGTAGTCCATATCACTTTATATGAAAAGTACTTGCGGTAGAAGTTGGAATGTACAACACATAGATACCTATTAATGGCGGCAAAAGCAATAGTCAACAATGACACACCTGTAGTGATGTAAGCTAAGAATGCTTGGATTACACACACTGGTCCTTTGATATCTTTGGATATCCACACAGCTCGGCCTGTAGCAGGGTCAGACAAGGCAAAAGAGGCAATTACTAACGGGAAGACAAACAGAGCAGAAACCAAATCCGACAGCGCAAGAGTTAGAATCAAGACGTTGGTCTTAGTTCGAAGACGACGATTCTTGTAAAGACTGCAGCAAACCAGTGTATTTCCTACTAAAGCACAAATATCGATAAGAACCATGGCAGTGACTTTTAAGGCTGAAGATTTCGTTGTGGAAGAAGAACTGCAAGAGTGATTGTTAACCGACAAGTTATTCATTTCGGCATTTAAAAACTATTTAAACACCTTGGCAAATATCAAAAACTGAACCCACTATTAGGGACCTTAAGCAACGAAGACGGCAACGAGGACGACGACGGCCTAAGACAATGGCCTTAATTTACAAAATACAATAACTGCACGTGCAAGTGAGCAGAGGTGTAAAGAAATCAACCGTCTTCTGCAAACCTACAACGTGAAAAGTCCAGATTTCACGCTCTGTAGAGAACGGGAACTTGAGGACGCAAACCAGTTTATTTTCCGTTCGCCCAGAAACTCTCTCTTTCATTTTCTTTCATTTCAAAACTCTGGGCTGAATAGCAACTCAAATTAAATAAGCGAAAAAAGTTGCAATGAATATTGCGCTTGAATACGTTTTGACGTCCCGTTTTCCCTGCCGTCGTCGTCGTGGTTGCTTAAGGTCCCTATTCTCATTCTACACAGCGCCAACGGGTGTTGCTCTATGATCATTCAAACTCATGCGTATAATGATAAGGCTTCCTACTGATCTTGATTGATTTAAGTGTGAAACTTAAAGTTTTCATTTAAAGTGCCAAGTTTTCTCTTTCAAAGTTAATCTGTAAGACAAAGTAATCAATATGTTTAGCATGAGAAAAGTTTTTTATTCTCAGAAGAAAGAAAAGATGTACGAGTAGGGACGGTGTAAACTGATTATGACCATGAAACAACGTAATGTTAATACCATTAACTGCTGCAATTTCCGGCTTTGTTTTCCATTAACTAGTGTTATTTACTGTATACTGTTTTGTTTTTTTATTGTTTGAGCTCTACTGTTTTGTCTTCAACATTCAACCGGCAATGAATTACCTGGCAGGAAAACGTTAACAGCTGTTCTTTAGAAATTAAAAGTGTTATTGATTGAATATTAAGATCTCTTTCTTCATGCCCTACTGTTTTCTCCATTTAACTCTGACTAATGTACGAAAACTTCAATATTACGCGAAGCGTGCAAATAGCTACTAAAGCCATGTGCAGCTGTACGAAGCCGGAAATTTGTAGTTCATTGTACGCTCGGCAAAATTGAGTACGTAATTACGGACAAAGCACAAACGAAGTGGACTGCACTACTTTAAGTGATATTTCGGTATTGTTCTTCATTTTTTACCCCCACCTTAAGTTCACTGCTAGCTTTAGCGAGTACTTTGAAATAGCAATTTCTCTAGCGAGGAGGAGAATTAGCGACTACTTAATTAGTTCAACGATTTTCACGGAGAAAATCAAATTTTAGCGAGTACATTTAGCGGTTTTAATTTGAGCAACTCGCTGAACTTCGCTAAATTATGCATGTTTTCGCTAAAACTAGTCGCCTTAAGGATGTTCGCGGGAAAATACAAAAAAAAAAAAATGAAAATTCCCTGTAATTTAGCATGCTGATAAATCATCATCATGATGAAGCACATAAAATACGCTCAAAAAATAGCGGGACACCGTTAAATTTCGAGAGCTACATCGCTGAGAAGTTGGCCAGTTTTGCACTTTGCAGAGCCTCCGTCACGAAGCTCAAACTAAAGAGAACGACACTTGATTTTCCGTGAAAAAATTATCGAACATAGTAAAAAAGGTACAGAATGCTTCTCTGACTATTTATCTGTTTTAAAAACGTTATTTAGATGCCTTACCAAAACAACAAATCATATTTTTAGGCAACAACAACTTACGGTCTTGAACTGAAAATTGTCGCATTCTGTCGTTTTCGTGGGTCAAAATTAGGCACAAAATCAGTGTCGCTTTTCGGCACGAAAAATAGATGTCGATTTTCTGAAAAACTAACAAGATGTTGATATTTAGTAGCTCTTCAAGTTGAGAGAATACAAAATGGGGGTCACTGATCATTTTGAAGAGATATTCATCGTCAAAAATCGGATACACAGATGAACGTGACGACGATGAGGAGCCAAGTCCATCGCCGTCTTGAATACCGAGTGGAGACTGGGTTCCGTAAAAACACTTTGGTATTTTTCTTTCTTTTTTTCTGGGCTTTTTCAACCCAAATAATTTTTTTTAAACTAAGTGAATATCCATTATTTTAATTTTTTTACAGACTTGAACAGTTTCTACTTCAAAAAAAGAAAAAAAGCAATTATCGAAAAAAAATAGGGCCGATTTTAGCTGTACTGTAATTTTCCAAACACAAAGACACAGACCCGACCGTGTACATATTTGCCATGTCTTCTACTTTTCATTTTTTTGTAGTAACTTCCTTAGTGCATATTCTAAATCTGTAATGATTATATATGGTATTGGCTTTTATAAGATAACTGATATATTGCGTGCGTTACGAAGACGTTTTGATCACCAGTCGAGAACCGTGGGCGACGTTGCAGAATCGTAGGCGCGCTCTAATTAGTTGACATAAATCTAACACAAGGCAAAATTGAATCAAATTCTAAAAACAACAGTGTTGACATGGTTGCCACAAGTCAGGGAAAAATATTCTTTTCTAAGATCAGGGAAAGGTCAGGGAATTCTACTTTCAGTCAGGGAAAAAAAATTATATTTGGAGCAAAAGTCAGGGAAAAGTCAGGGAATTTTACTGTTCACACAGTATTTGAAAATGTATGGTCCCTTCTACCTTGGTATGTTGGTTTTATACCATTGTCATCTGCTCGCCTTGCAAGCCAATGAGAAGAATCGTTTGAATTGAAAACATAGTGTATCTCAATTACTGGGTCAGGGAAATTTTTAAAATTTTAGTCAGGGAAAAGTCAAAAAAAAAAGGTCAAGGAATTTTGTGATTAGTTTGTTGTGGCAACTATAGATAGTAAACTTTATTTCAACACGCTAACATATTCAACAAATAACAGCTGGTTTCCAATACGGGCGTGTATAAAAAGAAATAAAAACTGATAAAAATAATATATAATAAAATTTAAATAATAAAAATATCTTGGTATATATATACTTATGTAAGTCCAAGGGAAAGGAGTTTGTTGTGGAATGAGACTGGGCATTCACAATGTCGTACATCACTAGGTAGTGAATTCCATAATTTGGCACCATCGTAGCTCAAACTTTTTTTCAAGAATTCGGTTTTTGGTAAGGGCAAAGCAACCTTGTTTGAAGAATCACGTAGACGATAATTACTAGAGGCTGCATATGAGTCTCTAAATAGACTACTAAGTCTGCTTGGTGCCAGATTATGGAATATTTTAAGTAACAGCTCAGCTTTTATTTGAGCTCTACGTTTGGACAAAGTGGTCCATCCTAGTGAACGCATTGCTATTTCAGACTGGCCAGTCTCATTCGGACAACGCATAATTACCCTAGCGCATCTGTTTTGAAGTCTCTGTAGTCGATCAGAAAGTCCAATACCTAACGTATCCCATACCACTGAACAGTATTCAAAGTGCGGTCGAAAAAGGGCATTATAAACAGACACAAGAGTGTCTTGGTTTACAAATTCTCTAAGCCTTCTAATAGCACTTATTCCTGATGAGACTGTTTTGGCTACTACGTCAATGTGTTTTTCCCAAGTGAGGTTTTCATCTATGTGTACCCCTAGTACCTTAGTACTCTGAACTCGTTTGACTGGTTCGTTTCCAATGACGATATCTGGTTCTTCCAATTCACTTAATCTATTTCTAGATCCTACCAGGACGTATTCTGTTTTAGCTATGTTCAGGCTTAGTTTATTTGCAGCGAGCCACGCTTTGATGCTGTTCAGATCGTGGTTCAAAATGATTTGTGTTTCGGTTACTGACTTTCCCGCTACTGTAATATTAGTATCGTCAGCAAACATTCTAGGTGTAGTGAAACTTAGACAATTTGGCAAGTCGTTTATGTATAGTAGGAAAAAAAGCGGACCAAGGATGGAACCTTGTGGAATTCCACAACTTATTCGCCCCTGATTAGAATAACTCCCATTTACCTGATGTTTGCTTTCGATCCTTTAAGTAAGAACTGAGTAAATTCAGTGAACTTCCTTTGACACCGTAAGCCATGCATGAGCTTAGCCAACAGGATCTCATGATTTACGGTGTCAAAAGCCTTCTTGAGGTCAAGAAATACGACCAAATTAAAGAGGCCACGATCCATGTTCATATACCTTTCATTAGTGCTATCAAGTAAGGCTGGTGCAGTTGAATGTTGACGTCTAAATCCGAATTGGTGATCAGACAATATATTCTCTGTGTCAAGATATTCAATCAACTGCTCATATAATATCTTTTCATAGATTTTACTTATCACTGGAAGGATTGATATGGGTCTATAATTATCAAGCATGTCACGTGGACCTTTCTTATGTAATGGAATAATCCTAGCTATTTTCCATTCTGATGGAAAAGTCTGAGAAGCAATCGAGGCATTAAAAATTTTTGTCAATGATTGAGAAATAACTGGTGCTGATAATTTCAAGACTCTTGCTGGTATATTATCAATGCCGGTAGACTTATGGTTGACGTGACCAAAGACCTAACTAATTGACAAATGTGTTGGGAAAAATTTGATAATATCTATGTGTTAGTTGGCCAATATACACATCTTTGGTGATCATTTCATAAGAGAATAGTGTTAGCCAAGATAGCCTAAAATCTGGACTATTCGCGTTAGAGTTTTGCAAAGTTGTTGAATTGTTGTCAAATATGTTCATTTTCCATATGAACGTATTGACTCCTTATTATCATATGAGACAGCATAAAAGCCTTAGAATGTACGCAAACTCCAAAATATCTTCCCCTTTTTTAATATTGCAATATCTGTCCTTCTTTATCGATGTTTTATTTTCCGCCCAATAAGTTGGCACTAGTGCGTCCGCCAATTTCACGCGCACTAGCTTTCTGAAGATGGCGCTATCCATCAAAGAAATGCACATCCAGTGGATAACATTTGACTAAGCCCAATGACGTTGGAGAGGAAACTGACAAAGCCTCCTACATCCGAACTATTTTTTCCATCCAATGGTATTAAATTCAGTATGAACAGCCTACGACAATCTCCAGTTTTGTGGCTACTCGCCTAGGCGAGAGCCACTATGTCATCGTGTAGTGTAAGTCCGTGCGTAACTCCACAGGAAGCCCAAAAGTTCAAGTTCAAGTTTATTTTTTTTACAGTAATAATTACAAGTAGTAATAGTGCTGGCCCGTAGTAATAGCTAGGCTAGTCGAGGTGGGCAGCATTGAAATATAAGATATTGTTATAATTACAAGTTTGTTTTTTTTTCAAGTTCAAGTTCAAGTATATTTTTTTACAGGAATAAAGTGCTCCATGTATAAACGTCGGAACCAATGAAAACTCAAATAAAGAGTTTAATAATAATCTTTATTGAGGATGCCAACATCATAGTAAATATGTTTTACAGAAGGGTCCTCAAGTTTTCGCTTTCACTTCGTAATACCGATGTATAACCGACACCAAATGAATGACACGCGATCGCTACCTCGTGGTGACTGTTAATCAAGACGACCACAAGCTAAAGTAAGTGATGTTAAATTTCAGAAAATTAACCTCTATTCTTTATCACAGCTTTCATTTGTCTTTTCTAAACAGTCAAATGAAAGGTTTTGTAGTTTCATTCAACTTTTACGCGAATATTTACGCCGTGATAATCAGCTATTCAATGATATAATAACTCAAAGTTACGTTTCAAATAAACTGCAATTTTCATACAATAGTGAGTAGCCACATGTACTCATAGAGTACCTATTTTTTACGAGGTTTGACATCTGACCAGCGTTACGTACGTTTTCCTAAAGTCTCTGTTCATAGCTCCATAGATGAACGGGTTGATAGCCGTTGATAACGCTGCACAAAATGTAAAAACTTGTAAAAGATTGTTGCAACGAATTTTATGCATGTCAGATGCTAAGCCCTGAACAAGTAATATCAAAGCAGGAATCCAACAAGCACAATACCCTAGAAAAACTGCCAACACTGTCTTTGTTACTCTGGCCTCTGACTTTGATCTACTGATAACATTACTCAATTTTTGTTTAGCCTGAAGTGAGCTGGAGACTAGGTTTGTGGAGCCACTTGGCTGAGCATCCTGGTGATTTGACGTCGATGTAGCGCAACTCATTTGACTAGTACTGGTAAGATGTTCATCACATGGCTGTAATTCAGCTACAATAACAACAGTATTATCCGTGGATTTCTTGTGAGGTTGCTTAATGTATTGTCGGCGTGTTTGCTCATGTGCGGCGATAATACCAGCATTTTCTTGACTCTCTTCAGTGAGGGCTTCTACATCTGTACAAGGTAGTTTTGATCCATATTGTTCCTGTGACTCCACGTTCCGCAGCGTTTGCATGTCTGTAAGTACTCCTGTATTCACTTCTCCAAACATTAGTTCTAAATGCTCTAGTTTCTCGCACCCCTTTCTTTCTTCACTCGTGCAGGCATTATGTGTCAATTCGTTAACCGTGTTGCCACTACTCGTTACATCGGCCTGGAATGGCTGAGCATCCTCGTGATTTGACGTCGACGCAGCGCAAGTAATGTGACCGGTAAGATGTTCATCACATTCCTGTATTTCAGCTTTAGTAACAACAGTATTGTCCGTGGATTTCTTGTGAGGTTGCTTACTGTGTTGTTGGCGTGTTTGCTCATGCCCAACGATAATACAAGCATTTTCTTGACTCTCTTCAGTAAGGGCTTCTACATCTGTAGAAGGTGGTTTTGATCCATATTGTTCCTGTGACTCCACGTCTCGCAGCGTTTGCATGTCTGTAAGTACTCCAGTATCCACTTCTCCAAACATTGGTTCTAAATGCTCTAGTTTCTCGCACCCCTTTCTTTCTTCACTCGTGCAGGCATTATGCGTCAATTCGTTAACCATGTTACTACTAGTAACGGCCTGGACATTTCTCTGCATCAACTGAACACGTAAACGCAAAGTGTGTCCATTCATCTGCTCGCCTGAGTGTCTTCGTTCTTGGACGGCTTCATCTTTATATAGGTCTTGAGGAGGTTTTTGTACTTTGGGGCTCTGTTTTAAGCCTGCTGCTCGGAATTTTAATCGTTCGCCTATTCTATGATTGTGTCGTCGTACAGTACAGTAAATCAATAAATAACACATTAAAGTAGTAAATAACGGTACTGCGAAATATAATGTTACCAGAGTGATTTCCACATAGGGTTTAGCGTATCCATATTCATCACGAATTTTTAGAGCGCACGTGGCGAAATCCTCAAAAAATTCAACCTTTGCATAACCAGGGACCACAGTGATGGTTAAGAAAACCAAGGTGACACTAACAAACACACCAATAGTAGTCCATATCACTTTATATGAAAAGTACTTGCGGTAGAAGTTGGAATGTACAACACATAGATACCTGTTAATGGCGGCAAAAGCAATGATCAACAGTGACACACCTATCGTGCTGTAAGCTAAGAATCCTTGGATGTAACACTCTGGTCCTTTGATATTTTTGGATATCCACACAGCTCGGCCTGTAGCAGGGTTAGACAAGGCAAAAGAGGCAATTACTAACGGTGAAACAAACAGAGCAGAAATCAAATCCGACAGCGCAAGAGTAAGAATCAAGATGTTAATCTTAGTTCGAAGACGACGATTCTTGTAAACACTGCAGCAAACCAGTGTATTTCCTACCAAAGCACAAATATCTATAAGAACCATGGCAGTGACTTTAAAGGCTGAAGATTTCGTCGTGGAAGAATTAGAACAAGAGTGATTGCTAGACCAGTTATCCATTTCGCAGTGATATGGGATACCATATATAACGGCATTTAAAAGCTATTTAAACACCTTGCCGGCAAACCCACTGTTTTCATTATACACTGCAACAACAGCTGCTTTTCTATGATCATTCTCATTCTCATTAATTATTCACGAGGTACCTGGCCAATCCTTGATCGTAATTCGTATCACGTGCAGTAACTGGAAATCGGAGGAAGTTACTAGGCGTACTGAATTAATTTTGATCCATTTACTCCAAGCTGATTTAATTTCTCAGATAATTTCAAAGTCCAAGTTATTGAAATTGCGCCTCGGACTGGAACTAATTGCGCGGACTTGAAATCCCGTCCAGTCCGAATTGTCGGACTTGAAATATTACTTCAAACTCATGCGTATAATGATAAGGCTTCCTACTGATTTTGATTGATTTAAGTGTGAAACTTAAAGTTTTCATTTAAAGTGCCAAGTTTTCTCTTTGAAGGTCAATCTGAAAGACAAAGTAATCAATATGATTTGCATGAGAAAAGTTTTTCACTCTTAGAAGAAAGAAAAGATGTACAAGTAGGGAGTGCAAACTGACTATAACCAAGAAACAACGAAGTAACTAAGGGGGTGTTTACATGACACTAGGATCATCCTAGTAGACGAATCATCCCACCTGTTATATATATTTACTGCATTCTGCTTACATGGAAATTTGTCTTCACTTGTATCTTCACTTCGGACTTCACTTCGGATGATTTGCCTACTAGGATGATCCTAGTGCTAGGATGATCCTAGTGCCATGTAAACACCCCCTAAATTGCACTAACTGCTGCAAATTCCTTTGTTTTCCATTAACTACTGTTATTTACTGCATATAGTGTTTCGTGCTTTTATTGTTTGCGCTCTATCTTGTTTTGTCTTCGGCATTCAACCGGGAATAAATTACCTGGCAGCAAAACTTTAACAGCTGTACTTTAGAAATTAAAAGTGTTATTGATTGAATATCAAGATCTCTTTCTGTTTTCCCCATTTAACTCTGACTAATGTGCGAAAACTTCAATATTACGCGAAGCGTGCAAATAGCAACTAAAGCCATGTACGAAGCCGGAAATTTGTAGTTCATTGTACGCTCGGCAAAGTCGAGTACGTTATTGCGGACAAAGCACAAACGAATTGGACTGCTCTTGAAGTGACATTTCGATTTTTTTTTTTTTTTTTTTTTTTGCCTTAAGGTTACTGTTTTAGCGAGTAATTTGAACAGGCCACGTTCGAGATATCAAGATTCCTAGCATGGTAGCGAGGCTCACAGTAGTAAACTGCCAAAATAACCACCTAGCAGAAAGAAAATAAGTGTATACGATATTGGAAATTATGTAGAAATTAGCAGAAATTTGATTTCTGACCTAAAATCACAAATAATGTGTCATTGGATCGAAAGGTCATTAATTAATAATTAGAATAAAAAGCGACACATTATTTGTGATTTTAGATTTTAGTTCTACTAATTTCTAAATAATTTCCAATATCGTATACACTTATTCTCTTTCTGCAAGGTGGTTATTATTTCGGCAGTTTTACTCCTGTGAGCCTCGCTATCATGCTAGGAATCTTGATATCTCGAACGTGGCCTATTAGCGATTTCTCTAGTGAGAGGAAGAATTAGCGACTACTTAGTGTAACAATTTTCACGGGAGAAATGACAATTTTTACTACGACTGACCTAGAATACACAAAGTTACCTGTTTTAGCGAGTACTTTAAGCGGTTTTGAGGAACTCGCTAAAATTCGCTAAATTATAATATGTTGCTAAAACTAGTCACCTTAAAGCATTCAAATGTCTAGTAAAAGTAAAAGTATTGCTTTTGATGGAAATTGAAAATTATCGCCGCTAGATTGTTTGTTATAATCACTCTCGCACTCTCATGAGTTCCTGTTTTTGGTGCCGTTTCTCGGTTGAGAATAATTGAGTATTGTACTAGCCTGCGTGGTATTGTACTAATTTTCCATACTTAGAAGACAAAGACCCGGCTGTTTATATATATTTATTTGCCATGTTTTCCCCTTATATGTCACTTCCTTAGTGCATATTCTAAATCTGTATGGTATTAGCTGTTATACGATAACTGATATATTAGAGTCGTTTTTGTATGAGTGGGAAACTTACCGTACCGTATCGTAACTGTACCAGTATCATAGTTTCTATAAAAACATTCGAAATTCCTGCTGTAACCGTATCGTATCGTAACCGTACAGTGTTCCCACTCATACGAAAACCACTCTACGTGCGCGTTACAAAGGCGTTCTGATCACCAGTCGAGAACCGTGTGTAAGCAGGTGGACGACTGATGTCACAGAATCGTACGTGCACTGTTATTGCATGGTTGACATAAATATAAAAGATTTCATTTTTCCGTCCGTCTATACAAACACAAGGCAAAATTGAATCAAATTCTGAAAACAACAGAGTTGACGTAGCCAAAGTCATTGACAAAAGTGTTACGAAAAATTTGTTCAATATCTATGTGCTAGTTGGACCCCATTACTAGCCTCGGCCCCAGGCTACTCCAGCTCTCCCGTCAAAATGGCGAACCTTTGCTCGACCTGATCCGTAGCCTGGCAGAAAGCTCGGAGTTGTCACGCAGAGAACTCATTTCTTCTTCTGATCAATTGGGTTTTGCTTTTTGTGGAATTATTAGACCATTTCAAGTGGCTTTGTTTAAAGAACTCCGACCAAAATGCTTGTCTCAGGACGTTAAAATAAGCCATCACAACTCTAACTGAAAATATTCGTTTATAGTGCAGCGAAGCGATCGATAGACACCAAAATTGTCTCAAATTCGTTTTGAACACAGTCTTTTAAAGCAGGCAAGCCAAAGAGTAGATTTTACTCAAAATTGGTAATAGCAAGAGCTCTGATCCTTCAACCATCCCATCCCATAGACCGCTCAACTTCTCCCATACAATCCATAGACTGCGGTCAATCCAGGAAAACCGAGCTTTCTGCCAGGCTACTGGCGGGCGGCCCCATTCGAAGCGTTACGTCACTATGGCCGCGCGGCCTGGAGACGAGGCTAGGCCAATACAAAGATCATTTCATTTCATAATCATTTCATAAGTGAACAGTGTCTAGCCTAAAGTCTGGACTATTTGCGTGAGAATTTGAAGTGTTTGAAGTATTTGAAGTGTTCTCAAATATGTTCATTTTCAATATGGAGGTATTAACTCCTTATTATCACAGGAGACAGCTTAAAAGCCTTAGAATGCAAGCAAACTCCAAAATGTCTTCCCCTTTTTTAATATTGCAATATCTGTCCTTCTTTATCGATGTCAATGTTTTATTTCCCGCCCAAAAGTCGGCACTAGTGCGTCCGCCACTTTCACGAGCACTAGCTTTCTGAAGATGGCGCTATCCATCAAAGAAATGCATATCCAATGAATAACATTCTATAACATAGATTCGATATAACACTCGCTCTGATTGGCTGAAAAACCTATGAACTATTACCCCATGGACTGCACGGCTTCGTTTTTAACATTCGTTTTTAACATAGACTCTGTTATAAATCAATTAGACAACAGAAAGCTGCTTGCCCATTGCACTATAGACCCACTTGAGAAAATATAAAGAACTCTTAACAAACTAGACTCTTACGTTTGTTAATCTTTTTTTATATTTTCTCTCGTGCGTCTATAACGCCATGGGCGCGCGGCTTTCCGTTGTCTAATTGATAATTATTTGACTAAGCCCAATGACGTTGGAGAAAAACTGACAAAGCCTTACATCTGTTACACGCGAAGTATTTTTTCTATCCAATGATATGAAATTCAGTATGGACGGTCTTTGGCAATCAGACCTAATCCGGGAGCTAAGTTCGCCGACTTAGTGCGACTTTAGCCGATTTAAGCAAAAATTGGCCAAAAAGTCGATGGGACTTAAGACGACTTTGTGCAATTTAAGGAGACTTTGTGCGACTTTAAAGTTCGGAGTAGGCATAGGGTCGATGGTTCCGGAGGCGTATTTGAGTCATGGCGATTGAAGCAAAAATTCACCCAAAAGTCGATGGGACTTAAAACGACTTTGTGCGATTTAAGGCGACTTTGTGCGACTTTAGAGCCCAGTGTAGGCCTGCAATCTTTACAAGGTTTGACATCTGATCAGCATTAGATAGGTTTTCCTAAAGTCTCTGTTCATAGCTCCATAGATGAACGGGTTGACAACCGTTGATAACGCTGTACAAAATGTGAAAACTTGTAAAAGATTGCTGCAATGTACTTGCATATATGGTAAGACCTGTTGAAGGGCAAGGCATATTAAAGCAGGAATAAAACAAGCACAATACCCTAGAAAAACCGCCAAAACTGTCTTTGTTACTTTGGCCTCTGACTTTGATGTACTGATAACATTACTCAATTTTTGTTTAGCCTGAAGTGAGCTGGAGACTAGGTTTGTGGAGCCATTTGGCTGAGTATCGTCGTGATTTGACGTCGAGGCAATGCAAGTCATGTGACGACTGGTAAGATGTTCATCACATTGTTGTATTTCAGCTACAGTAACAAGAGTATTGTCCGTGGATTTCTTGTGAGGTTGCTTACTGTATTGTTGGCGTGTTTGCTCATATCCGATTTGCTCAATTACCTGGCAGCAAAACTTTAACAGCTGTACTTTAGAAATTAAAAGTGTTATTGATTGAATATCAAGATCTCTTTCTTCATGCCCTACTGTTTTCCCCCTGACTATGCACGAAAACTTCAATATCACACAAAGCGTACCAATAGCTACTAAAGCCATGTGCAGCTGTACGAAGCCGAAAACTTGTAGTTCATTGTACACTCAGTAAGAGGACGTAATTGCGGACAAAGCACAAACGAAGTGGACTGCGCTTGAAGTGACATTTCGATTTTTTTTTTCAATTTTTTTTACCTCAAGGTTACTATTTTAGCGAGTACTTTGAATTAGCGATTTCTCTAGTGAGATGAAGAATTGGAGACTACTTAAACGATTTTCACCGCTCAAGCATTAGTTTTAACCCACAGACATATCCAACTTGAATTTGGCACATCAACAGAACTTAGATATTTTTCTGAGCTAATTTAGTAATAAATATAATGACGAGAAGTTTTGTTAACAAATGATATTTCGGACAGTCTCCACTGTCCATCATCAGATAATTTAATTGCTAAAGTCGGTTTGAGCAATTAAATTATCTGATGATGGACAGTGGAGACTGTCCGAAATATCATTTGTTAACAAAACTTCTCGTCATTCTATTTATCAATAGAACTTGTGGTAGTTGAGTGCCTTAACAAAAACTATTTGTGCAAGAGCGGTCACGTGATAACTAGTGGTAGAAAGTGTAACAAAGCAGTCTTTTGAATACTGGGTGGTGAGTTTAAGTGATATACAATCTGGTATCAAACACCCTAAATGCAATTCAGTTTGGAGGCATGAAAAATTCATGTTTGGAATGAACGACCATCGTTTTTCCTTAAAGGATATATGATATAAAACAGGTCACGTGACCAGATGATCAAACCACTTTTTTGTCAGTATTTCGTTCATCAAAACCGCGAGCCAACCATCCTAAACGTGAAATTATAAGACTAATATGCTAATTTTATATAAAACCCAAAAAGTCGGACCATGCATCTAGACAAATCGCTGAATCATCGCATGTTACGTATAGGATGGAGATTTCGGCCCCTTTCGCGCTATCCGATAGAACACAGCGAGCTTCGCAGTCAAAGAGTCGGATCCTAGGCCATAGATGGCTGAACCATACTACTAGGCGAACTGGTCTACTGAGGGATTGTTGTGCAAATTACGCGATCCCGTGGCGCAGTGGAAAACCCTTGAACTGTGAAGCAAATGAGCAGATGTAAGGGCCGGGTTCGAAACGGGCTAGGAGCCCATCTTATTTTTGTTTCGAATTCTTCCTTTTTTTTTTTTTTTTTTTTTTTAATTTCCCCCTCCCCCTGGCTAGCTTTGCATGATCATAATAACCTTTTTTCGGGGTCAAACGTGAGACAGAAGAGACAGTTGATGTGTCTACCGTTTTGAACCGCAAAGGAAGCCATTGCGACGGAGGGAAACAGACATGATATCTCTTTAGCTGTATTGTTGGTTAATAATCCTGGCCGCTTTAATTCAAGATAAAGTTTGACACTATTTGTATATAGCCAGCTTTATGGCTGTATTTGAGTCCGGCAAGATACATACCTTTTGTGAACGTTAATTTCCTGTTCTAAGTTTAGAACAAATCAAGATTGCAGTGTTTCATTTATTTACTTGAGAATCAAAAGACAAAGAAGCGGTAGGCACGATGAACAAATTGACATCGGACGCTTATGAGAGAAATCGTTTGTTGAAGTAAATCGTGACGTATTGGCGTAAAAACAGCACTAAAATGGCTTTACCAAGTAACTGTACCGCTTACAAGAATCATAAAATAATGTCACACTTCACAGCTCAATTGCAAAAGAAATTAAGAAAATATTAGCTAAACTAGGTTTTACTAATCCTCTCCTAAAACCGTATATAATGAAGAGAACAGGCTGAGCCTTTAATTTCCTAAGTTCAGCCTGAAAATTCCTTAATTCCTTCAAAGACTGGAATACAAGCCGAGGACAAGCCTGGTTTGCGATTACAGTCCGTAACCATCGATGTAAGAGACCCCTTAAAACTATAGCATGTAAAAATTGATGATTATGTTCTCCGCCTTGTGGTTTCTTTTTGTGACTTGCATGGTTAGTATTTCATTGCCATTTTCTTATCTTCACCCCTAAATTGAGGGTACCCTGGAAACAAGAGGTTTATTTCTATCTTGCTGTTGACGCTTGTAATATTTGAGATCTAACCGTCAAATACTACAAGCGTCAACAGCAAGATAGAAATAAACCTCTGGTTTCCAGGGTAAATTGAGGGCGCACACATTGTGTAAACATTCCCGCCGCTTTCACTAAGAAAATGCCATTTGAGCACGTGCGTTTCAATTCCCTGACAAATATCAACTTATACATGCGAAGAAACAAGGCCTTTCATCTGACTTATAGGAGTAGCAAGCCAGGCGCGCCAAATAATAAGTGAAAAATAAAGAAGCTATCAAAAATCTACATTCGCAGTCATCAAAACTTTGTTTACAAATTCTGACATCTTATCAGTTTTAGATAAGTTTTTCTGAACTCTCTGTTAGTAGCATAGATGAACGGATTGACAGCCGTTGATAACGCCGCTGAAAATGTTACAACTTGTAAAATACTGTGAGAATGTATTTCTGTATACGGTAATATCCGTTGAAGAACAAGAGCTATCAAAACAGGAATCCAACAAGCAGAAAATCCCAGAAAAACCGCCAACACCGTCTTTGTCACTTTGGCCTCTGACTTTGATCTACTGATAAAATTACTCATTCTTTTGTTAGCTTGAAGTGAGCTGGAGTCTGGGTTTGTGGAGCCACATGGCTGAGCATCCTCGTGATTTGACGTCGTTGTATTGTAATTGTGACTGGTGAGGTGTTGCTCACCACGTGATTTTGGTTTAGGCGTTATTAAGGTAGTGTTTACGAATTCACAAGACTTTTTAATCGTATCTCTTGTACTTGTGTCTAATTCTCTTAGGTGTACTGGGTGTCGCTCTCCTGTTTTCTCCAAACTCTGCTCCCTGCATTTTGATGTCTGTTCGACTGCAACACGGCTCTGTTCAGCGGTAGCTTGTACATCTGGACTCTGTTTTCCTTGAAGTTCAAGTTGTCTTTCTTCAAGCTTTCTGCATCTCTTTTTTTGCCTGTTTTCGGACAGTTGTTGTAA
Source organism: Telmatactis stephensoni (assembly GCA_029948255.1). NCBI lineage: Eukaryota > Metazoa > Cnidaria > Anthozoa > Actiniaria > Isophelliidae > Telmatactis > Telmatactis stephensoni. Next base: position 462,378 of record JALIZF010001786.1, read on the forward strand.
ATTTAGAAGTCAAATGACGGCTGCCCTGTATGTCTATAACTACTCCTGCATTCACTTCTTTCCGTTCTTGCTCCAGTGTTTCGCATCCCTGAATTTTTTTAATTGCGGCAGTATGCGTGAATTTGTTAGCCATAATGCTAGTAGTAGCTTGTACATTTGTGTTGAGATCAGCTCTTTGCGTCAATTTTTCATAATATAGAAGTAACTTGTGTTGATTTTTCAGCTGTTTTCTTGATTGACTTACTTTTTCAACTGTGCCAATTTCATTCAAGTCTTGAGTAATGTTCTGTACACCAGAGTTGTGTTTTATGCTTGTTGGTCTTGATTCTAATCGAACGCCTACTCTTCGGTTGTGTCGTCTTACAGTACAATAAATCAATGTATAACACACTAGAACAGGTAAATGTGGGTATTATCACAAGTAATACTGTTCCAGAGATATCCACGTTGCTTCTCACTTGCTCATATTCTTTGGGAAATGCTAGCATGCACATTGCAAAATCCCCAAAGAATTCAATTTTTCCATAACCAGGGGCTACAATGCTAATTAAAGCTATCAAAATAGCAACAAAAATTGTAGCAACAGTACTCCAGATCACTTTATATGAAAAGTACTTGCGGTAGAAGTTGGGATGTGCAACACATAGATACCTATTAATGGCGGCAAAAGCAATGGTCAACAGTGACACACCTGTCGTGCTGTAAGCTAAGAATCCTTGAATGTAACACTCTGGTCCTTCGATATCTTTGGATATCCACACAGCTCGGTCTGTAGCCAGGGTCAGACAATGGCAAAAGAGGCAATTACTAACGGTGAAAACGAACAGAGCAGAAATCAAATCCGACAGCGCCAGAGTAAGAATCAAGACGTTGGTCTTAGTTCGAAGACGACGGATTCTTGTAAAGACTGCAGCAAACCAGTGTATTTCCTACTAAAGCACAAATATCGATAAGAACCATGGCATGTGACTTTCAAGCCTTTCAAGTCGGAAACTGAAGATTTATCCGTAGAAGAAGCCGTTTGGTTGTTGGTACCGTTGAAATTAATATTCATTTTGCGTTATGAAGCTGGCAGTGAACTTTTCTCACTATGAACCGCACAGCACCAAGTGGTATTGTTTCTTAGCGTGCCTTATCTTCGTTAGTTCTTTTGCTTCAAAGGAAACAATAGATTTACGATGCTATGTACACACATATTTCAAAAACCGTTGACGGTCGGAGATCTGAATCTGACATCTGAGTCTGACACCTGAAACTAGCTGCAAATTTTTGATATACACAAAGCCAAATGATGCAGTTTGTTGATATAAGCTATGATACTTGAATTAGAATTGTGTTTTGTTGTTGTTGTTGTTGTTGTTGTTGTTTGTATTTTAGTCAAGGAACACAAAGCAATTTATTTATATTTTCGTCTCAGATTCAGATTGACCAACGACAACGTTTTTCAAACAGGTATATATTACTACTTAGGGCTTTGATGTCGTGCTGAGATTGTTATATGTTTGCTGTCTCAAGCATCTTTAACGAGTACGTTCTGTATGCAGCTGGTACAATTCCAGTTAATTTAGCACTGTCTCTTGAATTTATATTGGTTTTATACATTTCATATTTTTGGTTAAGCGAAAGGTCGTAATTCGAGCCCAAGCCGGACCAACACTAAGAATCTTAATATAACTGAGGATAATGTGCTTCCTTTGTAATTACATCAAGTCTTCTCGAATAATAACGTTGAGCCGTAACTTCGTCTCACTCTGATCTATATAATCTTGAATTGGACCCGGAGAGGCGTGATGAACCGATATCAGTATTCAGAAAGAGTGAAGAGTAGAGATGAAGCAGTTAACAATAAAATAGAAAACGCGAACTTCACTGATACTTTCGTTAACCGCGAGTGATGTTATTCTCCAAACTCAATTTTGAAAAAGCAAATGAATAAATAAATAAATGAATATAGTTATTAGTCGACTAGCCAGCTAATACGTTATGCCGTATTTTTTGTAGTATTTTTTGTGTGTGGCCATTAGCCTTTAGGCGAGCCAAAATACAAGTGACGAATAAAAATCCAGTTACAGCCGGCAGCAGCTGGCGAGCCAACTAATAAATAGAATATATTACATACATAGAAAACATACAAAAGCTTGACCTTAAATCACAATAAATCTTTTACTAAAACACCTGACAACAAAGAAACAGACATTTAGTTTAGGCTTTTGTAGACGAATTTTTAATTAAAACTTTTGAAAACGATTGATTAAATAAAGACATGTCCATAATTTCCATGATCTGTAAAGCCTGTTCACAGAACACATCGCGAACACATTGTAAAGCTTGCTGATTTAGGGACGGACCAATAGAAAAGTGATTGGGGCATTGTACACAACACGTATATGCGAAACCACTGTGCATGCGCAAATTTTCCAAAACAAAATTACACGTAAAATGAAACAAAAACAGCATTATGAGTTAAAATTGCTGCTCTATTCACTAATTTTACAAAGTTAGATCATTCGTGAAATCCTATCAGGTATGTATTTCATATACAGAAATGTACAGCTTGGGCTACCTGTGGTTTACGGACAATGAATCTATGGAAATGTTGGGTTTCACGCCGTTTTTCTCAGAGTGTAAGACAAACTGTGAAGGTGTAAACTAAAGACAATTAAAGCAGACAAATAGCTGTAAGTTCACCAAAGATGAATCTTAGATACTCAGGGAATTAAAAATGCACTTAAATAAGTCATCGCTTCTTTGCTTTGTTTACACCGCCATTAAACATACACGAAGTGCACTTGCGCAGTGGTTATGCACGCGTGTAGTCGTACAGTCACCTCTCGCCTTGCGGGCACCGCGCTATTACACACACCCCGGTATAACGGACAGGAGTTAAATCCCCGACCGAAACTACACTAAAGAAATGTATGAAAACAACTTCCGTGATTACGGGCTCCTGCGCTATTACGGAATTGCATGCGGACATTTCCTTTGGTTCCCGATGTATAATTTAATTGTTTTACTCTCGTTACAACGGACAACCTGGAAAACTATATGTCCGAAGTCTTGAAATGTCATTAATACGTATAGTACTATGGGCTATTGTTGTATGATTATGTATTTTAAAATTCCTACACTCGTAATGAGCCGGTAGCACCACGTCGCACGGACCTTTCCCCTTCAAGGTATTGTAAAAGAAGCATCACTTTGTTCATTGTTGAAAACTAGATCGACTGACATTTTATCAGTTTTAGATAGGTTTTTCTGAATTCTCTGTTAGTAGCATAGATGAACGGATTGACAGCCGTTGATAACGCCGCTGAAAATGTCACCACTTGTAAAATACTGTGAGAAAGTAATTCTGTATACGGTAAGATCTGCTGAAGAACAAGAGCTATCAAAGCAGGAATCCAACAAGCACAATACCCTAGAAAAACCGCCAACACTGTCTTTGTTACTTTGGCCTCTGACTTTGATCTACTGATAACAGTACTCAAGCTTTTGTTAGGCTGAAGTGAGCTGGAGTCTGGGTTTGTGGAGCGACATGGCTGAGCACCCTCGTGATTTGACGTCGTTGCAATGCAAGTACGGCCTCTGAAATGCTGCCTGGAACAGCATGGCTGTTTTTCGGGCATAGCTACGACAGGATTCGTTATTTGATCAACGACGACTGCAGTATATCCAAACATCTGTTCAGTTCTATTAACTATGGTTGTAATTTGCGAGTCAGAGTTTAGGTCTCCTTGCTGCACTTGTTCATGTTGTTTCTCTACTTTTCTGAAACCATTAGTTATAGGCTCATTTGTAAATTTCCCGAGGTTTGAAAGCGTTGATGTATCAAGTTCTTCTGGTAATACTGACACTATAGCATGAGCTTTCTCTAGTCCACAAGACATATCACTAGAAGCCGGAACCACTGTGTTTGGTTTTCTTTGTATTAATTGACAACTTGAGATGTGCTGTACAATGCTTGCTGGTCTTGGTTGTAATCGTACACCTATTCTATGATTGTGTCGTCTTACAGTACAATAAATCAATGTATAACACACTAGAATAGCAACCAGAGGTATACCAACAAATAAAAATATCGCAGAGACTTCAAGAAAGGTTGTCATTTGATTGTATTCAGGTGTAAAATGTATCACGCACATGGCAAATTCCCCGGCGAATATAAACTTTGCATAACCAGGGACCACAACAATGGTTAAGAAAACCAAGATGATACTAACAAACACACCAATAGTAGTCCATATCACTTTATATGAAAAGTACTTGCGGTAGAAGTTGGGATGTGCAACACATAGATACCTATTAATGGCGGCAAAAGCAATGATCAACAGTGACACACCTGTCGTGCTGTAAGCTAAGAATCCGTGGATGTAACACTCTGGTCCTTTGATATCTTTGGATATCCACACAGCTCGGCCTGTAGCAGGGTCAGACAAGGCAAAAGAGGCAATTACTAACGGTGAAACAAACAGAGCAGAAATCAAATCCGACAGCGCAAGAGTAAGAATCAAGACGTTGGTCTTAGTTCGAAGACGACGATTCTTGTAAACACTGCAGCAAACCAGTGTATTTCCTACTAAAGCACAAATATCGATAAGAACCATGACGGTGACTTTAAGAGCTTTCATATCGGAGAACAGTATGGATGTAGAAGATTGGCCTTGTTGGTGTTGGTAGAGAAGCTGCTCACTTTGTAATATTATAGCAGACAGATGAAAAAGATACACTTAGGGAAAAGGTAATTAGTATCCTTATAACTTTAATTGCACTTAATTTGCACGTACTGGTTATTACTTTTTTCTCCAGATTCTTCTACGATCACGAAAGCTTTATACACCTGTACAAATAAATACCCATTACAAGAATTTCTTCAAACTTAATTAGCGGAGACACTAGCTCTATTTTTCACTTAGAATTTTTATAGGGTCAACCTGTAATCGGACAGTGTAATTGAACAGCTGGCTATAACTGTACAATATTATGAGCCAATCAATTTTACACATTTTCTACAATTACATTATTTCGTAAATAAAATCGTTACATCAAGTTTTCTAAACTAATGGCCAGGAATTACGGGCATTGCTTTTGAATTAATTAAAAGAATACATATATGAATAAACTTTGACGCTTCAATGAACGCATACAAATCAACGAAAAAAATACTCAGCTTGAAGCGTTTTGGAAGTGAAAGTAAACGCATAAAGATTTCACCTTTTTGCTTCAAATGTAATATTGGTGATGTATAACCACCATATTTTGTGAATCCAACTACGCAAATAACGTTCGCGTTTTCGATTTAGAGATACTGATGACGCTTTTAATATGTGTATTTTCGCAGTTTGGCAATGAAAACGCAAAAGGAACAAATTTAAAAGCAACAAGGAAAGGTTTATCATAGAGGACCAGCCTATGAATTTGTTTTAGAGGAAAGATGATGATGTCTACTGTGCAAAACTATTTGGGCAATTTTGGTTGTGATAACTGGTCAAAGAAGATCATCCTTGAAATATTCGGATTTACACTTGCTATATAAGAAGATGTATGGGGAAGTTTGTGATTATTCCTCGTATGAAAATGATCAAAAAGGAAAGGTAAGACTTTAAGTTTTGAATATAATTTGTATTCTGATAGTTCTGAGAGATGTAGGACTAATAGATTGATTTGGGCTTTCGTAAGAATTTAAGTTTCTGAAACTATATCCGCGAATATATCTTTTCCTCAGGCTATTTTTTGCAAAAAAAAACACACCATTTTGTTTTTCTTGTGACGAAATCCGCTGATCTATTGCGCCCGCGATATGATCGGAATTGCTGACGATGGAGTTTCCACCTCTATGACCATCATCAGGTACAAGCTAATCAAGTGGTGGTGGTTTGTGGGGTGTTAGACGGCTTTGCTGTTGCCTAAACGCGTCGGTTAACCCTATCGTGCGCGTATGGACGAAGTCATCTCCCTGCAGATAGGTACTGTTCTGAAAAAAATTACTACTACTGCTACTTTCGCAATTCTAGAATCATGGCTCTGGCATAAAGCCCAACTTCCTCTGCGGAAGATTGAGAATTAGTATTAAAAAGTCGATAGCCTGATAGGTTAATGTTGTATACATCAGTTTTGAGGCTCAGTTTAGTTTCCGAAATTGCAATTACTTCTGGCGAGGATTTAAAGGGTTAGATTGAGTACATCACCTCCAATAAGGATAAATGTTTGGGAAGACTTTGCATATTTAAGTAAAATAAGGTTGAAATTATTTAGGTGTAATCAGGTACCAATACACCGAATCGAAATATGGCGGATGACGCGAAGAACCTACCTCGAGTTGCATGATATCGAGGCTAGTCAGGCAAGCACGGTTGGTTTAGTAGTTTTAGTTGAAATTCCATGGAAATCACTAGCTGACGAAAGAAGATATCCCTGGAGCTAGTCTTTCTCATAGAAAACCATCCACTCTTAAATTCAGACGAACATTATTTCTATACCTAGAATGCAGAGGAGATTTTTTAAAAGGACTCAAAACGAAGTTTTAATCAGCGATTTGGTATCTTTTAGGGTGTTAAAATTGAAGTCTAGAGCTTAAGCATTTCCTGGTCGCTTTTAGGGCATCAAAAGAGCCCATCGCTTATTATTTTGTTCTCAAATAGAACAAATTTGCCCAATAAAAGCATGTCGTCCGTTCAATAGTCCAGTTTCCAATTACTAGAGACCGTTGAACTTCCTGACAAAGGGCGCATTTATACAGGGTTAGCCTCCCTTTCAAACAAGACCCATGGGAGTAAACTCAATTCTTGTTTTGTTAAGAACAACAGAAAAATCGAATTTACTCCCATGGGTCTTGCTTGAAAGGGAGGCTAACCCTGTATAAATGCGCCTTTTGTCAGGAAGTTCAGCGGTCTCTAGTAATTGGAAACTGGACTATTCTATGTTCATCATAATAATGTTCATTAGCTTGCTATCTCTCGTATCTCTTAGGGGTTAAAAATCGTCCAGCCACGCCCTTCTTAAAAGACTTCCGGTATCGCTTAGGGGTATTTCTTTTTAAAATTTCCAAAGAGCATACCCGATCCTTTTGCAGTGGAGTCCCCCTCCCCCCAACCCCGCCGGGCTTAAAACTCATGATGGTACTATGCACGCTGGAGTAAAGTCTGAATGTTAAACTTGTGGCAAAGAATATCAAACAATGGAGAACTTTTCAAGTGTAAATGAATGTAATTTGTCCCATTCTCTCATTTGGCGCTTGATGGAAAAGGTTACAGGAGCAAATGAATCAGTTTTTCTTGCATTAACAAAATTTAAGATGAATCACATGATTATAAAGGCTGACATCTTATCAGTTTAAGATACGTTTTCCTGACATCTCTGTTTGTAGTGTAGATGAACGGGTTGACGGCCTTTGTTAACGCTGCACAAAATGTAATAACTAGCAAAATATTTTGAGAAACCAATTGTTGAAATGGCAATATCTGCTGAAGAATAATACTTATGACCGCTGGAATCCAACAAGCACAGTACCCTAGAGAAACTGCCAACACTGTCTTTGTTACTTTAGCCTCTGACTTTGATCTACTGACAACATTACTCAAATTTTTGTTAGCCTGAAGTAAGCTGGAAACTGGGTTTGTGGAGCCACTTGGCTGAGCATCGTCGTGATTTGACGTTGATGCAATGCAAGTCATGTGACGACTTGTGAGATGTTCATCACAATGCTGTATTTTAGCTAGAGTAACAAGAGTATTGTCCGTGGATTTCTTGTGAGGTTGCTTACTGTATTGTCGTCGTGTTTGCTCATCTCCGACGATAATACAAGCATTGTCATGACTCTCTTGAGTGAGGGCTTGTACATCGGTACAAGGTAGTTTGGATCCATATTGTTCCTGTGACTCCATGTCCCGCAGCGTTTGCATGTCTGTAAGTACTCCAGTATCCACTTCTCCAAACATTAATTCTAAATACTCTAGTTTCTCGCACCACTTTCTCTCTTCACTCGTGCAGGCATTATATGTGTCAATTCGTTAACCGTGTTACTACTGCTCTTTACATCGGTCTGGAATGGCTGAGCATCCTCATAATTTGACGTCGATGTAATGCAGGCCATGTGACTGGTGAGGTGTTGCTCACCATGGAACTGTATTTTAGGTACTGTTTGCACACTATTCGTGAATGCACAAGACTTGTCAAGATTTGTATCTTGTGTGTTTTTGCTCAAATTCCTTTGACGTACTAAATCTATTTCTCCCATTGGTTCCTTGGAGCGCTGCTTGCTGTATTTTAGTGTTTCATCAATAACAACGACGGTGTGAATTATTTCTTCAGTAGCTTGTTTGTTGGTGTTCCGTTCTCTTAGTACTGGTCCATGTTGTTTCTCTAGTTTCTCAAGCTGCCATGCTTGCTTACTCAAGGCAGCTGATGTAACTTCTTGAGCCATGTTCCTCCGTGCTTGCATGTCTGTAAATACTTCTGCATGTTGGTCTTCTTGTAACGCTGGCCTTAGATCTAAATGCCCTCTACATCCGTTTATTTTCTCACTCGAGCAGGCAGTATGTGTGAATTTATTACATGCGTTGCAACAATATTGTTCACCAGTGTTTAGTGCTCTTTCTAATTGAGTACAATAAGAATTAAGCTGCTGGTTTCTATTTGGCTGTGTCCTTGAATGGTTTACTTCATCAACTGGATCAACTTCCTTTACGTCTTGAGGAGGTTTTTGTACGATGCGTTTGACATTTGGTCGTTGATGTAATCGAGCGCCTACTTTATAATTATGTTACAGTACAGTAGATCAATGTATAACACACTAGAACAATTATTGCGGGCATTCCACCAAATATTACTGCTACAGAGATCTGTGCAAAGCTTCCCGATTGCTTGTACTTCAGGGTAAAAAATGACCAAGCATGTCGCAAATTCCTCAACAAAGAAAAATCTTGCATAACCAGCGGTAATGAGGATGATTAACGCACCCAGAACAATGATAACAAGCGCAGCAACAGTACTCCATATCACTTTATATGAAAAGTACTTGCGGTAGAAGTTGGGATGTGCAACACATAAATACCTATTAATGGCGGCAAAAGCAAGGGTCAACAGCGACACACCTGTCGTGCTGTACAATACGAAACCTTGGATGACACACTCTGGTCCTTCAATATCTTTGGATATCCACACAGCCCGGCCTGTAGCAGGGTCAGACAAGGCGAAAGAGGCAATTACCAACGGGAAAACAAACAGAGCAGAAATCAAATCCGACAGTGCAAGAGTAAGAATCAAAATGTTGATCTTAGTTCGAAGACGACGATTCTTGTAAACACTGCAGCAAACCAATGAATTTCCTACTAAAGCACAAATATCGATAAGAACCATGGCAGTGACTTTTAAGGCTGAAGATTTCGTTGTGGCAAGAAGAACCTACAAGAGTGATTGTTAGACAAGTTATTCATTTCGGCATTTCAAATATCAAAAACTGAACCCACTGTTTTCATTCTACACTAGCGACAACGGGTGTTGCTCTATGATCATTCAAACTCAGTGCATATAATGATAAGGCTTTCTACTGATTTTGATTGATTTAAGTGTAAAACTTAATTAAAGTTTTAATTCAAAGTGTCAAATGTTCTCTTTGAAGGGCAATCTGAAAGACAAAGTAATCAATATGATTTGCATGAGAAAGGTTTTTTATTCTTAGAAGAAAGAAAAGATGTACAAGTAGGGAGTGCAAACTGACTATAACCATGAAACAACGTAATGATTAATAGCATTAACTACACTGCAAACTTCTTTGTTTTCCATTAACTAATGCTATTTACTGTATACTATTTCGTGTTTTTATTGTTTGAGCTCTACTGTTTTGTCTTCAACATTAAACCGGTCGGGAATGAATTACCCAGCAGCAAAACTTTAACAGCTGTACTTTAGAAATTAAAAGTGTTATTGACTGAATATCAAGATCTCTTTCTTCATGCCCTACTGTTTTCACCTGTTGACTCTCACTAATGCACGAAAACTTCAATATTACACAAAGCGTTCGGAGTGTTTGACGGCTATGCTGTTGCCTAAACGTGTCAACCCTTTCGTGCGCGTATGGACGAATTCATTCCCCTGCAGATAGGTTCTGCTTTGAAAAAATTACTACTACTGCTACTTTCGCAATTCTAAAATCATGGCTTTGGCATAAGGACCAACTTCCCCTTTGGAAGATTGAGAATTAGTATCAAAAAATCGATAGCCTGATAGGTTAATGTTGTATACATCAGTTTTTGGGCTCAATTTAATTAGTTTCCGAAATTGCAATAATTACTTCTGGCGAGGATTTAATAAAGGTTAGTCTTGAGTGCATTTTCCAATAAGGATAAATTTTTGGGAAGACTTTGCACATTTAAGTAAAATAAGCAAGTAAATCTGAATTAGAACAAATTATATGCATACATCTAATATGTTCTGTAACTCGGTGAAATTCAGTCACAAGTTATACATACGCCTTTGGCGGTTTGATTCATTACCCAGGCCCTCCTGAGTTGACATTTCAGCTTCGTTTTCCTTCAGTCACGAATCGACATTCGAGGCTTTTGAATCACTAATATCTCAAAACTATACCAATTTTACACTAACAGTGGAATGTATTGGTGTTGCTATCTCAGTATTGCAGTGGTAATATTGGATTTAAAATATTTGATTCACATGCAAGGAATTTATACGGTAGAGGCCACCCTCAAGGTACAATGTACATGTGTGATTCTTGAAGTTTCATGCCTTGATAGCCTAGTATATGTTTTTTTGCAGAGTATACATAACAATGTATTTGAGGTATATATATTGCATATACCTCAAATATTAATAAGATCAATAAGATCAATTGCATATTAATCAAGTTCAAAATAGTACAGTGCTTCCTCAGCTAGGACTACATGCATGCTAAGTTGTGCTGTAGCTATCTACTCCCCGGCTCTGATATTCTATTGAAACCATGCAGTTACTGGAATTCAAACACTTTATGTAGACAATGGTAAAAGATTATGTGATAACCTTAAACGCTTCAGCAGGATCTGAAAGGAATTAACCTTAATTGTTATATAGAATTTAAAGAGATTTAGTCTGCTGAATAATAATTTACAATGGCGTATTTTCAAAATGAGCGCCAAATCTCGTAGCCAGTCTTTACTCGTAAAATTTTTCTGGGGCTCCGCCACTGAGGAAATGGAGGCTAAACTCCATTTGCGCTTGCGCAGATGGGAAACTGGTCAACCTAGATTGAACTTCGTACTGCTTTGCGGACTTTGAACAGAAAACATTTACAAAAATCATAGTGCTTCTTTCTAACGAGAGCCTGGGTTCACGCAGCTATGCGTCTAGTTTAGGTGTCATCAGGTGCCTATACACCGAATCGAAATATGGTGGTTGACACGAAGAACCTACCTCGAGTTTCACGATATCGAGGCTAGTCAGGCAAGCACGGTTGGTTTAGTAGTTTTAGTTGCAATGCCATGGAAATCACGCTGATGAAAGAAGATATTCCCGGAGCTAGTCTTTCATAGAAAACCGTCCACTCTTAAATTCAGACGAACATTATTTCTACCTAGAATGCAAAGGAGATTTTTTGAAAGGACTCAAAACGAAGCTTAGCCAAAAGATGAAAGACTTAACATTATACACGCATCAAATCGGCTGTCGATATGTTGTGATTAGGAACTATTTCAGTCTCTCAACAGTGAAAAGGCATAGCTTTGAACAACCACTGGTCAGCAAGGGAAAACAAACTGAGGATTATAGATGTAGCAATGGATGTGGGTCTGTTCGTGTTAGTGATGGTTGTAGACAACTAAACATTGTTTACAGAGAAGACAAGTTTTGGGGAAGCTCCCGACCAAGTTTGTGAGAATGAGCTAGGATGTACGACAGAGTTCAAAACAAATTGGAAATGTCATATTTGATGGAAAACGTGAGACACAAGGCTACATCATTGCAGTAAAGAGTTAACCAATCAGTTTGAAGTGCTTGATGATTGCCTAAACATCTCAAAATAAGGAAGACGACCAGTTCTTATATACTTCTGCTAGACTTTTTGAGTTTGACGAATGTGGCCGAAGACATTTACACAAAATAAATATCTTGAGAGTCATCAAAATATATTCACATTAGAGCAAAGACGTTTCAACGTAAAACCTGTGATAAAGCATTTGCTCATAGTGGAAGCCTTGTAAGAAATGAAATATTACATTCTGACAAAGAAAAGCCTTATGAATGTAAAACCTGTGGCAAAGCATTTACTACTAGTAAAGGAGACCTTAACATTCATAACCGTATCCAGACTGGTGTAAAGCCCTATAAATGTAAAACCTGTGGCAAAGCATTTCCAAGTAAAGAAAACCTTACAATTCATGACTGTACTCACACTGGGATAAAGCCTTATGAATGCGGCATTTTCATTGAAAGGACATTCAATTCATGACCGTAATCACACTGGAATAAAGCCCTATAAATGGAAAATCTGTGCTGGCAAAGCATTTTCACAAAAAAGCAATCTTAAAACCCATGATGGTGTTCACATTGGAGGAAAGTCTCACATATAAAACTTGGACAAAGCATTTGCTACCAAAGGAAGTCTTTAAGTGGCCGTACTCACACTTATGGAAAGCCCTACAAATGTAAAATCTTTAGCAAAGCATTTTTTCACATAAGGTAACCTTATTCACGACGGTACGCACACTAGTGTAAAACCCTATAAATGTCAAACCTGTGTAACAGCATTTACGATCGAGAGACCTTAAATTTAAAGCCTTAAATCCCCTATTCATATATTATTATGGTAGACTTTATTGGTAAAATAGTTCAATATATATGTCGACATCATTGCGGGCACAGCCTAGGCAATGTGGATTTAAATACAGGATATCTAAATGTACACGTAAATCATATTCTTAAAAAAAAAATGCTAAATTTTTCATTATTCACGTCCTTAAAAATATCTTATGAAGCTAAAATTCTTTCAACTATTATATCTGTATAATCATGCGTTTACATAATTACACGCACGAAAATCTCTTAACAATTTCACAGTACTGTGAAATAACCCATTTCTGGGAACGTTCAATTGTTAACCTTGCTACTTTTGAACCAAATAACATATTCAGTTCTTTGTCTAGGTCATTATAGTACGCACCAAGATAATCAAACACTATGGTGATAAGCTTCACTTTGTAACCTGGATACAAGTTCTTTATCCCCAATCTAAGGTCTACATACTTGTTCTGTTTGTACTTGGTTCTTTCAGCAATTGTTCCTGGAGTACATATCGTACCTTCCACTAGAAACCATTCTTTGTTCTTTTTGTCTAATACACTGATATCTGGTTTGTTTGCACCGTCCTTAGGACATTTTTCAAGTTGCCATGGTATGTCCCATAATATCTTTGCTTCGTTGTTTTCTTGACTTGGCTGTGGATGAGATTGCATATACCATGGAGAAGAATAATTAGATTCATCATTATTATTATTATTATTATTATTATTATCATCATCATCATCATCATCATCATCATCATCATCATCATCATCATTATTATTATTATTATTATTATTATTATTATTATTATTATTATTATTATTATTATTATTATGCAGTAAAAACGTCTATATGCAACATCTTACTATTAGCACAATAGGGCGCAATTGCGTAACCTAGAGGCTATAATAATCTATCCTAAATAAAACTAAATTAAAACAAAAAACAAAAAAGCATATGTATATACATTATTATTATTATTATTATTATTATTATTATTATTATTATTATTATTATTATTATTATTATTATTATTATTATTATTATTATTTACAATTCATGACTTTATTAACACTGGTGTAAAACCACATGAATATAAAAACTGTTGGAAAGCATTTGCTACCAAAAGAAGCCTAAAAACTCGTGAACATATTCACACTAGAGCACAGCCCTGTGACTGATGTAAAATCTGAATCTGTGGTAAAGCCTTTTTACGTATACAACTGAAGAACAACCTTAAAACTCATGATGGTACTATTCACACTGGAGTAAAGTCTCATAAATGTTACACTTGTGGCAAAGAATATCAAACAATGGAGAACTTTTCAAGTGTAATTAATTAATTGCTGTCTGACTGTAATCGTTAATTAGTTCTGAAATCATGAGTAAATAAGTAAGTGCGAAATATATGACAGAACAGGCTACAAGAGAAATAAATCAGTTTTTCTTGCATTGACAAAATTTAAGACGCATCACATTATTATAAAGACTGACATCTTATCAGTTTAAGATACGTTTTCCTGACATCTCTGTTTGTAGCGCAGATGAACGGGTTGACGGCCTTTGTTAACGCTACACAAAATGTAATAACTAGCAAAATATTTTGAGAAACCAATTGTTCAAATGGCAATATCTTTTGGAGAACAAGACTTATCACCGCTGGAATCCAACAAGCACAGTACCCTAGCGAAACCGCCAAAACTGTCTTTGTTACTTTGGCCTCAGACTTTGATCTACTGATAATATTACTCAAACTTTTGTTAGCCCGAAGCGAGCTGGAGACTGGATTTGACGTCGATCGCGAGATACATGGCTGAGCATCGTCGTGATTTGACGTCGATGCAATGCAGGTCATGTGACTGGTGAGGTGTAGCTCACCATGGGACTGAATTTTAGGTACGTTTACCACACTATTCGTGGATTCACACGACTTGTCGATATTTGTATCTTGTGTGTTTGTGCTCAAATTCCTTTGACGTACTAAGTCCATTTCTCCCATTGGTTCCTTGTAGTGCTGTTTGCTGCATTTTAGTGTTTCATCAATAATAACGACAGTGTGAATTATTTCTTCAGTAGCTTGTTTGTCAGTGTTCCGTTCTCTTGCCACTGATCCATGCTGTGTCTCTAGTTTCTCTAGCTGCCGCGTTTGCTCACTCAACTCAACTAGCTCAACTTCTTGAGCTATCTTACTCGGTTCTTGCATGTCTATAAATACTTTTGCATTTTCTTCTTCTTGTAATACCGGCCTTAGATCGTAATGCCCTGAACACGCGTTTATTTTCTCACTCGTGCAGGCAGTATCTGACAATTCGTTAGATGCGTTGCCAGAACACTGTACACCTGTATTTAGTTCTCTTTCCATCAATTGCGCACTAAAAAGCAATTTGTTTCTAGTCAGCTGTTCCCTTAAATGGTTTCCTTCATCAACGACACCTTCTTTGTTTAAGTCTTCAACAGGACTTGGTAAATCAGAGTTGCGTTTTACACTCGTTGGTTGTTGATGTAATCGTGTGCCTACTCTATGATTATGGCGTCTTACAGTACAATAAATCAATGTATAACACACTAGAACAGTTATTGCTGGCAATCCGCCAAATATTGCTGATGTAGAGATATCCGCATAGATTCTCACTTGGTGGCTCTCAAAACGCATCATACACGCGGCAAATTCCCCAGCAAAGAAAAATTCTGCATAACCAGGGGCAACGGCGATGATTAAGAAACCCAGAAAAATAATAACAAATGCACCAATAGTGCTCCAGATCACTTTAAATGAAAAGTACTTGCGGTAGAAGTTGCGATGTGCAACACATAGATACCTATTAATGGCGGCAAAAGCAATGGTCAACAGTGACACACCTGTCGTGCCGTAATACAAGAATCCTTGGATGTAACACTCTGGTCCTCTTATGTCTCCTGATATTGGCAAAGCAAGGCCCGTAGCTGGGTCAGACAATGCCATAGAGACAGTTATTAAAGGCAAAACAAACAGAGCTGAAGCCAAATCCAGCAGAGCCAGCGTAAGAATCAAGACGTTGGTCTTAGTTCGAAGACGACGATTCTTGTAAATACTGCAGCAAGCCAGTGTATTTCCTACTAAAGCACAAATATCTATAAGAACCATGACTGTGACTTTCAAGCCTTTCAAGTCGGAAACTGAAGATTCGCTTAGGGTAGAAAACTGGTTGCTCGTGACGTTAGAGATATTGCTCATTTTGAAAAATTAGAAGGCAATAACACTGATCTTTCAAATAACACTTAGGAGCGCGTTAAAAACACTTATAGGGGTTTCACCTCAGCAAACACTGAATGTCTTTTTGTAGACTTTTTTTTCCGTACAAATGAGATTTTACACCTGTAATCACATAACCATAACAAGTTTTTCGAGTTTGATTAGTCGCGTGCGAGACTTTAGAAAATTTGTTTGCCAGGATAATTGGGAGAGAGACTACCTGATGTTCCTCTAACAATGAAAACTTCTGATCAGGACAGGGTGACAAACACACAAAGAGGCCTATCTAACGTCTGAATTTTTACTTGGCTAGAGGGTTTGGTAATGTTCCTTAAGCTTGAAGTTTTTGATAGGACCCATTTTGTCGAAGTATATATTTTTATCAATTATCTGATTTGTATTAATATTTGACACTTTTTCTTGGCGATGCATTTTTGCATGATATTATTTTGCCTCGTTATGATAAAAAGTGAAATCGGTCTTTTGTTTTTCTTTCCAGGATATTTAAATAATAAACAATCAAAATGATTTGCGTTAGAAAAGTTTTAATTTTCATTATTGTTAATCTTCTGCGGCTAGAGAAAAGTACTATTGTTTAGTACGATCTGTAAAGGAGATTACTGCGAGAGTCTAGACAGCAAGTGCAAAAAGATCTGCCAATTTTCTTTCGCAGCTTTGATTCAGTGAACGACGAAAGAATCAGAATCCTTTGCAATGAATTTTTTTTTCGTTTTCGTTATCACTAGAGAAATTCAAGAGAAAAATTTTTGTTCTCGAATAAATAATGTATATAAGTTATCATTTAAGAACACAGATCTCAAACTTGACTGATCATGATAGGTGCTAGTCCAGTCCCAGACTCTCTTTCTTGCCGCTCCAGGACTCGCGGAGAAAGAGAGTCCAGTTTAGTGACCACGCGATCACCACATTCATGTGGTGATCGCGTGGTTACAAATCCTAAAGTCATCTAATGATTCAAGATGGCTGAAGAAGAAAGTGTTTTGTATACACGATATCAGTCTCATTTCGGGAAGCCATTTGTTGATTCAGTGAGC
This sequence comes from Telmatactis stephensoni, assembly GCA_029948255.1. NCBI lineage: Eukaryota > Metazoa > Cnidaria > Anthozoa > Actiniaria > Isophelliidae > Telmatactis > Telmatactis stephensoni. The sequence continues at coordinate 479,433 of JALIZF010001786.1, forward strand.
TATGCACTTGGAAAAACCAACTATAATCTTTTACCAAAGTTTGAGCAGTTACAGGCCATTTACGGATGGACAGTTGTGAAAGACGTATTTGTGAATTTTTCGATACGCATCACTACCACTGCTACCAAACACTGACATTTGCATATTGCAAGCTCGCAAAATACTAATTAATCAATTGATTGGCTCATTTTGCACATGCGCATGCAAGTTATACTGGACTCTCTTTCTCCGCGAGTCCTGGAGCGGCAAGAAAGAGAGTCTGGGACTGGACTAGATATTAGGTGCAAGACTGAAGTCTTAATTGCCAAGTTTTCCGTTTACACATTACAGCTTTACCTCAAGAAGAGCTTGGCTAAAATGGTTCAATATACAGACACAAATAGCTCCCAAACAATATGTTTTTGAAATAATTTACAGCACACAATCATGGCAATTGCATTCGTTTCTGAACTTATTACATTTCTGACAAAAACCCTTAATTTTCTTACAATTTTGATCTACAAGTACGATAATCTCCAACCATCTGTTCTAGGAAGGACTGGGAGAAACTATTGGCGTAACTATGGTAACCAGGTGGGGAGTGCAACATCTGGTATGTTTACTTGGGCAACCGCGCTCAGTCACCTTTATTACAGTATATTTATTCAGATTCATCAGTCAGATTGATTGACTTTGGCCATGGGTGGCGTGGTTGGCCGAGTGATGAGAGCACCTGCCTTTCACCGCTGTGTCCGGGTTCGAGTCTCGGCACGGGCATCGGATCACATGTGAATTGAGTTTGTTTGATGTGTTGTTCTATACCATACCACGACTGTTTTTCCCCTGGGACCCCCGGCGGTTTTCCTCCCTCAGCAAAAATCAATGTGAGTTGAGTGATGTATTTAAGATATTTAATGTAGAGGTTGTGAGTGTCAGTGTCAGCAGAAGAATAGCCAATATATGGATCTGCTGTAGAAGATTATGTATTTTTATTATTATTTATTTGTAGTAGTGGTTCATAACTCTCAGAATTAGAAAGCAAAAATCTCCTAAAACTGATTTGATACACACAAGTAAACCATTTCAACATCCTGGATATTGCATAACATTATGGTTTGCTTTTTCTGTCTTCAAGATATTGTGGGCACCTTGAATGACGCTGGTGCGGTATAGTTGCCTTTGCACTAAACAAAAATTCTCTCTTCCAGGTTACACTGATGATACAATTTTGATCTTGTTTAAAATGATTATAAAAACAGCTACTTGATGTAAGAAAAACAAGGAATTAAATATTTTTAATTAACATTATTCTAAAAAGATCTCAGAGTGCTCACAGCAACTTCAGCCTTACTTATTATATCGATATTATTACTTTAATTTAGATACAATGCCGGTAAAACAACTCTAGCTTACATGCAAAGTTTCTTCTTTTTTGATGTCAATTTCTCCATTAAAAACCTTCCAGACCTATTTACACGTAATTGGGGTTGAAATAAGTTCAAAATCAAATTCTTATGAATTTTATTATTAAGAATAGTGCATATCAAACAATTGGTGTCCTTTGCGCGGGCTTCCTGTGTTTTTATTATTGGGCCTCCTGTTTACCAAAAAGCCGAGGTTTCTAAGCCATTTTCAAGATGGTGGACAATGCCTAATGCTTTTTTCACTACCGGCAATATCTGCAAGTTTTCATTCAAATTTTTTACAGTTTAGGCTCTAAATGGTACGAAAATCAACTAAAGTGAAACCTCGGTTGACTTTCAAATAAGGTAAGGCATGCCAAAATATAGATATAGAATTTCATGGCGTGTGAGCGACAACTGTTTTATGGGGAGTAGCCGTTGCACTGTAAAGCACTGATTGTCATTCAATCTTCCAGATGTGCTTGAGTGTTTCCATGAAAATTTACAAGCGGCTTTCAGAATATACATTTTTCAAGTTTTGAAAGTTAAAACTGCAAGGAAACTAGTACATTTTCAGTTTTTCAAAGTATGCACGCGTCAAGTTGGCGCCAAAAAGCTAATCAGAATCGCGATTTACGCGGACGACGAAGGCCCGATCGGGCGCTCCGCCATAACAGAAACGGTTACAAAAGAGAAGCACATAAATACATTTTTCTTGCCATGAACAAAATTTAACACACATTACATGATTATAAAGGCTGACATCTTAACAGTTTGAGATACGTTTTCCTGACATCTCTGTTTGTAGTGTAGATGAACGGGTTGACGGCGGTTGTTAACGCTGCACAAAACGTAATAACCAGCAAAATATTTTGAGAAACCAATTGCTTATGTGGCAATATCTGCTGAAGAATAAGACTTATCACTGCTGGAATCCAACAAGCACAATACCCTAGGAAAACCTGCCAAAACTGTCTTTGTTACTTTTGCCTCTGACTTTGATCTACTGATAACATTACTTAAACTTTTGTCAGCCCGAAGTGAGCTGGAGACTGGATTTGTGGAGTCCACATCGCTGAGCATCGTCGTGATTTGACGTCGATGCAATACAGGTCATGTGACTGGTGAGGTGTGGCTCACCATGGGACTGTATTTTAGGCACTGTTACCAGATTCGTGGATTCACACGACTTGTCGATACTTGTATCTTCTGTGTTTGTTCTCAAAGTTCTTTGACGTACTAAGTCCATTTCTCTCGCTTGTCCCTTGGAGCGCTGCTTGCTGAATTTTAGTGTTTCATCAATAACGAAGACAGTGTGAATGATCATGATTTCTTCAGTTGTTTGATTGTCGGTGTTGCGTTCTCTTAGTACTGGTCCATGTTGTTTCTCTAGTTTCTCTAACTGCCGCGTTTGCTCACTCAAGGCAGTTGATGTATCTTCTTGAGCTATCTTACTCGGTTCTTGCATGTCTCGTAAATACTTTCTGCATTTTGTTCTTCTTGTAATACCGGCCTTGGATCGTAATGCTCTGAACACCCGTTTATTTTCTCACTCATGCAGGCAGTATCTGACAATTTGTTAGATGTGTTACCAGAACACTGTACACCTGTGTTTAGTTCTCTTTTCATCAATTGAGCACCAAAAAGCAGCTTATTACTATTCAGCTGTTCCCTTGAATGACTTCCTTCATCAATGACACCTACTTCGTTTAAGTCTTCAACAGGTCTTGGTACATCAGAGTTGCGTTTAACACTTGTTGGTCGTTGATGTAATCGCGCGCCTACTCTATGATTATGGCGTCTTACAGTACAATAAATCAATATATAACAGACTAGAACAGTTATTGCTGGCAATCCGCCAAATATTACAACTACAGAGATTTCCACATAGATTTTTACTTGTTGGTATTCAGGGTTAAATTGCATCACGCACGCGGCAAATTCCCCGGCAAAGACAAACTCTGCATAACCAGGAGCAATGGCGATGATTAACACTCCAGGAATAATACTAACGAACGCACCAATAGTGCTCCAGATCACTTTAAATGAAAAGTACTTGCGGTAGAAGTTGGGATGTGCAACACATAGATACCTATTAATGGCGGCAAAAGCAAGAGTAAACAGTGACACACCTGTCGTGCTGTAAAACAAGAATCCTTGGATGTAACACTCTGGTCCTCTTATGTCTCCTGATATTGGCAGAGCCAGGCCTGTAGTAGGGTCAGACAATGCCATAGAAGTAATTATTAAGGGCAAAACAAACAGAGCTGAAGCCAAATCCAGCAGAGCCAGCGTAAGAATCAAGACATTGGTCTTAGTTCGAAGACGACGATTCTTGTAAATACTGCAGCAAACCAGTGTATTTCCTACTAAAGCACAAATATCTATAAGAACCATGCCTATGACTTTCAAGCCTTTCAAGTCGGGAACTGAAGATTCGCTTAGGGTAGAAAAACTGGTTGCTCGTGACGTTAGAGATATTGCTCATTTTGAAAAATTGGCAATAAAAATGCTATTAAAACACTGATCTTTCAAATAACACTTAGCGCGTTAAAAACTCTTATCGAGGCTTTCACCTCAGCAAACACTGAATGTCTTTTTGTAGACTTTTTTGCGTATAAATGAGATTTTACACCTGCAATTCACACAACCATAACAAATTTTTCGAGTTTGATTAGTGAGGAAACTTTAGAAAATTTCGCTTGCCAGGATAATTGGGGGAGAGACTACCTGATGTTCTTCTAACAATAAAAACGTCTGATCAGGACAGGGTGACAAACACACAAAGAGGCCGACCTAGCATTTGAATTTTTACTGGGGGTAGAGGGTTTGGTAATGTTCCTTATAAGCTTGAAATTAAGCAAGACTCATTTTGTCCAAGTATATCGATTTTTTTATCAATTATCTGATTTGTATTAATATTTGCCACTTTTTCTTCGCGGCATTCTTGCAAGATGTTATTTTCCACCGCTACTATAAAAAGTGAAATTGGTCTTTTGTACGTTAATCTTTGCAGACTTTTTGTAGACAATTTTCTTTTGCAGGTTTTGTTTGAATAATAAACAATCACAATGAATTGCATGAGAAAAGTTTTTCATTATTGTTAATCTTCTTCATCTTCTACTAGAGAAAAGTACTATTGTTTAGTACGATCTGTAAAGCAGATTACTGTGAGAGTCTAGACAGCAAGTGCAAAAAGATCTGCCTATTTTCTTTCGCAGCTTTGATTCAGTGAACGACGAAAGAATCAGAATCCTTCGCAATAATTTTTCTTTATCACTAGAGACATTCAAGAGCAAAGATTTTGTTCTCGAAATATAATGTATATAAACTGGACCTAATCATTTAATTAAGGAACACAGGTGCAAGATTGAAGTCTTGATATGCAAGTTTTGGGCGTTTACACTTTACGGCTTTACCTCAAGACGTGCTCGGCTAAAAGGCTCAATATACAGACACAAATAGGTCCCAAACAATATTACATTGTTTTGAAAATAATGTACAGCACACAATCATAGCAATTGCATTCGTTTCTGAACTTATTACATTTCTGACCAAAACCCTTAACAAACTGGCAAATTTGTCTATTTATTTCTTTTTACAATTTTGATCTACAAGTATGATAATCTCCAACGCTAACCATATGTTCCTGGAAGGACTGGGAAACTGTTGGCGTAACTATGGTAAACAAGTGGAGAGTGCAACGTCTGATGTTTACTTGGGCAACCGCTGGCAATTTCGTTCAGGTACAGCAGCTGGGTCGGTAATGGTCATTCATGCGAGACATGGGTTTTTTCGATTTTTTCGTTTCTGAACTTATTACATTTCTGACAAAAACCCTTAACAAATTGAAAAATTTGTCTTTTTTTCTTACAATTTTGATCTACATGTACGATAATCTCCAACCATCTGTTCTGGGAAAGACTGGGAGTCCATTGGCGTAACTATGCATGGTAACTAGGTGGGGAGTGCAACGTCTGGTGTGTTTACTTGGGAAACCGCTGGCAATTTCGTTCAGGTACAGCAGCTAGGTCGGTGATGGTCATTCATGCGAGACATGTTTTGTTTTTCAATTTTGTTCTCTTGTTCTGAAACCAGGATTTCACTTGTTCATCGGTCAGGTTCAGGTCAGCGGCTAGTTGCTGGCGCTCGTCTTTTTCAAGGTACAGCGTGTAGGTAAAAACTGACTTGAGCGTTTGTACTTGATCAGCTGAGAAGGATGGTCGGGTTTTGATGGATCGGGTCACAGCTGATGGATGGGGTCGATCAGGAGAGTCTGATGAATTTGAATTGAATAAAAACGAAATCATGAGAATTGAATACGAAATGGAATGAGAGGGGAAGAGAGTCGTACAAAACTACGTTAATAATTGTTATAAAGAGATGATGGACTACTAACACATGTGGTATTCAGGAGTGTGTTGTATGCCTATCACACTACAGGGCCCACTGTCAATTGTCGCGAAAAGCAATGTTGTGGTGTCCCTGCCTTCCGGCATAGGTAGGAAAAGCAACTAAACTAAACTCAGTGAAGTAAAAGTCTACACGGACGAGAACCTGAAGAGAAAACAAGATCGTTAGCTCAAAGTACGTCATTCAGTACCTTCGGTGTTTAGATCATTTCACATAGAGTTTGTACCCACCTCTTTATTTTCATGTCATAACTATATAGCTACAGGCTCTCTAGGGGAGGGGGACTGGGGAGGAGAGAAAGGAAAGCGCCTATCAAACTACAGAGCCCACTGTGAATAATATTGTCCCTCGTCCTCTCCCTTCTCTCCAGTCCCCCTCCCCTCTCGTTCCCCTTTCCCTCTCCCCTGGAGAGCCTGTAGGCAGGCTATTCGTGTCATAATTCCTAGAGCTAGGGTCCGTTTCTCAAAAGACCCGATAATATTTACTAGGTTAACGGTTCCGTAAAGTTATCGATTCTTTTGAGAAACAGGCCCCTGATCGCTGAAGTGATGAAAGGAGGAAAGCATGCGCAGTATTTTGGGAAGCCTGTGGTATGATCATTACGTCCATTTCGATCGCTCCGTAAAACTGATAGGGAAAACTATAGTTGCCAGGGATCCAATGCACCAGAAATGGATCATGGCTTATTCTGATAATAATCTATCATGTTCGATAATAGGATATTTTATAATTGTTACAATAGTAGATTCCGAGCATGAATTTATTAAAGAGCATGAATATAGAAAATTTGATAAGTTTCTTATCTGTATACAAAATAGATTCTAGAATTTTACTCTTTCTATAAAAATTTATATTTAGTTAGTTCTAGATGATTGTAAACAATGTTCGTTCTATCTTTGGGCGGACGTCGTCTTCCATGTATCTCTGGCCATCACCTCTAGTAATCAAGGAAATAATTAATTTGATGTGAACATTGATTAGAATTCAGAGTTCTTGCAAAAGCTGTATATATATACCTATATTTGAACAAACGTTAACTTTTTAAAAAACATTATCTACTATAGAAGCTAAGACGTCCGAAGTGGTCGCTGGATGCACTAATTAATAATACATCGATTTTGATGTGTTTTATCTATGAATTAATAATAATGACTTATTAGTACTAGTTTGCATGCAAAATTCCTTCATTTTTTGCTGTCAATTTCTTCATCTCAACCTTCCAGACCCAAACTTGAGCTGTACTTTTTACACTCCATTAGTGGGATTGAAATATAAGTTCAAAATCAAATTCTTATCAGTTTTGTCATTAAAAATAGTACAAAAGTTCACTGTAAGCACTGAATATCATTACAGATATACTTGAGTGTTTGTCTAAATTTTGGCACAGTTACATTCCACGTAAATACAGGTTTCCTTTTTGAAAGTCATCATTCCCAAATGATCTATATAGGTACAAGAGACTTTTTGACATCACATTTCTTCTCCCATGGTCGTTCGATTAACACGTACCTTGAAGTGTTTTCCTTGTTGTCTTTCGAAGCAGAGCCCTAGCTTCACTCTGGCTCAACGCAGATATTTCTTGATTTCCGACGTTGGCGAGATTTTTAAGCAGTTTTACTGAAGGCATCTTCACGAAACGGAGCATAAACAATCCTTAATGACTTAATAGGGAATATGAAATTTTTTTTTGAAGCAACGAATCCAACTAAAAATAATACGTCAAGAAAACGGTTATCTGTTTCCTTCAGTCTTCATCTAAGTAGTTTTTGAAGCGACACTGGCGCCCCCCCCCCCCCCCCAAAAAAAATTTAAATGCACGATTTTTCCTCTTTAGACGTCAAGATTGGCACTGATTAATGCCCATGAAAATCGCTAAATTTACAAACGGCTTTCAGAATAATATACATTTTTAAGTTTTGCAACTTAAAACTGCAAGAAAACTAGTACATTTTCAGCTTTCAAAGTGTCGGCACGCGTCAAGTTCGCGCCAAAAAGCAATCAGCCAATCAGAATCGCGATTGATGCGGACGGCAAAGGCCCGCGCGGGCGCTCCGTTATAACAGAAACGCTTACAAATTAAAAGAGAAGCACATAAATACAGTTTTCTTACCATGAGCAAACCGTAACATGCATCACATGATTATAAAGGCTGACATCTTATCAGTTTAAGATACGTTTTCCTGACATCTCTGTTTGTAGCGTAGATAAACGGGTTGACGGCCGTTGTTAACGCTGCACAAAATGGAATAACAAGCAAAATATTTTGAGAAAGTAATTGGCAATATCTGGCAATATCTGTTGGAGAACAAGACTTATCACCGCTGGAATCCAACAAGCACAGTACCCTAGAGAAACTGCCAACACTGTCTTTGTTACTTTGGCCTCAGACTTTGATCTACTGATAACATTACTCAATTTTTGTTTAGCCTGAAGTGAGCTGGAGACTAGGTTTGTGGAGCCACTTGGCTGAGCATCGTGATGATTTGTCGTCGATGCAATGCAGGTCATGTGACTAGTGAGGTGTTGCTCATCACATGGTTGTCTTTCAGAAACACTATTCGTGGATTCACACAAGTTGTCGATATCTGTATCTTGTGTGTTTGTGCTCACACCTCTTTGACGTACTAAGTCTATTTCTCCCACTGGTTCCTTGAAGCACTGCTTACTGCATTTTAGTGTTTCATCAATAACAACGACAGTGTGAGTGATTTCTTCAGTAGCTTGTTTGTTGGTGTTCCGTTCTCTTATCACTGATCCATGCTGTTTCTTTAGTTTCTCTAGCTGCCGCGTTTGTTCACTCAAGGCAGTTGATGTATCTTCTTGAGCCATGTTACTCGGTGCTTGCATGTCTGTAAATACTTCTGCATTTTGTTCTTCTTGTAATGCTGGGCTTAGATCTAAATGCCCTCTACATCTGTTCATTTTCTCGATCAAGCAACCAGTATGTGTGAATTCATTAGATGTGTTACCAGAATACTGTACGCCTGTATTTAGTTCTCTTTGCATCAATTGAGCACCAAAAAGCAGCTTGTTTCTAGTCAGCTGTTCCCTTGAATGGTTTCCTTCGTCAACGACACCTACTTCGTTTAAATCTTCAAAACATCTTGGTACATCAGAGCCGTTACGTTTTACACTTGCTGGTCGTTGATGTAATCGTGCGCCTACTCTATGATTATGGCGTCTTACAGTACAATAAATCAATATATAACAGACTAGAACAGTTATTGCTGGCAATCCGCCAAATATTACAACTACAGAGATTTCCACATAGATTTTTACTTGTTGGTATTCAGGGGTAAAATGCATTACGCACGTGGCAAATTCCCCGAAAAAGAGAAACTCTGCATAACCAGGAGCAATGGCGATGATTAACACTCCTGGAACAATACTAACGAACACACCAATAGTACTCCAGATCACTTTAAATGAAAAGTACTTGCGGTAGAAGTTAGGATGTGCAACACATAGATACCTATTAATGGCGGCAAAAGAAAGTGTCAAAAGTGACACACCTGTCGTGCTGTAAAACAAGAACCCTTGGATGTAACACTCTGGTCCTCTTATGTCTCCTGATATTGGCAAAGCAAGGCCCGTAGCTGGGTCAGACAATGACATAGAGGTAGTTATTAAAGGGAAAACAAAGAGGGCTGAAGCCAAATCCAGCAGAGCCAGCGTAAGAATCAAGACGTTGGTCTTAGTTCGAAGACGACGATTCTTGTAAATACTGCAGCAAACCAGTGTATTTCCTACTAAAGCACAAATATCTATAAGAACCATGACTGTGACTTTCAAGCCTTTCAAGTCGGGAAACTGAAGATTCGCTTAGGGTAGAAAACTGCGGTTGTTTTTGACGTTGGAGATATTACTCATTTTGAAAAATTAGAAGGCAATAAAAACACTGATCTTTCAAATAACACTTAGGAGCGCGTTAAAAACTCTTATCATGGTTTCACCTCAGCAAACACTGAATGTCTTTTTGTTGACTTTTTTCCGTTTCGTACAAATGAGATTTTGCACCTGTAATCACACAACCATAACAATTTTCTCAAGTCTGATTGGTGGAGAGGCTTTAGAAAAAGCATTCGTCTGCCAACAGGGTGATAGTTGGAAAGACTTGCCTGATGTTCATCTAACAATGAAAACGTTTGATCAGGACAGGGCATAACAAAGAGACAAAGAGGCCGATCTAACATTTGAATTTTTAGCCGAAAGTAGTGTTTCTGGGCATGATAGTTTTGATATAGGTCCCATTTTGTCCAAGTATATTTTTTATCTTTCATATATATTTTAACTATTTGTTCCTTTTTTCCTTCGCGATGGACATTCTTGCATGATGTTATTTTGCCCCGGTACCATAATATTGAAATTGGTCTTCTATTAATCTTTCCAGACTGTTGTGGACAATTTTCTAATTTCGCAGGCTTTAATTTATTTGAATGATTAACAATAGAATGTTTTGTTTTTGGTAATCATACGATTTCGAGTTCAATTTAAAATTAATTTTCACAAGTGTGTTTTCAACGATTATCAAAATTGTACGAGCCCGTAGCCGGACGAGCGTAATTTGGGATCTTTGAAAAACACACGAGTTTAAATTAATTCCGAATTGAACGAGAAATCGTACAATTACTTATTATTAGCACACCTAAAAAAATTCTTGATGCAGTTTGCGCGATAGGAAGAAAATAGTTTAGACGTCACTCGCTTGTTGTTTGAACAATTGCAAAATCTTAATTTGCAATCTTGAGCACTGAATTGTTTATTCCAAAATTCACTGACCAAACGAAACTATTTTTGGGCATTTTGAAGTGCAAGAAAGTGTTCAAATATCAAGAATAACTACCTGCTTAAAGGACTCATTTCTTTCAAGTGACGTTTGCCATCTCGAAAATTAAATAACATTTGGCTTTCTTTCGTGTCTACTCTGTGTCGAAAGCGATCAACAAAGCAATGGCCTCTAAGTTGAGATGAATTGAATCCTCCTTGGAAGTCATTAAAGTGTTCTGGACAATTCTGGTTCTGGTAAGGCCAAGTTCAGACGTCGAACTTTTGCCGCGTCGAATCTAATTGTTGCATTTTGTAGATGAGAAGTGCGGCGTCTGAACCTACTGTATTTGACAGATTTGAGTAAGTGTTAAATTGGAAAATTCAGTTTGAATCAAATTTGTCAAATTCATTTGGTTCAGAAGCCGCACTTCTCATCCACAAAATGCAACAATTAGATTCGACGCGGCAAAAGTTCGACGTCTGAACTTGGCCTTAGTCGCCGATAACAAGGCCTAATGACATTTCTGTTCGATAATTCTGGCTGTCCGTATGCAATGGTAGATCAGACAGTTCACTGAAACCAGTAATGACGAAGGGATTTCAAGCCCGGCAGTTATCTCAAGCAAAAAAAGCCTCAAATAACCAAAACCAGAACAAAACAAAAACCCTTTGCAGAGGGTTTTTGTTTTGTTCTGGTTTTGGTTATTTGAGGCTTTTTTTGCTTGAGATAACTCACTGCCGGGCTTGAAATCCCTTCGTCATTACTGGACAGGTTTGAAAATTGTCGAAATGTTTAGTTTAACAAACAACCACCATTTTACGATATAATCATGTACAACAGACAATCATAATAACAGTCTTAGATCTGAAACAGATATAACTTTAAAAAATTGATAAATTTAGATGTAAATAGTTTGGTTTTTGTAGACTTGTCTTCGGTATTTCTTCTGAAGGTTTCGTTGGGCCTAAACATTTTTTGAATCACAATATATAAAGAAGCTTGAAATTGGCTTTGCTACATTTTCCTTTTCGTTCTAAGAGCAGAACTAAAATTTCTTCTGCGTAAAGCAATTGAAATGAAATCACGCGTGTGAGTATAATAACTGGAGGATGCCATTTTGAATTCTAGTCGGGCATGCGCGGGAAACCGCGGGACGTCTAGTAACGCAGGCTCTGGGTATGAGATTGGCTGGTGGGTTGTGCAACTGACCACAAAAACATGGCGGAAAATGGTCACAAATTTCCCATTAAACCTCATGATTCCACAAAGTCGAAACTAAAATAAGTTGAAACTAACTAAGAGCCGAAGGAAAAGAAAAGCTAATCAATATTTCGCGAACGTTTTTCCCCAATAGCGACAGCTCTAAATCGAACAGACCATGCAGCTCATGCAACGGAGGAACTGGGATTCAGAAATTGTCTATGGTTGTTATCAATTGCAGGTACCTACAATGTTGTTCACTGTTGATAGTTTTAATAAAACATTCAGCGAAAATTACGTTGCATGACGCAGCTTTGGAGTGTTGTGAGCACCAAAGCAATGATATTAAGCTAAATAAATCTTAGACTAATTGATAAACATCAAAGCAAACAACCGTCAATTTATCTGAAATCTATCTTACACTAAAATTGAAGCTCCTCACAAAGTTTGACATCTAATCAGCATTAGGTAGGTTTTCCTAAAGTCTCTGTTTGTAGATCCGTAGATGAACGGGTTGATAGCCGTTGACAACGCTGCTGAAAATGTTACAACTTGTAAAACATTGTAAGAAAGTTGTGTATGTGGTAAAATCTGTTGGAGAGCGAGGCATATCAATGTTGGAATCCAACAAGCACAAAACCCCAGGGAAACTGCCAAAACTGTCTTTGTTACTTTGGCTTCTGACTTTGATCTACTGATAACATTATTCTCGCTTTTGTTAGGCTGAAGTGAGCTGGAGACTGGGTTTGTGGAACCACTTGGCTGAGCAACCTCGTGATTTGACGTCGATGCAATACAGGTCATGTGACTGGTTAGGTGTTGTTCACCACATGGCTGTTTTTCAGGTGTCATTTGAAAACTTTTTTTTGATTCATGAGAATGTTTATCATTTGCATTTTGTGTATTTGGGTTCAATTTTCTAAAGGTTACGATGCGCAATTCTTCATCTGTTTCCTTTGAGCGCCGCTCGATGCCTTGTTGTGATTGTCCAGTGGTAACTTGTGTGTTGGTCTTGGGCTCCATATCTAGTTGGTTCTCTTGTTTCCCGCAACTCATTTCATGTTTGCTAGTTATGAGTTTAATAGTCATCTTACTAGTAGTCTGCATTTTTGTGTCAAGTTCTTCTTTCGAGGCTTTCAGACGAATTGAAAACGGTTTCCAAAACTCCCTCGTTTTGTTGTTTTCTCCTTCGCCCATTCCATTCAAGGATTGCACGGCGGATTTCTGTACACCAGAGTTGTGTTTTATGCTTGTTGGTCTTGATTCTAATCGAACGCCTACTCCTCGGTTGTGTCGTCTTACAGTACAATAAATCAATGTATAACACACTAGAACAGTACATATTGGTATTACCACAAGTAGTGTCATGACAATAATTTCAAGATAAGTTTTTGCTTGCTGGAATTTTCCGTTAAATAATAACAAACACAAGGAAAATTCCCAGATAAATTCAAACGTTCCATAACCAGCAGCGACAACAATGATTAGGAATGTTAAAATAACAATACCAATCGCAGCAACAGTACTCCATATCACTTTAAATGAAAAGTGCGTTCGGTAGAAGTTGGGATGTGCAACACATAGATACCTGTTAATGGCGGCAAAAGCAATGGTCAACAGTGACACACCTGTCGTGCTGTAAGCTAAGAATCCGTGGATATAACACTCTGGTCCTTTGATATCTTTGGATATCCACACAGCTCGGCCTGTAGCAGGGTCAGACAAGGCAAAAGAGGCAATGACTAACGGGAAAACAAACAGAGCAGAAATCAAATCCGACAGCGCAAGAGTAAGAATCAAGACGTTGGTCTTAGTTCGAAGACGAGGATTCTTGTAAACACTGCAGCAAACCAGTGTATTTCCTACTAAAGCACAAATGTCGATAAGAACCATGACGGTGACTTTAAAGGCTTTCATATTCGAAAGCGGTTTAGTTGTAGAACTTTGGTTGTTGGTGTTGTTAGAGATGTTGTTCATTTTTGCAGTTGATAATGTTATTGGCAGTAAACTTCTCTTTAACCCTGAAAGAACTACCAAATGCAAATGTTGTTCGGCAGCTGGTTTATTTTTAACGATAGTAGATCGTATCTTTAGTACCGTGTACAAATGAAGAATCTTGGATGTCGCGTTGAGAAAGTCTGCTTTATTGGGTGTTTTTACAAGCGCCTTGATTTGATGTATTTTGCAGATGGCCGGAGCAAGTTGATCTAGCAAGATGCCAATGATTTCAATTTGATTTGATTTAGTTTGAATTCTGTATGTAAAAAACATTCGTTACACCTTTTTAGTTAGCGGGATATGAGTACTATTCTCACACGTTAATCAACTGAAAACGTATTAAAAGTCGCGGTTGCATAGAAAGATAACAAAAACCTGTTGTTGGCATTGAAAACGAATTAACGTCGACTTATGAAAGGGAAAGACAATTACAAAGATTTGCTTTCAGGGCCATGTCTTTCAACTCTTGACAAACAAGTCAGACATCTAATTTCACAGTTGTACAAACTATTGATTTTCCTTTTAAACGCATTCGTCTTTTTGAATAAACTGTACTGTTAATTAAAAATAGCTAGCATTGTTGTTCCAGAGCCTGTTTTGGAGTTGGTCAGCAGCTAGGAATAAAAGGTTCTGGCTAAAACAGTTTTGGTTCATACTGATTGGTTGATGGTCTTGGCAAGGGGGACGGAACACTGGGATGACTGCTTTAGACAAAAGAATATCTATATATTCTTTGGCATGTGTTCAGATTTGATATTTTCCGTTATTATTGCTCAGGAAGGATTTTCGATTAGTAAAATTGATAAAATTGTGAGTAAATTAAATTAGAGTGGCAGAAGCTTTGTCAGAATGTTACTAAAGGATAGTGAAACTACCCCACGTCAAAGGGATTTGAACTGGCGATAACTAGATTTAGCATAGTTTTATTGGGCAATAGGCCCTGTGAATCAATCACGACGACACCAAATACCATAAGAGTAAGAAGTCTTTATTTTGACAAAACATTGATTTCAAATGATAAACAATACTATTTTGTGTCTATTTAAATTGAGACAAAAATGTAAATATTTCTGAAGTTCAGTGAAGGGGATTTTTGTTAGGAAAATTACACTGAAACGTTGGTCAGGCCTCGCTCAAAAATCACATACAAAGCTCTCTAAATTTGATTCTAAATAACTTTGTGACTTTTTGGTATGTGGCGACGAAACTTTCAGAAAATATAAAATTCGGAGAACTTTTTCACATGAGAGTACCAATATATTCTAAATACACTTTTAAATCTGTCCCAAAAACCTAAAGGCAGTCATTTATGCGGTCGAAAATTTTGATCCCTGATCCCAAAAGCTCTCTTGTTTTGATCCCTGATCCCAGTTGTTAATATTGTGATCCCTGAATACTGTTGATTTGACTACTGATCCCGATCCCACGTTTGTGACCCCGGTCCCATGGCTTGAGATCCCGATCCCAAGCCTGTGATCCCTGATCCCACGTACCATGTCACGACCCTGTTCAATTGGTAGTTGAGTATGTGTTGGAAAGAGTTCTAGCCTTTCTCTAGATATGATATTACCTAAAAACAAGTTCGTAATAAGCGCGCACTGACTCTGAAACATTATGCGCAGCTAAACCAAGTCTGTGTATCGCAGACTGAAAATCTGTTGTGGTCGGTCACAGCTAGCTTATTTTGCTCGGTGCTGACCAAGAGTAACACAGGGTGTGGGTACGATATTGATGTTTGAAATGACATCCTCGTTTGATCGGTGCGTAAGATCTCCTGCCAAAATTTTGCGCATAGAAAAGCCTCTCAATATTTTTGTCTAGTCTGATTGAAGGCAAACTAGCATAATAAAAATTTGGCGCATACTGAATTTCATGCGACTTGTTGCATCTAAAATCAGCGTGTTGTCCTGCGTTGAAATGAAAACTGAGCCATGTTTACAAAGTTTGACATCTTATCAGCATTAGGTAGGTTTTCCTAAAGTCTCTGTTCATAGTTCCATAGATGAATGGGTTGATAGCCGTTGACAACGCTGCACAAAATGTCAAAACAAGCAAAGCAATATTAGACAGTTGCGTATGTGGTAAAATCTGTTGAAGAGCAAGGCATATTAAAGCAGGAATCCAACAAGCACAATACCCTAGAAAAACTGCCAACACTGTCTTTGTTACTTTGGCCTCTGAATTTGATCTACTGATCACATTACTCAATTTTTGTTTAGCCTGAAGTGAGACTGGGTTTGTGGAGCCACATGGCTGAGTATCGTCGTGATTTGACGTCGATGCAATGCCGGTCATGTGACTGGTTAGGTGTTGCTCATCACATGGCTGTGTTTTAGACGCAGTTACAACAGCATTTACAAGTTCACAAGACTGGTTATTCGTTTCTTGCTTGCCGGTTGTGTTTAATCTTCTTTGGAGTGCTGGATGTAGCTCTTTCTCAGCCTCCTTGGAACGCTGCTCGCTGCACTCTTTTGTTTGCTCATTTATAATAACAGTGCAAGTAGGTTTGAGACACTTTTCACTGGTAGCTTGTGTATCGGAGTTTGGGTCTCCTTGTGATACTGACGCTTGTTGAAGACTTGAGTACTGAGTCGTGTGTTGTCTTTCTTTTCTATAAACTCCATTCGAGTCTTGAATGGATTTCTGTACATTTGAGTTGTGTCTGATGTTTACTGGTTTGGATTGTAATCGCACACCTACGCTGTTATTGTGTCGTTTTACAGTATAATAAATCAATGTATAACACACTAGAATAGTGATGAACGGTATTCCAAAAAATAATACTATCACAGAGACTTCCACATAAGTTCGCACGTATTTCGAGTAGATTAGAAGCATACATAAAGAAAATTGCCAGACAAATTCAATCCCTGCATAATCAGAGACCAGAGGGCTGATCAATAATAACAAAATAATGATAGACACTGCAGTAACAATGCTCCAAATTACTTTGAATGAAAAGTACTTGCGGTAGAAGTTAGGATGTGCAACACATAGATACCTATTAATGGCGGCAAAAGCAAGGGTAAACAGTGACACACCTGTCGTGCTGTAAAACAATAATCCTTGGATGACACACTCTGGTCCTTTGATATCTTTGGATATCCACACAGCTCGGCCTGTAGCAGGGTCAGATAAGGCGAAGGAGGCAATTACTGACGGGAAAACAAACAGAGCAGAAATCAAATCCGACATTGCAAGAGTAAGAATCAAGACGTTGGTCTTAGTTCGAAGTCGACGATTCTTGTAAACACTGCAGCAAACCAGTGTATTTCCTACTAAAGCACAAATGTCGATAAGAACCATGACAGTGATTTTAAAGGCTTTTGTGTTGGCGAACGATCTCGTCGTGGACGAAAAGTAGTTGGTGTTATTAGTGCTGTTGTTCATTTTGTAATATTCGTGAGAACGTGAGCAAGCGGACGAGTTGGATCCTGTGATGGAAGCACAAGTACATAAAGATGGAGATGGATGGAGAAAGCTTATCAACTGACAGGCCTACCAAGAGTTGGGTGAGAAGTGAGAAATGAGAAGCAGATGAGTTGAAAAAGATGCTCCCAGAACTTCAACTCGAAGTTGAATCGAATGGCAATCAATCGACCCTGCAAGTGATAATCAATAAATTTTTTGTAGAATAACATCTGCTACGAAGAATTCGTGATCATCTGTCTTCCTCTATCTAAATGATAATGAAGTAATTACGATTCACTTCCTCAGTTCAATGCAAATTTTTAGGTACAACTAGAGGTACAAATAGTAATTAGAGATAAATACTAATCTACAGTTGTGTTGGGTGGAGCAAAAGGTTAGTCCCTGTAGTATTTTTTCTACCGATATCTTCATAAACTTATAAAGTTTTAATCTAGCATTTTGTCATAATAACTCATGATGACCATATGTGATCACGTTTTATGATACCAATCTCCATACCAATAACCAAATTGTATATTTTTCATAACATGCCAATCGTAGCTGGCATGAATCCACGGGGGTGGAACTAATGAACAAATGGTGAGCATGCGCACGGGCCATTGTATCAGCCGATGTTAAATAATCTCTCAAGTTTGGGGAGTAATTTGACGAAAAATTGACTTCTGTTATTACGGATATTGCACCGCACAGAGTTCTATTCGTTGCTCTTGAAAAACTGACCCTCGTATATGCAAGTGACACTTTCAATGTAAACTAGTACATAAATGGACTGATGTTGACTGCGTCAATACTACGGCAAAGAGAAGGAAATTTAAAATAATACCACTAAAAACTGAATGTCGGTTGAAAACTCATTTCAGTTTGTTCTTCTTTTGAGTAATTCAACATAGCACAGTATGAACTAGTGCATATTGCTTGATAAACTTTTAAGAAACACTATTTGTGTGCCGTAAACCGACAAGCAACAGACGTCCGGAGCTTGCGTAACGGAGAACAGCGAAAAAGTAATTTAAAGCAGTAGTTGCTCCTTAACTAGCACGTTATTAAAGTGATAGTAAGTGCCGATTCATTATTAAATGGTAGTCACGCACTCTTGCGTCAAAGTTGTTAGACAGGATTAACTATATGCGGTAATCAAGGTGTACAAAGCGTTATTATTGGTTCAAACTTTATGGTTAAAGTTGTTTATCTGGTAACGATAAGTTTTTAAATGAAGAATCATACCACAAGTACCATCATATTTTCCTTTGTCGGATTAGTCCTATTTGTATTTTCCCTGAAATTGAGTTGTCAGGAATAAAAGGATCAACACTGACAAAATGTTACGGCAAGGATAACACGAAATGCTACTGCAGCTTTCGAAATTCTGAAATTTCAAACGCCAACCGCCCGTCAATTGACGTTTTTCTGCGAACATTGCCGAACAGTTTTCGGAACTCCGCCCACAAAAAAGACGTGTGGCTGTCTGGTTGGGCTTCTGTATGTTCGGGGTATATTCCTTTTCGTTCGGCAATTTTCAGATTTTTAGTCGACAGAAGCAAAAACGCCAATTGGCGGTTTGCGTTTGAGCTGTAACGATCATATCTTATTAGAAATAACTGTTTTTGACATCCGAAGCGCTCACAGGCCGGGGCCCTAGTGAATAAAGTCGTTAGTTAGATTTCCCGCCAATTGTGACGAAGTGCGACCGAGTAATACTTCCCGCCACAGTCGAATTAACCACAGAGACAAAAAGGATTCATGCAATAACCTTAATTGTACTAAACTATATACTTTCCCGATAAATAATAGCCTGCATCACATTGGAATTTAAACCTTGACTAGTGTTTAGACCGGATTTGACTCAGGCTAGATTAAACGACAAGTGCGCCCAAGAAGCAATTCCGCTTTGGCATTTTCGACCAAACTTCTGAGTTGGCTGCTGCATGTTGTATTTTTATTCATTGATGAAATACGTAGCTTTAGGAAAAACGGCACCTCACGGCACGACACCCCGGGGCAGGATTTTATAGACAACACGACACTTACGCGGGTACGGCACTGTTGGGTCATCCACTGCTGTTAGAACGAAGCTCGCGATTTGTTAAAACGACAAAAACAAAGAATTGGGGGATTACTCTGAACATTCTTTTTGTTCTACTTGTCGCCTGTGGCATTGTTTCCTTCCGACTGTAGTGTATTAATGGCACTGTTTCACACTCATACAAAAAGCTCCGTAATGTTTGTAGTTCTTTTCCCTTCTGTCCGTGGTCTGGTACTGAGCAGATAGTTTTAATGAATGCAATTAAACAAATCTGAGTCCAAAAATAGCTCTTAATCAGTAGACTGCTTTTACCGACGATTTTTCAAAATCTAACACATGGACACACACACACACTTCTGTTCAAGAAATCAACAGTTTTATTTCTAGTTCCATTATTGTAACCAACATAACGTATAGTAGCTAAGGGCCCGATTACATGACGATTTTCAGCCCGCATTTCAGCCCGGTCAGGCGGGCTGAAACTTCAGCCCGGTCTCCTCAACAAATGTATATAAAATTAAGTTTTCGATTACATGAAGAAATTTTGATCCAGGGCTGAATTTCAGCCCTTGAGGAAATTTCCAGCCCGGGTCAAGCTAACCGGTCTGGAAGGTTCAGCCCGGCGAAACGGGCTGAAAATTCTCATGTAATCGCGACTGAACATTTCAGCCCGTGCTGAAAACCTAAGCCACGCTGTATTGTGGCAGCGGGCTGGTTTTGTCATGTAATAACGAAAATATTTCAGCCCGGGCTGAAAATCGTCATGTAATCGGTACCTAAGAAGCGGTTTCCAATCAATATCTCTAGTGAAGTCTAGCCCCTGTCTAGCCGATATTATTGTTCCATTGTTAGTCACTCATCACAAAACATCTGCCGGCAAAACAGACAATAAGGGCCCGAATTTAAATTTCCCGCCAAAAAAAAAGTTCCGCTTCGGCTCCAGGTTTTGACGAGACGGCTGGGTTCTAGCTGTTTTCTTCACACTAAAGTACTTTTTATTTCGTATGTATGCGGTGAATACGCCACGGTTGTGACGGGAATTTTGAATGTTTTTATGGCTTTTATGAAACAGTGCAGCACCGACCCGATCGCGGCACGGCGTGGTCTGTACTTTTTATCTGATTCTGTTTTGTTTTTGTCTCAGTCTTCTGTGTATTGCACCGATGACATACTTTATTCCGATCGACACAGGCTTGCTCTCCGTTGCGTTCAGTACACTTACGAAAACTGTTCTAATGTTAGTACGTAGTTATTATGTCCTGTTTCCTCTCCGGACTGGTACTGATCAGGTAGTTAGTTGTGAATGCAATTCTTTCAGTAACTACATAGGAGTAGACATTTTTGAAAAATAAAAATCAGCCAAAAATTAACAACTTTTTACAGTATCGACGTTTCAGGAGAAACAACGTGCTAAAACAACAACAAAAGCAACAACAACATCAACAATTTTATTGTTTTTGTCTAATAAATTACTTACAGTAAATTTGTTAACCACGTATATAGCTTAGAGCTATTGGCCAGGCATATTTACGATTTGAAGTTAGGCTTCTATTATAAGAATTATGGTGTATTTGCATCGTTTATATATGATCAAAGAACTTAATTGCTATCTCCCGCGCTTTTGAAGTTGGTGTTCAAAATATACGGGTTGTTTTGTTCAAGGGACAGCCGAAAAGTGAGGACCTCACACTTGTGAACTGATTCATCGCAGCGACACCACGAAGTCACCATGGATGGTCACGGTGTATTCTTGGAAGATTTTGGACAATCGATGTTGTGTTGATGAATTTTTTGGAATGTTTTAGCACAACATGGAATCCATTCAATCTCTGTTAGTGAAGTCTAGCCGATACCGTATTGTTCCTCATTATCACAAAACCGCTTGTAATAATGCTGATCCGCCGACAAAACAGACAATAAGCGACCGCGTTTAAATTTCCCGCCACACCTCTTCAAGCCATTTACGTGCGCGCGGCATCGCGACTTTGGCGGTACTTTTAGTGTTTGGAATGATCTTCTATAAATACCGAGTCTTGCACATCACTGCCATCAGTTGACACATGTACCACAACTAGTAACATTCAACAACATGGCTGGTTATTTTCTACAAAACAAAATGTCTTTCTTGATCGATGATCTTCTACGAGATACGCATGACCAAACCAAGATGTCCGCTGATACACCTGCAGAGGTTACCACAGGCTTCCCAAAATACTGCTTTCCTCCTGTTATCACTTCCGTCAGTTGTTGTGAAAATGAAAGAGGTAGGTTTAAACTCTGTGTGAAATGGTCCAAAGACTGATAATGGTATTGAATGATTTTGAGCTAACGACCAGTTGTTTTCTCTTTAGATGCTCGTCCGTGTAGTCCTGAATATCATGGTGATGTTAGTAGTCCATCAGATAGTGATGCAGAATCATCTAGAGGTACGTACTCTTTAGAACATTTGATGACATTGGTTTGAACCCTTCGCTAAAGGTAAAGCACAAATCAGTTTTAGCGTCAGTAGCTCCTTCCCCTCTCATTCCACCTCATATTCAATTTTCATGATTTCATTCTTATTCATTTCAGATTCATCAGACTCTCCTGATCGACACCATCCACCAGCATTGACCCGACCCATCAAGACCCGACCATTCTTCTCAGCTGATCAAGTCCAAACGCTCAAGTCAGTCTTTGCCTACAAGCAGTACCTTGGAAAAGAAGAGCGCCAGCAACTAGCCGCTGACCTGAACATGACCGACGAACAAGTGAAAACCTGGTTTCAGAACAAGAGAACAAAGCTGAAGAAAAAAATGTCCCGCGTCGATGAACATCACGCCCAGCTGCTGTACCTGAACGAACTTGCCAGCGGTTTCCCAAGTCATCAGCAGAGACCTCACTCCCCACCTGGTTACCATAGTTACGCTAGTGGATTCCCAGTCCTTCGCAGAATAAATAGTACTACATTATCATATTTGTAAATTTGTATAGAGCAATAAAAATGGAACAGTCAATAGTCCAGATACTAGTATTATATATTGATGTAAAACAGTCAAATGTCAGTTTTTAATTTGTGAATAAACCATGTATGAGTGTTAACAACGACGTCTTCAGCTATCTTACTTATAAAGTGGTTTTCATATGAGTGGGAACACT
Source organism: Telmatactis stephensoni (assembly GCA_029948255.1). Classification (NCBI taxonomy): domain Eukaryota; kingdom Metazoa; phylum Cnidaria; class Anthozoa; order Actiniaria; family Isophelliidae; genus Telmatactis; species Telmatactis stephensoni. Next base: position 501,787 of record JALIZF010001786.1, read on the forward strand.
GTACGGTTACGATACGATACGGTTACAGCAGGAATTTCGAATGTTTTTATAGAAACTATGATACTGGTACAGTTACGATACGGTACGGTAAGTTTCCCACTCATACGAAAACGACTCTAGTACTTCTGCGTTTTGTTCGATTATTTTATGGTCCCGTTCACTTACCCAGTAAAGTTTCGAGTGTTTCTTGAATCGCATCGTTATTTTCAATTTCTATGATTTTACGTGTGCTCGCGCAGTCCCTTAATTATTCCTATAAATAAACGTCCCCCCGAAAGCGTAAACTTATCGGGTCTTTCGAGAAACGGTCCCCTACAGCATGACCTGTTTTCACGAGTTTACAGAAACTGGTCAGATTTTCAGATTTTCACAAATCAATTTCTTAGACTACTCAAGACATACACGAGAAGTGATATATCTCAATAACAACTGGACTTGCTTTACTACACATCCATTTTTAATTAGTAAATTGTAGCATCACCATCGGAAATAGTCTCCTTCGCAGCCGTTATTAGGGTCGGGTTCCCTGTTGGGAATGACCACAGGGAACCCGACCATAATAACGGCTGCGAAGGAGACTACATCGGAAACCGGTGGACTTTTTTCCTGGATCTCATTTTCAATTTTCGCGATTTCATTCTTATTCATTCAGGGTTCCCAATGACCTTGAAAAGTGTCAAAATGTTGCAAAAGTCAGTGAAAAGTCAGAGATTTATTGTAAAGGTCAAACCTTAACCGCCTAATTTTGTAGATGATATTAATGGAATAGAAATTTGTTCTAAATTTGTGTTTAGTAAAATCAGCGGAAAAATGAGATTCAGCGTCAGTGAAAAACCAGGGAAAAGTCACGGAATTTTGTTTTACCAAGAAATTGGGAACCCTGTAATATTCATTTCAGATTCATCAGACTCTCGGCCCCATACATCAACAGTGACCCGAACCATCAAGACCCGACCATCCTTCTCAGCTGATCAAGTCCAAACGCTCATTCAAGTCAGTCTTTGCCTACAAGCAGTACCTTGGCCCGGGGGGGGGGACTCCTATATATAAGAAGACGGGGATGCTCGTCGGAAATTTTAAAAATGACCCCTAAAAGGTACAAAAGTCATATCCGGGTGGGCGTGGCAAATACATGTTTTTACCCCTAAAAGGTACCAACTCAAAAACACTAAATTTAACATTTTGCATATTTTAGTCAATCAAGCGATCACTTGTGTCTATTTATATACGAACAATTTGATAGTCGTGCAATCCGATCTTTGTTTCCAGTATTTAATCGTTGATGGAGGAAAAAATCACCCTAAAAGGTACCAGCTAGGTCTCTAGTAGTCCACTAAAGTCTGGGACACCCTAAAAGGTACCAGATGGCAGATTTTGACCCCTAAAAGGTACGACGAGCATCCCCGTCCATTTCCGATCGGAGTCCCCCCCCCCCCCCCCCCCGGGTACCTTGGTAAAGAAGAGCGCCAGCAACTATGACCGATGAACAATGAACCGATGACCGATGAACAAGTGAAAACCTGGTTCAAAACTGAAGAAAAAAAATGTTCCGTGTCGATGACCATCCAAAGCAAACTGGTGTACCTGAACGAAATCCAACAACTTGTCACTATCCGCCTGGTTACCATAGTTACGAAAATGGTTTCCCAGTCCTTCGCACATGAAACATTTGGCTGCAGTTTATCATACTTGTAAAACAATCAAATAGTGTATTAGTTTGAAAAAATAGTGTTTGTTATGATGTAAATAAAATATATTATTTGTGTGCTATTGTAGTTACTAGTTGACGTTATTTTCTGGAAGTTTCGTTTCTGGCAATACTGAGCAAACAAAGTAAATGTATGAATTAGAAAAATGAATGAAATATGATTGATGAATCTGGATGGGTGAGAAGGTCATAATAAATAGATGAATATCATGAACGAATAAACGCGCGAACGAAGAAAAAAGTCTAAATAAAGATAAATCTAGTCGTTGCCATGGCAATCTTTATGTCCAGCGGTTGGTGATCGAAGGCTCCAAAATTCTACATTAGCAAAGGTGCGCGCGCGCGCGAGGAAGGAAAGGACCAGATTGCCAGAGCTTTTCGTCTTTATTCTTGCCGAGGATGGACTTGTACACCGCTCTGATAATACCAGGTGTTCTCACAGTCTTTGTGGTAGTTCTAAGTTGGATTTACACAAGGAACGCTAGCAGAATGGTGAGCGGTTCTGTCATAGCGGAGATTAACGCGAAAAACGTTAAAAAGTCCAAACGAAACGAAGAAAAACCCACCGAAGTAAGTTCTAAACCACTTTTAGTACACAACATAAGCTTTTTCATTATGATACTTATTTATGATAGTGTTCTTCCCAGTACTGTCACGAATTTCGATAGTTCATAAAAGCATTTTGACAGGAGACCGTGAGGCGTGTTTGAAAACTACCGAATATTTGCTCATCTGCTTTGACAGTCGCATTGCCAGACGTGACTCGTTGTGATAACTCATACTGTTACAGCAGCTGGTCTACAAGGTCTTGTCACTGCTCTGTTCTCAAGTATGAAATTTGATAATAAAAGGATAGTAGTTCGTTCTTTCTATTTCATTGTTCAACCAAAGTTTACTTTTTTATGACGAATTTTCCATATATAAGTCTTAAGTTAATGGATCATTTTGTCTTACCAACATATTTTTTTGCTGTTGTGTCTAAGTTATTGGAAAAGGAATATGTTTTGGTTTGTTTTCTTGTTTATCTATGGCTAGAGCTTTTCCTGAGTTTGAAAGAAGTAAACAAACAGATCTTATTATAGTTGCATTATGTTATCAGATGTTATTGAAGAAAATGAATAAATGAACAATTGGATGGGATTTTCCCAAAGATAATTAAATTGGATGAATGGTATAGAATTCCTTTAAAATCTTAGATATTTGTTTTGATAACATGATAAGTTATTTTAGAAAGTAAATAATTTGCATACTTCCCTCTCTGAGTCAACTGCAGAAATATAGGCATTTGCATGATGGCGTCATTTGACTACAACTACCAGAATGCTTTACGAATTTTCTTTCTTATTCAGATTTTTATTCCCTCTTGAGAATTAAGAGCAAAACAATAAATTATTGATACTGATTATCTCTCAAAAGAAAGTGAGTGAGGCATTCTGGTATTTGTAGTATATGACACAATCATGCAAGTCGCCTATTCTCACTTAACATTTTTACCAGGAAATTCAAATAAAGTGGCTAATAGACCAGTTCAAAATGTTCATTGTGAAATGCATCTGTATAGATATATTCAGCCAGTCTGTCATCATTGATGAGTAGAAGTTTATTAGTGATATAAATGCTTGTTATTTTTATTTGGTGTCACATAAAAATTACACAAATTTCTATTTATTTGTAATATTATTAGAAAAAATATAACAATTTCTAAACTTTTCTTTAAATAAAAATAATTGGTCTCTACCTGACATTGATGTCACCAGAAAGAATAAGACACTGATTTGCATAACATTTTGTGAATGGGTTTATAGACAGCTGGTTGACAAGCAAAGTCCTAAATCAAAGGTGGGAATACTTTGACTACCTTTGTCTTTACAAATGACAGATTTCCAATGATTGCCAGCCCTCCACTGAGAATCCTGTAATTTAAAATCACAATCTTTTGTTTCTATTCCTGACTCTCTGAAAGATGCTAAGATGGGCAGTATTGAAATCTCAATGCTGGTAAAGTGTGTCTTGAAATATTGATTTTCAGGGTCTAAGGTCAAAGTTCAGATATCAAACTTTTGCTGCATGATTCTAATAACTTCAAAGAAGACTGCCTAATTATATCCATTGTTTTCAGTGCATTCAACACAGCAAAAGTTTGATGTTTGAACTGGGCCTAAGAGTCTAAAAATATTGAACAAAACTGGTTAACATATGGAAGTCTTGGCTATTTACCCGGAGTAATTAATCGATGAAAACCGATGATCGATTAGCTAATCGATAAATCGATATTAATCGATAAAATTAGCTAATTAATATCGATTAATATCGGTAATCGATGATTAATCGATAGTCACACGGTGAAATATCTTAATTAGTATCAATTAACATCGATTATATCGATTTTCATCGATTATCATCGATTACTGTTTACTTTCACAGGAAATCGTCGATAAAAGGTCACAAATTTGCTGGACATCGATTAATCATCGATTTCCAATATTAATCGATTAATTATCATCGATTAATATCGATTTTCATCGATTATCGGTTTTATCGATTAATTACTCCGGGCTATTTATTAAGATACCAGAACTGTTTCTCAAGCTCTCTTTTTAAAGTCTTGCAGTCTTGGTAAATCTCAGAATTTTATATACATAGCTATAGAAGGAATATCCCCTATTTGCTTATTATAAAGTGGCTGTGTCTGATGACAATCAGGCACTGTTCAAGAGTTATTGAATGCACAATCTTTGATTCCAGAAAATAATCCATACCTGTTAATATATAAAGGGAAGTTCCCTTCACCTACCTTCAGGAACTTCCAATTTTCTTCCATACAAACTCTAACTTTTACATACATGTACTTTGTTGTTTCTCTGCTCCTGCCAAGGTGAGGTATGGATATTTTCTGGGACTACACATTAAAATATCATGACAGAAGTATGCAAATATAATCAAACAGGTGTTCTTTTGTTATCATGATAACTTAATCTCTACCGTGCCACTAGGGTTTTTTCTCCAGGTTCTCCTGTTTTTCCTCCCTCAGCAAAAATCAACATGTGAGTTGTGTGTAAAAGATTTAATGTAGAAGTAGTGAGTGTGAGTGCCAGCAGATGAAAAACCACTATGTGGATATGCTGATGTGAAAATATTATTTATTATTTATTTATTTATTATTATGGTATATGAATATTTTCTTTAGTTGTCCAAAGATCAAGGCAGTAGCAAGACTGATGAAAATCTAAGAGCTGAGCTAGAACCCTACCTATTAAACCCAAATGATATACAGGATGTCCCAGGCCAAATACCTCTGGATAACAGACTCATTGAACAGGAAATGAAAGAAAAGGGACTGGAAAACATACAGACATACTATAAGACAGCCCGACTACAGATTAAAGAAATGGAGGGAATGTTGACAAAACAAGAGAAAGAACAAGAACGACTGTGAGTTAATAAATTTGACCTTGACCTTGACCTTGAGATATAAATATATGAATATTAAACTTAGAAAATTATTAGATAATATTTTAGAAATTTAATATAATTTACAACATACATCCATGAATCACAACCCACATTTTGTTTTTTTTTTCTTAGTTTTCTTGCTTAATATTTTTACAATCTGTCACTCACCTTTGGGGATGGATCTTATTCAAGTCAACCAATGATTTGAATGAATTTGCATAAGCTCTGCCCCTCAAGCATGATTGATGGATCAGAAAAAATAATCTGACTGAAGGTGAAAAAATTAGGTTGCAATGGCAATGTTTTTCACTGAAAGTTTTCCTTTTTGTATTTTTTTCTGTTGGGTGCCTTGAGAAAAATCCATGCTTTGCTATGCTATCCTGTGTTTCTCAATGTTTTGTTGATCAAAATTTTTGTCATATATGATAAATATGATATTTTTGTCCTATCAAAATCTTGAAACACAGGGCTTTCAAAATTATTTGAACTAGACGGTGAAATTAATGAAGTAGGGGGCTATGTCCATTAAAGGTCAAGTAAAAGATTAATTATATATTTTTTATAGTAGCCAGTGGTTACATGCGAAGCAACTGCCAGAACTCCGGCGGCCGCTGGCTTATTTTGAAAGCCCTGGAAACATGGAATGTCACAGCATCATGCATGCTTTGTCACAGTCATATAAAATCTGCTGTTTAAATAAAAACCACCTGTTTATTATATATTGAATTGAAACCATTGAATTTACCCAGTCATTTATTATTTTTACCAGTGCACAAAGAAAACAACTAGAAGAGATTTATAAACTTATGGCCAAGGAAAAGGAAAAGTTTGGTGTTGACTCCATGGATCAAATAGAAGATCAAATGAAACTATATAACATAAATCAGTAAGCACAGATATTATGTTGGCTCAAAACTTACTTCGCGGTCAGCCAGAAAGTTTGTTGTGAGTACTAAGTACTTCATCAAAAGAATAGTTAAGGTTAAGTTAGAACATATGCACAAATATTATAAAGCCAAGCTCTGACTGTACTATTAGATATGTGGGTTTCTTCTAACAAAGGGGCAGTGGATGGTCTATATCATGGCCAGTACAATAATTGTACCATGTACTGTATTGTATTGTAGTACATGGTACAATTTTTATATTCTGGGGTTCTTACCATTTACACAAATCCATCCGGTTGGAAATTTATTTGCTAAATTGTTAAAAAGAGTGGGAAGCATGACTTTTCATAAATCATACAAGTGTATACCAGAAGAACCAAAAAGAGTGGGAAAAGTGGGATTACCTCAATTGGAAGACTGAGTTTTTCAGAACTTTCCAATTGGAATGACACATACCATTTGTTTTTCCTACTGGAATTTCAATTTTTTCCGTGTAAATGGTAAGCACCTCAGTTAATATTTCTTCAGAATTTGAAATGCATTCCATAATGCACTTTTTGGGTCCCAAAATTGACAGATAAACATGTACCATTCACTGCTCTTTGCCTGCAATACTTCAGCCTGCAAGTGTGAATCTCTGCTTGCAGGGCAACATTATACTATGGTACCTAAATGTAGAAGATGTAATATTTCAAAGTAACTAAAATGTAAGAAAGAATCTCCAGCAGCTAATATTACAGCATCCTGGCAAATATTCATTCATCACATTTTAATGTGTTGGGTCAGAGAACAAGGTAATGATAACTTTGAATGAGTGTTTGTCTGTGCTTGCCAAATAAAATCAGATGCTTGTGTCAGTGGTATTTTATTATTACTGCATACTATTTTGATACATACATAGCTATTTGCACATCAAACCGCATTGACCCTTTTCAATTCATCAAAACTAGAGGCTGAGACCGAAATGGCTCCTGGGTACACTAGTAATATTAATTGGATTTTCATGTGTTTTATCTATGAATGTGCTGAATAAGTGCATCTGGAATACAATAATTTGTATGTCTCAGTCGCTATTTGAAATGTCCATGTCCACACACTTCTTTAAAATCATCTAATCAAAATACCCCAATGTTCATTTCGGTCTCAGCTTCTGTGTTTTGAAAGTGTCAATGTTTGTGCAATTAGCTATATTCATTTTGTAGCCTATGGATTTCTTAAAGCTTTCACTGTAATTAGTTGTAAATATTGTGTAGGATATTAACCATCCTCACTCCTCCCCTTTGGTTTCATGTCTTTTGCACAGTGACCTATATTTGTGCCATTAGATAATCTTAAAATTTAAGATTTAATTCTTCTTATGCTGTTTTGACTAGTATATGTCACATAGTGCACAGCAGCAAGTGAGACTGCCATAGTCTTTCAAAAGAGGTTAAAAGGAGTTTTGAATGTTGAGGCATATAGATACAGGTCTCTAATGCAGATTATAAAAAACACAAAGAAAAGATTTACTGTGAAAGGCTCTAAAGGAACTACTGTAAGTAACTTACAGTTATTCTTCTTCAGTCTGTACTAATCTTCATAATCTGAAAGACAATATTTTCTGTAGCCAGTGCTTGCAAACTTTCAAACTTCTTCCTCAATACTGTAAACAGGGCTATAATAATTATTATGTTCAAGACTCTTAAGGTGCATTTACAAGGTTGATTTCTTCTGGGGCTGTGTTTGTCACTAGATAAATTTAAGCATGGGATGAAAATATATTCATGTTGTCCTGGGTACAAAAATTATTTCTTCGTTTTTGCTTTCCATGTAAACATTTACCTGAAAAAATTAAAATAAAAACTTATCCTGTGACAATCAGCTTGGGGCAAAATTGCCCATGTAAATACACCCTTAGAGCACAAACGACAAAAGACAAGATATTTAGTGTTCTTGTACTGGATGACACAGAAAACTGTCATCCTTTCACTTCACACTCTTCTTGGTCTCCAACAGGAGCAAGAGAAGGGACAGCTGTTTTAGTCTCAGGAACTGCGTGAGTTGGTTACCACTGCTTGTAGGGTGTAGAAGTAGTGGTTTATTAAAGTGTGTTGAGGTTGTTACTCTATAAGCGTTTCAATTTAAAATGCTGAAATAATAAGAACAAAATTATGTATTTTATAAATATATTTTATACCTTGTTTGCTTTACACCTTTTAAGTCAACTTCTTAGTCTATTTTATTTTAAGAAACAAGAAAATGCAATTTTTGAGCTTAATATAGTTATTTCCTTTAACGTTGTTGACTACAGTCATTTCAGAAATAATTATTCAGTTCTGATATAAAAACGATTATATATTATAAGAGTATTTATTGGTTAAAGCCATAGTCTATTAGAATATTTATTAATGTTAAGAATATAATTGTTGACAAGTTTGTTTATTGTTACATTTACAATAAAGATCTTTCTAGATATGTTTGTTTCATAGTTGAATAGTAGCATTTCTTGCTTTAGTATCACTCATATTTCCAGAATAGACTGCTTGGGTGATTATTTCATTCCATTTCAAGGATGGTTGATTATTTGAGGGGGCGGAATATTCGAGGCAATGCGCTTTTGATAATAGCTACAGTCCAGCAGCCTTGCTCATTCACAAACATAGGCACCACCTGTTACTACGAAAGAAATTGGTTTCTAAAAAGTGGAAGAGGGAAAATGCCATTTACTGGATATTCTTTCAAAAAGGACGATCAAAGCGGAGTTAATAACTCTGATCAAAGGAAGGTGCGGAGGGGGTGGGCAATTGTCAAGGTTTGTGCGATGATTCGAGAAAACGCGGTTCATGTGGTTGGCCATGCACAAAGGCTAAATTCCTGAAGGCTGACCTTTCACTTGTGCACGTTTTAGATGGTAACGCTATGTTCCTGAAATGTTATTCATGTCAAGTTGCATAACTCGTTTTAGTTCCTGTTGCATGAAGAGGCGTGCAATTTCTCTTGTGACTAGACGCACTTTGTGCGTTCACTCGTGTCCAGGTAATTTCTCTTGTAAAAAAGAACTGCCAAAAAGTAACCATGTGCTGCCCCTTTTCTGCTGTTGTACGAATCGCTAAAAAAAAATTAATTTTCAATTTTTGTACACGTGTAAATAATTTCGCGTGGACAGACAGTACATACATGTACATATGAAGTAGCAACTTTACAGTAGTTTTTATAGAGACTGAAGTTACTCAAAAATTGTAAATCGTCTAGATACTTCTATTCTTCACTACATCAGTAGGACTATTGTGAGCAAAATGAAATGGGCTTTCTGTCAGTAAATGATTAGAGGAGTTTCGAAAAAAAAATCCAAATGATCCATGGAAAAATCATGTATGATAACGGCCACGCCCCATTCAAGGGGCACTTGATCGAGTCGTATATATCAAAAACTGATCGAAGAAGATTCAAACTGATGCTTTTATACCACAAGAGAAAAGAGAGAACGAGTCAAGCGTAAGGTAGAGAAAATCATTACATTGAAAAATTATGATGACTCCTCGACAACAAACTGATGACGTCACACGCATGCGTCACATGGTAGGTAGTGGCTATATTGCAGCTCCAACTGCAACAGTCGGTAGTTTTGATTTTTATGTCACTGTATAAACTTGCCAAATCGTCCAGTTGAATGCTATTAGCTCAGTGATATTGCCTGCAAACTATGGGTCAAACATTTTAGCATTTTTGTGTGGAAATGAGTTTTACGGCACGAGCTGTAAGCTTGGGAGAGCTGAATGGAGGCCAAGGAGCGACGGAGGTCTCATCAGACCTCGAACGATGCAAGAGTTCGCGAAGTTTGGAAAAGAAAAAAAGCTTTCGATTTCGTGCCAAGAATCGGGATGACAGTAGGAAGCTGACGAGGACATCGTCTATGAAGTCTCTGTCACATTTGTTCCAGAAAATTGTCGTAAAAGTCTCATCGGTGCAACTGCCGGCCAAAGATGGAGCGAGTTTCTCGACAATTCCTTCATCGAGCAAAGAAGTTAACGTCGAAGGTTCGTCCTACAAAAAGCGAGACGAGAATGATAATAAGCCATCTTATAAGCCTCCTGAAGTTCTTAGCCTAACTGGTCTAAAGAATCATGGAAATACTTGTTTTATGAATGCAATCATTCAGTGTTTAGCTCATACGGATCTCCTTGCTGAATACTTCGTACTTGGAAACTATAAGCAAGATATGAAAGCTCGTAAAGGACAGAGCAAAAAGTTTGGAACTCACGGTGAAGTTACCGAAAAACTGGCAATTCTACTACAGAACTTGTGGTCTAGCCAGTATAATTCTCAAATTAGTAGCGATTTCAAAGCCATTGTTGGACAACATGGCTTGCAGTATCGCGGTTATGCTCAACATGATGCTCAAGAGTTCTTGCTTTGGTTGTTGGACAAAGTTCACGAAGACTTGAATCGGGCCACCAAGCGGAAATACAAGGCGAATAAAGTAAGTTAAACTCCTTCATCTCTTAGGTTTGCATTTCTTTGTTTATTTTTAATATTGCTAGGGGTATATACTAAGGAATAAACAGTTTGTGGTCTAGTTGTGAAACGTAGTAAGCGTTTCACGCGCCATTACTATTGCACTACAATATGACACATGATACTTGCTAGTAATAGTAGCTTCCATAGAAACAACCTAGTTATCATAATGACTATTGGTTCTAAAATTAGTCATTTGTAGCGATATAAACATGAGAATTTTACGGTGTATTCTATTTGACAGAGAACGAATCGCGAGAAACAGATTCTCCGACAGATCGAGTTTGTCAACACCGCAGCGGTCAATTCATCTTCTCCGGGGTCTACAATTCTACATCGTAAAAAATCTTGATTGCTAATAACTGCATCAAACTTTACTAAACTAGTACAGGATTTTATTGGGAGATTCCCTGAGTAGAACTATTTTAATAAAATCAGAAAATATGACGGGCGAACAAACAAAACAAAACAAAAAACGAGTTGATCGATTATATTTCTCAAAGTTGTTGATTTCTTACTCATGTCAATTTGAGTTCGTCATTTCATACTGTGCTGTCACGCCTCCAAAACTTGTACCGCGAAGAACAACTTTTGATTTTAAAAATATTATTTTAAAATGAAAAAATATTATCATTTTTCCTGGGTTTTACATGTAGTTTAACGATTAGTTAGACGCCACGGTCAAGCGAAGGTGTTCGGTGCAGTATAGGGACACCTGTAACATTCCAGAACGTCATATCACATTGTCCAACGTTCGCTGAAGCGCTTATTGCCTTTTACAAAGTTTAATAAAATAATCCTTCAGTTTTAAAACAAATTAATTCCTTATAAATAGAGTTTTTGTTTTAAAGATTTAGTCAAGTGTAGGAGCTATATTCTTAAAGTCGAGTAATATCGTGATATTGAACAAACATCAATGTAACAGCTGTCAGCAATCCTTCGCTTCAGTAATTGCAAAAGAGAATTTTTAAATCACTGAATATTTAGTGCTTGGATTCAGAAAGATTTTCTTTAAATCTTTCCACCAAAAAGAGTATTTAAAATAAGCTGTTTTCTGATATTATAATTGTTGTTTTTCCTTGGCCGCTGTTTTTTGATACCAATATTCAATAGTTATGTTCCATTTTGTTGCTTATAGTCATGCACACTCAGCCACTTTGTCTGTCATATTATTGAGATATGTACCATTTACCACAGTTAATAAATTTTGTCATGTCATTAAGGTACATGTGTAACAACACAAAATACATACCATTATTATTATTATTATATTTATTTAAGGGTTATACGTGTTGTTTTTTTCAGGACACCATTGGAAGAACAGATGAATGTATTGCAAATGAATCGCTGTCCAACCACTTGCGTTGTAATGACAGTATTGTCCTTGACTTATTCCAAGCACAGTATCGCTCATCTCTTGTTTGTCCAACGTGTAACCAACAGTCCACTACATTTGAACCAGTTCCTATGTCTCTCCCTACCCATTCCACAAAGGGACATGAGGCCATTATATGTTACTGTCGTGTTTGTTGGTTCATCCAGAGCTCCTTTAAGGATTGGAGTCAGTGTTCCAGTCTATAGTAAAATAGCAGATCTCAGTTTGGCTGTATCTGAAATGACTGAAATACCAGTCGACAGACTTATAATCACAGAGATGGGTATTGATGGTTTTCAAGGAAACTTCAAAGACCATCAGTCCATCTCAATTATTCATGAAGGTCATGATATCTATGCATTTGAGGCACCAAAACAGCTTTACCCAAATCCAAACAGTGTGGGTGATTCTTCACTAGTAATAACTGGTGATGATGGAAGTCCCATACAAGATTCTTTGGTAATCCTTGTTTCAAACTGCATAAGACGGGGCCAAATTTGTAAGAGGTAAATATGAAGAATGTTTTTGGTTTGAAAACCTTTGTATGTTTGTAGTAAGCTTAGGGTTGTAATGCAGCTAATTTATACCTTAAATTTATACTTTGTTCACAGATTTGGACCTCCATTCATTTTGCGAGTACTTAGAGATATCAGTTTCGCTACTCTTCAGTCACTGTTACTACATGTTATGTCAAGGATGTTACAAGATACTGCCAGTGAAGTGGTGAGCACTGTTCAACTTACTAATATTATTGACAATAGCAATGCCTACAAATATTACAAATAATATGTATCTATATCTATAAAAAGTTACAGTTATAATGAGGATATCATGGAGAACCTCACTAGAATTTTTACAGGAACCTCTACTGTTTATTGTTATATGTACATTGAAGTTAAGTCAACATTCAAAGTCAACAGTTTTAGTCAAAGCAGACTACCCCTCCACTTGTGTTCTATTTTGTGTTTTGTACTTGTTCATTTTCCTCCCATTTTCCTCTCATTTTGTTTCCCCATTTCCAGTCACTCATGTAATGATTGTAATGATATTGTTTAGCGAAGCAAGGGTAGCTGTGTGGTGAAGACTGCTGGTCTGTCAACTCTGTGGTCCTGGGTTTGATTGGGCATCACATGTGACTTGAGTTTATTAGTTTCTTCTCTCCCTCGCTTCAAGGGCTTTTTCTCTGGGTCCTCCAGTTTTCATCCCTCAGTAAAAATGAACTAGTGAGTTCAGTTGTGTTAGATTGCGTGACAATACATGACGTCATAGGGTCTGGCCGCATGTAAGGCAACTCATGTGACTGGGGCAAGCACTCTGACTAGGAATGTCCTGCCACATTTTCGGACCGTTTTCCCAAAAAATATGATTGTGTTGTAAGGAGTCAAGTCGTATTAAGTATCTATCTCAAAAAAGGAATCAAGTACGAAAACGTGAAATTTTATCTGTAACAAGTTGTATGCATAGTAATATTAGAATGTAGTGGTAGTTATGAGTACAGTGTTCTCCAATTAAGTGCACAAGTGCTAAAAGACTTTGGAAATTTAAATAAACAATTGTTTTTTGTTTGTTTGTTCCATATTCAGGACAAGCAAGCAGAGTCCATTGTTCAACCTTCATGTTGTTGATGGCATCCCAGACAAACCATACTTATCATCCAAAACTGTTGACCATCCACTCTACCAAGCAACTGTTGAAAGGTGGGAAACATTGTATGTTTCTACAGTACTGTATGCATCAGTGTGTATACTTTGTCTGGTTATAGACCCTTATCATGCTAGTGTGATATTATAAAATATCTTATTTATCAGAAAAACAAATTCACTATCAAGTTCACCACATCGATATTAGTAAAATTGCAGAGCTAGTTTGGTAAAGATTGCCCTTAAACTGACGAAGTTATGAATTTTTGAAGCTAAATATTTTTGTGGAATTTTTGTAAAAACTGTATGTGTTTAGCATGATAATGAGGCTTGCCGTGCATGTGATGCCCATCCACCGTACATTTCTTTGTAAAAATGATAAGTTTCAAAAATTAATAGTCTTTGACAGTTTAAAAGCAATCTCCCTGAAACTTTGCAATTTTACTAACCTCGATGTGACGAATTTGATAGTGAGTTTTCCCCCCTGATAAATCAAATAATCTGTAATGTCAGTTGCATGATATGGGTCTCACTCTTATAAAATGTAGTGAAGGGTGCCCATAAAAATGACCTAAGTGACTTTTGTAACTTTGTAGGTCTAAATATTTTACCATAGGAAAGTCAAATAGTGTCATTTTGTTTGGATCATTTGAGACATTTTGAAAAAAAAAATTTGAAGAAGTCATATAAGCCATTTTTATGGGCACCCCTTTCATATAATGTTGTTATTCTAGAGCACTGTTGGCTAGTAAAGATTGCAAGGCACCTCAACATGTAAGAATTAATATCGAGTGGGACGAAGAAACAAAAGCAAGGTACAAATACATTGCACACTACACTACACTACACTACACTACACTACACTACACTACACTACACTACACTACACTACACTACACTACACTACACTACACTACACTACACTACACGACTACACTACACTACAATACAATACAATACACTACAATACAATACAATACAATACAATACAATACAATACAATACAATACAATACAATACAATACAATGCAATACAATACAATACCTCTGTCTTTCTTGGAGAGGTACCTACATGTATATGATAGCATGTAATATATTCTATTGTAGAGAATGAGGAATGTACCAATATTGTTATCAATTTAATTTGAATGTTGAATATTTGCATTTGAATAAATTCCCGTGAGGATTCCCATGCAGGATGATATTACTCATGGTTAATTTTTTCATGGTTTCACAATACTGAAAAATGATTTTTAAATATTGTTCTACTAATAATATTTTCATGGATTAGATAACTAAAGCTTTAACACGTCTTTTGCTATACTAGTTGTGTCAAAGCAGACGTTAATGGGTGCCCTGAGGAACATTCAAGCGTACGTGAAATGGAAACAAAGTTTCAAACTGCTCATGGTGTAAGTCTCAATGACTGCTTCTCACTATATACACGCGAGGAACAGGTAAAGATAATTATAATGTTGATTTAAGTCTCTTATTAATAGATTATTAATTTTATGGTATACATTCTTGATATCAAATGATGGCTAGATTGACAGTTTTCTATGATTGTTGGCAGTGTTTGTGAAGTCAAACTCTGCCATGGCATGGTTGGCCAGCATGGTTGGCTGAGCCGTTAGAGTGCTGGCCTTTCACCGCTGTGGTCCGGGTTCGAGTCCCAGCTCGAGCGCCTGGATCATATGTGAATTGAGTTTGTTTGATGTGTTGTTCTCTCCCCTTGGTCCACTGAGGGTTTATCGGTTCTCCGGTTTTTTCCTCCCTCCGTAAAAATCAACATGTGAGCTTGAGAGTTGTATGCTTAAAACAGTCAATGTAGAGGTAGTGTGTGTAAGAGTATAGTGTCCCCCAATTAGTGCGCAAGTGCTAGAAGACTTGGACACTTAAATAAACAGTTATTATTATTTAACATTCTAAAGTTTTCGTTTTTGTTCAGCTTGGTCAAGATGATGCCTGGTTGTGTCCAAAGTGCAAAACACGACAACAAGGAACAAAGAGATTGAGCCTTTGGTCTTTACCTGAAGTTTTGGCTGTTCACCTCAAGCGATTTAGACAGGTTTGTTACCTCATAAAACATCACACAAAATATTGAATTCCCTCCATTGACAAGCTTGTAACTTGTTGATCTTTCAGACACCCACTGGCAGAACAAAACTTAACACCTTTATTGATTTCCCAATCAACAACATGGACATGACATCACATCTTGAGCCACGCTGCAAACCTGAACACCACTCTTTACCTTCCCTAACCTAGAGGAAAGCGAAATAAAAGGAATTCGAACCTCTAGCAATGAGGATAACTTGTATGACCTCTACGCAGTCTGTAATCACATGGGTACAATGTCGGGTGGTCATTATACTGCATATTGTAAAAACCCCACTGACAACCAATGGTATCTTTATGACGACACACGAGTTGAAAAGATGTCACCAGAACAAGTTGTATCCACCTCCGCATACCTGTTATTTTATGTCCGTCATAGTCCTGGTTCATCGTCTGCTTCCGAGTCTTCTGCATCGTCTGACCACTGGACGAGGAAGATTCCTCAGATATTACCTGACTCACTAGCAAATTCTCGTGAAGAACTCAATGATGATGACTGTCCCCCAAGTAGGTAGTGTTTCAGTCTTTTTCATTATTATTTGCATTATTATTTGTAGATATATTTGAACCTTTAGTAAGTGGCCATCCCCAGGACAAGGATTGTTGTTTACTTTCATAAGGTGTCCAGTTATAAGAGGATAAAATAGGATTTTATTAAGAGAAAGTACAGAGGGTTGCTTTCCTCTCCTCCCTGTCTGATTATATTTGGAACAACCATATTCCTCTTTGTTGTAGATATTGATTATATAATATTCATTTCTTTGACTGTTTTTTGGATGGCTTTAACAAGTGCATAATGACCTCAAGAACATGGCTAGTCACAAACATAATTAGATAGGAGGAGAGAAGGGACAGAAAAATGCCAAAGCTGCTGTTTTAACACTTTTTTCATCCTGAACTGGCCATCATACATTAAAACTGTGAGGGCTACATCTGTGTTAATATTGCTCAAAACATGTGCCAAAAATTGTTGATCTAGACCAAGGCTACTGGGAGATATTTACAAAAACGATGTGCTATTTGCTGATCAAAATGTCACCTCTCCCAAAGTACAGGGCATTATATCTTAGGATTGCATTCAACAAATTTTGGTCACAATTGATATCTTTTTTTTTTTAACCCTTAAAGAGCTTGTATACAATTAAATATTGAGCTTATAATTATACCCATTAGTGTCCTAATAATGAGAGACCATTTAGCATTTTTTTCTGACCTGTTGGGAGAAGGAGGAAAAAGGATAATCTCACATCATGTAAACATCTGGCATGTTCCACCATACATATAAAATTCATTTCTCTTTATTTTGGTAGATAAAAAATTGAGTTCATCAGTTGATGCACTAAATGCAGCCAATGACAAAGAAAAACAGAAAAGCATGGAAAATGTGGTATTAAGTGAAACTGCCCTCTAAACAGCGATGATGCTTACACACCTGTATGTACACTATAGCTCAGATATCCATTATAAGGATCTTTTTCCTAGCATGCTTTATGAAAACACTACTCATTTATTTAATTAATATACATGTGTACATTATGATATTCATAAAATTATTACATTCTCAAAAAGTAGGTGTCCATGAAATATGTTATAATATACTTTATAAAGAAATAACGTGTGTCAAACACAAGAAAATAGCTTTAGTTTTGCAGATGTTGTGATTTCTGGTGACATTGAATGTTTCAATATCACTTTATATAAGAATTGTTATGTGTGCTCTGATTGGTCGAGAACCAATTGTGTGATTACAGTATACACATGCATAAATGATGTCACTGAATATTAAGTGTGCTCTGATTGGTTGAAATGTTCCAATGAATGTTATATAAAACAAATATATTCCATTTTTCTGTGGGTCTGTACTCTAATAGATGCACAGACGACATCAAAATGTAGTGAGAACAACAGTCGTACCACTCGACTTCATCTCCCAACACACTTCTTTGTTCTCACCACATTTAGACATCATCCCATCATCCCATCTCCCATGTCACGAGGGTTTTCCCCTGGGACCCCCGGTTTTTCCTCCCTCAGCAAAAATCAACATGCGAGTTGAGTGATGTATGAAAAATATTTAATGTAGAGGTAGTGAGTGTGAGTGCCAGCAGGTCCACATCAGCCAATAATGGTTGCCAGAAATCCAACCTGCTTAAACAACTAAAAGATTTGATTTGATTTGATTTGATTTGATCATCTGTTTATCTATTAGAGTACACACTCAAAATTAGAATCTATGTGCTAGATGGTGAACTAATTATTGCAGTCACTTCATCATAGTTTTTTTTCTCTTTATACATAACAGTTCTTTCAAAATTATTGGAGTGTATAATGTTCTTGGACAACATTTTTGAGAACGTCTGTATCTTGAGTAATATCACTCACAGCTAGTATATAAAGTACACAAAGCAAACCCCTTGGTCTTGCAAATATCTTGCCATTTACAGAAATATAATGCAAAGTTCTAGGATAATGGTTTAAGAGGAGATTTTTTTCACATTCAAGCACTGGGCAACAAGACCTATTCAGTTGAAGAATATAACTGTTGTACAAAGCTAAAGTCATTAATTTCAGAAAGTTTAGGTTATTTGTAAGTGGTTTTGATTAATAAAAGTTGGATTAAAGTGTTAATCCAAAACTGTGAAAATTTGAATCAAAAATGAGTTTGATACACCTTCTTTTGCTCCACTGTCATATAATTCTTTCCATTCAGCTTGAAAGATGCTGAATTTGAGTAAAAATACAGGATAACAACTTTGTACAATTCAAAAAACTGTTTTAAACAGGCATTGTATCTTAGTACATCAATTCCTATTAACTGATGAAAATTGAGGGTCAATCCAAAACGGAAATTTGAATTAAAAGTTGACGGAAGGGCTAGTTTTTGACACTTTCAGCCATTATTACTCGATATTGAAAATCTCCTCTTAATGAATGGGCGATGAGCAATTGCATCTTGAATTGTACAGCACACATTATAAAACAAAAATAATCAAACCTTTATACTGCACTGCAAAGAAGAATGCAAAATTTTCACATGAATAAGTTTAACTTTTTTATGTCAAATACTTTATATTCTTCCCTAAAAAGTTTTCTCCAATTGATAAACAATGCTTATAAACTGCATAAAACTGAAGTAGGAAAGCCATTGTTACATAATTTGGGTTATATAGGGCCAGTTGCTCAAACAATGTTTAAACACTAAATGGTGTTTATCTATTGTCTGAGAATAGATAAACACTGGCTAAGACTTAGGCACCATTTAAGCAAACAGTCCATAGTATTTAATAGTGCTGTTTGTGCATTTGTTAAGTAGAGCACTCAAAACAGCACTTATTTAGTGTCGGTAGTTTCTTCAGCTAGAATTAAGCTTGTCTCCCAGGAAGCCAAAATGTTTGTATTTATGGGTGAAAAACATGCTCAGCTGATCGTAAGTCTTTATTGACAGCTTTGTACAGCCACCTTTTTAAATGGACCAATTCTTCAGTCCCTCAGGGTGGTCATTCTGTAGAAGTCCACGGTCCAATTACAAATTGCTTTTTATAAGAGCATAATGCATGGTGATCAACTAAGAAATTCATTTTTTGAAGTTTATTGCATTCTTGCTAAAAGATTTTACAAGATGATTTATGTGTCAAATATTCAATTGTACAGCATAGATACTCAGTGATGCCCTTAGAAAATGTCTTGTGGATTTGCAAATATAATATTATGCATTTTGTATTTAACTAAAAGGAGATTTAGCAAACTTTATGCATCAAAGATAATGGCACAATCATGCTAAATGACATTATTCTCAAAAAAAAGTCAAAAAACAAATTAAACAAACAAGTATGACAAAAATGTAAAATAATTCAAGTAAAATGCTATAATAATTTGTAAACTTTCATACGTGCTAGTCATAAAATGACTCATACCTAGTAAATACACCCCATTGTACTCTTAGTTCCATATGTTGCATATTTATCTAAATTTGCTAAATCTCTCAGCTGTTGTTGCTACCAGTATTTCTAGATCAGGAAAAACATATATCTTATTTGCATCAGTGGCCACTTTTTGTGAATCAACAGGTTACATAACAGCTCTTTTGCTCATAGCTGTTTGTGTGTGTGCATTTGAATTTCAGCCTTAAGCTTCAATTCAAAGCAGACATTGATTGGCCACAAATTCAGCAATATTTTTAGTGTGAACAAAAAAAACCCTCTTAGATCACAGAGTTAAAAAAAACAATAACCAAACAAAAATAAAGTAAGAGGGACTAAGGGGGAAAATTACCTTTTGTGACCCTTTTGGGACTTATACAACTGTGTGGCCACTGTCATGAGAAAGAGGTTACTTATTCAAAATGATGTATCAAGATGGGCACGGCAATGGAGTGATTTTATTTAAACTATTGCTTGACTAGTGAAATCACAAAACAAGCTATAGTTCAACTGTAATATCCATCTACTTCACATTTGCACAAAATTGAGCAGATTTTCTTTGCATCTATCCAATGTTTGTTTTGTGGGCAAGTAAATTCACTCATAAAAATACAATATGAAGATATCCCATATATTTTCTTATCAACAATACATCAAAATCACACTATTTGTATAAATGCTACAACACTTGAAAATCCATCAAACAACAGTAGTGCATTAATGCACATATTTTATTAAAATAATTTATGCCTAAAAGTCCAGACTATTAAAAATATTGTTGATAAAAATGTATCCAAGAAAGTCAAAGCATTTTCATACTTGAATCATTAAACTTTTGATACAAAGAGATTGTTTGTATGTCAGTTTTCATTACAATTAAAAGTGTCTAAATGGAGCTTTGAAAGTGGGTAACCTACAATAAATGTTCAATAGACCTTTTTGAGTTTGTTTATACCACTGTAAATTAGACAGAAAACACACTGGTGCAGGGTTAGCCTCGAGTCAAGGTAGATGATTCAAAAATACCAGTGAGAAAAGCAAAACATTTTGACTAAGAACAATACAGAAATCTATTTAATCCCATGGATCTTTCTTGTAAAGGAGGCTAACCCTGCATAAATGCGCCTTATGTCAAGAAGCTCAGCCAACTCTAGCAAATGGAAGGAGGACTATTTCCAGTTATTAGGAATAATATATGTGCAGCAAAAGAACACTAACGTCAGCATCGTTTTGGGTGGGATTATGACCTGAAACTGCATATTAAGTTAATTTTTGGTTTCAGGAATTGAGAGCATGGGAAAATGAAAACCTAATAGATTGAGACCCAGAAAAAACCCAAATTTTATTCCTAGTTTACTGCAAATTAGGCGGGCAAAAGATCCTGAGCTGGGTTTCAAAAGAAAACTTTTGGACTCAGGATTCAAGTGCACAGGAGAATGAAAACCTGTTGGGTTTTTAGCTGCATGTATATATTAGTAGTATTAGGGTCTGGTTACACCCATTTTAAGCCTGGAATTAAGCAGGGTATAATCTACAGTGGCATAAAACAATCAGTCATGTATTTGGAACTACATTAAATTCTATATTCAAATAGGATTGTTCAAAGAACCTTAATGGACTTGGTTTCATAGAGGGATCTGTGTATGCTATGCCTGTATGCGGAAGGAACTTTAAGCTTCAATAGTCATAGCATAAGATTCAGAAAAAGTCTTACAAAAAAATTATTCCGTATTTTCAAGTATATCTTATCTACAATTAAATTTTATAACATAGCTAAAATCTTACGCGCGCTCTGATTGGCCAGAAAGCTATGAACTATTTGCCCATGGGCTGCACTGCGCGCGCTCTATCTTCGTCATCGTCTTTTTCAAATTGTTCGTTTTTAAGATGGCGACACATATAACGCGCGCTCTGATTGGCTGAAAAATCTATGAACTATTTCCCCATGGGCTGCACGGCTCCGTTTTTAACGTTCTAGGCTCTGTTATAAATCAATTAGACAACAGAAAGCCGCTTGCCCATTGTGTTATAGACGCACTTGAGAAAATATAAAGAACTCTTAACAAACTAGAGTTGCACTCGGCTACGCCTCGTGCCACTCTTACGTTTGTTAATCGTTCTTTATATTTTCTCTCGTGCGTCTATAACGCCATGGGCGCGTGGCTTTCTGTTGTCTAATTGATAAATAGACATTAGTCATTATTAATTATTTGTAACTAACACAGTCCTGAATTTGAGGTTTATGCAAAATAGTAGATTTGTGTGAAGTTGGAATAATATCCAGTGTACATTGGATGAAAGTTATAGATGAGAGCTGCTGCCTCTTCTTCTTCACTGGGAAACTTGTGATCATTCAAGCGTGCTAAAAGAAGACCATTGTAGAACATTACTATGTACAGTAACCACTTCCTGACACCACATCAAGACTTAAGAGTAAATTAAAGTATTCTCGTACTGACACCATATCCATCACTTATCGACATCTTACCAACCCACTTCCTGACACTTTACCAACTTACTAAAGACCCAATGATGCCAACCTCTAAACTGATACCTTACCAACCACTTATTGATACCTTACCAACCACTTACAATAACTTACCAAGCACTCAATGACACCTTACCAAACATTCACTGACACCTTACCAATCACTTACAGACACCCTACCAACCACTGACACCTTATCAACCACTACACTGACACCTTACCAACCACTAAACTTGACATCTTACCAACCACTCACTGACACCTAACCAACCACTTATTGACACCTTACCAACCACTCACTGACACCTAACCAACCACTTATTGACACCTTACCAACCACTCACTGACACCTAACCAACCACTTATTGACACCTTACCAACCACTAAACTGACACCTTGCCTACAACTATAAACTTAACATCTTATAACCACTTAACAGACACCTTACCAAGCACTCAATGACACCTTACCACCTAGTCCAGATGCCGGGCCCTCCTTCCCCGCTCCTCTTTCACAGGAAGCTCAAATGAAAAAGAGGAGTGGTGAAGGAGAGCCCAGCATCTGGACTACTTACCACCTTATAATTACCAACCACTTACAGACATCTTACCAACCAGTTATGGTTTCACTGGGGCTGCATGGTTTAACTGACATTTTACTTTTTCTTACCTTGATCTACCAAGAAATTAGCCATATATTGTCCTAACTGAACAGCTTCTGATGAATGTGGAATATTTTCTTTGTTTGACCATTCAAATTGGTTTTTCTCAGGATGCCACTGAACCCCAAACACTGGGTATTTACGACCTATAACACAATATGTAATGCACAGATATAACATTTTTATTCAACAGGACCATACAGTGGTCATGGCAAATGAAAAAAGCTAGTTGGCTATAAAAATTAAGGGTAAATCAGATAAAATGTGCATAATTTTACTATAAATTAGGTGGTGGTTTTCCTCATGCTGTAGAAGTTCCATTGTTTTGACAATCTTCCAATAACCACACCAACTAAAAGAACATTCTGATTTGCATTAAAATGAATCAGTAGTGGATTGGGGGGTGGGGCGGGGAGGGGGGTCGAAGGGGTCTACTAACTCCCTTTGAAGGTTTGATTTTTTTCTTTAAGTAATAGAAATGTGTCTTATAAAAAACGTTTACTTAGAAGTTTTGCATTGTGTTATACACAGAAATGGAACCCCCTTTGAAAAATCCTGGATCCACTACTATGAATACAGAATGGCTATTAATACCTTCAATTGTGGAGACATAAATTTTCCCATTTCTGTCCTTGTTTGTTGAGAGGACCTTGTAAAAATCTTTAAGATTTTTGTTGCTTTGGAAATTCTAAAAAAAAGAGAAAATTCTTTCATTTTAAGGTAAGATGATTTTAAAGGTTGTTTAATTGGCATCTATATCATTCTAAGGTGTGTTTCTTATAGGGTCACTTGTAGGTGCTTGGATTGATATTTTTATAGTTTTAGTAGGTAATAATACAATATATTACTTTATTTAATGAGGGTACATAATTACATGCAAAGATGTACTCTTCCTTACAGCCCATGGTAATTAAGTGAACTTACGGTCATGGTAAAAGCCAACAATATGCACTGTATGGTAAAGGGTTGGAAAGTGGTTGAGAAGTGGTTGGTAAGTGGTCAATGAGTGGTTGGTAAGTGGTTGATAAGTGGTCATCAAAATAATGGTAAGTTGATTATAGTAAAATGTATGACACTCCGAGAGGTTTCTTTCTTCCAGCATGTTGATTCTTATCATGATCATATGTACAAAAATGAGGTTTGTTTTGTCCAAACCTGTGGAGTAACACCCCATTTATGGTTATTCATAGTTATACTGGAATGTTGCACAGCTTTGACCATGTCATCAGATAGTTTGCCAAACATTTGACTGTCCATAAATCCTGAACAAATAATAATGATGAAAGGGATATCAACATGTTGCCACTGTTATCATATATTTGCATGTGGTCTATTTGGCTAGCTCACTGGGTAAATTATTAAGGGTAACATGGTCGAGTGGTCAGTGCATCAGCCTCGCAATCCGGTGGTCCCAAGTTCAAGTCCCCACTCCAGCCACCAAGAGCAGAGGCTGAATTTGTTCTGGGCAACCTCTAAATCAAATTTCTGGACCATATGCTTGTATATAGCCAACTGGTTCACCTCCTTGCCAGTTGGGATTCTTAATTGAGGACCATTATGTAAACTACCGGGTCACCAGTAATAATGTTTATACCCTCATTAAAAAAAGAAAAGGAAAGAAATAATTACAGTACAGTGAAACCTCTATTAAGCAGATCCCTTATTAAGAAGGCACTAAGCTCAAGACTTGGCAAAAATGTCTTCACATATTTACCATAAATTGAACCTCTGCTTTAATAGCAGACACCTCTATTAAGTGGACAGCAGACAAGTTCCTAAAGCCGTCCAGTAAATAGAATTTCCATAGTCTATAAACTGACCTTCTTGGAAGATTAATGGCGAGGGGAGATTTTCAGCATCAAAATGAGAAAAGACAACTTTGTCATCACTTGTTATCACATTCAATAACTCAAACCCCAAACATGCTCCAAATACTGGAAATATTACACCTTCTCCATATGCCTGTGTAGAAATGTTTATGTTTGAGTCAAAATGTTGGGTTTGTCCTAGGTAGGGAGGAAGGTCATGGCTGTATATGACCCATTCTTTATTTAAGAAGAGGGTTCAGGTTTAAAAACAAAAGCCCCTTGGACCAGTCTTTGTGGGTTAAATTGGAGATGGGTGATTATGGGAATGGTTGGTGGCAACTTCTTGCTTACAATAGAGTGCATTTCATATGTCTGTGAAATAAGATGACAAGTTATTTGTGCCTATAATTTAGTTGCTATTTAGTTGTTATTTAGTTACTACCATTGAACCAGAACTTTCTTATAATAGCAATACAATGGATGTGTAGAAAGTCTGTTTCAATGAAAGAAACAATGATGGTTCATTTGAAGTAATAATTAAAAGTAATTAAAAGCTATTATGCAAAGTCATTTGTCTCAATTCTCTTGTGTATTTGATGTCTCCAGTGTATTGCTATTATAAGAAAGTTCTGGTTCAATGCTAGTGACTAAATAGCAACTAAATAAGCACAAATAACTTTGATCTTATTGCTGCGAGCGAAGCGAGCAGCGACACTAATCTTGCACATGCGCGGCATGTTTATGTACCAGCTCTGAACTTGATTCTTGGTAGGCACGTACGTTTATGGATGTAGCGAACGATGATTTGTGACGTCATCAAAATATGCTTGGAATGATCGCTGACCACGCGATTGGAGTCTTTGTTTTCTAGCTAAGTTGTCGTTGTTATTCAGATTTATCATACCCGGGAATCCACTGAATCCTGCTTTGTATTCATGGAAGTGTTCAGCAAGGTCATGAACTGTTTAGTGATATTTCTCAGGAAAGACAATGTCCTTATATGAGTTTTTCATCGCCGCGTTGTACGCTCGATCGAAGCAAGACGATATAAAGTTGCATTCCAATGTTCTCCTCTTCAAAGAGGTAAAATCTCTTTAGAAAGCCACACGATATCGCTAAAATTTTTGGTGAATCGAAATTTTGCTTTCTTTACGCAGACTACTCTCAGTAGTTCAGTTAAATCCACATATATTTATGCATTCTCTATACATTACAAGGCAAATTATGTGTCAGATATTTATCAAGCACTCTTTTTATGGCTGCCAGGGAGCGATACACATCCTTTACTAAACAAACTTTAATCAATTAGTTTTATAATCATTCCTAACACTGTTTGTGATTGTTTGAAAAAGCAATATATTTCAGTGAATAAAATGTACTTGTACATTTCTAAAACTTGTGTTGTCTACGTTTTATAATCATTGCCGTCGCTAGCCATTTGTGATTGTTTGAAAAACCGTGATCTCCGTGATCCGCAGACATGGGTCGTATGGTGGCTGCTACATGTATGTGTATGTAAATTTGCATGTAAATGTGTGATTGTTTAATTGTCTCGTAATGAAAGCGCCCTTGTAAACCTTCGACTCGATCACGTTGAGCTGCGCCCTTCGTAATTCAGCACTTGGCTGCGAGGAAGGGTGATGAGCTACCCCCAATTTTTTAATTAATTTACTCAAAGTGCTAAATATTTTGAACTGTGTGTGTCCGACACTGAACCTGGAGAATTATGTTCAGTAGTTCAATACTGAAGGTCAACTAGCAGTGTTCGTCACACAACGTACAGGAGATTTGATATATCAGACAAAGCGGTGTACTTTTGTGAGTTTTAGGGGAACAGTTCTGCTAACGTAGATACACCAGCTATTTTCTGCTCGCAGCATTTCACTTTCTATTAGAAACGGCTAGTTTCACAGACATATGAAATGCACTCTACCTGTGAATGAGGGAATAGGAAAAGAAGTTTTAGAGTGCTAAAAAAGTGCCCAAGTAAGAAATCTGAACCTTGAATATTCAATGGATAACTTCTTGGGCCTGGTTGTTACCAACTAACACCAACTGAAAGGTTTTTTAGATTAATTAACCCTGGGTTAGCCTTAACCCTCTAATCAACAAAATAAGTAATACCCTCCACTATGCTGCAGTCAATCAACCATGATTAATAGACTTGATATTGAGTTCTAAGTAACAGCTTCTATTTATATGTGATTGTTACCTTGATTGATAGGTCATAGAATAGTTTTCCATTTTTTGCATAACCTGACTTTACAAGATCCACTCCACCACCAGGGAAAAGAACTCTGTTACCAAAAATATAATTACCAAAAATATTTAATATGTATTTGCAATAAAATTTGCATTTTTTATAACTAAATTTTATATAATGTGTCAAATCTACATTTCTTACCCATTGATATACTTGAACATTTTTTCTATGTCATCTGAGGTAGCATTAGGTCTTAACAGACTGTTAAAGAAAGCATTTATAGGTCTATGCATTTATTATATATATGACCTATATTTGCCTTGTGCACACTCTTAACAAAACTTTTGGAAATAGTCACTTGACAAGGCACTTACGGATTTTTGAAGATGGTCCAGAATAAGTACTTATTGACTGAGTGGTCATATGGTCATATGCCATACAAGATCCAAATATTTTCCCATCCAGCCTGACCTAACTCAGCCAATAAACATTTTATCATATGATTGCTTTTATCACCATTTTATTTGTATTTTTGGTGCAC
The DNA here is from genome assembly GCA_029948255.1 of Telmatactis stephensoni. NCBI lineage: Eukaryota > Metazoa > Cnidaria > Anthozoa > Actiniaria > Isophelliidae > Telmatactis > Telmatactis stephensoni. Next base: position 529,083 of record JALIZF010001786.1, read on the forward strand.
ACATGGGTCCGGGTCCAGATACAGGTTTTTCCAGACCACCGTCCAGCCTTGCTGACATCACTTTTTCCAAAGGTTTTCTTAAGAGTGTGTGTAGGGCCAAATACGGCTTATATGATAAAAACCTGTATCCAGATCCCCACCCATGCACACGTCCAAAAACATAAATAAAACGATCAAACACAGGATGCACTCAGTCTGTACGGCCATGACTTCTGAGCCAAATATTTTCCCAATTGGCACTCCCACGTGGTCAATAATTACATAGTATTTACAAAGGATGATAATAAACACGCCCCTTCACTTACATGTACATGTCATCTTCAAGGCAGCAGAAGGTGCACCGTCTACCCCCCACCCCCCCCCCCCCCTCACTCCATTGTTCATGCCCAGTCATTAGGAATTGAAAGCTACACCAAGCTACATGGAAGATGAGAGGCAAGTCAAAACAAGGATGTCACAACTGCACCAATGAAAGCAGCTAGTTGTATCTTCAAACCACTGACTATTGATCAGTGCATGTGGTCACATTATCTTGTTCTGTCAACCATTTCTGACAGTCCTTTGGAATTCCCATAAACAAATTAGGTTATACTGTCCTGAAATAATATCATTGACCAGGAAACAGGTTAACGGCTTCTCTTTCTCTGGAAGCTTCCATACAAAGGTTAGGATATACAGTGTAAGCAGCAGTACTTAATATTCTAAAATATATTATAACCAAATATTATTAATAATTGATGATCAGCAAGGATACAAAATAGGAACTACTCTTCCACCAGCAGACTCAATAAACTTAACATAGGATGCTGCTATGTAAAACTTTCCAAAATTGGCCTTTTTTCCATATGTTGTTTCCGCTAATATACCTATAAAAATATACATAAGTCTCCCTTACAAAAATAGTAGGGGTACTCAACGGCCATTTAGGTTTGTATGTTCATAGGCCTCTCATAGGCTACAAAAATCTGTAAGAAAGTAAATATAGTAAACCTAAAATTTTCACACTGACACTAATCTTTGCTCATATCGCAGATATGAAGTAGTTAAATGCGGAAATTACTGATTAAGCTTTAATTAGGTTGATCAAAGTTACACAAGATACAAAACTAAAAACACGGTGTTTCACTACACTTTGGAGATGCCATAAAAACAGAGATCGACTTGTATCAACTTGTGTTTCTGGATGATTGCGGAAACTCGAGTTTCCTCTTATGTTGCATACCAAGCTTATGTAATTACACCTATTACGCATTATCAATACCGATTTTAAGTAGTTTTGCTCAATGAACCCACCTATTATTGGTCTTTCTGTCTTGATGCTTTGCTTGGCTGCAGTGGAAAACAGCCCTGAGAGAAAAAATACTACTAATATTGTAGATGCAGCAGAGATAGCCATTAGGATAAAAGTCACATAAATCACGTTGCGGCCCATCGAAATCTGCCAGCACAAATTCAACAGGAAGCCCAAGCGTAAAACTCACTAGACGCATCTTCTTGTCCTTATCCTACCCTACTCGACCCTACTCAAGTTGTACCTACCCGTACCTATAGTTGATCTTGAAAGTACTTTCATCGACTTTCATCATCAAATGCTAAATCAATCGAGGTAAATTTCAATTTTAAGAAACATATCTTAGTATCTTTACTCTTTACCTCTTATGTTTTGTAACGTGGGAGGGGAGGGATGAATTTTTTCCTTCAATACGTTCAAGTAACGGAAAAGACAAGAATCGCTCGAAGAGAAAATAGTGAATTCAGCGCTTGACAAAAGTATTAAAAAAATCGTGCTCGTTGTACAAAAAGTTACTTATTTTCGGCTGATGTGATACAGTTTGTGCAGATACGGAATGCTGTTGTTCCCTGCAGAGATTAGAACTCCTAGCCTGTGTACACAGGCTAAGAACTCGTAGTACTTGAATCAAACAGGACTATGGCCAAAACAAACCGGTTTTATTCTTGCGCCAGTCAACTGGCACTCAAGGGCCACTAGCTCAAGCGTATACTCAGGCTGTCAAACAAAAGTTGGAGCTGGCTTGTAGCGATGGCTTTAAGAGTAAATGGAGTTCCAAGGATCGTTTCTTGTCGAGGTAGTAATTAGTTTAAGTCCACTTTGTTAGCAGTGTGGCATGGCGGAGCTGAATTAAGCGAAATTACTTAAAGACTGGGGCTTAAAATGTAATATTTTAGTGTGCCACTTGTAACACTTAAACTAGCGTATATTAATAATTCTAAAAGCACTTCATTCTAGTCTGCTGTGTCTAGTCTCCATTCAGCTAATCAAACCAACTAGACGTACGTACATGTTGTACGTCCTGCTCCTGGTCATACGTATCAACAAGCATCTACCAACTGACAGGTTTTACGACCTATAGATCTCAACATATCTACATCATTGATAGAACTTAAGTTTACGATTGCAGATGTATTTCATTAATTCTTTCTCTAGCACTTTGGGCTGTAAATAAAGCCTTCTCAACATCGCGCTGTGCTACATTCTATGATGGTCCATCTATGAAGACAGAGGTGCCTGGTCCAAAGTCAAAGGTGAATCGATCATTGTAATTTTATTGTCAAAAACATTTAACCTTGCATCTTAATTCATTCATCCATTCGTTTGTTGATTTTTCCATTCATCCATCGGTTTGTATGTTTGTTTGTTTGTTTATTTATTTATTTATTTATTTATTTAATATTTATTTATTTATTATCTCTCATGCAGGCACTTTTTGATGAGCTTGGAGTATGGCAGGTAAAGAAGAGTGATACGTGTATGTTAAGATGTTTAGGGGTAGTCAGTCAGTCAGTCAGTCAGTCAGTCAGTCTGAGTCAGTGAGTCAGTCAGTCAGTCAGTCAGTCAGTCAGTCAGTCAGTCAGTCAGTCAGTCAGTCAGTCTGAGTCAGTCAGTCAGTCAGTCAGTCTGAGTCAGTGAGTCAGTGAGTCAGTCAGTCAGTCAGTCAGTCAGTCAGTGAGTCAGTCAGTCAGTGAGTCAGTCAGTGAGTCAGTCAGTCAGTCAGTCAGTCAGTCAGTGAGTCAGTCAGTGAGTCAGTCAGTCAGTCAGTCAGTCAGTCAGTCAGTCAGTCAGTCAGTCAGTCAGTCAGTGAGTCAGTCAGTCAGTCAGTGAGTCAGTGAGTCAGTCAGTGAGTCAGTCAGTCAGTGAGTCAGTCAGTGAGTCAGTCAGTGAGTCAGTTCAGTCAGTCAGTCAGTCAGTTCAGTGAGTCAGTCAGTCAGTTCAGTCAGTCAGTCAGTCAGTCAGTCAGTCAGTCAGTCAGTGAGTGAGTCAGTCAGTGAGTGAGTCAGTGAGTCAGTCAGTGAGTCAGTGAGTCAGTCAGTGAGTCAGTCAGTGAGTCAGTCAGTCAGTCAGTGAGTCAGTCAGTCAGTGAGTCAGTCAGTCAGTGAGTCAGTGAGTCAGTCAGTCAGTCAGTCAGTCAGTGAGTCAGTCAGTCAGTCAGTCAGTCAGTCAGTCAGTGAGTCAGTCAGTGAGTCAGTGAGTCAGTCAGTCAGTCAGTGAGTGAGTCAGTCAGTCAGTCAGTGAGTCAGTCAGTCAGTGAGTCAGTCAGTCAGTGAGTCAGTCAGTCAGTGAGTCAGTCAGTGAGTGAGTCAGTCAGTGAGTGAGGTCAGTCAGTGAGTGAGTCAGTCAGTGAGTGAGTCAGTCAGTGGAGTGAGGTGAGTCAGTGAGTGAGAGTCAGTCAGTCAGTCAGTCAGTGAGTCAGTCAGTCAGTGAGTCAGTCAGTCAGTCAGTCAGTCAGTCAGTCAGTCAGTGTCTTCTTGATGTTTGTAACTTGTCTTTGCAGTCTCCCAAAGCCATGAAGTATTTCCTCGATTTTGACAAGTGCAAAGGAAACTATTCTGTAGATGCAGATGGAAATGTAATGTTAGATGTTTATCAACAAATAGCTTCTATGCCATTAGGTAACTTAATAAATTAAGTGAAGTACATCTCAGAAGTCAGTCCAAATTCATTGCTCTGTTTATTCTCTTGAAGAAATTTATTAGTAATTTTGTATATGATAATTCAAACTCCCATCAATATATAATAATGAACAGTGCACACCATATCATAAGTAGTTAGTAAGTGGATGAGTGGTAAGTGCTGTTGATCATGTGATATTTACACAATTTATAATTGGTTAAATTATTAAAAAATTAAATTATTAATAAAAGTTAATTTTCAACTAGTTTGTACTCACTGCAAGTAATAAAAGAACTTGCTGGCTCGCTTATATGAGTGCTTTCAGCAAAGAGTGGAGAATGGACTTAGAGGGGTTGCGAATGGTCGGGCTGTCAAATTGAAAATCTTACAAAATTCTGCCCAAGTCTTGGAATCGCAGTGTCTAAAACATGCATGATTCATGGAATGTCGGGGTTTTTTTTTGTTTTTTTTGTTTGTTTTTTTGGAGGGGGTAGGGAATTTATGGTCTTGTATTAAATCTGAAAATCTACTGATGGTCATGACGTCTCAGAATTGATGTAAAGTATTATGGTCTCGTTGTCTTAAGATTCACTAGCAACTATCTCTCAGTCATTGTGTTAAATATAATTTATCTACAGAGTACTAGGGTGAGAAATGATAAGCCCATTATTTTCTGAATAGAAACTTTCAATCATGCTCGAACTGTACATTCACAGAGTCTCAGGCTCGATTTTTAGAGCCCTAACCATCTCGGAAAGTCTCGGCTGACCAATTTCGTAACCCCTACTTGCCTAGTGGTGGATAAGACAGTGGTTGGAAAGTGTGTGTGGTTAGAGGTCATTATAACTAAAGATACATGGTGTTCATGCATTGGTAATAAGCACACAGTAATTAAGGTATTACCTTAATTATGTTAAACATAATGGTATTAAAATGTTATGAACCACTTGCCAAAATATATATGGTGCAGATTATTCACAAAATAAGAACTTAAAAAATTACCATAAATTATTTGAATTCTAGTGATAAACTTATTCCCTCATATTTCTAAAGGTTACAACCACCCAGATCTTCTTGAGGCGCTCAAAAAAGACCCTGAACTGATTGTAAGTGTACAGGCCATATTATTTAGTTATTACTATTATTTAGTTATTATTATTTAGTTATTATTACTTATTAGAATGGTTTTCATAAATCCGTGAAATACTTACTAATTTATATATTTAGTGCTATTCCGCTAAAAGTCTTAATTTTGTTTTCTATTGTTCCATATACGCTATTAAAATGTAAATGGTATAAATTGTTTCATGGGTTTTTGAAAACCACTTTATTATTATTATTACTTATTATTGTTATTATTATTTATTATTATTAATACTTATTATTTACTGTTCATTGTACCTTTGTCTTGTAGACATCTATTGCAAATCGTTCTGCACTTGGTGTACTACCCCCCACAACATTAATCCAAAACCTCAAGGAGTCTGTTGTTAAAGTTGCACCCAAAGGTCTGTCCGAAGTCACTACTATGGCATGTGGAACATGTTCCAATGAAAATGCTCTCAAGGCTGCATTTATTCATTACCGAGTAAGTAGAATTTTGAATGGAATAGTAGATAATTAAGAGTGATTTTATAATTGTTAATAATAAAATTTAAATGCTAGAGTGCATGCACTTAATCCGTGAAACATAAATAGTACAAAATAGTGCTAAATTATGGTAATTCCTTTGTTTCCTATTGTCTAATCAACACTATTTAGTAGTTTGTAATTAGTAGTGTTTGTTTCACGGATTAAGTGCATGCACTCTAACTCGTCTGACTCTGTTGTAATTTCTACTGTCTGTACCAAGGTTATCCATGATCCTGAGACAGCTGGCATCTAGATCACATGCTGTATATTTCACAGGTTGCTTCTTTCATCTGGCACATATTATACAGAAAATAGTGTTTTACTTTCACACTGTTTTCAATCTCTATCAAATGACTTTTGTCATTTCACGCTCATGAATACAAAAACTGTGCTGTTAGTAATATACTGTCAGTAATAACAATAGACTAATAGGTATTATTTACTAAATTTTTAATGACAGAACAGAATGAGAGGTGATGTTATTCCTACTCCTGAAGAAATGGAGACCTGTATGGCTGGTAAGGTATGTATTACAAACCATGTTGCTGCATTTATTGTGTATTGAGCAAGGGAACCACCTCTCCCCACCCACTAAAGGTGATATTGTTCCTTCCTGAAGACATACACAGTCTTGTGTGACATCATTGTTTTCTTGATTTACTTTGAAAAATCTCATGTTTGTGTGTTTTTCTAGATGCCAGGCTCAACACCTTATACTGCAATGTCATTTCATGGTGCATTTCATGGAAGAACACTTGGTGAGGTTTCATGAACATTCAAAATGCATTCATGCTGTACATGTGTGCAGATTTAGAACACATGGGGGTTGATAAGAACACGAGAGAAGTGTTAAAAGAAGCATGAGGCATAGCTGAGTGCGTCTCATTGCTCCTCAAGTGTTCTGATCAATATTACCAATTGAAGTGCTTTAAATCTGCACACAGCGCAGTAGTAAAGTTTTCTATTTCTAATACATTTGTTTTCTAGCTCAGTTTAGGATTCATTTACAGTCATGCAATAAAAAATTTGGACGTACACTGCACACATGCTGTGTACATATTTGGAGTTCACTGTATGCGTGTTCTTAATTGGCCAATCAGGGACCATGTCAGCCTAGTCCCCAGGCTATCCCGCTCGCCCCAGGTCTCGCTCGCGCTTCGCGCTCGCTGAGGAACGCCTGGGTACTAGGCTGGGACCATGTTATATGATGGTTATTGTATAATAAATTAGTCTATTGGAATTTTTGCAGATTTATTATTTTATGGTCATGTTGCAACATGACCATATTGAACTCCACTACTGCTAGAATCAAGAACATTTGCAAGAAGTTTTCTTTTATGGTATTTTTCTTTTAACATGTTTCTGCTGTTTGTAGGTTCGCTTACTCTAACTCGTTCCAAATCAATACATAAAGTTGACATCCCTTGCTTTGATTGGCCTGTTGCACCTTTTCCTAAACTCAAGTACCCATTGGAAGAGTTCCAGAAAGAGAATGCAGCAGAAGAAGAGAGATGCTTGACTATTGTTGCCGAGATGATTAAGACTTGGAATGACGAGGGAAAAAATGTTGCAGCTCTTATTGTTGAACCAATCCAAGCAGAAGGAGGTAGCACGATTTCATAGAATAATTATTCTATTTTATGATAATTATGACCTGTGTCTGGCCCTGTGCACACGTTTAAGAAAACCTTTGGAAATAGTATGTGACAGGGCACATGAATTTTCGAAGGTGGTCCGGAAATTAACCTATATCCAGACCTGGACCCATGTACACCCCCATCCCAAGTCGATATATATAAAGTGATCAAAAAGAGTGATGTCATATATAATCATAAAATGCTTTCTGACTGAGTTTGGTCTGTCCAAATGGGAAAATATTTGGCTCTCATTCGTTTTGTACCTCAGTCCGTGACCCTGATGACCTTGAGACAATTATTTTCCCTTCTGGCCCTCCCATGCAGTCAATAAATACAGAGTTCTGCCATAAGGATTTATGAATGAACCTGCTACAAACATCACCAAAATGGTTTTTCACACAAGAAAAAGGGATGAATACATTAAGGAATGCAGACTAAAAGGTTGAAATTTTTTGGGAAGCAGACTAATGAATATGGACCATAACCATATTTCTGGAGTGAATTAAAACTCATTTTGATGACATCCATAGTGTGAGTGACTTTATGTTTAAGCTGATGGAAGGAAGTAGTGATACATTTTCAGAATGGGATATTTTTTACTTTGAGACATTTTTCCTATTATTAAAAGGGTGTTTAGGTTCGGACATTTTTGTAATGGGTAACTTCCATGAAGATTTGATTGCTTTTAAATGAAGATAAATTTCCATTTACGTTCAAAAATTTACTTGGACTACTTTTTGTCAGCATGACATTTTGTGATAAGACGAAGTTAAGGACAGGTTGGTCTTTCTGTCTTGAAGGTGGACTGGTAATTTAACTGTGAAAAATGTTGTGGGTAAAAGAAAAATTTAAGGCCATATTGGTTTTGTTCTCCTGAAGGTTTTTAAGGACTGGTAATTAATTTAGCTGGGCATTTTGTTTCTTATTGAACAACAGGTGGACTCATACTTTTTTCTTTGCTAGGAGACAACCATGCCTCAACAGAGTTCTTCAGGAAACTGCAAGCGATTTGTAAAGAGGTAACTACAGGCTATTATTAGAACAGTTCTTATATGAGTGGAAAGCAGACCATGCACTGATGACACTAGCCTTAACTGTGCAGATGTTGTGTGATGCTTCCGGTTTCCTTGCAATGAAGGAAACTGGATTTAATTGCCACACAATGTCTGCACATGAGGCTATGGTGATACCAGGTGGTGTACCAGCTGCTATCTCTTCTGGAGCACTGCAGTGCCTGTTAACTTGGTGTTGTAGTTTGATGAATGATAATGATTTTGTTCACAGCTTGGAACTGCATTCATTGTGGATGAAGTACAGACTGGCTGTGGAGCAACTGGAAAATTTTGGTTAGTTTTGTTTTTTGTGTATGTATGTTAGTTCTGGTGTGTAGTATTTTCATCAAAGATTTTGGTTTCTTTGTAGTACTGCAGTTGTCTTCTTTTCAGGGCACATGAGCATTGGAATCTTGCAGAGCCCCCAGATATTGTAACATTCTCTAAAAAGATGGCCACTGGTGGATTCTACCATAAGCCTGAGTACCGCCCAGATGCAGTGAGTTTATAACGCTGCTTTGAGTTAAACATGCATGTATACTCCAGTCAATACCTTACACATGTAATGCAATGGAGGGCCATATTAGAAAACAGCCAGTTTTGTAGCTGAATTTGTATTACCCACGATAAAAGATTAATTGATTGACATAAATGCTCTGATAACAAAATTACTGGTTTGAGTTACGAAATTTGATTACGGTAAAGTTTGATTTCAAAGTGTCATAGAAATGGGGTGTGTCTGACTTCAGTGAGTAGCTCAATACACACAACTAATTGAAATATTTCCTTTCAGCAGAGGGATAAACATCCATTTTTTTTTTCTGTGTTTTCAGCCATTTAGAATATTTAACACATGGATGGGAGATCCTAACAAGCTGATCCTTCTTCGTGAAGTAGTAAAAATCATGGAAAGAGATAATCTTGTAGAGAAAACAAGTGAAGTGGGAAAGGATCTATTGAAAGGCTTGACACAGTTAGAGGTAATAGACATTCTTGTGTGTACATGTGATTAAGAATCAACCAAGGGATCTCATCACTGATTACATCATATGTATCCTAAAAGGTACTTGAGTCTTATCCAGGTGGGCGTGGCAACACATGGTTTTTACCCAATTAAAGCTGTAGCTGTAATTCTTAGCTTGGGTATTTTTACTTACTGAAAAACACCCTAAAAGGGAACAGCTTAGTTTCTGGTAGTTCAATAAAATTTGACAAACCCAGAAATTTGTTAGAAGGAAACAATTCAACATTACTCTCAGCCTTTAAAATTAAAGGTATTTCCATTGCATTGATGTGCACCATTGTTAATTGTAATATTTAACACTTTTGACGGTGAACCCATGGGTGACTTCATATTGTTTTGTAGGATAAGTATCCCAGCATGTTCTTTAATGCTCGTGGTATGGGGACGTTTTGTGCTATTGATGTCTGTGATGTTGGTACAAGGACGAAATTTTTGACAACAGCTAGGAATAAAGGTAGGCTCCCCTCGATGAACACTGTCACGATACCCGCGCCATTTAACTTTTGCACTCAAAGCGTTCCTCTATAGAGCAACTGCTATTATTGCGGATCCCGTGGGGCTGTAAATTGGTGCCCTAAATTAATAGTTGCACCATATGTCCACCCCTGCAATGCTGTCCACAACACAGTTGAAATCAGCTATTGTAGAGGTGCAACTCTGTTACATACAGTGCTGCAGATAAAGTTGCAAAAAAGGTTTCATCGTATATCCCGTATGACGTGTGTGTTTTTGCATGAAAACGAATTAATATTGTTATATATAGATGTCCACCAGTAGAAAGTAATTAACAAATTGACATGCATTTAAAATTTGTTTATTACATTCTACTGGTAGACATCTATCTATTTATTTCACACTACTTGAGCCAAGTATTCTTTCCAAATGAACACAAAGGGGTAACCCGTATACAACCACTCTCGTGGCTTTGATAGCTCAGTTAGTAGAGCACTTCACAAAGGTCGTGGGTTTGAATCCCGTTCAAAATCTGATTTTCTCAGGTTCTTTTTTCCTGTAGTAAGCTGCACTTGCATTTCAAATTTGTTTAATATAAGTTATGTTATTACTTTTTGTGCTAGGTGTTGATATGGATGGCAGTGGTGAAAGCACCATTCGATTTCGTCCTGCTTTAACATTTGAATCAAAGCATCTTGAAATTGTACTGGATACAATGAATAGTGTCGCTAGCGACATGGTGGAGAAGATGAGATCTGTTGGAAAGTAAATGAAAATATCGACGGTAAAAGTCTTGAGAAGAAGAAGCTAACTTTTTTTGCCTTCTTCTTGTGAGATTTCTTCGATCAAATTTAAGATTAAACCAGACGGTATACACAAAAAGAATTATATAACTTCTTATTAGCACAATTCTTGATAAAAAAATATAAAAACTTTAAAATGTAAATTGAAAAAATACATATATTGAACTTATCACAAACGACGTCGCAAGAAATGGACGCGCGGTGCAACAACATCGCATGCAAAGTCGCGCGCACGTTGCAGCAAAGGTCTCGCCGTGTTGGGGCCTTAGCCTCAACACAATAGATATAAACCCACCCACTTACAAGCACCCCTTGCTACAAAAAAGACAACTTAATAAAAAACATAAATAATAAATTATGATAATGAAACGATTCATAAGAATGTTTTCAATACGTTCCACATATGGAACTATGGAACTTTATGATATAGGGCACTATAGTGAAGAGAAAGGGGCTCAAAAACACTAAACTGGAAATAAGGCTCACTAAGATAGCAGTAGGAACGTATGAAACGTTTCAACATGTACAACTAGTAAATATGTTCAGACGACGACACTTAGGACAAACTAACTTGTAAGAACGAATGTCGTCTTGGTTGAAAACAATAGTAAGTCTTTTATAAAAAAATATCATCAAATAATCCTTTGTGGTGTGGTAAGAGGATTCCTTTTACCTCGTTTTCTCATATAAAATATGTTTACTGTTTTATAATGTAAAATGTATGTTGATGTTGCAATCATATATTATGCATTGTGGCACACAAAGGTATCAGTACTGATGATACCTACTATACACTGTATATACACTCGTATATGCATTGTATCAAGAGTTTATTACACTATTTTTATCATTCAGTTCTTTTGTAATATTTTTTTTACTTTCAATTAAACATAAACAAGCCTTGCTTTGTTGCTCATATTTTGTAGATATATAGTAATAAATATTTCATGATGTAAGAGGCATATATTATTGCAGCATTTTTACTGCCAAGATGCAGTTGACTTTAGAAACAAGTTCACAAGGGGATTCTACCTTATAAGTTTCTACTTTGAGAGAGAACTAGCCTGGCTAGAACCAGTGTAGCAAGGGCGGATCCAGAGTTCTTGGAAAGGGGAGGGGCGTTGGACATTGGTTTCAGCCGGTCGAATTGTAGCTCCTCAATATTTCTCATACCAAAGTCTATCAACACTAAAACTACGGTCTGTTGGTTGAACAGAATATGTATCCAGTGCTATTTCTCCGTATTACGTACTATTGTGCAATAATATCTGGCAATATATACCTATTTCAAAAAAGGTTGTCGTATGAGAGGTCTCAAGTTTACGCGACTAGACCGAAAAGGAGCATGGGTAGCTGCAAAATTTACTCTTCTTCGCATTGTGGTCTTGATTTTAGCATTAGCAAATAAAGCTCTTTGATGTATTCATGGCAAGCTGAAGTTGAATTATGGTGTGGATATTTGTGTGGTTTTATAGCTCTAGTAGTTTCTACCCATGCTCCCTTTCGGGAGAGTCGCGTAGGTTTTTGCCGACAACGTTTATTGAAATAGGTGTATATTTGACCATTTACAGATGCGAACGCGAAGCGCGAGCCGCTCGAGCAAAAAGTGAAGGAAAGCGACTACATTTTTGAGTGGATGAGATGCTCTTGCGGCGCAAGTGCGAGTCACTACAACGATTTGCAATGATGTGAGCTGTAGTGCAAAGTTAGAATAAAATGGTATTTAGCTCTTGGAAGCGAGAGGTGCGAGCTGCTCGGCATAAATTTTACTGTTAAGGAGTTCACACTAGTGGCTGCTCTTTCAACTGATTTGGGATATTTAATATCGTTCTCAAAGTAACATTTAGGGGGCCGGCGTGGCTGTTAATCAAAAATTACTCTGTAAACTCTACCTTATCATTATCCTTCATTACGCCTTTTTGTATTGACATTAGATGCTCTTTATCTTTGTTTCTGAGATAATTGATTTCAAAAATTCGATAAGTAAGTAATTGATTTCTGGGCGTGGCTCCACCTCCAGAATTACTTACTCAGGACATGAACCTCTATCAATGTGCCGAATTTCATGCTTGTCACACAAATTTAAACAATTCCACATTAAAGCTGAACCATTTTCCTGGACTACTAGTGCAAATATTACTCAGCTTCCGCAAGCATTTGAAAGCGTATAAAAATCAAACCCTGGAGTATAATAAGCTCAGGGGCGTATCCAGAATATTTCAAAGGGGGGGTCACACTTTCCATTTTCCACCAAAGGGGGGTCACACTTCCAATTTCTCAATCTTTCGCCAGTCAGATTCTTTTATTTCTATCATCTTTTTGTTTTCAAAGGGGGGCACCCTGGGACCCCCCCCCTGGATACGCCCCTGAAGCTGCCCGTAAAGGTTTTAAACAAGATGCTCAAGCAGTGTACACTCGGAATGTCCGGCACTACCTCCACCCCTCCCGTTAATTTTTTGGGAAAATGCTTTCAGCTCCTGGAGAGTTATGGAGAGATCTGCACTGCTGTGTTTCTTGCGAATCCTTTATACGTGAAGAGATTACAAACGTCGGCATCATTCGTCTTGACTCGTTGACCTTACCGGTCTTACCTTTTACTAGTAAAATCTCTGAAATTTAAGTTATAAGTTGGTATTACGTTACTTGGAGTTATATACCATGAGTTTATTGAATTGATTTTATTTCACTTTTTATCTGAATTGTTTCTCTTAAAGACTTCTATAACAATGTGACTGACATAAAAGCTCTTCGCGTAATTTTTCCTTTGGTTTTAGACGAGCAAGACGCGCGCTTTAATAGGTCATCAGATCATCCTAGCACTAGGATCACCCGCTAGAAGGTGAATCATCCTCAGTACCTGCTATACATTTACTGCATTCTGCCGTTTACATGGAAATTTGTTTCTTCGCTTATAATAGTTCCCAGAAATATTTAAGTCATCATTTAAAATTGGACTGACAGAGCTATTTATATAAAGAATTTTTCTGCCAAAAATACTTTTTTTTCGAATTTTCATAAGGGGGATGTGCGCCTCCTTATCGTTAATTGAGAGGGGGTGGGGGGAAATCGAAAACCGAGCAAAGAATCGAGAGGATATTTTGGAAAAAGTATTGAGTATAACGAAGAAAAGGGAACAAAGAGGAGAAGCGCACCCCTCGACTAAACCCGCCCCTTATTGCACTGCACTTCCCGGCCCTTTCTTGGCTTTAAAAGTTTTATTGGGAGTACGGTATAAACGTTCAGAGCTTTCAATTAACGTAATTTCTTGTTATCAGGATTACTATTAAGGTGACCGTATAGAACACTTACGCCAGCATTTTTTCTGGTGCCACCCGACAATACTTTTTCCAAAATATCCTCTCGATTTTTTGGACGATAACTCCTCTCCCTGTACGTACCCCCCTTAGGTCTAAGAATAATCCTAGATAAAAGTGACTGAAACTGCTTTAAAGGTCAGAACTCGAGTGCGCGGCAGGGAAATGCAAACTCTAGGGTAAGGACCGTGAAAATAAATTCCAAAGGACTAGATCACGACAGGCAAGGCTATATAAAAAATCTTTTCTGTAGAGGCGCTAATCCTAAGTGATCTAACACTTTCAACAGAATACATTGGAAGCAAAGCATTAATTTTACGGCTTTGAACGCGATTTTAATTACTGTGTTACGGTAAGATTTTGGCTTATATCGGCGTTATTGTACAACTAATGCCATAACGGACAACTCAAGTTAGCTTCCCTTTACCTGAAACCCTAAAGAACTTCAAATCAAGACCAAACCTGTGTACCAAGTTGTTGCAGTTACAATAATTGCAACAACTTGGTAAACAGCAATTACAAAGTTTGGTAGAGTTTGGAAATGCAACAGGGATTTTCTGATGGATGGACCATTTAAAAAATCAAAACGTTTTTATGCAAATTGATTTTATAAAACTTTTATCTTGTGGCAATGTCAAAGACGGATAGAATTTTTGAATTGTTCTTTGACGACAGTCTTAACTTAAGCATAGAATTCAAGCAGTCTAACTTTTTCTTCCGGATTCAGAAAGTCAAGTTTTTAAATACCACTTATTAGATATTTTCTTGTGTGTTACGGGCTGATATTGTACGAGTCGCGTATGTATTTTGCAGAGCCTTTAGACGAAACAAAAATGCGATCGTCAAACCGGTTTGAAGCCTTGACGTCATACAGGGTCGAATGCGCAAACCAGATTTCTAGAGGGTATTATTACCGTCCCATATTCGCCCTCAAATGATACCTTATTTGGTAAATTTACGTGGGACGTATTGCTTGCTGTCTACTTTAACACAATGTTATTTCCTCAGGCATCGTTCAAATTGTAAGAAATTTATTATTGAAAACATTCTACAATACTGTTCCTAGTAATATAAATCTCCCATCATTAGATTTTTACAGTATATACAATACAAAATACAATTCTACTGATAAATTGACTTCAGCCCCACGCTTGACTTTTGCAGTAATGTAAAACAAGCTTGCCATCAGCACCAAAACACTGAAGAAATAGGAAGATTTGAATTAACAAATTGATTCCAATTTCTGTGTGGCTGTACTCTAATAGATGAACAGATAATGTCAAAATGTGGTGAGAACAAAAAAAAAGTATGATATGAGACTTACACCTATTTTCAGAATTAGGCAACCTTTGCAGATGACACTTGAATGGCTTTTTCAGTGTTTTGACTACCGTCAATCAAAGCTCCCACTATTCGTTCTCCCTGAAGCAAGCTTAAATTTACATCAAAAGTCCGAAAATACTAAATGTTCTGTCAATAAATTCAACTTTGTTTTGTTTCTGAATTTAGAAAGCTAAAATTTTACAAATTCTAATCGTTACAATTTGATTGACAGAAGCTTAAAATCCAGACAAGCCATCGCCACTAGGTCGCATAATTTTGAAATTGGGTGTAAAGTGGTGTGACTATCATTCTTGCCACATTTTGATGTCTTTTGTGCAATTCTTTTTGACACTTGGGCTTCCTGTGGCAGGAAGAAGGCAAAAAGCCAAGGGGGGAGAGGGAAAGGAATAGCAAAAAACTGTTTTCCCTAGACTTGCTCTCTCATTCACAGTTTTTGTTCTTCTACAGAGAGAGAGAGTCTGTGGAAAGAGCTATTTTTGACCTATGGAAAAAGCAAACAGACATATTTTCCTGCTAGCTGTGCTATTAGGCATTTCCCTATAGAGTTCAATTAAAAACTTTCTTCGTTTTTGATCTTATTACAAAATAAACAGAATAATAAATACAGTCAGCCTTGGGCAACCACCATGAGCATTTTGTAATTTCCTATTAAGTGACTTACTGTACCTCATAAAGATTTGATACAACTTGATCAGGTGAAGGAGCAAATGCTTGTCCAACATAAAGAAACTGAAAAAAAAATTAATTCAATCACCTAGTCGAGTAATGCACCTATCAATGTCTTGCCCCAACGGGGGGAGTGCAGGCATGTACGGGCTATTGAAAAAAAAACGTCCTGAGAGAGGGGCTGTATTACTTTATTTGACACAGGGATCCCCCCAGGGTCGGGTTTTATTGATACTTGAACAAGATAGACTGGGTCAGAAAACTTTCAAGATGGCGGACAATGGAGCCGAAAACTTCGAAAACGTGGTTAAAAAGGTAAGAAATTAATAACCTTATCTGCCATTTGAGTTCTTAGTGATGGTTTTAATGGGACATAGAAGGTTTTTCTTTTGCTTATTTCTTTGTTGTCAGAATAGTAATTGTATAAAAATGAATCAAAGTTTAGCTCATTACTGATTCCAAAGTAAGGTATTTGTTCACGACTTTTACAGCTTTGATGGTGGGGCATTATTGACATGTACACACACCACCACTATGGGGATTATTGACAAAAAATTTTGAAAATTGTCAATAGCCCCTGGGTATGCCCGCACTCCCCCCATTGGGGCAAGACATTGATAGGTGCATAAAGAAGACTGTGCACACCCACATAGCTTGCATTAGAAAAGAAACTTTAAAACAGCCTCAAAACAACGCAACTAATCACACCAGGTGATGTACATCTTAGTCTCCTGAAAGGCCTGAGTTCAAGAAAGACCAAATGAATTAGCACTATTCCAGGTTTAAACTAAAAAAGGTTTTAAGTTCTGGATAATTTAGTGGTACTAAATGGTTTTTCATGAGCCCAGGCCCCAGTTGTTTGAAAGCTGGTCAACACTATAATCCAGGATGAAACCCATGAAACCATTAATTTTATAAGCATTAACCCATTTTGGGCCACATTATCCTTACATACCAAGGAATCTTCTGGTTCACATCTAATGTATTTTCTAATAAATTCTATGAGATATGAGATAGTCTTGGTGCCTTCTACTGTCCATTTCTTTTTCTTCATGATTGGTGCATCACCAGCTGCCTTCAGTAACACTTCAACTACAAGCAACAACGAAGGTCACAACAATTAAGCTTAACTTATTCTTAGAAATATGATCTATAAACTAAAGCTAGCTATCTTATTTCATATTTTATTTAAGTTTATTCTCCTGAGCATAAAATTCTTTGTTGGAAGTAAACTTTCTTGCAAAATAAAGTAAGTTACTTCAAACAAAAATGATATTTCCATCCTATAAAGCTAATTTAATGTCTAACTTTCCTGGCAGAATGGGCTATTGCATTTTTTATCCGCACTCCCCCTGTTGAGGACACATGGAATTCCAAGGGAGTAGGGGTACTAAAACCTCACTGGAATTCCATGGGGCCCCCTCAACTTCACTGAAAATCCATAGGAAAATCCAGGGGAGTAGGGTCTAAAAGTCATGAAAATGCACGGAAATCCAAGGAGTAGAGTCTAAAATTCATCAAATAAATGGAAAATCCAAGGGACTAGGGGGTATTTTTTGAAAACATGTCCTCAACAGGGGGAGTGCGGATATTAAATGCAATAGCCCAATTTAGTTCCAAGATACAGATAAATATTTGACTGAAACAAGAAAATCTAGACTCCAACAACTACAAGAATAATACTGTAAAAGCACTAACTATTTACCTTTCTGTTTATCGCCTTTTACAGCGGCTTCCTTCTCTACTTTAGGGGCGGCACTGTTGTTTTCGTTTGCTGTACTCTCTTTCTGTGTTTCAGTGTCCGCCATCTTGAAGGCTTGTCAGCGGTAAGAACAGCGGGCTCATCACTACTTGGTTTAATCAAGATGGCGGCGCGGACGCCGCACGATTTTTTGGCTGTTTTAGTTTTCAACAATAAGTAAGCCAGAATGCCTCGTGGTGTCAAAGTTGAACGTCCGGTCTCTACAGAACCAGTGGAGGTAAGCTACATCTGTGGACTGTACAGGTTTAGTTCTTTTACTGTGATTTTTACGGACGCTGTTAACTTGTCAGAAAAATGCTGGAAGCGATTAAATAACAAGGGCAGTATAGAAAGCTCATATGTACATCGTATATGGACGACCTTTTCCCTTCTTACACCGTCTGAAATTAGCGTATAAACGAGGTCTTCTGTCTGACTCAGTACAGGGGCTCAGACTGAGACATCCTATAATTTCTTGACCATTAATCTGAAAGTCAATTGCGGATATACTGATTTAGGTCTTTTGCATAGGTTTTGCGTGAAATACTAGGAAATTACCTTAAAAGACTCCCCCTCCCCCCTGTACACTGTGTCCTTCCCCCTCCCCCCTCTCCCCCCCCCCCCCCAGGCCCCTCCCCCCCAGGTACAGATTCACTTTCAAAGTCTCCTTCTCTTGTTTACCAGCATGCTGTGCAAGCATCAACCTTAATCGTCCTTCACCCAGGCTCCACAACAATGTGGCTGGGTCGTGCAACTGACCATCTACCCAAGAGTTATCCCCATGTCATTGCTTGGAGGAGACCACCCAATTGCACAGTACCAATGCCTAATGAAGGTATATTAGAAAGAGAAGGAATCTATCACCCTGACAGTGAGACACAGAGAGACCTTGCTTTAAGTGTGGTAGAACAAGCTATTTGGTCCAGAAATTCCAATCTTGGAATAAGTCGTAGTAAATCCCAAGTGTCAACTAATCAGGTGGGTTGATTATAATTATTATAAAGAGGAGATTTTTTTCAATGACGAGCAATAATGACGAAAAGCGCCAAAAACTAGACTTTCGTGTGAGTTTTAATCCAAATTTTCGTTCTGGATTAACACTCGAATCCTTTTTCTACCGGTTAAAAACTGATGTACCAAGATGAAATACCTGTTTAAAACAAATTTTTGAACTGTACAAAGACTTTTTCTTGAAGTTGTGTTAGGATTAAGCTTTTTCAAGCTGAATATAAAGAATACGTATAGCAAATGAGCAAATGAAGGGCTAAACCTCATTTTTGATCCAAGTTTTCGCTTTGGATTAACACTTTGATTCAACTTTCATCGGCCAAAACTACTTACAAACAACTTCAACTTTCTGACAGAAATGATTTTAGTTTTGTACAACAGCTATTCTTCAACTCAGGAGTTTTTGTCGTTCACTGCTCGAACTTGAAAAAAATCCCCTCTTAATATACCCTGCTAGCAGAGTTTTCCTTGAGAAATGAAAAGAAACCTTCTTCCTTGACTTACAAATGGAAACTAGCAAGTGAGCTAGTTTAGGCTGCATTGGTGTATAAACAGGGCCGTAGCTTGCCTTGAAAAACTGGGGGGGGGGGGGGGCATAAAGTCACTACGCATCACATGATGCATAATTAACATTTATTTTTTATTAAATATAGCTTTTCTTTCTTGCTCTGTTTATTCTATTTTCTTTTTAATATTCTCAGAAAAACTGGGGGGGGGGCATGTGCCCCCCAGCCCTGTAGGCACTGCGGCCCTGATAAAGATGCAACAAAGAATGAATGAAAACCTGTTTCACTGTATAAAGAGAGAGTACTTAAGTTACTGATAAATCAATCAATAATAAATAAGCTTTTCAGCAGATCCACCTTTAGTTAAAGAAGTAAATAAATTTATACATTTTATGTTCCTATGTTGTTTAGGTTGCTCAGTACAATGGCAGTGTAGAACCAGAGGTACTAGATAAAGAAGACTGTTCTGTAGAGTGGACAGATGTCAGTTCACAACCAACATATGTAGCAGGGGAGCCGGTAATGATTTGAATCCTATTCACAAGTGAAGAAAGTGGATGCAAGAGTTGTAAACATGTACATGTACAAATCTAAAGCTCAAAACTATTAATATAACAAAGAAAACTGTACCCCCCTTTGAAATACAATCAGTGAGAAATTTCTAGACTACATTTCATAAAAACTCAGCCTTTTATATTTCAAGTGTAAAAAGGCAGCCCATTCTTATACTTCTAATGTAAGACAGTAATGATCATTATTGACCTGACACACTTAGTTATTATTCCACTTACTGACCATTTACTGTATGGTGCAAATAATTGTTCACTATTACCATAAATATTAATAATCATATATTGTTGCTTTAAACAAGGCCTTGTATATAGACCCAAAAGAGCCATATGTCGTACACTGGCCAATGAAACAAGGATGTCTAAATATCCACAATGGACCAAGTGGGTCATTGAGTGCCATTTGTGAAGACTTAGAGAGAATATGGGGCAATGCAATAGAGTCATCTCTGAATATATCACTTAATGATTTGGCTGTAAGTACTAAATAAATATTAATCTTTATTGCACTATATGACTATCCTCTGCCACTATTGTCTCCAGAATTAATGTCTTTTGGCCTTTGATAACTTGGAGAAAAATCTCACAATTGGGAACCCTGCCTGTTTGTTTGTAAAACTTCTAAACTACTTACTGTTGGGATTCCTGTGTGCACATGACTGTGAGGTCAAAAGGACTTCCATGAAATACTATGTTGTACAAATGCCCTAATAATTATCTGAGATGACAACAGAATGAAAACCTCCAGGAAACTATGCAATAACTAATAATTTTTTAAATGTAATGGTTTTGTGATATTTCTTGTTGATAGTTTTACAGAGCTGTTCTTGTAATTCCTGACTCCTTTAATAAAAATCACATCAAAGAAATGATGGACATTTTGATTAACAGACTAAAGTTCTCATCAGCAATCATACAAAAGGTATTTACACAGAACAGAAATGCTGATACAATTATATAGAGTTCTACTCTACAGGTTATGTGTGATACATGCTCTGCAGGAAATTGAATAAATTGTACAAGATGATCAATTAAGAGGATATTTTGGATCAAGAAGATATTTTGGAAATAAAGTATCTAGAAAGAAAAAGTGTCCAATATTGTCTCATGAGGGGGTGTGCACCCCCAGCTCCCCTCCCCTAAATGAGCCCCATTCTGTGAAAGTATACTTGGTCATATACTGTGTCGAACTGATTTAATTTGCAACCTTACACAGGGCTGTATCCAAGGGGGTACACTAGGTGCCCTCCCCCCTGCCCCTCCCCCCTCTCTGTAGAAGCCAAAGGTCTGCTTATCTATTGGTCCACCCCCCCCCCCCCCCCCCCCCCCCCTCCCAGTAAGGCAATTAGACAAAGCAAGCATAGGCATAGTTCCATTTTAATGCATCTTTCTTCAGGAGTCTGTATGTTCAACTTTTGGGTGTGGTCTAAGTAGTGCCTGTGTGGTTGATGCTGGAGATGAAAAAACAAGTATTTGCTGTGTAGAAGATGGACTAGTAGTACCAAATACCAAGTATGTCACCTTGGTTTATTACCTGAGTGTATTTGTTTAAGTAATAATTGTGTGTGGTACTGTCCAGAAAATACTTATATCTTACCAAAGAGGGAGCTCAAAATTAAAAAAAAAAGAATCATTACAGGATCCTACTGAAAATTGCTTCCAGCAAGTTCAGCTTCCTGTCAGAATAACTCTATTATTATTATTCACCTGTCTTTTTATTCAATATAGTTATTAACAAGTTTGTGACCATTGCAAGTATGTTCTTTTCAGGTTATGGCTACTTTATGGTGGTAGAGATATAACTCGCTGTTTTTTCTGGCTGCTGAAAAAGGTACAAAGTCGTTGCCCAGTCATAATTAAGGAATGTTATTGAAGAAGCTCATGAATAAATAACGTAGTTTTAAAATGATTCAAATGTTACTTGAATTTCTTCTTCAAATAGACCTTTTTCGAGTTTGTTCATACTGCTGTAAAATAAGACAACAGACGCATTAGCGCAGGGTTATAGCCTTGAGGCAAGGTAAATTATTCAAAAATACCAGTGAGAAAAGCAATACATTTTGACTAAGAACAATACAGAAATTGATTTTATTCCCATGGGTCTTTCTTGAAAAGGAGGCTAACCCTGCATAAATGCACCTTTTGTCAAGAAGCTCAGCGGTATCTAGTAATTGGAAACTAGACTATTTAGAAGGCAAAGGGGAGAACTTAGGGATTGACTGGAGAACACATTAATTGTAAGTTGTTGTAATTGTAATTGTAATTGTAAGAGATTTTCAATTCTTGTGTTGCAGGTGAACTTTCCCTTCAAAGAGTGTAATATAAAAAGCAATCTTGATACATTCATGCTGACTGAACTAAAAGAAACTTTCTGTCATCTTAGTCAGGTAATTGATCATCTACATTTATATAAACTCTTACTACAGTGAAACGTAACAGTCTAAAGCAACATTCTTGGAACCAGCTCTTATTAGAGACCTTTAGATTTGACTACAAGTAGTAAGTAAGTAAGTAAGTAATAACTTTATTTTACGAGGGTAGCACTTGACAGATACAAAGTACTGATAAACTTGTGGCCCTCAAAAGAAAAAATATATATATATATAATTTATAACAAAAGATAAATATAAATATTGCTAGATAATAAATATATAGATATATATGTAATATGAAATTAAAAATTTTGGTAAAAAAATATATATAGCTTAAAAACAATTAAGCCTAATCAATGAATACAATTTTGTCTTTCAAAAGACAATTTGGTCTAATCAATAACATTGGTCTAAAAGAAAAATAAATAAATAAATGACAATTTGGTGTAATCGCTGAATACAAATTTGTCGATAAAAGTTTACAATTTAAAAAACGAATAAATTTCATAAGAATTTTTTTTTATTTTTTTATTTATAAACTTCGCCCTAGGGCGGGAGCAGCTCACAAAACAGATTGATTAATTAATTTCATGGCTATACTATTGATGTGAATATTCTTAAAACCTAATATAATAATAAAACTTGATATAATTAACCAAAGCGTTCATTATCGACCTGCTTTTTTAGTTCGATTTTGTATAATTGTCTTTTTAGTTCCTTTTTCGTCGATGACTCTTTTAACGCTACAAGTACAAGTACAACTAAGTTGTAAAAGTCTTTTGTACAACTTGTTCAGGGGCAGATCCAGGGCTCAGACTGAAGGGGTTCACTTCACATTTTATATTGTACATTATAAAATACTTGAGATATAATGCGCGCGCTGATAGGTTGTCTACCATGTTTATATCAGAGGACAGAGACATGGCTCGCTCAAAAAACATCGAAAATATTTTATAAAAGCAATATAAAACGATCGCTTATGTCTCTGTTCTGTGATATAAACACTCTGGAAGATGTAGAGCACTCGAAAAGCAAGAGAAACAGCTACTCGGCTACGCCTCATGTTCCTAAGCTTGCTTTTCTCTTGCTCTACATCTTCCATCGTGTTTATATCACAGAACAGAGACATGCGCACGCGTTTTATATTCCTTAAAAACAATACAGGTTATTAGGTTATGTTTTAGGATGAGAAAGGGGTTCCCGGACTCCCAAGGAACCCCCCCCCCCCCCTGCATCTGCCCCTATTGTTGTGACTGAAAAGCCCTGTTAAAGGGAGTTGTTGTCATAGTCATGCTCACACAAATAAATATTCAAACTTCATATTCAAAAATGACAGGGCAAGAAGTTTGAGACTCAAATGGAACCATGAGCATAGCAAGTGGTTTCACTACAAAGTTTTGAACATTTTGTAATGTCAAATCCATTGTCAATAAGAGTAAGATATTGGAAAACCACTTGCAATTTGTTTTTACAGCAATAAATATTATTTAATTATTATTCAAATATTTGTGGTGAAAAAAAAAACCCTCATCAAATCAACAAGACAGCTGAAGGGATGCACATGATGAAAGGCATCAGCTCGATTGACAACACTCTTCTTGACAATGGTTTTCAACCAATTGGCCATGCAATCTGCCAACTTCAGATGCATCCAACTTGTTGTCTTCTAAGAACTTGATGTAAATCTTAATTTTCAACCAAAGAGGTTGATTTTTCTTGTTTTGTTTCAGGACATAGTTGGTGGACAAGTACATGAGTTTCAAGTCCATCATCCTGATGAGGCACCTTTGTCTTATAATCTAAAGATAGGCAATGAAGCTATGCAGGCACCAATGGTAAACTAAGGATATTCACCATACCTCTTTTCTTAGGTCTGGTTTGGGCTGACACATACCATTTGAGGATTATCCATTCTGGATGGCTGGAAGATGTTTAGTTATTTTACTCACTACCTTCTTGGAATGATATTCCCTGTCTGTAATCTCTGCATTTTCTGAGCTGATTTCCTAGTATGGCAGGGCAAAGCTGGGGTGATTGGAAGCCCAAGGGCTACCTGCACAATCTTCTCCTTCCTTCCTTCCTTCCTTCCTTCCTTCCTTCCTTCCTTCCTTCCTTCCTTCCTTCCTTCCTTCCTTCCTTCCTTCCTTCCTTCCTTCCTTCCTTCCTTCCTTCCTTCCTTCCTTCCTTCCTTCCTTCCTTCCTTCCTTCCTTCCTTCCTTCCTTCCTTCCTTCCTTCCTTCCTTCCTTCCTTCCTTCCTTCCTTCCTTCCTTCCTTCCTTCCTTCCTTCCTTCCTTCCTTCCTTCCTTCCTTCCTTCCTTCCTTCCTTCCTTCCTTCCTTCCTTCCTTCCTTCCTTTTAAGTTTATCTCAGATGAAGTATGGATACATAAAGGTGGTGGTGATGGTGATGTATTTCATAACAATCACTGTTATCTACATATTTCAGGCCATGTTTTTCCCTCAACTGTTTGGCATTGTTGGCCAACACTTGGTGGTTACCACTGACACTCCTTATGATGATCCTGAGGACCTTCTTGATGACCGATATTTACTAGAGGTATCTAATACTTAATACTAATTGATTGAAGTGAAATAGGAATTAGAAATAGAGACAGGAATTAAATTGTTCCAGGACGGCTATATGCACAGGCTAGGAAATAGAATAGTGAAATAGGAAGTGAAATAGTTGTGTTTGAATTAGAAGCAGGAGCTCAAGATAACAGAGCTCGAGATACTTCATCCTGTATTTCTTATGCTCTTATTCTTTTTCAGTCTCAGCGTGGAGATCAGTCAAGTAAAAAGAATGTTGCAGGAAGTGACGCCACTAGTGAAGCTGATCAAGATGTTGGTTCTCCTTTCGTTCCCGGAAGTAGAAAACGTCCACTGACCGAATCATCCGATAAAATATTAGCATTGGACCAGGCCATTGTACAGAGCATTGAGTGCTGTCGTAAGTCGAATATATTTTTGGGGTAACTTTCATAAGTCTACAGAAGTAAGAAGAGTATTGACAGCAATGGGTGATGGTACGCTAGACAACAACTGTTAGGGTTTGTTAACGCGGAGGATTTCATGCTAGGAGGAATTTCCCCCTTTGTGTCCACTTACTATTTTCAGGGGTACAGAGGAGGGGTAAGGGGATAGGCACCCCTCCTAAGACAAATTTGGGCTCTTTTCTTCTCGGTACTTTTCAAAAATATTCTCTGGATAGGCTGGACGATTTTCGATTTCGATGAAGTTTTGCGTAGACGGGAAACGGCAGCGGCAGAAAGAATCACGAGGCCTGAGCGATCTTTTCACGACTGGCACTTAAACATGAGTGTGAATTTTCCCGTTTACGGCAAACGCGAAATGACTCACCCTTAAGCCTAGTTTTCACGAGTGACGGAAGCAGAAGTGGAAGCAACACGCAGACTGAGAGTTATCCATTTCTAGGTGTGAAAAAGACAAAGCTTCAGCCTCTGCTTCCGTCGCTCTTGAAATCCAGGCTTTAACTTGCACTGAAACGGCAATGCCAAAAGTGTGTGGGGGTGGGGGGGTGGGGGGGGGGGGGCAGGTCACGTGATCCTCTCTGCCGTCTGCTGTTCCCGTCTACATGAAGCTTAAGCTTTCTTGTGACGCTGCAACACTTTCTTAAGCTTAATCCTTGATCTGCCCATGTAATTCTTGTTGTTTACATTCGGGTGAGGCGTCGTCGTCCCTAGTCTTGATTACAGCCACCTTTACATCGCCGGCTACTTCATCCTGGAACAATTTCATTCCTGTCTCTAGCATGGGGAATTTTCGTCCCAGAACGAAATGCAACACTAAACTTAAATAGACACGATACGTGCGAGATAGCACAACACTGGCAAAATCATCCCGGACTCTATAAAAACGCATCATTTGTTGCATTTAAAAGTCGCGCGATTTTTAGCGTTATTTTGTTTTGCGGCAATATGTTGCAGGTCTTTGAACGATCTTCAAAAGCTCACAAACTTTTGCCATTACTTTTTGCAAGCATTCGCGCAAGCCGTGTCAAACTACGCCAACTTTGAACGCAACAATTTTGCTTTAAGAATTGTATGTGTAGTATCATCTAGAAACAACAGTATTAGCATCATCAATATCACCTACAATAAGGCAATAACAATGTTAATAACAACAACAGCAACAATGATGACGACAGCAGCCAAAAACTTTACCAGCAACAACAACAGCCAATCAGAAAGTGCTGCCTTTGTAATTACTCCCTTACAAAAGTGGTAGGGGTGCTCCACGGACCTTTTAGGGTCGAAAATATGACACGCTCGTACCTTTATAGGGTTTCCGGTTCATAGCGTACCTTTTAGGGTCAGGATAACGAAAATCACATAAAGATTGAAACGATCTCACATACGAATATTCTTTATTAACAATGTGGTCGTACCTTTTAGGGTATAAAAATCAGCATCTCCGGTAATTTATGCATACCTTTTAGGGCCATTTTCAAAACCCTCCGTCGAGCACCCCTACCACTTTTGTAAGGGAGTACCCCGGGGGACTGATGGAGAGAGGGGAGTAAAATGAGCGCACAGTCGACCTCAAGTTTATCAGCTATTACTCAAATTACTGTCATGTTATCGACGTAAAATATGGTCGCTTTGTTTTGCTCTGCTCTGCTCTGCTCTGCTCTGCTCTGCTCTGCTCTGCTCTGCTCTGCTCTGCTCTGCTCTGCTCGACTCTGCTCTGCTCTGCTCGACTAAATCTTAGCAGGCAGATTAACTTTCAATTTCATTTCAAAAACAAAACAAAACAAAAACAATCAGGGACAAGAACAGTAACAAAAATGACGAGTGTTTTTGTTACTTATAAAATAATTTCTTTTTTTCAGCAAATGAAGACACGAAACGTAAAATGTACAGTAACATCTTGTTAGTTGGTGGTGGGTTAAGCTTTAATGGTGCAGCACTCGTGTTACAGTCACGTGTCCAGGCTAAGATACCTACAAACTTACGTAAACTTATAGATCAAGTGGAAGTTATAGCTAGACCTAAGGTAGGTCATAAGGGAGGAACTGTACCCTAATCCTAACCCGAGGAAAGAGGGGAGGGGGAGGAGAGGAGAAGATGAGTCAGCCTTTTACTAGCTTTACCCTAATCCTATAGCCTTGAGAAAGAGGGGAGAGAGGGGAGGGGAGGGGAATATGAGTCAGCTTTTGAACTTTACCTAATCCTAGCCTTAGGGAAAGAGGGGAGGAGTGGGAGGAGAAGACATTGTGCTTTTACCTTTGCCCTAATATTGGTCATAGGGGAAGAGGAGGGGAAGGGAAAGGGCAGATCATCAGTTAACCATAACCCTACCCTGTGGAAAGAAGGGAGGCAGGTAGAGTGATTGGAGAGGGGAGGGTAAAATTAGGAAGCGTTTGTGTGGCCCAGGGTGCTTTTGGAAATATTGTTTTTACGGGGGAGGAGGGAGAGAGAGAGAGAGAGAGAGAGAGAGAGAGAGAGAGAGAGAGAGAGAGAGAGAGAGAGAGAGAGAGAGTAAAGCAACAGAATTCGTGTTTACATTGTAGCCTGCGGATAACACAAAATTTTAAAAGGTTGAAAACAAACACATTTCAATAAATACCTTTTGCTATAATCAGTGTTACAATAAGTGATTTGATTGATAAATTCAAGTGATTACGATTATGGTAGTACGCAGTTACAAGTGCTCTGCAAAACACGTTGTATTCGAAATGGGCAAATAGAAAAACAGGATAATGAAATCTAAATTACACCGGTAACTATCAATTTTTAAAGACGCTCAATTCGAGTCTTTAATGTGCTGTTTTTACTCTTCACAGGAAATGGATCCTCGAATAGTAGCGTGGAAAGGCGGAGCAGTATTGAGTATTCTAGACTCTGTACAAGAACTGTGGATAACCGAACAGGAATGGAATCTCATAGGAGTACGAGCACTTCGAGAAAAATCTTTATTTGTTTGGTCATCTATTTAAGGTTAAATGCACGAGTTTGCATGGTATGTAGAGAATGTAAAAAAGATAGAAAATGGTATTTAATAGAACACATATATGATGCCGGTAAACTAGGGTCGTGGGGCCATTTTACCTGTATGGTAAATAGAATGAGTTTTTTCTTTGTTCAAGAATAACATACAAAACATCAGGCTCGTAACATGGTATATTTTCTTCTAATTGATCCCGGGGTTTAACGGAAATTTTGATTCCTGAGCCCATATTTTTAGAAATTTTTGATCCCTAGCTGATCCCGTTGGTGCAAAAAACTGAGCTGATCCCTGATCCTGACCCAATGTCCCTTATCCTCGATCCCACCCATTTGATCCCTGAGCCCTGGCCTCTGATCCCTGATCCTGGCCATAATTTGGAGCTTGATCCCTGATCCCATATACCATGTTACGAGCCTGAAACATAATAACTTCATTTGCGTGTCATGTTTCTTTAGCGTGTTGACACTAAGTGGGGACACGATCTAAAATCTAAACTTAAATATGTACTGAACAAAGAAAGGTAAAGTGTCTTTACGTAATCCGTGAAGTGATCGGACCAAGATCAAACTAAGCAAGGAAAAAAATTATAGTAAAAGAAATTAGAAATCAGAAAGAGAAAGAAAAAGTACAGAGAGACTATTTACGCGCTCTCTTTACAGCAAAGTTTGACCGCTGACCATAAACAAAGTTGTAGCCCCAAACCATACATCAGTGAATTCTTCCTGACGTCTCTGTGAACATGGATATGTACTTGACATAGGTAAAGGAATATCCCTTTGGATTGTTCTGTGGATAGTTTGATATTAAAAGACGAAATGGATAACAAAGTTTATTCCGTCATTCGAAACTGAACGGATAAGAATTTTTTTACATATAGGGATTTCAATTAAAGCCTTTCAACTATCTTTTATTTACCAACAAACTTCGCTGTAAGCTATCTGAGAAATTAAGGAATATATGTGTCCAAGTTGCAGAATTTGCAAACATTATACAGTGAGTTTCTTATTGCAATGATGCATGGTGATAAAAAATTTTCATGATTCCGCTCTCAAAGCTTTAGGCTTTAGGCTTTTTTTTCAGCGACAACGTTAATTGGATTAGCTATATTCACTACATCACAGAAGAAAACAGTTTTATAATATAAAACCTCGATTCTAATAGATTTCCGCGGGAAGTAAGCTCGAAGTAGACGGAGAGGTTAAGATTCACGTAAACAGCAAACGGCGGTGATCATGCGACCTACTTTTTTCGTGCCTGGCTTTGTGTGTTTGGCACTCAAATGAGATGATTCGCCAACGGCAACGCCAGACGCGAAAAAAGCAGGTCACGTGACTGCCGTTTGTCATTTACGTGATCACTGTAAACTTCTAACTTTGGAAGCTTAAAAGAAACTTAAGAACCCGTTTGTCAAAAGTTATGTAAAACGTACTGTAAAACTATCCGAAATATACAAAAGCAATTCTTCTTTAAACGTTTTTTATTAGATTTCAATGCAAGTTCAGTGCGTAGGACGTTACCATGACCATTGTTGATTGCGATGTTTTCTAGCTCGTTTATCTGCATCATACAGCGTAAAGTATATAAATTTCACAATTTGAAAATTTCAGTCATATCTCTGCGGATTTTCATAGGAAATTTCTAAATTTCTGAACAGTTACTAAGTGAAACATGCTTTTTAGTATTTTAGGATCATTGACAAAAAAATTATGCTAATGAGCGGCGGCCTTTTTGAAGAAAGGTCTTTTAATGGTGAAATTTGGCCTTGGCGTACCTCACGTTAGCTTTACTAAATTAGATCAAAGTGCACAGAGCCTGATTTTTTTTTTGTTTTTTGTTTTTGTTTTATTTTTATTTGGTACATTTCACAGTGTAGTATGGTGTTTAACCCTGGCTTCAGCACGTTTTCAGTAGGCATTAGGCTAAGTGGGCAGAGCCTACTTGTCTAAATAGCCTCGCTCGTTTGGTTAAATTTAGTAACTTGCTTGTTTACCAGCCTCTGTTGCTGTTGCTGTGGGAGAAACGTGAACTTTTTATATTTTTATAAGTTTCTTTTCTTTACTTGCTTACTTACTTACTTTCTCTCTCTCTCTCTCTCTCTCTCTCTCTCTCTCTCTCTCTCTCTCTCTCTCTCTCTCTCTCTCTCTCTCTTTCTTACTTTCTTTCCTTCTTTCTTTCTTTCTTTCTTTCTTTCTTTCTTTCTTTCTTTCTTTCTTTCTTTCTTTCTTTCTTTCTTAGTTTTTTGTTGTGTCATTTCTTTCTTTCTTTCTTTTCTTTCTTTGTTTCTATTTCATTGTTTACTTTCTTCCTTCCTATCTTTGTCTCCCTCTTTGTCACACACTCTCGCACTCTTTCTTTCTTTCTTTGTTTCTTTCTCTCTCTGTTTCTTTCCTCATTATTCTATCCTTTTAGCAAAAGGAGTTCAAAGACTACAAGCACATATCGGACTTAGCACAATTCATCTCATCTTGATTAACGGATGATTAAGCAGCTGCTGTATTATCCCATGGAGTGTGGGTGTTGCTTTCAAGAATTATTGCTTAACAAACACTTATTATTGATTTGTTCAAGTATTATTACTAAATCAACCAAGTCACGTTCGTTCACTGAGATAACGGTTTGAGCAATACAGTTTTTTATGACAATTTTTATTACTCATATAGCTGTTAGAATTTGAACCAAATATCGTATGGCAATCGCATTTGGTGAAAAATATCTACACCAAAAATACAAAAATAAAAAAAAACAATTTGTCTGATAGAAAAATAGCGAGAATAGAAGGGGTTTTTTGCCGATGTTAATTCTTTGCTATATCGCTTCTCTACTGTTTATGCTAGTCTTGAACCGAAATGCAAAGTGATGACTTCATTATCTTGAAAAAGTGTATTTTAATTTCTCACACAGCTCGCAAAGTTTCTCTCTATTGTGTCAAGGTAAACATCTGCCAACACCAAAGTATTTTGAAGTGAAAAGCAATCCCGAAACACGAAAAGGTTTAATAGTTTCTCAAATATCAACTGTTGAGAACCAAAGTATTCTGAAGTGGAAAGAAACCGCCCTAAAAACATCAGTAAATTAGAGACAAAAATAAATAATATAATTAGCCGTTTCTGCGCATGAGATCAGCAACATTTTGTAAAGACATTGTTTCTGGTAATTTAGGAAATAGATAAGACATTGTCGACAAACTTAAGCTTTCGAAGTTTTCATTTTTGCCAGATATACTGTGACTGACTTTCGGCGGGAACTGATTTTGAGGTGGAAAATTCGAGAAACTATTTGCAGCGTCGTCTAATGCCGTATTTATGTTGGTAATTAACCATGTTCGTTGATAAGCACCGGAAACAATTTTGATTCAAGCAATTAATTAATATCTTGCTCTACAAAACAACAACATTAATAACGAGAAAAAGTTTTCCCGGATACAGATAAATGTTACATGTTTCAGTTTCTTAAGAGATATTAAGAGGACCAAGTCTGCCGCGAAATTATAAAGTTCATCATGCAGTTTGGTACTAATGTTATGGCAAATCTCACTCGGAGTTACGTGTTTTTGCCTGTGGATTTACGTATCAAGCTCTCCATTTATTCGTTCGTAGGGGTTTCATCTGTGTACGCAGTTCTGACAAATGGGTTGATTCTGTACCTCAAGAGAGAACAAAAACTACAGAGAGAAAGAAATCAAATGCGAAGACCTTTTGATCGATTCATCGTCACAAGTATTTTTGTCCAGAGTTTGGTGATATCTGACTTTTTGTGTGCTTTAGTGTCGCTACCGTTAGCTTTCAGCACAAATCTCATAAATATTATAGACACAGACTTCAAGTGTAAAGTTGTGCGGTTTGTCAATATTTTCTTTCCTGTTGTAACAATTAATAATCTCTTCGTCATTGGATTTGAACGTTATCTTGCTGTGTTTCATCCATTTCGCGTGCCGTCATGTCGTGTAGTCAAAACTCTGGTAGTTGGCGCGTGGATCGTTGGTGGTCTCGTAACACTCGTCCCTTCGTATACCTTCAGATTACTTCGCCGCGACATTGGTACGGAGAAGTATACTTTGATCTGTTTATACGATAAAAGCATTCCGATTTATAGAGTTATGTTTTTAAGTTTTACAACGTTGATATACGTTATTCCTGCAATGATTTTGTCTTGGACGAACATCAGTATCCTCCTTCATCTGAAAAGAAAGAAACTCAACGACAATGCTCGCCGCGTCAACTCCTGGAGATTCTACGGAACTGTTCCGTTTGTAACGTTGATATTTTCGTTTACTATTCCGTATCTACTCTTTGTGATCTTTCTGGACTGAGCATACTCATGAAACTTCAACTTAGCTTTGAGACTGATTATATCATCCGAAGAATAAGCGCAGTTCTGGCGTATTCCAACGCGGCTATAAGCCCTACAGTTCTGCTTCTAAGCATGTCAGATTTAAGAAAAACCCTGAGGGATTCTATACAGAAGTACCGTCGGAAAAAGCAGAATGCAGTCATGAATAGTACTGTAATTGGAAGCAAACAGCAAGCACGTGTTAACCCCACCCCTCTACCTATGGCAAGAACCAAGCTCGCAATTAATCTGCAGTGGAAAACTAATTCTACTTCCTTGTATGAAGAGCGCGAGTCAAATGCCCCGATGCCAGCTACACGTTTCTCTGTTAGTGTACAAATGGATTCTAATGTGGCTTTCTCGGATAGTGAATCAGAATATGGCAGTGAAGTTCATTCCCCAGCGGTGAACAAGTTAACAGAGAATGTCAATGGTTTAGTCGTTCCCAACCCAGGTTTGTCTTATTCAAGTGCACCAGCAATTCCATTTGTGAAAAAAGCCTTTGAATACCGTGAAAGAGATAAAAATATATTGTAAATTGAAAGGCTTTCAGTGGTCTACGCACACTTATAATATATCCACATCTGTACATGTGATAAATAGACACCTTTAAATTTGTGGTACATATCTCAAGTAATGACCAAAGGTATGCACATGTGATCAAGGCCTCTTTATATGGACAGCTATGGAATACAGACAGGCCAAGTGATATGGACGTGCCACTCCTTAGTATGTAAAGTTGGCTGCAAATTTGTACACCTTTGAGGTGATGGCGCTATACGCTACAAGTTTTAGTGCAAGCTGAGATTGTTTCATTAAATGTTGTTGTAGTGTAATTTGCAGGGGCGTATCCAGAATATTTCAAAGGGGGAGTCACACTTTCCATTTTCCACCAAAGGGGGGTCACACTTCCAATTTCTCAATATTTCTCCAGTCAGATTCTTTTATTTCTATCTTTTTGTTTTCAAAGGGGGGTCACGGGCACTCTAGGACCCCCCCTGGATACGCCCCTGATTTGCGTGTGGCTGCGACATTTACATTGTTACAGCAGACACGGGTGAAGGTCGCATTGCGCATGCTAAAAAATTCGGCGGGATTTCGTGGACGCGTTCGTGTTTACAAATAAAAGTATCATCGATTTAACAAATAGATTCCATTTTTCCGTGCGTCTGTACTCTAATCGATGCACAGATGACGTCAAAATGTGGTGAGAACAAAAAAGTACGCCACGAGACGAAGTCCAGTGGCGTGACTGTTGTTCTCACCACATTTTGACGTCTTCTGTGCATCGATTAGAGTACAGACGCACGGAAAAATGGAATCTATCTGTTTTATATAATATTTATCGAAACATTCCAACCAATCAGAGCGCGCGTAAGATTCGATGACGCCATCTATGTGTGTGTACTCTAATCACACATGGTTGTTCGACCAATCAGAGCGCGCGTAATATGCCAATTATTATATAATCAACTGTTGCGTATTTTGCGAATTTCTCGTGTATTATTTGACCAGAGAAAGAGAACAACTAAAGCGATATATTAGGAAAAAATAAGCACTAACCAATGGTTATATTTAAAACTACTGAGTATGCGCAATGCGTTTATCACCCTGTCGTTACGGCAGCGTTGCAGGCTTTTGATTGAGCTTCAAAAACTCCCTGGGTCTCTGGCTCTTTCTCAGAAATGACCCAAAAAATTCAGCTGCAAACCGGAAAATAACCTTTTTACGAATCCTAGATTGGAAAAAGGGTATTTTGATGATGAAGACTTTATTTATTGAGGGTGAAAGCATATTTACTGGTGACCCAGTAGTTTACAATTTATTTATTTATTTATTACAATTTAATGGCTCAAATAAAACAAGGTAACAACTAAGAAACGCCATATGGATAATCCGTAAAGGAGTCCAGGACCCCATATGAGAACAGATCACCAAAATTAATACACTAATTGATTACTAATTACATTGAATAAATGAATATGTCTTTTTGGTTTACTTCCCACTGGAAAATTAATGAATTTTACTGGAATTTACTCCAAAGACCAGTTTTACCAATTCTATTATAAGAACTTAAAAACCGGATCCTGAGGCCCTGCACATCCATATTAGCAAAATGTTACTGAGGAGTACTTCCCAGGGAAAAACTCACATAACTGTCAACATTTCCTTGTAGACATGCTTGCCATGCTACACTACACCAACATTTAGAGCAGTTTTCGTATGTGAAACAGACTGCGCCTTGCCATGACCATATCAGTGCCGTGATGTACATAAAAACATTCAACATTCCTGTCATAAACGTGCAGTGTCATGACTGTGCCATTTTCACAGTCATGTGAAATTCTAGCACACCACCACACAAAAAGGCTTCCACTGTAACATCACCTTTAGTGACTATGTTTGGAGGGAAGTGTTGCATGACGACACAAACTGTGGCTGCAGTGGGAGGCTAGACATAGGGTAAACTGCAAGGAATGTGTCTATAAGAACATTTGAAATTCCAGAACATGCTGTGTCATTTCACACGCAGTTGAACCAATCCCATCAGTGGACACCCTTGGGACCAGTATTGGTGTCTGCTGACATAAGATGGCAACTTATGGGAGGTTAAAAATGTAGAAATTGTTAGGTGAACAGACTGAGGGTTGCTGTCTGCTTATGGGTGGTGTCTACTTATGGGAGGTGCCCGCTTATGGGAGGTGTCTGCTTATGAGAGGTGTCTGCTTATGAGAGGTGTCTGCATATGGGAGGTGTCTGCTTATGGGAGGTGTTGATTAGTGGAGGTTCAACCGTATAAAAACTGCTCAAGACGTACATGTACTGATTTGTGACAAAGCTATCACAGTCATTCTTTATTTTCAAATAACAATGTGAACACATAACTATATTATGCTTTAATCTAGCAAAATCTATATACATTTATATTAATTATGACAAATGAAGCTCAATCCTACTTTAAGCTTTATTGATGTTGAAAAAAAACTACAAATAAAGTAAAGAAAATATATACTGCGTTTATACCATACTTAACACCATAAAAAATTTTAAATCTTATGCTGGGCTTGGAAAGAACAATAATTTTATTCAGATTCGTAAGGGTACTTCCATCTTAGGATACCCCCATCTCTGCTTACACTTATAATATACTTGGAGCTGGGGCATATTTTGACGCGCGTCACTTCACCACAGTGACCTTTACCAACATGAGTGACTTCTCCTTCATTGTACTTCCATAACTAAAAACAAACAGAATTTTTCCTATTCAAAAACTATATCCTTCTTTAGCAATGAACTTACAGTGAAGACTTAAGGTTTTGAGTAGAGGATATACTGTAAAGATTTTCAAGGCATTGACGACTTTCAAAAATGGCGGCCTAGTACATGAGAACGAGGCCACAAAGGCCTTGTTATCAGAAAATAAGCGTGGCGACACCTCTATTGCTATCAAAGATGATGTGTTCCTCTTCCTTTTGAAATAACTATTTCCTGTGCAGTTTTAAAGGATAGACTTAGACTCATTTGATGCCATGACAATTTAGAGGCCTTTCTGGCCTCGTTCTCGTGAACAATGAGCCGCCATTTTTGAAAGTCGTCTATACTACTCAGCTTTTTTGATCAAAAACGTCTGAATTGAACAATTAGAACTTAAATAGCAAAAACATCCGATGAGGTTAAAGAGCTTACCACTGATTCTCATGAAGCACAACTATCTAAACTTCAGCATATATTGTAATTTTCATAGTTTCTTTAGAAATTTTGAGATTAAAAATAGCTTATGTATTTCAGTGGATTTTGAGTGTTTATAAAATAAATGACATCTACTGAATGCAACTGTGATGGGGGGGGGGGGGGTGGGGGGAGGGGAACACAATGGTGATGGATGGTGCAATGTTGAAGGAAAAGTTGCATAATGTGTTTGGGCCTATTACACTGTACCTTAATTAATTTATCATCTCCAGCAGTAACAACATATCTGCCATCTGCAGAAATATCCATTCCTTCTATAGAACCACTTTTTGAACCTTCCAGCTCACGAATCTGTGCCCCATCATACGTATCCCAATAGGCAATCTAAATTGAAACATATCAAATCACTCAGCATTAGTGTCATAGTACCCAACTGACACAAATCTCACTGGAACAGATCATACTAGCCTCCTCCGCAGGCAACACTGTTTGCTCAGTGTCGGGTGTTGGGCTTCCTGTTTAGGTGAAATGCGAGAAGGGATAAGAAGAGAGAAGGGGGAAAGGCAGTGATGTCTCATTCTCAGTCTCCTCGCCATTAAAATAACTGCTACAAAGGAAGCCCAAGGAGGAATAATAAGGAGTTGCCTGCGGAGGAGGCTAAGATCATACCATGCCATAAATCTTTTTAATGGAAAATATTTAGAATGCCAATAGTCCAGTTTCCAATTACTAGCTAGAGACCGTTGAACTTCCTGACAAAAGGCGCATTTATACAGGGTTAGCCTCCCTTTCAAACAAGACCCATGGGAGTAAACTCAATTTTTGTTTTGTTAAGAACAACAGAAAAATTGAATTTACTCCCATGGGTCTTGCTTGAAAGGGAGGCTATCCCTGTAATATAAATGTGCCTTTTGTCAGGAAGTTCAGCGGTCTCTAGTAACTGGAAACTGGACTATTGAAATGTTTGGAGTCCTTGTAGTCTCGGTGTCAGAAAAGTTAAAGTTGACAATAACAAATCTTTCATGTTGTGTCATGTCTGCTAGCAGTCAACCTTGATGAGACTGAAAGGACTCTACAATGTATGTTCAGAGTTTAAAATAATGTGCAGGGGTGGATTTAGGGGAGGGGTGCGCACCCCCTCCTGAGACAACTTTGACTCCTTTTTCTCAATAATTATTTTTCCAAAATATCCTCTTGGCAGTTTCCAAATTATATGATGGTGCACCCCCCTGAAGATAATCCTGGATGATCAACCCCTGATATGCTCTATACCTTTCTGTCTGTCCCTGCTGTAAGAACTTGGCATTCGGTTGGGGTGTAACACACAGCTTTAAACATAGTATTGGCAAAGACAATTTGAGATCGAACTTCCTGCCTGTTCAAATAGATATAAGATAAAGTAATGTTAATCTTTTATAATACTTAATGCTTACAAATAATGCCAAAGTTTGAGGTAATTATATTAACTGGCTTATTATTTTCTTTACTTTATACAGCCTGAGGGCTGTATATAGCATAATGCCAAGATTTGAGGTAGTTAACTGGCTTATTAATATCTGATTGAGGTTTTCATACAAAAACAATCCCAAGGGATGTCAACTACCTCATCATTATTACTGAATTCCCAGAAGAAAATTTTAATGAATAGCTTTAATTCAATTCTATTCATGGTATACTTAACAATAATTATTGAAACTTTTTTCCAAGACGATGGAAATTAGATAAGTATCCGCTCACTAGGTAAAGAACTCTAGCAAGCAAGGAATGTAGGTATATAGAGAATACTTCATGGAAAGTGCGCGCGTACGGTTTTTATTCACGAGTTGTGAAGTATCATAAAACGAACGAGCGAGTCCTCGAGCGAGTGAGTTTTATGATACAAAACAACAAGTGAATAAAAACTGTACAAAGCACTTTCCATGGTGTTTTCTGTTTATCATATGCATATCGAGATTTTTATAAATTTTAGTCATTTTGAAGTGAAAATGGTTTGCTTTTCCGTGGTCAAGATTTTGATTTCAAAAAAAAACAAAAAAAAACACACAAAAACCCTACAAAACAAAATTTAAATTACAAACAGACGTCAACATAATATTTATTTGTATCTAAAGTGAATTACAGTGCAAAATTATGATTCTTTTCTGTGTAACTTGGACTTTTTTCTCGTTGACAGACGTTTGTTTACAAAACGAGCAAAGACAATGCGAAGAATTTGAGTTCATTCAAAGTATTCAAAGACAAACTTACCGGTCAAATTTACAGTTCAGTACGCTCGTTAAACATGCTTGGCGTTTCAAATGTCCTTCAAAACTTTACCTTGAACTTGATTTATCAGTGTTTTTCTCCAAGCTTTTC
Source organism: Telmatactis stephensoni (assembly GCA_029948255.1). Taxonomy (NCBI): domain Eukaryota; kingdom Metazoa; phylum Cnidaria; class Anthozoa; order Actiniaria; family Isophelliidae; genus Telmatactis; species Telmatactis stephensoni. Next base: position 567,457 of record JALIZF010001786.1, read on the forward strand.
TATAAAAGGGCTCAGTTTGACTAAATTTTTATTCAGTGACTCCGAATCTGCCGGCCGTGAATATAATCCTCCTTCGCTTTTTGCAGCACAGCGTGGTTTTGAAATCTTTTTCCCATAGAGCTCTTCTTCTGCATGACATCGATGACTTTTGTGGTAAATAAGCTAATATACTTGAATTTTTACTGAATAAAGATTAAAAATTGAACTGCCAAGACTGAGAATCCTTCGATAAAAAGTGCCGAGAGGAGCCAGTCTGAAGAAAAATTTTCATCAGAAATGAAGTTGCTTCTGATTGGACGTATCGTTTTTCTCACACGTGAAAAAAAGCGATACGCGGCTTCTGATTGGACGTATCGTTATTTCTCACACGTGAAAAAAGCGATACGTGCATTCTGATTAGCGGAGATTGGTAAACAAACGAAAATCTATTGAATGGCTTTTCTGTGAGTAAATCTCGATATGTATATAATAAATAATAATATTGAGTATAACAACAGGGAACAATAATTTAACAATTTACGGGCATTTTTTACAGGAGGTACAATGTAAGAGGACTTTGTGTTAATTTAAGGACTACTTACTCTAAATCCCATATAATACAGGTTCCATCTGCACTGGCAGAAATGCACTACAGTGATAAAGACATGTTCAAATGAACTTGAGTTTTCATTATTCATTATTATTGAGTGTAGGACTAATACTTTAGAGATCTCATTCCTCAGATGATACTAACAAGGTCCACTATTAACCCCCCCCCCCCCCCCCCTCCCCTCCTGCCCTTGCTGAATTCAGGTGTAAAAATGTTTGGCCAGCTTTTCATGGGTTTACTTAAGTCAAAAATTAGTTTGATGGGCATGTAAAATTTTGATATAAGAATGAAATTTAAATAACATTTCTCAAGAATTCATAGTACCAATCATGATTTACGAAAAGTATAGCCTGGGGATGTCTTCTGAGGCAAGCCCATTGAGGCATTTCCCAAAAGGAATACATTTTTATGATGCTATATTTAATATTATGTTGCTTGATGTGTGAAAAGAAAAATATGCACAGTCTGTACATTACCTCTTTGTCATTGCGCCTCACTTTGATGCAAGTACAGCACCTATAACAACAATTATTCAAAATTTGATAAGACATAACTGTATCTGTTGAATTAGCAATTTTATTTTTGGTGTGAGAGAAAATAAGCATTAAATTGCTAATGCAATTTTAATTATACCTTTATGTTCTTTTAAAGCAGTTTTCAGTTTATATGTCTTGCATGTCCTGTCTCCAAAGATTTCCCATACTCGCACCTGTCCCTCTCCTCCCCCACTAATGATCTTTTCACTATCTGAAGTGGTAGCCAAAGCAGTCACCCCTTTACTGTGAGCATCTTCAATTTGATACAAGAGTTTGCCTGTCTGGGGTAAAAAGGCACGTATTTTGCCATCATCCCAGCCTACAATAGAAATTATTATATATGATTTAGTTGGTTTGCTTTGTTATTTGTATGCTTTATACTATATCAGGGATGGATCCAGGGGGTGTCCAAAGGTGCACCAGACACCCACTTAGCACCATACTTGCTCTTTTTTTCTATAAGCTTCTTGCAAGATGACATCATCAGATTCCATTGTTAGGAGGCCACCATCTTGGATGTGATGTCATCTCTTAAGAGGCCTATTTGGGACACCCCCTTTGCAAAATCCTGGATCCACCCCTGTATATCTTATCACTGAAGGATGGGATAAAAAATGGCCAACATACAGCCTGTCAGGATATTAATTAAAAGTGCCCCATGCATACCCCTTGCTTTCAAATTACCAGTATCCACTCCACACTATTGTATATATGACTGGAACAACATTGCTTGGTTTGTTCGAGCATGGCACTGGTTAGTTATGGGGGATTAAACTTGCCTTTTGATAATTAGATGACATCTACCCAGAAATCATTTAAATATACTTAATTTAGTAATATCTTTTTTAACACACCAATTGATGTTTAATTTATTTGTGCACAAGTGCATTTCTAAAGCAATTAAAACAAACATTGCAAATTCCTGGGTAAACATCATCCCATAAATCCTTGATAACTCATAAGTATGGAGCTCAAACGAAGAAATATTGCACCAGTCAACTGTTTACATGAAGTACAATTGTTACTGGATTTTACATGGGGATTTTGTTGCACGATAAATCTAGAGCAGCGATTTTATTGCAACCAGAAATTGTGTACTATGTGAACAGCCAGCAATTTTGAGGCAATTTTAGCCCAACATCTCAGCAATTTTATGAAAAAAGTTATTTTCAATCAATGTTTACTGATTTGTAACCAAATATATGTGACTGTACTTCTTCCTTTTGACGTGACATTTGATGCACTCTCGTACTTTGACTATTCATGCAGCTTTTCTTTTTCAGTTGTACATGGTTCTTGCTTTTTAGCTTTTTAGATGGTTTTAATTTCTATGGCCATTCTTCAGTATGGGTCATGTTTATAAACAGCTTTGCCACAATTATCCCAAACTCTCAGCATGTGGCTGGAAAAAGTATAATTTTCTTCCAAGGGGGAGGTACTACTGAGTTTTTGGTAAAAAGATCACAGCAAAGTTGCACTAAATTTCGAGCACGTTCAAATTTGCTGTGACTTGTCTGTGATTTATTGTGCTGGACCGGAAACACAGTCTAGAATCGCCATTTAAATCACTGCTTGTCACATGAGAAAATCACCCGTGTAAACAGCCCTTAAATAAGGCTACCCCTACTCAACTCCAAAACGAGCACAATCACCCCCTGATTATTTCATTTTTCAGTTTCACCTATATGTTGTTCTTTTAATAAATAAAGTTTGAACAAAAGTTTATTGTAGGATCTATGAGACAGTCTGGAACTACCTTAAGCATGAGATGGTTTGTCAACATGGAATCATCACACATACACTTTTCCACACTAGCAACATCATCAATGAGGTTCCCATTCTTGCTAGAATATTACAGCAGAGTGCATTTGAGGGTTTAATGAAAGCATTTCACATGTTTGTTCTGAGAGTTTGAATGTGCTGTTAAGTATTGTCAAGTATTGTTAGGGGGCGGAGTAAACATTTGATCACTAATTACTTGCATTCTGAAGTTCTCACAGAACATTACAAATCTGCAAACTGTTCAAAATGTTGCAAGTCAAAATCAAAGTATCTCACAATTATTATTCAAACATTTTGAACAGTTTGAAGATAATTATGTAATGTTCTGTGAGAACTTCAGAATGTGTGTAATTAGTGATTAAACGTTGACTCCGCCTCCTAACAACACTTGACATGTAGTATAACAACAGCACATTCAAACTGTCAAAACAAATGTGCAAAATCTTTTCATTAAACACTCAAATGCACTCTGCTGTAATGAGCTTTTATCATGTAATTCCAAAGGTCACAGTACATAAATATAATTAACATACCTGGAAAGAGCACATCAAAATTAGTAAAACTGTGAAGTTTGATTGAAGTAACTTTCAAACTCACGAAGATATGAATTTTCCGAAATCGAAATTTTGTACGAAAGCACTTGCTGGTAGGCAAGAGATGCCTACCAGCAAAGGTTTTCTTACAAATTCACACTTTTCAAAAACTCATATTCTCGCGAGTTTTGGGTTTAATTCCTTCAAACTTCACTGTCTTGCTAATTTTAACATGCTCTTTCCAGCTATGGTAATTCTTTTTCTTTTTTACGAATTTAAAAATACCTGATAAAAGCTCATTGCTCAAGGCTTTCTTGGCAAGACTGCATGTATATGTGACAATGATCTGTGTTGACAAAAATGTCTTGTGTTTAAGTTCTCTAATTATACCAGGGTTGTTTTACCAAGTACAGCATACTTACCAGAGACTATGGATCCGCCATCCCTTGTTATGCACACAGCATCACATTTCATGTTGGGAACTGCAATTCTCAACAGTTCCTTACTGGTGTTGGTGTTCCAGACACGCATTTGATTTTTAGAGCATGTGACAAAAAGGTCAGAATAACCACTGGGAAAAAAAACAACATGCATATTGAAGTTCTGCACTAAACTAAAATCGTTTAAATGACAGTATTACTGCTGTAATAATGATGATGCGATAGACTTGGTATGACTGTGAAACAGGCTGTGTCTTGCTGTTGCCGTGATGTCTACAAAATTGAAGGGTTTCCTGTGAAAATGACCTAAGTGACTTTTTGATGGATGTCCAGAGACTAATTTTTCAGCATAGGAAAGTTAGTTTATCTCATTTTATGCCATTGAAAAAATATCATCAAAAAAGTCACTCAGGCCATTTTCAAGTGGAACCCTTCAAATAATATTCAACATTTCTGCCATGTACTGTGTGCTCTTTGATAATCATATGAAAACTATGTATACTTACAATGGGAAGAAAATGTCATTAATGCAGCTACAGTGAGAAGTGTTGACGCATTCCCAAGAGAAGTCATCATAATTAAACTTGTAAATGTTAGAATGGCTTGTACCAACAAAAAACTACGGAAGAAAAAACTTCAGCATTTGAGACATAGCCTAGAGTTGTATGATAATTCTAAGAAAACCATACTCACCTGATGGCCATTGCCTCTAAGGGCAATTGATGTCACCTCTCCTTCAACCTTTTTACATCTGAATCAAGAGATGAATTAACTTGACTCAACTTGATCCCATTAGGCAAATGAATTTTAAATTTAGTCCTATATTTCATGCAATGAACTTTCCAACAAATGAAAGAAGAATCACACGAAATCCATTCTATCATGGTCGCTGACAATTCCTCACTTGCTGTTTTGTAAATATATAAAGTATATATAGTCAAGACTATAGGCAGAGCTCTTACATTATTGTGTGATTGTATCAGTTTCGAATTAGAGCGAATACCATAAATATTGGAGAGTCATATAGTACAATTTTGACCATACTAAAAGTCCTGCAGTACTTTGAGTTCAGCTGGCTATATTTTCAGTGTCTTGTCAAAAAGTGTTTTATGTGTGCACAATTAGATGATTTCAGCTGGTGCTCAGGAAGTGAGTGAGGGTGTAATGTCAAAGCATTGGTGTTTATAAACATTTTAGCATGCACATTAAAAGGCAGGTGAGCAGCAAGCAGGCATGCAGTATGACAAAGTTACCATGTTATTGCTGTCCTTTTTTGCTTTACTATTTCATTACCAAATTTAAAATTGTAGTTGTAATTTAATCTTTAAAGAATCATACTTTATTCTCTTGAAAGGTTTTTCACATTTAGGACTTGAAATGACAGCCACAGTTCCATCACCACATCCTATTAACATCCCTCCAGACCTTAAGTTTTGAATCGTTTTGACTCCTTGGCTGAATTTTTCTTTCTTAGGCCCATGATCCTTCAGGATGTGGCTCTTTACAGATACCTAAGGACAGCAGAGCAAATCAAGTTACTCATCTGGTTCAGAGATGTTCTTCCTAATTCATTCCAATCAACAATGCCTGTTAACATCTTCAAACAAGGATGCGCTGGTGAACAGCAAGGACTCCAAGCTTATGCAAACAAAACTCCTTTCCTACTAAAATTTTTTGACTAAATTTAAAGTGAGCAATAGCATTAATTATAAGTCCTCAACAGAGTACTTGTACAAAAACATTCTAGTCTTACAATGAGTATGTCTCCACTAGTGGTTCCACAGTAGAAATGTTTGTCATCCTCTGCGACCTACAATATAAGATCAAAATATTATAATTTGAAATTTTCTATCAATGGTAAACTTTCTATGGCAAATGGATTTTCCCTGTCTAAACAAGCAGATTTCATATGACAATTGCATTAATTGGGTCAAATTTTCTAATCCATACAAACATAACTTATTTGTGAAAGAAAATTTGACAGAGAAAATCTGCTCAATCATGTGGAAGGGCATTGAGCACTGTACTAAACTCACCTGAATACACTTGACAATTCTTTTAAGCTGGCCCAAATTACAATCTGTTGGACGAATCTTTCTGTTTGGTATATCAACACCCCAGATTCTTAAAGTTTTCCTAAAGATGCAAATATTACATGTAAGAACCAGATTTAAGATAATGAGTTAACACTAGCTACATGTAGGACAAATTAAGTGGCATGCAGTTATACACCAAGAGGTTTCACTGAGAGTAAAATGTTTTAGTGTTTCTTGGCTGTTACTAATTAAGGTCTGACTGATATAATTAATATTGATTATTACTTACTCTCCAGCAGTAAAGAACAAGTTGTCATCATTATTTGCAAAAGCCACAGCATATGTTATTCCAGCACTTGGCACTGCTGCAGGACTGCCGCAGATTGCTTCTTTACCAGAGATATTCCACAACACCACACTGCAGTAAACACATGGACAATTAAAGTTTTGTTCACACCAGGAAGCATATAGGACAAGCAGCATACACAGACTCAGTGTACTGCTTATTAGGCAGTAAGTGGTAAATGTGATACTGAGTCTGCATAGTGCCGCATAGTTACAGCAGGAATTTTGAATGTTTTTACAGACAACACAACACTGACACGGCCACAGCACAGGCATGGCCTGGTCCATTTCACACTCATTCGAAATCAGACTGCTCTATGTTGCTGGCACTTATACTTGGGTTGGTGAACAAAGCTCAACACTCACTGTTTTATTTTCCTTTAATTTGCATTTTTATTGTTAGTTTGTTTGTTTGTTTTAGTGTGTTAACAAACAGTATCCACATTATTTTCTATTCCTTGCCATTCTTCTCTCCCTGTTCTAAATTGCATGCCTGTACAAAATCAGTTCAACTGATTACTACGAAGAACTGACTACGAACTACGAAGATTCCACTTAATTGAGATTAGACCACACATTCAATAATATACACAGTCCCCTAACAGTCGATCACCAGTAAAGCCTACTCACCTTCCATCATCTTGCCCACCAAGGGAAACAAGAAACACATCATTTGGTGAAAATGCTAATGCTTGAACCTTGACTTTATGTAGTGTAAAGGTATGATAAAGTTGTCGTCTCTCATAGTCCCAGACAATAATATCAGCTTTGAAACCCATATGAGTCTGTTGGCCTGACGCTATGAATCTCCCACTATTCGATACTGCTACACACGTTACATTGTCTGTATGGCCCCTGAGGCATACTTGGGAATTGTCTTCAAGATTTTCGATAATAACAGTGTCACCAAGAGCATAGATCAAGTGCTGTCGGTCTGGATGAACAAGTAGCCCATTGGGTACATTTCCTGTAATTGGATTAAGATTAAAGAAGTGTTTATACCCATGACTAAATGTCACTCAAAAAAGATCATGTTTACAACTCCTTCTAAAACTTTCCTATTGATCGATAAACACATGTATTTATATATTTTGAAAGTGACAAAATTCTACATTTTCCTTCTAAACCTATTCCCTAGTAATATTTTTGTTCTTTTACCGTTTTCAAATGAAGAAGTTTCTAGTGTTTTTTTTAAAGAAAATTTGTGATCTATGGGATTCATAATTTTAAGATGATCCAATCGAACTGTTCTAAGGCTTTGGTTTTAGGATTTTATAAATTTACACAAAGAAAAATATTGAATGGCGTAGTAACTTATGCTTGAAAGGGTAAGACCACTAAACTTTTAGGATCAAACAGCAATGAGAACCAAGATAAAACGGATGTTTTGCATGATTTGAGCTAAGTTAGCCGAATTATGTTTTGGCTCGCAGTTCAGCTGTAATAAGTTATTTGTTTGTTGTTACTGGTAATTTCGTTATTTCTTCACAAAAGATCAGGGACAAGGCTCTATCTTAAGCACTATAAGAACGTATTTGCTATACAAATCACAAGAAAACAATTTGAAAACAAATTTTCAATAAATCAGAACATAAGACAACGCCGTGGTACAAGATGGCTTCGGTTGCAGTCAAATCTGGCTCACCTGCAAAACCGACAACAGACATCAGCTCAAGTTCTGGCATCTCTTGTTCCTTTGTTTCTCCGTTGGACATTCTCGAAGTCATATTGTCAAATATCTATCAGAAATTCATGCACGATCGGAGTGAAAAATAGAGATTTGAAGGCCTTCTTTTGGCTTCCAGGTTTATTTTCTGCCGAGCGTAACCCGTGGTAACCAGATACATTTCACATACGCATGGCTGATAAGGGAAACCGCTGACAAAATGTTTTAATGCACAGGAAGCCCGCTCAAAGCAACGTTTTTCGTTGGACTTGTTAATTTTAAAGCATTTCGAAAAGAGACATCTGACCCAGACAAGGATAAAAATGTCAAATTTTTAAAGGTCAAGGAAGTTGTAAAAATGCAACAAAAGTCCGCAAAAGGACCAAACAACCATTTTAGGGGCATGGATAATTTTCCGCGTTGAAATGAGAAAATTGATCTAAATGTAAGTTTAAAATGGGATTTGGTCGGTGAATAGTCAGAGGAAAGTCTTAAAATTTAAAAAGCGGTGAAATTATTTTCAAATGAGAATAAAAAGAGAAAGCTTAAAATGCTTGAAAGTTGAATTATATATACACGTGAATTTAAATAATTATTGGGTCGGATCAGGGACGTACTAGTGGGGGGAGGTTGGTGGGATTCCATCCCATTTCTTGGATTAATATATACTTGAAAGACAGTAATAACTATGCAGCCTGACAATGGGAACTGAGCCATATTGGTAATCACACCACCCTCACGTATTAAAAGCGCTTTGGGTAGGAAACACCAGTTATACGACGCAACCGTTAAACGCGCAACGGTACCTCAACTCTTAGTTGCGCGCAATGTTACACGCAACGTACGCGCAACGGCTCAACTCTAAGTTGCACGCAATGTTACACGCAACTGTTACGCGCAACGTACGATGCAACTCTCAGTTGCGCGCAATGTTACACGCAATTGTTACGCGCAATATAATGGTGCAACAAATGGTGCAACTGTTGCGTGCAGTGTTGCAAAAAACGCATCAAGATGTTGCATGGACCGCATGGGCAAATATTTTCAGTGTAAACAGTTTTGACAGAGATTGTACTCCTTAACTGCAAACGCGTGAAGTTTTGACAGAGATTGTACTCCTTAACTGCAAACGCGTGACAATTTTTGTTTATTAAATTTTATATGCTATACCAAAGCTTAGATACTTTTCGTATGTAGGCGTATTCTTGCTACTTGTGAGTTTTTATTCTTATAAAATAATATATTTCTTCTTTTATTTCGAGCTAGTTTCAGGCAAGTCTTCATAAATAGCCTCCCAACTCGTTTAACTCCAGTTGTTCTGGGTTGGCTTAATTTGTTTCGATCGAGAATTTAAATTGAGTAAATTGGTTACAAGGTACAGAATTCAAGGATATATACTGAGGAATTCAAACCGCGAAAGTGCAGTAAAAGAATTAGATCGAGATATCATCATACTCTATTAAACTAGTACACTTTGTTTCACGGGTTAATGAAAACCACTGCAACTAAAAGAATTCAAGCGCCTATAATTAATTTGACATTAGCAAAATAAACTTTGCTTCCACCATAGCCGTAATCAAATATAAGCATGGATAAAAGTTCAAATTTAATTTGAATGTAGAACAGAGATAAAGGAGAACATAGATCTTACATAAATTTTAACTTTGTTATAATCGTTTGTATTTGTCATGACCCCATCAGCTGTGCTGATTAATTTTACCGTGTTACAATAAAGTTATTCATTCATTCAATTTACCCGAGACAACTGTTCTCCATATTCTGGTATTTTCTGAGGGTATTTGTGAAGACTCTTGTTTGTACTTGCATGATTTAGGGAAAAACACAGAATTCTTTCCCCACAAACTGTTTTCGTGAAATCGCTGGTACACATGAAGGAGAGTTGTCCTAGTAAGATTTCTCTGGAGCATGGCTCTGCTTAAAAATCCCGTGTGTACATTGAGCCGATATAGCAGTGCTGCAGGGAACCAACAACACTCGTTTCGAGCATATGCCTTCTTCAAGAACCAATCAAGTCACAGAGAATGATTTTTGATTTCAAAATGAATACAGTTAATTAGTGGATAGAAAATGGATATACCTGTTTCAAAAAACATTAAGAGTAAATAGCTACAAGTTTTGATCTATGAATGTAGTTTGTTGTAATATTGGAATACAAGTTATGAGTTTTGAGTTAGTATTGAGCTTTTTCGCATTTTGATCACAAGATACAACAGACAAAAAATCAGATTCAGATTCACCATCAACGTTTTTTGAAACAGATATATAATAATGTCGGTCAAACAACCAGGGTTGTTTTTTCTATTGTTTTTTCTTAGTCTTCAATCTCTCTGCAAGTTCTTTAAATTCTTTAAAGTGCTGTAACACATATACTTTAGTCTCCCACAACATCTTAACCAGAATTTTATCGTCCGCCTCATCAAGTCCTACTTCGACTGACATGTCAGAGCTCAGCCTGTAGAACGGTACCCCAATCATCTCGCACCAGACCCTTGCACGCTCTACCACGGCTCCATGGGTTGCGCAGGCCTAGGGAGTGCAAGATGACAGTTAAAAAGTTAACAAAGTGACAGTGATAGAGGCATTGTTTTTAGCCATAATTATCCCTAACTGAAGCTTGAGAAGCCAATGTGCTATTGTAGATGGTTAACAAATAGATTTCACTTCTCCGTGCGTCTATACACTATTAGTATTCACCAACATAAGGGCTATTACAAATCCTGCATTCTGATTGGCTCCCTAACCTCGGGCTATTGGTGATAGCCCGAGTTGAGAGGAAGCGCGAGTTTTGATATCAATAAAACATTTTTCTCTCTTTGTTTTGTTTAGTCTCATTCACCTTTGGCCCAATATGTTGGTGAATACTAAAACAATTAGACCTCTCGGCCTCATGGACTACGAGTTTGAATAGCCCATTCGGCCTTCGGTCTGTCCTCTTATTGACACACTCTTGACGTCATAAAATGTTCAAAACTCAAGTGGAATCACGAGCGCAGCGAGTGGTTTCACTGCAAAGTTTTGAACATTTTATGGCGTCAAGAGTGTGTCAATAAGAGGACAGACAACTCAAAACCATCTTCAATTCGTTTTTTACAACAATTCTTTGAGATAAAAGTTAAAAAATCCTTTTCAAACGGGGCAACAGAACGAGCGCGCGCGCTGAAACGTGTCAACAGTTTGTCTGTCCTCTTATTGACACACTCTAATCAACCAATCAGATCGCGAGATTGGTATCAAGTGTTGTAAAAAATGGTTTTTCTTCACAAAATCAGCGGCGAAGTCACCTCCAATGACCTACCTGATCGACCAATAAAATACCAAGTGCACGTGCTCCAGTAAGAATATTAGAAGCATCCCATATGGAATCGGGTTTAAAGACATCAATATTCAAAACATGTTCTGTAGGAGGGACACCAGTGCCGAGGGACACAACGAGACCAATGTTTGATGATCCAGGACCTTTCGTACTGTCAGGATTATGGACCTTGTAGTACTTGTGGATCTCTGTAAGTATGTCTAGGGTGGGGTTATTGGCTATCAGACCACCATCGAGAAAACGTCCCATGGCGCGGAAAAACGTGGGAGCTGCACCTGTTCCTCTTGCTGCTCGCCACACCTGTTGTTCTAGCGAGGAAATATAAAAATACGTAATGAGATGAATGCGTAAATTAGGTGGATACGTAAACCAAGTGAATATGTAAATCAGGTGAATAGGTAGATCAGGTGAACACGTAAATCAGGTGAACACGTAAATCAGGTGAATACGTAAATCAGGTGAATACGTAAATCAGGTGAACACGTAAATCCGGTGAATACGTAAATCCGGTGAATGCGTAACTCTGGGGAATGAAAACTAGGGGTTGCAAATATTTTTCATGTCGGGATTTCTCTGCCGTCATAACAGATGTAAAACTCCTTTGATAACACCAAGACAATAGTTAGAACTAACATAACAAAATGAGTTACCGAAAAGAATTAAGTAAATGCACACTGAGAAAAATCCCTCTTAGTCTACGAGGCTTATTTCTATCTAGAGATCGCCATGAGTTCCCGAGTATGTAGAACCTATTTAAAGAAGGACTTTGACAAGTTGGTGTTGTAAAATCGTTACCTGAAGGTGCCGGTGGTGAGGGAAAAGGTGATTTAGCAGCTGTAGCTGGTTCGTCTTCAGGCATGTCAAAGTTTCTGAAGAAATACAAGCTAGCCGGACGACGGTCTGCTAGTACAGCGGTAACCAAAGCTCTAAGAAAAAGCATCAATATCAAATCTAACATATATATTAGTAAACTTTTTCTGTGGACTGAGCCTAATTATGACTTCGTGGAAGAAGAGGTAAAAATCATAACTTATCAAAGAGATTGCGTCTTGGGAATAAGATAAAGCTATCAGCGGTTCAGCTAAATAAACGTTGTAGCCCAACAAAGTATCCAACTACGTTAGGATTCGTGGCGAGTTTTAGCCCTACAACCTTATCTCGTAATTTTAAATTGTATGTATTTGTTACAATGCAAACATTAATATTGGCCTTCTGTTTTCAAAAGGAAACGATGGAAGGAAGAATGCTCTCGCCTACACTCATTTTTTGTCCTTTTACTCAATGCGCTCTTGGTTAAGTGACGACACAAACTAGAGGAGTTGTGGGGTGGTGGTGGGGTGTAGTGAAAACCACTCTGCACATTGACGGGAAAATTGCCGACGCGTCTTTTCTTCCAAAGAGAATCTTTTGAAGTTTCCGAAATAAAGATGACATTTTGAGACTGTATTTTTCCCCTATCAATATAGATCGCTGTTAATATAGATCAAAGAAAACATTCCTCTATTGAAATCAAGCATTTCCACTATTTTGTAAGAGTTTATACTTTGGCGCGAAAATGTCTTTCTTTGGAAGACTACGACGCGCATGCCCTTTCCCGACCATACACTTTCTCCAGGGAGGGGAGTGCTGGTATGATCTAAACATACTTAGGGTGGGTAACTGAGGTCAGAGTTGTGTTCTCTCCAAACTCTTCTCTAAGAAATCTTTCCAAAGGTTCTGAGTTGTAGGGGCGTGGTCCATTGAACACCTCATCTTTTAACTTGAAGTATAAACCCTGACAGTAACGGACTGACTTTCCTGAAAAAAGCATAATGGTTAAGTATAGAACCTCGCTATCTTGAACACATAACCAATTCCCTTGTACATTTTTTCGTTAGCCTGCGTCACACCGGACAAATTTCCGTTTAGTCCGTCTGCGTAACAATGACACGAATCGTGTTCTAACCATTCTTCTTTGAAGACGCTTGTAATTGGCTAATATAACGCTGATTGTCAATGCAGGATATTTACCTAGCAACATTATTTCGTTCCATGTTGGTACGAACGAAGATCCGATAAGAAACGGTGTTAGCATGACCTTCACGATTTAGCCATTCACAAGCGTCTATTTAAAACTAGAAAGACCGTTTGGTGTCCAGAGCACGATTCGTGTCTCGTGTACGCAGTCCGACCAAACGACTATAAATCCTTGGGACTTTTCGGTCAGTTAGAACGTTCTGTTTGGAGTTACTGGTCCGCTCCCACCCTCCCCCACATACGATCTTTTAAGGTTGAAAAGGGGAGAGGGGATCAAGTGATACCTGATACACCTGAATCTCATGCAGCTTCCAGGGAAGCTGAGATTGGGGGATTCTAATGTAAGTGCAGCTAAACAGTTGGACGATGGTCCGTATAAAACAGGTGTAGTTGGACCACTTTTCCTATATGCGCAAAAACAGAATCAAAAACATTCTCTATGAACATTATAATTGCATTTCTAACGGTGGAGCTTGGTTACAACAAGTTAAGATGTTCAAAATTCAGTTATTCTTTTCAAGCCTTCATAGCTCCGTCTTAGATTCTCCTTGCACAATTCTCCAAATTAATCTTCCGGTTTTTCCTTTTTTAACAGAAAGGACACGGTCGCTCTTTAAAGGATACCCAGATGAGAATAATAGTAAAATGAAAAGATGAATAACAGTAAGGTAGACATACCGTGTATTAAGGCAAGGGCAAGTATTCCCCCTGTACTAGTCCCACCAATCCAGTCAAATAAATCTGTTATACGTTCACCAGTCACCTCTTCAATAGCCAGCAATAGTTGAATTAATACCAATCCTCGGATCCCTCCCCCGTCCATTGACAGCACTGAATCGCGACCATTTTTCTGTTTGAATATTGATTTTGTTGACTGTGGTCTTTGACCGTCCACTGAATCCTTTCCTGGTAAAAATTAAATAGAAATAAATAAATAAATGAGCGACCAACCAACGAATGTATACCGACAAATGAACCGTTATAACGATGAATGAACGCACGAACGAACTCACGAACAAACATAGATGAAAAGACGGATAAATGAAGATATAGAAAAGTTGATTGGTGAGCATTTAGAGTTCAGGGAAAAGGAGTACGAAGATTTTCACCGTTCTTCATCTCTTCGGAAGCTGGTGAAACAGAATGTCATTCAATTATACCTGTTTGGCGGCACAGGGCCGCACTAACGGCAGCCGCTCTAATTAGATCTTCATATCCAGGTAGACGAAACAAACCAGGGCTGACTTTATTGACTGCATCACCTACCAATAAAGGTACACGTTTTGCATCACAATAACACTAAAAAGCCAATAAGTAGGCGGGTCGTTTTTTACAAGCGCGCGATGCAGCATCTTCAAAAAGGTACATATAAAGGGTATAAACATTCCACGAAAAGAACTTAAATCAGTAAATGTCGTTAGTTTTTTCTATGGTGTATAGAAATATAAAGAAATATAAGGCTCAATCAAGGTAAAACCTAAGCCTCTTCGTTTGAAATTCAATATGACGGCACTTTCATGAGTTCAAATGTTATTATCGGCACCGAGGAGATTGAAAACACTATTCAGCACTAAACTCAAACTATAGCGTTACTCAATTCGTGGTTAAAGCTTCTGATTTTGAATGTTGCTCTTTTGCTTTTTTGTTGTTGTTGTTGTTGTTGTTGTTATTTAGGCTGCCAAATATACCACTCTAACTGCATAGCATAACCAGTATAATTACATGCATGATACACTGCATCTCACTACTAGCTCAATCCCACCTGGGCACGAGTAAACCCTTGTTCTTTTTATAACAACTTACCAATTCGTAATTCTCCTTTAAATTCTTTACTACAAGGAAGGTTACATCTAGTCTTTTCTTTATCACACGGAGAAGCTCCTACGTGGCATAAGGCATCCACTACGTCCTTCCATCTCGGGTGATGTTCCTTGGTTGCAATGTGGCGTGCTGTATAGTTGTTATTGTTGGTGGCATTTACGTCGGCACCGAAGATGATGAGGGCTCGAACTATGTCACAATCGTCTGCCTGTAAAATGTATAAAGTATACACCCATTTTTAAAAAGGTTGTCTTACGAGAGGACTAGACCGAAAAGGAGTATGGGTATAATTACGAAATTTCACTCTCCTTTCAGCCTTGGTCTTAATTTTGAACATAAACAAATTATTTTCTTTGGTGTACAAGGTCAGAACAAGCTAGATTTGAATTGTTATGTAAATATTTGCGTCGCTGTTTTAGTGTGGTGTGTCATTAGTGTGTCTAACCGTAACAAAAATGATGCGTTTTTTTTAATTTATTCGGGTTAGTGTGGACGTAGTCTTAAACAAAAGAAAAACGTCATTTTAGTGTGGACGGAAGGCCGAATCATAACAAAAAAGATATGCTTTCGAATTTATCGTAAGATGCCCAAAGAAAATATTTGTGCGCGCTTTATGTGAACTGTTCAGCGTTTTGCATGATGGGAAATGCGCGCGCGCAAATAATTCTATTTTACGTCACAATGAAAATCCATCCCCATAGTTCGTAAATTATATTCTTAATTAACCGAGAAAAAGTTCGCATCTTCTTTGTAAACTACGATAAACAACGATACTTAGCGAAGATGTCTGACAATACAAATAAGGATGAAAGGTAAGACATGTTTGCTTGGGTATTCAGTTATTAAGGCTTTCCGGCTTTTCGAATAAATGAACAAAAAAAAGAACAAAAACAAACGCGTTGACACCAAATACTTCTCTTGCAGTGACTACGAATTCTTCATCCGCAGACCGCGTCCAAGATTATGGATTCCTTACCAGAAAGATGACAAAAACGAGCAATTTCAGGCTTATCAGGTATATTTACTATCTATTTTAAGTGCATTTTGGGGATAACCTTTGAAATCGGTAATGTTGTACCTCACAGTTGGAGAAAAAAGAAAAAAAACTTATGCTGCAAAAAGAAATGAAAATCACGAGTAGCCCATCGGTCTTTCGACTGGATTCTCGTCTCCCATAATAAGAAGCTAAGAGAGCATTCATTAAGGTACATTTGTAAATATGTTTTAGGTCGCACAAGCATCGAGCCTGCCTGAAGAAAGACCACAAATCATGATCAGTAATGCCATCAAACGTAAGTACAAGACAAGAACTACATAGCTGATTGCTAATATAAGAATAGTAAGGGACCAATAATAGATCCTTGAGGAATACCGGTATTGAAGCTTTGGTAATTCTACAATTTTCAAACGTACAACATTGCGACATCTCCACACATAACAGTCGATGTAAAAAATATGTATAAATATATATTCTTTATTTATCCTCGGATTTTCAGAGTATAGCATTTCTGCTAATATCTCCGAGACTCGTTCGCACACTCGCTACCCCTACATTCGATATACTCTGCATACAATTTAAAAACTCATATGTTGATTTTTGCTGAGGGAGGAAAAACCGGAGAACCCAGAGAAAAAATCCTCGTGGCATGGTAGAGAACAAAACATCAAACAAACTCAATTCACATATGATCCAGCGTCCGAGTCGGGACTCGAAGACTGGACCACAGCGGGGAGAGGCGAGTGGTTTAACCACTATGCCACCCATGCCACCCATGCCACCCATGTCATGTTCACCATCCTTGTGCCGTAGGAAAAAGTGGAAAGTAAGTTCGGTGATCATGAGATTTACATTAACTTGTTAGTCACAAAATCTTTACTTCTTAGAAGAAGACCTTCCACTTTGTCGACCCAAATCTGAATGTCAAGACACTCATCCTGCAGGTAACACATCTTCATTGTCCCCGCTATAACGAACTTCCAGGGAAATAGCGAGCTGTTTGTGATAGGGAGGTTTGAGATAATTTTTATCGGAGTAAAGAAACGGTCGAAAATGGCATGACGTTATCGTAACTGAGCGTAAGGTGGGGGAGGAAAAGGAATAACCTTTTGCCACGCATTCTTCCTTCGTCCCCACCGTTGTGTAGTTTAATGTCAAACCGCAATATTTTTAAAATACAAAAAAACATTTTTCTTAGATCGTGTTTATTATGACGTGAAGGAACACTGTCAGAACAACCGCCAACGACTTTTGCACGACAAGTGGAATGAACACGACATCAAAGTCTTCACTACCAAGTAAGCTCTTTGGTCGTAAACAATTACGCAGTTGCGTTAAGTCCATAGCCAAAGCAAAAAATTTTACTGAGACAAAACTTAGTGCGAAGATGTCTTACGAGGTTTTGTTGGGCAGAACGAGAACATGATGAACGCGAAAGACAGGGAAGTAAGCCAGATAGGAGGATAACTTACCGCGCAAACTGCTATAGTTGCTTCCATGCGGGCTACAGACGAGTTAAAATGCGAGGAGGTAGAGATGTGTTCTACAAGTTAAAAGAGTACAGGATACATTTCTATCCGCTGCAACAAGCACATTGTAGTGGTAGTGTGTTTGGACTAAATGCGCCTACTTAACGTTCACCATTAACTAGGATGATGATGATGATGATGATGATGATTAATAGTTACTTTTAATGTTGTTTTAGATATCAAAATCTTCAAAGCAATAAAGACAAAAAGTTTGACCTCATAGCTAAAGCATTGCCTAATAAGGTACCACCACCATGTTTAGTTATTTTCTAATTCAAAGAAAAGTGACGCGTGAAATCATTGTTCATTCTTGAATGATGGCTTTACAATTAAGTCCAACATACGAAAGCCTTATGTAAATGTAATTACAAAAACACCATGATCTCGCTAAATGTGGGTTCAACAGGACGATGGACATAATGACATGATCATATACAACAGTTATCGAATTACACTGGCATGGCGTTAACTTGATTTGCTTGCAGGAGCGTTGGTGGTGCTATTTGTACCAGGTACAATAATGGGGTCCGGGGGGGGGAGTCGTAGACTTACCCCCTGGCCAAGTCTATCTACAAACTATGTAATAATATCCCAAAAACTCTGAATTTACTTTTCAACCATATTATCATTAAATCACTAGACCTCAGCTGACTGCAGAGAGTTCTACTACTTGTATAAACACATCTTGGGATTCAAAAAACCTGAGGTAATGACAAAGTTTTGCTTGCCCAGTTTCGGTTCATAGTTTACAACGATCCCATTCCTTTCGTGTTTACCCTGTAGCGAGAGCGTAAGCAAAAAGTAAAGGAAAGAAAGCAGTCTCTTCTTCAGCTGAAAGAGCCTTGCACTAGTAGATTACGCTCAGGAAGAAGTATTGTATCAAGTGATGAAATACCACGTGTTGATGCCACGCCCAGTAAAGATGCACGTGTTGGTCCCATTCCAACTAAGGTCAGTGACAGAAAACCCTACAAGACTTATGCAGGGTATTGCTAGTACAAACGAATCTCCACTGTACACTACCTCTATCTCTAAACTGATTCCAAAAATCGCATCTGTAGATAGCGAATTCCACAGGTAGCCCCTCGACTTATCAAATCAATATTCTTTTCGCCTCTAGAACGGCCAACTTTAACAACAGCTATTTTTCTACAAGGATTATCTGTCAGGCAACTGAGAATTAACACTTTTCTATAACATTCAATTATCTAACAACTGCCATATACACGCTTTAGCTCAAATCGAAGTTCACCGGGGCGGATCTAGGAGAGGAGTGCAGGGGATGCGTACCCCTTCCTGGGATGGGCCCTTTTCTTCTCTATATATTTCCCATTAAGTATCCTCTGGATAGTGTCCAATTTCTATAACGCTGCACCCCCCCTGAAAAATGATAATCCTGGATGCACCCCTCCCTGAAGAAAATCCTGGATCCTCCCCTTTCACCTATAACTAATGCCTGCTATGGCATTTGTATTTATTAGGGCCATTTGTTCGAGCGAAAAATAAGATGCGTCTTCCTTAGATACGACTCAAACAAGACTCGAACTCTCCCTATAAACGACACCTTTCGTCCTAAGACGCGAACAAAATAAGAACAGCTTAGAACGCTGTTCCTCGCTACGACACGTCTTAGTCTAAAAGTGTTTTGAGAAGAACTATATTTGCACTCTTTGATGAAAATATACAAAAATATATGTACACAACATATATTTACATGATAAGATAAAAATATAGTTTGTGAGCACAGCTAGTTTTAATAGCTAAAAAAAGCTAAGAAGGCAAAGTAGCTATGGACAGATCGTTGTTCTATTGTGTAGCATAGTTAATGGAGTGAAACCCCTCCACTAACTATAATTGGGTTGTTTAATTTATATGTAGCTAGAGGTTCGCATCTTATCTAAGTCCACCTAAGATAAGACATATAAATAGTCCTATTGCTTTATTTCTAGAAATACAGTCTTACTGAGTGCAGCCAAACCAAGCGACCAGTGTTTGTTCGTACTTACAGCAAAAGTGAAACTCTATTGGTTGACTTGAACAATGCAGAAGACAGGATCACAAGTTTATTGCCTTGTTTTGCTTCGTCATCTTCTGACAGTTTATCCAACCTAAACTTACTAGCAGACGTTTGTAGTGTTCAGCCGAGACTTGAATGCAAGCCATATCGGCTTAGTGAGAAGGAAATGTCTCAGCGTCAGAGAAAGCGAAGCCACGAAGAAGAATATGGTGATTCGAACACAACTTCTCCAAATTACAAACAGCATTGCCTTGACGACACAAACGACAATGATGCCATATTAACTTATCACGTGACGACACAGGAAATCACAAAAAGTAAAGATTGTTGCCTTGACAATGCAACAAAAGATATTCACGTCACACTACCTGTTGCTATGACAACAAAAGAAAGGAGAAAGCGACAAGGGAACCAGGATACAACAAGGCTGGGTAGAGCTGTCAAGCGACCGAACAAGATGGACTTGTAAGAGGTCACAATGCCTCTGAATTTATTTGCCAGTTCTTGTAATTACACATTTCAAATGAAAATCAAAATGTACAAAAATAGGATTTTCAATTTAAGTTATTTTAAATTAAAAAACTGATGATTGAGTTGCGCGTCAGCAGTTTTTAAGGGTGCTGCACTTATCCTGCGTATCTCATTCTAAATTACTCGGGCTACCATTCTTATGATATTCGGGTGTCTTTTTCAGCACATTTTTAGTGTATGTTGATTGAGTTGCACGTCATTAGTTTTTAATAATGTGTCAGTTTTAACTGTGATCAGTTATTTTGCGTATCTCAGTTTAGATTACTCGGGCTACCACTTTTAGGGCATTCGGTTATCATCTTTAGCACATTGTTTCATTGAGCATTTGTTGATAAAGTTGCTTGTCAGTATTTAATGGTACATCAGTTCTGTGTATCTTTATAAGTTACTCAAGCTCTGGAGTAGATTTCATATGAGTGTGAATGTGACCGTGCCGTGCTGTGGCTGTGTCAGTGCTTTGTTGTGCCCTAACTGTGCTGTGACTGTGCAGTGCCATTTTCACAGTAATACAAAATTTAAAATTAAACAAGAGGTACACTTAACTTGCAGGATGATTGTAATTCTCTGAGTGTACATGGAGCAGTTATGACCTCATGAGGTCATAATGCGGAATGTATACAAAGAGAATCTACTCTATCAATTACGGTATGACAACAACAACTGTATTTCACAGATTCTTTTCTTTACAGAAAACCCTAGCCTAACATCCCTGCACAGTCTTCATAAAAACACAATTCAAATGGTCAAAGGCCCATATTCTCATATAGCCTGCTTGGCTTGGCCCTTTTCCCTTGAGAGCCAGGCATTGCAAGCTAATTCTCATTTGAATAAGCATATTGTTACACTACCTGAGCGGCAATATGCAGGGGTGTGCTACCATCATTACTACATGGGTTCACATCAGCACCAGATGATAGTAGCACAATAACACAGCCAAGTCTTCTACATCTTGCCATGACATGTAATGGGGTTTCACCATCATTGTTTTTGCACTCGATGTCTGCTCCACTTTTCAGCATAAGATGAACTGCCTTTAAAAATCATAACCTTTAATCAGCAATGAGGATCCTTTATCAAGAGTGTTTAAGTATTTGCAGACAAAACAATCCATAGACCAGACAGACAGACAGACAGACAGACTCACTGACTGACTGACTGACTGACTGACAAACAGACAGACAGACAGACTGACTGACAGACAGATAGACAGACAGACTGACTGACTGACTGACTGACAGACAGACAGACAGACAGACATACTCACTGACTCACTGACTCACTCACTGACTCACTGATTGACTCACTGACTGACTGACTGACTGACTGACTGACAAACAGACAGACAGACTGACAGACAGATAGACAGACAGACTGACTGACTGACTGACTGACATGACAGACAGACAGACAGACAGACAGACATACTCACTGACTCACTCACTCACTCACTCACTGATTGACTCACTGACTGACAAGCCTTTACCTCTTTGGTCTTTGCCCAATGCAAAGGAAAGGCACCATACTTCAAGTCTTTTTCTTCAATCTGTTCTGGGTGGAACTCCAGTATCAATGCAGCACAGCGTGTTCCATTAGATTTAAGTGCTGTGTGAATAGGCTTGGCGTAACCCTCGACATGATTGACATCTGCTCCTGCCTCTAGGAGTACCCGAACACCATTTTCTTGAGAGAAGTGGCAGGCTACATCCAGAGCTGTTTGGTCATCAACATTACGTGAATTCACAAAGTCTGAGACTTGGCAACCTGGGGGAAAATAGTGCTACAACATAAACATGGTAAAATTCTATTTTTGCCACATAACCTTAAGTTTCAGTAATCGTGGCAAGAAAATTCCACAAAATTGTATGTTGTGTTGCAAGCTGCAGAGCAAATGCATTTAAATACATACATATACATACATACATATTTATTCAGTACCATGCACTATACTGCTAATTATTATATTCACAACCAATGGATATGAGCAAACGCATGCGCTGATTGGCTAGCTCATTATCTGGCAATATTAGCATGTCAACATTAGCTACAAATTCATAATATCTAATTTAAAATACAATTTTTGTGAAATAAAATTACAAAATACATATAGCCTGCATTGCTGGTGCTCTACAGTTTTTGGGGCGGAGGAAGAAAATTGAAAATTAAATTGAAAATCTATTTTGTACATTTTTGATTTTCATCTAAATGATTGTGTAATTACAAGAACTGGCAAATAAGTGACCCCTTTCGTCCTCTGCCCCAAAAAATGCAAACTGCCAGCAACGCAGGCTACAAAATCAATTTAATATAACATTCCATGTTGTATTAATATTAATTTTGTAATTTTATTTCACAAAAATAACCATGATTGTACTAACCAACATATTGGGCCTTTTGAATCATTGATATGAGAATCTCAGGGTAGTTTTCTGCAGCATAATGCAAGGGGGTATTGCCAAGTTTGTCCTTCACAAAATGTCTAGCATTAAGGCTGGTAAGACTCTGGATGAAGTCCATTTTTCCTGTCTAAAAATCAAATGTACAAAATTGGCATTAAATGTAAACATTAAACGTCATTGCTGTAAATGACCAACTGTAAGGTCTACAGTTAAAATATTTGCCACCAAATACAATGGCAATCAAGGTCAACCCCCGCCCTTTCCCCATGTCTTGTTTGTGATATATCATGATCGACATTACCAAAGTACAAGATGTCTTATATAATAATAAATTATTGGTATATTATGCACACTCTGATTGATTGAAAACTGTGAATTTAAGTCCACAAGCAGTAAAAGTGGACTAAATTGTATTCTGAGATGTAGGCCATAGTTTTCCAAAGATACATTTTATATTTATATTATTTCCAATTTTCAAATAAGACTGCTTAACTACTACTATACTACTTAATACTTGGACACCCCCCCCCCCCTCCCCTCTCCTCCACCTACCCAACTATTTAGGGCATATTTGGCCATTTGTAATACATTAAGAAAATTCCTTTAAAATTGGGGTTGATCAAACATCATCATACTTGGGACTTGTCAGTGCTCCTAATTTCACTTACTTTACAGGCAACATGGAGAGGGTTTGATGTTTTATCAGTGGACGCTGCAATGCGTTCATGACTCAAGCATTCTCTAAGGTCAAGATATTTTGCAACTTCAGCAAGAGACCATTCTGGATGCTGTTCCATAGTGTCTATTAACTCTTGCATAGTCCCTACATTGAAGCATTTCTTAGAGGTTTTGTAGAATGGGGATATGTCCTTGTAAAGCCGTCTGCAAATTTAATATAGGAAAGCCTGTAAACAGGGTGCCATATTTTAAGGCAGTATGCAAAGAATGTTTAAGCCCTTATGGGAAGAAAATGATAATTTTTTGAGGTAGGGGTGGGGTAGAGGTACCACAATTTTTTGGGGGGGAGGGTGACAGATGGTGACAGATCAAAGTCCGCATGTTTCTTTACAAATTTAGGCATGCTCCAATCAGCTAAAAATTGTGTGTGCATGCAGTTATAATTTAGTTGATAAAGGTCCGACCAACTTATAATCACTTGGAATTCCCCGTTAACCACCATGGTATTTAAAAATATTGGTTGATTTTGCAGCACAAATATTAGTACACCTTATAATAGTCATCGGTCCATCGTAAAGTCAATTGATTACGTCAATTAGCGTTTACTATTTAATAAGTTAACTAATACATAGTGAAAATGAAAATGAAAACATTCGGGCAATATATGAGTCTTATCAGTAATCTCTTACTTAAACTTATCTCTAGCAGATGTCTCATCGTCCATTCGAAACAAACTCAGACACTTTGGATGTTGATCGGTCCTGTACAACACAGCCTCATAACGAAGTGATGTTACTTGAAATAGTCTAAAGCAGTCAGCACTACTATCTTCTTTCTCGAGTAAGGTTGAATGTGAATACTGTTGTAACGTGGTCTCTTCTACGCGAAAATTGGATGGACTTGCTCCCATTGTATTCGCTGTAAACTAGATGCAGTTATAAGGCAGGATTTACTGTTATAAAAGAACTTTTTTGAGTTATATTTGAAGGACACCAACTCTTCCAAAACACGGCCGGTCTCACAAGGTCTCGTTATTGGTGATACAGGAAACCCAGCTAAGAAAACAATAGAACACAGCAAGCCCACGTCAACATACACCTGCAACAAGGACTTCCGGTCCTCCGAAAGGAGGCGTGGGTTCGAATCCCACTTCTGACACCATGAATCGTTGTGTAGGGATAGCAAACATACTGTATACATAGACTAATAATCATAAAGCAGTTTTCATATGACTGGGAAACAGTACGGTCACGGCACGGTTACGGCACGGTTATGGCAGAATTTTAGAATGTTTTTATAGAAATTACGGTAGTGACACTATCGTTACAGGATGATTGGCTATGGCCACGTGCAAACCGATCTGTCACGCAATTTGATGAGTAAGTCTGGGCAATGTTGATAGAGTGCAAACAGTAAATAAATAAATAAATAAATATTATTAAATAGGTAAATAAATAAATAAATGAATAATCTAAATTGTGCAATTTTATGCACATTCTATTGTTTTATATTGTACTATTTTTGTGGTTACTGGCTTAATGCCAGTAACACACTATGCCATCGGGTCCATGAGTCCGTGAGTGAGTGAGTGAGTGAGTGATTTTCGGAAATCTCCGAAGAGCCGAAAGATACGCGAACTTCCGAAGTAGAGGCGAAGTCCCAAGCCGAACTACGAAGTACGTGCGCAGAACTACGTGCGCCGGTCGATCTAAGAGTGGTTAAGTCGATTATTAAAAATCAAATATAGAGATTGTGGTTATAGATATACGTTTTGAGACTAAACCGATCAGTTTAGTTCATAAATATATCTGTAGGGGAAATGTTTGGACCAGCAGCAGTAGTAAAGACCCTTTATTTGTCTGTCAACAGCTATTAGTGTTTGCCTTTGTCTTTGTATTATCATACATTATATCTCACACGCAAAAATACAACTTTTTATTTCACTATATGTCTAAATTGTTCGCTGTAAAGATTTCCACAACGGCATTATTAACACAACAAACCGTGTATTTTTTCGTTCACGTTTCAGATGTTTTATCCATTACGTGACCAAACGGATCAGGTGAAATAGAACATAAAAATAAACTAGATGCACTCGCGCGTTTACTCGTGCCCACGTACAAAAAGCCGAAAATCGGCTTAAAAAGGACATTTAGATTAGCTGCCGCTAGAGTAAGAGAGTTTGACATGTTGTCGTCAATGAAATTTTGAACAAGACGCTCCTCGAAGCGTACACTGCGTGGCTGTAGTAATAACAAGCGGCAGTGCCAACGACCTTTTATTTGTGTGTCAAGAGCTATTAGTGTTTCCTTTGTCCTTCTATGAAGATGCATTTAATGTATATCTCAGATGCAAAAATATTCGCTGCGAATATACCAGTTTATCCAACTTTGTATTTCACTATATATCTAAATTGTTTGCTGTAAAGACCTTTACAACGGCATCATTGACACAACAAATCGTGTATTTTTTCGTTCATGTTTCAGATGTTTTATCGATTACGTGACGAACGCGTCAGGTCAAATAGAACATAAAACTAGCCGTTAAGCGAAGAATGCGTGAAACGGGTCGGGTCAGTTAGTTTTATAATCATTGCGAAGGCTAGCCGTTTGAGATTGTGTGAAAAATTGCTGTACTCAAAGTGCTAAATATTTTGAACCGTGTGTGTCCGACACTGATCCTTGTAGTTCAATATTGAAGGTCAACTAGCAGTGTTCGTCATACAATGCACAGGAGATAGATAAGAAACATTTGATATATCAGACAAAGCGATGTACTTTCGTAAGTTTTAGGGTAACAGTTCTGCTAACGTGGATACACCAGCTGTTTTCTGCCCGTAGCGCTTCACTTTCTATTAGAAATGGCTAGTTCAGTAATTTAACTTTGTTTGTTGTGTTGAGTGAATCAGGCACAGTCTTCAGCAAATTTGTAGAGGGCTTTTTATGTGCCAGTTGTAAGGTTTATTTTTTTTTTTTTTAGAGAGACTCCCTGCTCGTAAGATGTTTCACTGAATGTTGGGGGGTTTAGCGCCAGTAACCACATGGCCTCTTAGGGGCCTATGTTTTACTGTTTGGTATGATCTGAGCACTTAAGGCCCGGACACACGGTGCAACTTTTCCCGAAACGTTTGCTGAAACATCGCGCGCAACACTGTTGCACCGTGTGTCCAACACTGAAACATCTCGTGCAATGTTGCACGCAACAGTTCTGGACAGTTGCAGAAGTAGAACTCGATCCTATTTCTGCGACTGTTGCGCGCAACGTTTCGCGAAACATTAGAATGGGTGGACACCGCTGCAACATTGTGTTGCGCGCGATGTTTCAAGAAATGTTGCGCGTGTGTCCGGGCCTTTAGAGTAAACGCACTTAATTAACCTGTGAAAAAGTACAAAATCTAAATAGTACTAAATAGTACAAAATCCTTTGTTTTCATAACAGTGCTATATTTAACATTATTTAGCTAGCACAATTTCACGGATTAGAGTGATTTTCACCGGACTGTGAAATAGTT
Organism: Telmatactis stephensoni; assembly: GCA_029948255.1. Classification (NCBI taxonomy): domain Eukaryota; kingdom Metazoa; phylum Cnidaria; class Anthozoa; order Actiniaria; family Isophelliidae; genus Telmatactis; species Telmatactis stephensoni. Next base: position 594,214 of record JALIZF010001786.1, read on the forward strand.
ACTAAGCTAATAGACACTAATAGACTCTGCAACCATTGTTTTCTTTTGTTGCAATACAACTATTAGACACTATTAAACACTGACTATTAGTAATTGTTTCACAGTCCGATGAGAATCACTCTAAGTGCAATCACTCTAGAGTAATCGCACTTAGAGTGATGGCACTTAATCCGTGAAACAAATATAATAGTCAGTGTCAAGAGACCATAATACTAAGAGAGCGAAGCTCAGTATTGATGCAAGGTCTGTGCCATGTTCGTGGCGGCTAAGGCTATTTTTAGTAACTTCGCCATCGCGCGCGCAAGGCTCTTAAACAATAGAATTCTAACGGTCCCGTCCGCGCGCACGTCAAAAATCAAATTCTATTCGTTGAGGGACTTGCGCGCGCGATGGCGAAGTTACTAAAAATAGCTTTAGCCGCCACGAACATGGCACAGACATCAATACTGAGCTTCGCTCTCTTAGTATTATGGTCTCTTGTCAGTGTCTAATAATCGAATCAAAACAAAAGAAAACAATAGAAATAGTGTCTACTAATGTCTGTTAGACTAATATCTATTTCACGGATTAAGTGCCATCACTCTAACTCGTGAAATTGTACTAGCTAAATAATACAAAATAGCACTATTAAACAATGGAAAACAAAGAACTTTGTACTATTTAGTACTATTTAGATTTTGTACTTTTTCACGGGTTAAGTGCGATCACTCTATCAGGTATTTTTAAATTCGTAAAACAGAAAAAGAATTACCATAGCTGGAAAGAGCATGTTAAAATTAGCAAGGCAGCGAAGTTTGAAGGAATTAAAAATAGAAAACTTGCGAGAACATGAATTTTTGAAAAGTGTGAATTTGTAAGAAAACCTTTGCTGGTAGGCAAGATTTCATACCAAATTTCGATTTCGGAAAATTCATATCTTCGTGAGTTTCAAAGTTAATTCATTCAAACTTCACAATTTTACTAACTCCAGCTATGGTAATTATATTTATGTACTGTGACTTCTGGAATTACATGATAAAAGCTCATTTGTATTTCACGGATATATTGTTTGCACTCTATTAACGGTCAAACAACCATCCTAGCTTGGGGGATTTTTCCTCCTGAAAAACTGCATGATTTGGCGAGCGACAATACGCTAGTGCGACATAGAAAACAGCCTCTAGTTTCCATTGTAATTTGGCGAATCAGAAGGCAGGGAATAAATCCTCTGGAAACCAGCGTTGAAACGACAAAACAACGTCCGAAATTTGGTCAAACTAGCTGTTTATTATCAAAATTTATTAAACACGTACCAAGATGCAGCCTAGTCAAGTCACTGTCAAGTGCTGGCGCCGGTTGTACGAAGAACGAATGGGGCTATCAGCAAGCTGGATAAATCCTTCAGTGGATAAATCTATTGCATGGAAACTACGCCATTGTTTTGTCATCTGGATAAAGATTAACCCATCAGATAGCGCTGTCCATCCGTCGTGCAACCGGCCAAGTCAGACCAACACAGGTTTAAATGAAAAAGTCTCCTTGCCCCACTAAGACCAGTACCAGTTCAATCCGTTTAGTTAACTCTGTCACAGTGCTATCCAGCAGTCCAGTCCAGGAATTCAGTCCATTCTATAGACGACTTTCAAAAATGGCGGCCTAGTACATGAGAACGAGGCCACAAAGGCCTTGTTACCAGAAAATAAGCGTGGCGACATTTCTATTGCTATCAAAGACGATGTGTTCCTTTTCCTTTTAAAACACCTATTTTATGTGCATTTTACAGGATAATTTTTATATATTTAGAATCATTTGATGCGATGTTGATTTTGGAGGCCTTTCTGGCCTCGTTATCGTGAACAATGAGCCCGCCATTTTTGAAAGTCGTCTATAGTTCTACTGCTGAAGTTCTATCAACTTTTGGACTTCTTTTTCCAGTTTATCAGCTGGTTCTTTGGCGGCAGAAAGATATTCTGCAATGGCCTTTTCACTTCCTCTCTCCAGAACATCTAAGCTGTCCTTGATTTTTTGGACAGCTTCCTCATGAGCAATTGATGCTTGACAGGCCTCTTCAATACAGAGTTGACTACACTGAAGGTGCTTTAACAATTCTTCGGGGTTGGTTTCCAAATCGCTGATAAATAGCGCTTCGTTTACCTCCTTGAAAAATCTTTCCTTCAACTTGGCAATGAAAGCGCCCTGGACGCTGTGTGCTTCAAAACCTTTCGTTTGATCTTCCTTTTTCTTCAAGTTGAATCTCTCGGCTAATTCAATCAACTCTTTAGTAACTTTTAATTCGTTTCCCTCGTTCTCCGTAATATCTTCAATCCCTCTTATAGCTTTTGAGCATGTATAACAACATCTTCGTATGTATCTTTTTGTCGTCCTGAAACTTCAGTATCCCCACTGGTCGCTTTAATCATAGAGGTCATGTCTAGGAGATACTCTAAATGTGACGCCATGTCATCTTTGGTTTTGTCATGAAACACTGTCATTGACAGTAGCCTGCTGGAGTCATTTAACGGGACGTGTAGCACTTCATTCACAAGCTTTTTGAAATCTTCTTTGACCTTTGAAATAGAGGTGTAAAACTTGTTCAAAGTAGTAATTGCGCCCAGAAAGGTTTCAACATCTTTGTGCGCCATGTTTAAGTACAACACGGACTCAACATGAAATTCAACGCTTGACTGCTTTCCAAATCCCTCTCTTTCATATTCAATTAGGACAGGTATAGTCGCACTGCATGCATAATATAAATTTTGGGCAATTACATTTGCGCGGGCAAATTAATCCTTTTCGATATGATAGGACTGGGAGGTGTGTCCTTGCTCCCACCACCTCATCATGATTTCGTGGCTACATTGTGTATATCTTAAATAATTGTGTATATTAACATCATTGATTTTTAAGCAGATGGTAATTTAGTACACGTATTACACGCAATCTTCAGCGCTAGCTCTAGTAATCATGGTGTCATGGAGTCTGTTACCGGATAACATAACTATTCTAAACCAATTTTTCATGCTGAATGCGAATATGACTGTTACCAAGACGTATTCTACAATCTTATACGTGTAAATGACGTATTTTGTGAATTGCTACAGTCATTTCACACTAACGGCTTTTTCATGTAATTCCAAACTTAAAAACAATTACCATAGCTGGAAAGAGCATATAAAAATCAGTAAAACTGTGAAGTTTGAAGGATATCAGTTGAAAAATCAAGGAGATACGAATTTTCAAAAAACGAAATTTTGTATGAAAACACTTACAGAAATGCAAGACTGATACAAACAAATTTCGATTTTCCCCGTGGGGTCACTCTGCAACGTCAAGTTTAGAAACGAGACGGGATAGCCTGGGGACTAGGCTGCAATAGCGGCATATAGAACCATGTAGTATAGCCTGAGAAACAGCCGTCTGAGGAGCGAGCGAAAACGGTTTCAGCCTACACCTAACTTACACGTAGCATTGGTAGACGTTTCAGTCTGTTATTTTCGTTAGTTCGCTAATGCATTGGTCTCTATGACGAGCAATGAAAAACGGCAATAGCTAGCATGGCAATGAGACGACTTTCAAAAATGGCGGCCTAGTAAATGAGAACGAGGCCCGGGGGGGGGGGTACTTCCTATATTGGTGTGCTAGGGATGATCGTCGTATTTTTTAGGGGTTAAAATCGCCGATTTGGTATTTTTAGGGGTCGTCAGAGAAAATCCAAGGTTTTTCAGAAAAGATGGTATTTTTAGGGGTACAAAATAAACGAGACGATTTTTATTTTATCAATTTTTTGGTATTTTTGGGGGTATTTTTGAGCTGTTAGGTATTTTTTAGGGTCGAACATTTTGGCATGCATTTGGGTATTTTTTAGGGTACGTTTAGGAAGTTTCCGACGATCATCCCTAGCGTTTTGACCCCGAAGAACCCCCCCCCCCCCCCCCCCCCAGGGAACGAGGCCACAAAGGCCTTGTTACCAGAAAATAAGCGTGGCGACACTTCTACTGCTATCAAAGACGATGTGTTCTTTTAATCAGTGCATGAGTTTTTCAACAATACATTTTCACATAATGTTATTTGTATCTGTTGTATGTGTCGTAAGGCCCAGGCCTGATATAGCATTTGGCTGACCCGGTTAAGAGGGTCTCAATGGGGTGGTGGCTAATACGTACGGTTAACGGTTAATGGTTAACCCCATAGACGACTTTCAAAAATGGCGGCCTAGTACATGAGAACGAGGCCACAAAGGCCTTGTTACCAGAAAATAAGCGTGGCGACACTTCTATTGCTATCAAAGACGATGTGTTCCTTTTCCTTTTAAAATACCTATTTTATGTGCATTTTACAGGATAATTTTTATATATTTAGAATCATTTGATGCGATGTTGATTTTGGAGGCCTTTCTGGCCTCGTTATCGTGAACAATGAGCCCGCCATTTTTGAAAGTCGTCTATTGAGACCTTCGGTTAAGCGGGTTGGCTTCTTTTGTTTTCTTTTCCCTTGGGACCACAAAAGAATAGAAGTCGGCCCGCTTAACCGGGCCAGCCCGGTTCATATTATGAGGCCCTAACTTTCACTTAAAATTTTTCATCCAGTCGGTATAAGTTTTTCTTAGTGTAGACGCATGCATAAGCAGGGATAGATTTTAAGTTTTATGATCGATGTGTTACATGACATGTACAGCAATTACAATTTGCTCAATATTTTGTCTAAGGGGGTGTTTACCCCCGGGGGGGGGGACTCCGATCATAAATGGACGGGGATGCTCGTCGTACCTTTTAGGGGTCAAAATCTGCAATCTGGTACCTTTTAGGGTGTCTCAGACTTAAGTGGACTTTTAGGGACTGTTTTGGGGGTAAAGAAACTACCGAAAATAAGCATGAAAGGGACGATTTCGATAATCTGAATTGAATCTTCAAAGCACCTCGATAACAAAGTGTTTCATTACTTTAATTCTTTATTATTGTTTTGAATTGGTACCTCTTAGGGGTAGAAATGAATTGTTGCCACTCCCACTCAGGTACCTTTTAGGGGTCATTTTCAAAATTTCCGACGAGCATCCCCGTCCTCTTATATATAGGAGTCCCCCCCCCCCCCCCCCCGGGGTGTTTACATGGCACTAGGATCATCCTTGCACTACGATCATCCTAGCAGGCGAATCAACTACCTGCTATACGTACATTTACTGTATTCTGTTTACATGAGAATTTGTGTCTTTACTTCGGGTACTAGGATCATCGATCCAACTAAACACTGAATCAGTAAATTCAAGGAGGCTGTCGTTCAACATTTTGGTAGCTTGTATTAATTATTTGTAATATTTTATGTCTTTTTTAATTTTTATAGTGTATATATATTTATGCATTTTTTTCATACTATATTTATTTATTGTTTATTATATTTATCATATATTTTATTATCATCATTATTATTTTTATTTAATGTGTCCTTCACTTTATGCTGTAAGGCTTTGTGAAGAAATAACGTCGATGTACATGTACATGTAAACACTCTATTAAATTAAACTGCTATTCAAAGATGAAAGAAAGCAGTCAAGCGTTGAATTTCATGCTGTTTGTCGTCTAGAACACAAAACACGTGCTCAGTAATTAAACATGGCACACAAAGATGTTGAAACCTTTCTGGACGCAATTACTACTTTAAACACGTTTTACACCTCTGTTACAAAGGTCAAAGAAGATTTCAAAAAGCTTGTGAATGAAGTGCTACACGTCCCGTTAAACGACTCCAGCAGGCTACTGTCAATGACAGTGTTTCATGACAAAACCAAAGATGACATGGCGTCACATTTAGAGC